>OV281349.1:20025000-21252346 GCA_923062675.1 Marasmarcha lunaedactyla
GGAAGTACGCGGTTCATTCTTTGTAGAATTCTACAGATTAATTGTTTGTTGCGCGAACTAGCGGGTTTAATTTTTTTAAGAATTTTTCAAGGTAAATTTTAATTCAAGGTTTGTTGTAAATAAGTATATACAGTACAATATTTTTCTTGTTCGTTTTATGTTGTTGAATATTTTTGTATGTAAATAATTTTATTAAAGTAACTTTAAATTAATATTGATAACCTCATCCCTGTTTTTCTCTTGTTCGTTGTATATTTTTATATTTGAATTTTTTTTTTATAAATGAATAAATAGGTTCAATTTGAATAATAATTAACAATTACTACAGTGTTACAGTTGTATAATTTAAGAATGTCGACGTCACCTGTAATTAGTGTAGCATTTAGAATGTAATTTTGTTTTATGTTATATACTATGTTTATTTTGATGTACACTCTGTTGGTGACTTATAAATAAATAAATATAAATACTTAGCAGATCTCAATTATTCATTGGTCCTACGCCAATATTTTTTTAATATTTAGGTATCTGAAAAGCAGATGTATGTATGTACTTATCCGATAGAATTACTGAAATTACATAAGTAATAGTTAATTTTAATTGGTGATAAATAGTGTATTTGACGAACCAAAACAAGTCACTTCATAACATGTCTATTTCCATAATTATGTATAAGGTAGCTGCAAGTTTTCCAAAAAGTGTTAAGTAAAATAAAATAGTATTCGATTCAAACTTGTCACAAATTAATCATGAAACTGTAATTTATGCGGTTTTTAAAAGGGAAATTCTACATTTATGTGAGGATTGATATTCCTACTTTCATTTCATTTTATTGCGAACCTGGATTTAGGCAAATTTTCCTTCTTAAAGAGTCTAAAATCACTTCCATTTTAATACGTCGCATAACTTTACAGAATACGAGCAGCAATAATTTTAGGAACGAAATGGAGGAATGAAATTAATCAAGCAAACTTAAACGACCCTTGTGATAGCTTCTGTCAATAATACCTATTGGAAGTTTAGTACTTTACCAGCTGTGAAGTGAACTGACTATCAGGGTCGCTGGAGTCACACTTGAATAAGTCAGACCCTCGTCACTATGTGGAGACATGGAGACAGATAACTTGCACACTTTACAAAGGGCATTATTCAAGCCTTTGATTGGCATTTTAATCTTGAGTGTTTAAAGTTAAATAGAGAAGACTATTCGATACATTAAAATATAAACTTATAAAATACACCCAGACCGCATATTCTTCGGAATAGTTATTAAATATGCATTATATTTTTATGTTCCATATAAATGTACAATTGTTATTTTTATAAGCGGCTGAATTTTGGTTGCGAATAATTGAATGGGCTCTTAGCAGTGCAACAAGGGTATTCCTCACCATTATTCGGCAGCAGTAGGTATCAACGCAGCAATGTTATTTTATGATTCGATCATCTGTAACAAATCATGACATAGTATTGTTTCACATTTATAACCAATGACATATTATTACATAAAGACAAGTCATACGCAGACATTACCGCACAAAAAAGCGGCGTCGGCTTAACTATAGATATCTACCCGGTACATACAGTAATATAATTTGTGGGAGAAGGTAAGAATAATACGGTTCACTTGTTGTACAAAAGCGGTATTTATGTACTTCGTAACGTTGAAAGTTATAAAAAAATTGTACTTACGCATGAAAATAAACATTTATCCTCTCTTTAACAGTAACACTACACACACAAACACACACACACACACACAAGAACACTGTTTAAACACACAAGAAGGCATTGTATGGTATTAAAAACACAGAATAGGGAATAAGCTTTGTTATAGTAATGCAAATAGCGGGCAATTGCCTTGCATTTGCGTTGCCATTATTAAGAGCGGACAACCTATATATATTTAATTTGTCATTGTTAATAACGCATTTATATTCTACGTCATTTTTAGTTTTTGCCCACTAAGACACGGGCAAAATCTAGTAACATATAAATTTCATATTACTAGGTTTTGCCCACGCCTTCGCTCGCCTTTTCTTTAGGGTAAGTACTTTCTAAGTACTTTAATCTATGTATCTTAAAAATGTACTTGAATATTTTGACAAATCATGAAGTGCAATTTTATTAACAATAGCAGTCAGGAATAATTGCCATCCAAATTTTTTATTTCACTGCCTTTTTTTAATTTTTACTGAACCTGATTAGATATAAGATAAATTAAATTATTTAGATAAAAACTTCTATATACGACATTGTACGATTAATCATTTTCTGATAGTAATATAATAGTCAATTGAAATGTTACAATTTATAGGCCTAAATATACATTTCTTTGAGGACGCAATTTTATTTTTGGGACATATAGGGTCGTAGAAGTTTAACCCCAAGTTCGTGGGGTTGCCACCCTTGTCGCCAACCACCTGATAACTGTAGTTGCGAATAATTATTACACACCAAATATACGTACCTACCTGCACCTTAGTGCACACGTATTTTAACTCTCTGAATCGAGTAAACACTCGTCATAACCACTAATAAGTGGCATATCTCTTATAGCCACACCTATCCACACAATCTGATCTGAATCTGATACTCATTAACTGACACGACAGCTATCTGATTATCGTCAAATACATCCTAAACGGTATTGGACGAATCTCTAAGTATGTAAGTATTGGCTATCGGGTTATAGCCTGTGCCTTATCTTCCTGGTTGATTTGGGGATACGATTTGGGGATACACCCCTAGTGGCCTCCAACCTCCCCTACAGCCACCCCATGCCTCGCTTAGATTCTGATACTGGTAAATGTAATTGTGGTCTGAGCAGATCACTACTCGCAAGCAGTCCGGCACGCCACCGGTTACACACACATAATACACACAATATAATAAATACAACATTATAAAATGATGAAATAAAGCTGAGAGTGAAAATATAAAATCACTTACCAATTGGCAGCTCTTTACCTTTCGCCGGTCGGGGATCAAGTCCTACACGCGACACGCTGCTTCCCCTCTCTCAATCCGTTCTGCCTATGAATAATTTGTACCTACTCACATGCATTTTCGCGACTTAGAGAAATAAAATGAACATTTGTACCTACCCAGATTCGCATTTGCGACAATCCCCACGGCAAGTTTAAAAAAATCATTTTGTTTTTAAACATTATTTAATTTGAATATATAATTTGAATCTTACAAAAACTGATTAAGTTTCAAACAATCTGATCATTAACTGAGATGTTTATTCTTTAACTTTCTGCTGTGCTCTGATAGCTGATGTTCGACTGGGACGTGTTGCTGTAACCACTGCTGTTGGTGGTAGGATTTCGTGATCAGGTTCCTTGAGACTGGATTTTGTTGAATTTTCACTGCGCTCTAATGTTCGAATCGATTCGGGAACGGTGAATTTTGAATAAGCAGTTTGTTCTGATTGTTTAGTTAGTGTGGGTACCGTACTATCGTCTATTTCAAATGGGTAAAGGTGTAAGCATCTCTCCGGTTGGTAACTTTAATTTAGCCACCCTGACTTGTCCATCTGATCCCGTTACTAACTCTACTATTTTGCCAACTTTCCAGTGTGCCCTAGTACCATCTGATCTCAGCTAGACTGTTTCCAGCAGCTTTGGAACCCTATTGACTATAACTCTGGGTTGATGATGTTTATCACTCCTCTCGCGGAGGCTGGTAAGATACTGATTACGAAACATCTTGGAAAACTCTTGTAGAATTATTTGACCACGCTTCCAACCGTCGATTTAATTAGATTTAGTTACAGGTGCTGGTTGAAGACGTTCTCGATCTGATATTATCGTCGTTACCGACGCGTTTAAAGGCTACAGACTAAGTACATGTTCAAGCTCAGTGCCTACAGTGGTGAGAGGTCTGGTATTAATAACGCTTTCAATCTCTTTTATTACAGTGCATAACTGATTATGGTTTACAAAATGCTTGTCTAACGTTATCTTTAAACTATGCTTTACTAGCTCAATTAACCTTTCATAAAAGCCGCCAAAGGCACCGCCAAGGCACCAGTTCTGGAATGAATCTCCATGTTTGTGATACAGTAATTCAGTGGTAAGTTTAAACTGAATTTATCCGATATTATAACTTGTAGCAAACCTCTAACAGCAATGAATCTTCTTATTGCTAGCACACATTATTCCGCCGACAAATATTGAACAACCTCCATGGGAATTGCCCTGATTGACAAACGTATGAAAAGTGCGACCCAACGCTTTTGCTGTGTTCCTTCATCTACTAAGAGAGCACCAAAGTAATCTAATCCCGAAAATAACCTACACTAAGTGTAACCCTATCTTTCGGCAAATCTCTGGTTGTTTAAATGGAACACCACCATATTTCACGCATTGTGCACACTTCCTGAGGATGCTTTGCACAATCGATCTGCCATGGGGGCACCCAGTACTTCCATCTCAGTAAAGATAACGTATGAGATACGCCTACATAGTAATTCTTCACGTGTAGTTCCAATACAGTTTTATGTGTGAACTTAGAATGTTGTGGCAGTAAAATTGGCTCTTTTTGATCGTCAGTTAAATGTGAGTATTTGAATCGTCCTCTCTGCCTCTCAAAACTCCTTTATCATCTTTATACAATTTTAGTTATCTAGTTAACTCGGTGACAATGCATGAATTTCTTCGGAAAAATATCGGTTTTGAATATTTAATATTTTTTGTGTTACTTTATCAATTGAGATTTTTAATCTATCATTATTTTTAGGTACCGATGTCCTACTAGTGTCAGTTATTAATAAATCGGTGTGTACATTATTAGTCCTAATAACATTCGCTAGACCCTCTTCGGCCGGAAAACTATTGTCTACGTTAACTCTACTTTCGGGCCACTGAGTTGCGTCACAAGTCAAAAAATCTGGACCTTTGAGCCACCTTTGAAATGAATCCGTATGTTCCGGTCTAGTTCCTACATCAGCTGGGTTGAATTGGGTTCGTACAAATCGCAGTTGTAAACCTTTGTTCTCTTTAATCTCAATAATTCTACGTGAAACAAAGGGCGCGAGTAGTTTATGCGATTTATGCCAATTCATAGGTGTGGTGACTTAATTTTTACACGTAAATATTTAGTAACATACCTACTTTACAAGTCTACAACCTATAAGCACGCCAAGCAACTCTAATCTTGGGATATGTTATTTGTCTTTATCTTTAAAGAGTTCTAATCTCGATTTGCCAATAACAAATTTGACAATATTATTAGTACCTAAAAAACTGCGTAAATAAACAAATCGCGGCATAAACTACCGACGAAGGATCACTAAAACGGTGTAATTCATACTGAATGTCTTTGTCAACATTACCTTTTCCGTAATATCTATCAATTTGTATCTTTCTTATATTACAAAGCTTAGAAGAAGTTCCACGCCGCTCAGAAATAAGATCTTTTTTTTTACTCGTCTGTTCATCCCACTTTATCTTATAAAGTGGGATGGGACTTTATACTCCCCTAGTTTTTGAAATTATAATTTTAAAGGAAGCAAGATTGGCACTGCTAAATCGCAAGGATCGTAAACTGTAGCGAGAAATCTCAGAACTTTACGTTTTGTCTTAACTGCGTCAAAGTAAGTTGTATTAAGATTGTATTTCAGATAAAGTAGATCACTATCAATATTCGTGAGATTACCGAGATTACCATAATGAGCTCGATACTTATCCGGAATATAAGAAAGTAAAATTCATAGATAAGTGGTTAAATGACTATCAGATTTATATATTGTAATCGCTTCTGTGGTAGTTTTAGCTCCTGTAACTATATTGTCAACATATAATATGTCATTAGCTAGTTGTTTCATAAGACAATTATTTGAATTAACTAAATTATATTTTATGGCAGCATTAAGTAAAAACGGACTATAAATAACTCCAAATGGTACGCGGCAATACCGATAGTGCTCCAAATTATCTGTGTTTAATCCACGACGTATATCCTTTAACAAAAGAAAACGAGTAACGTCTCTGTCCGTATTTTGTAAATCTAATTGTAAAAAGGCTTTTACTACGTATGCTATGATACCTATAAGATGATTTCTAAACTTAATCAACATAACTTTGATATCCTCTAACATCAATGGTCCTCGGTAGAGGCATTCGTTTAAACTTCTATTTTCTCGGTTTTAGCTGAAGTGTCATAAACTATCCGAAGTTTATTACGTTTGTCTCGACTATAAACGCGAGCATAAGGGAGGTAATTAACTGGATGGGGTTGATGTTTTCAAGGATTTGATACTACTTCTATGATTGCTCTTTGTAACTGATCTTAAATGATGTTATCATAGAAAATAACTTGTGTAACATCTAGCCGTTTCAATAAATTTAACTTAACAATAAACGTCCCCACGCGAGATTTGGTTGTGATTCAGTCCACGGCCACTTAACATGATATCTTTTATCTTTATATTGAATAGTCTCAGAAATGTTTTATGCTTCTTCATCGCGATTGTAACTTGGAGAATCAGTGATCCCTACAGAATTCAAATCCCAGCATTTTAAAGTTATTTAGTTTTAAGGGTAAATCAGTTTTATTATACTTATTATCAAAGACAGAGTTAGAATGAAAATACGTGAAAACGATTAATTGATCTGAATTATTAAGACTTTTGACAAATTTACCTGATAAGATCCACCCGACATGTGAATCAAACAAAAACAAACAAATCTTTATTTATTAGGATTTTACCATCTGTCACAAAACAATGAAAATAATCGTTACCAATCAAAACATCTACTATATCACCGCATGAACCATCATCGGCCAATGTAAAAGCTCTAAATCTTTGATCGCTAAGCACTGTAACTGGCATGGAGTTTGAACACTATTTGTTATGTGAGGCACTACATTAGCAAAGATGATTTGACGTAAACCTGTTCCTGTAGTATTAATGAATTCAACAACGGGACTTTGAACTTGATACACATCGAACCAAATGTAAATATAGCTAGTTAGTTTTTTCTATTATAGGTAACTTCAAGAAATTTGCTGTAGCTTCGGTAACATAAAACCTCTGACAACCACAGTCAAGCAGTACTCGCGGCGTTGTAACGACACAGAAGGCTTATTTACACAACTAATCTTTACAATACAAGTTTGCAATAAAGCGGTTCCAACTTCGCCGGTAACGTGAAAATTATTTGTTTGAATTGACTTTCCTGACTGTGGGTATTTTGTAGGACGTAACGCTCGAATGTGTAGACCGAGCTTGTCACAATGTCTACATTTGCGTTTGGAGTGACAACTGTTTGCTGTATGTCCTTGTGTAATGCAGTTATAACACCAATTGCCTAGCTAGCCCGTTCTTGCGATCTCGAACATTACTATGCAATGTGTTCGGTTATGAACTGGCGATATTCTAGGTACGTTTAAAACCACAGTTTTTACACACAAATACACTACTAAGTGGGGCCCAACCCCCTCCCTCTCTAAGCGGGAGTCATTTTGTTTCTTTTTTGTTAAAACTTTCTTTGTAACAACATATCTCTCATAATGTTGGTCTCACTGAGATAAAAATAGGCTTTTTCAAAGGGCAATAATATTGTATGTCACTTAACTGTATAAAAAAGTTTAACTTTAACGAAACTGGTGACAAAATAAAAATATCTCAAAAAATTTAATTATTTTATATTGATGTCATCTGGAAATAAATGTTTATTATTATTATAAAACAAATTTCAATTTAGGAAAAACAGCTCATCAAACCACTTCTTTTTTTTGTACTGGAATAATAGATTTTGAGCTAAACTATAAAATTTACCATTTTATGACCATTTCTTTAAAAGTAATTGTTGTTTGAAAATTCCAATAAAACGATGATTATAGCTGCTCACACGTTCACTGACCTGGATGCACCACATTCGGGCTTGCGGAGCACCAGAGATGATCATTTCGGTGGTTTGAAATGCCAGCCCTCGTGAACTCACATTACAACAGCCCTTTGTGCTTGCGCAAGAACTGAATGAAGATACAAGAGCTTATCCACATCACTAATGTTTCAGTTATCGTAGTTTGAAGCAAACTGGTCCCAAATTGATACCACTTAAGAACATCACCGTCCAATTTAGCTAACTCCATTCTAGGTAATTTACTAGTTATACTGATATGGTCACTTCCGGTAGAAAATGTTTATCTATTTTGATTGTTACGCCTGACACGAACATTAATCTCAGATATTATATTTTCAGCTTTGATTTGGGTAGACTGATTTCGTTTATATTGTGTTCACTTTATAATTCACAAAAATGATGTATTTCAGAAACAAATTTCTGATTGGTTTCTCTAAGTTTACTCTCAGTTAAATCTAACTCATTAGTATCGGTAGCGGAAACTATTAACTTATCCAAGGCACACTGGGCTAACATTATGCATGCTTGTACGGATTCATATATCAATTTAACCTCTCGTCTGGTAGCAGGCATTTTGCGAAATACGTCATGTGTGTTACGGCCTGCGCAAAAAGTTGCCGCGAAAATGGCTCGTGCGGTTTGTCATTATTTCTCTGAAAATTTGTAGCAGAGCTATGTATAAAAATTATGCCCTTTAAATAACTATATCATAAGGTATTATATTAAAAACATCTAATTTGTGTATAACTTTGCACATCATATTAATCTGCTTTCAAAACTGGGCAATCGACTTGTTTTTTGAAGTAGTTTTGTACAAAAATTTTAAAAATTTAAAAAAATTCCATTATTTTGCAAATAACAATGTATTTGATTTGTTTATAACATAACAAACCATAAAAATGTAAAAAAAATTAAACATTCCAGTATATATTTACAAATCAATCACTTCAAAATCACGCACGAATGACTACGACACAAGGTGTTTACTAACAAAAAGTCTATGACATCAGATTTTTTTTAAACATTGTATTGCTTCCTTATCTTTTGGTCTTCAACTTTCAACTTCAGCTTTCAACGTGTACGACAGACTATTCCATAATGAGAACAGTACCTAACCAATGAACCAACGAAAACTGCAATGGTTGTGTCCACGATATTCGTATATCGAAAACAAAATAAACTAAATTACTGATATTATCCAGATATACGCTGGGCTAGCTTGATTTATTAAAATAGTCTATCAAGCAATATTAAAGAGTATACGTACATGGAAAGGTACCTATGTAAAATAACACACCTATGAAAAATTCATAGTAATACTAAAATATAGGCCCCATATATCCAAATATCCAATCCACAATCACGCATAAATTCATTAACTCAATCTTCACCACTGTTGTTAGGCAAAACAAAAAAAAAACTTTTAAAAAAGGTATAGTTACATACGCAAGCACAAGTCAGTTCCTGAAATTTAATGCACCTGGTAATAATTTATAATAATAACAAGTTCTTAAATTTGAAATGGCAATATAGAACGTAACCTAATATGCTTAAAGTATATTTTACTCTAAACATAGTTATCACATATTTTTTCGTGGAAAAGAAAATAAAAATACCCTCATTAAAAGTTATCCACATAATACTAAAAAATAAACGTGATATTTTAAATTCAGAACTTGAAATCGTCTGTTGAGGGAACGAGTTACAAAAATCTATGCTTCACACTTTTAAACAACTAGGTAAGTACTTTATGGGCAGACCACGAGATCCCAGCACCTCCACCATGTCGCCGACCACCTGATATCTGTAGTTGCGAATAATTATTACACACCAAATATACGTACCTACCTGCACCTTAGTGCACACGTATTTTAACTCTCTGAATCTGAATCGAGTAAACTCATCGTGACCACTAATAAGTGGTCCTGAATAGGAGCTACACTCCTTCAGTGGCATATCTCTTATACCTGTCCACACAATCTGATCTGAATCTGATACTCATTAACTGACACGACAGTTATCTGATTATCGTCAAATACATCCTAAACGGTATTGGACAAATCTCTAAGTATGTAAGTATTGGCTATCTGGTTATAGCCTGTACCTAATCTCGCTGGTTGAAGATATCGGTACCTGAGCTGATACGATTTGGGGATACACCCCTAGTGGCCTCCAGCCTCCCCTACAGCCACCCCATGCCTCGCTTAGATTCTGATACTGGTAAATATAATTGTGGTCTGAGCAGATCACTACTCGCAAGCAGTCCGGCACGCCGCCGGTTACACTCACATAATACACACAATATTATAAACACAACATTATAAAATGATCAAATAAAGCTGAGAGTGAAATATAAAATAACTTACCAATTGGCAGCTCTTTACCTTTCGCCGGTCGGGGATCAAGTCCCGCTCGCGACACGCTGCTTCCCCTCTCTCAATCCGTTCTCCCTATGAATAATTTGTACCTACCCACATACATTTTCGCGACTTAGAGAAATAAAATGAACATTTGTACCTACCCACATTCGCATTCGCGACAACCCTTGTTCTGCGGCCGCCATCTTGGAAAAAGGGGTGAGAACGCTTTTTTCGCTATATCTGCTAAAGTATTACTAGTACTAAAGTTTTGTGATAACATAATTAGTAGGAAATTGCTCTTTCTACAGTTTTGTTTATATAAAAATTTTACCGTAAAATCAAAAATAAAGAAGTTATAAGCAAAAAAGTGCAAAAAAATTCTCAAAAAATTTTCTTTACGCTGCAACCAACGACTTACGTTTTGATTGACAGATTATTCCAGAAAGTAGAACTGATAAAGATTCAGGAATTAAAGAATGTACTTCTTTAAAAAAATAGTTCGAAGATGGATAGTGATTCGTTTCGTAGCACCGTGAACGGATGTCTTCTAAAATGAGTGCAGCTGCATCTTTGACTTTCTGCAATCTCTCCTCACGATGATAATTTTTTATGAGATGATTTTTTCGATATTATTTTATATACACAATCTTTAAAGCAGACAGTGCAGTCTTGTTTATTTTCATTAAAGACTACAATGTCATTCTTATACTTCGCCTTCAATCGTTCTATGACTGTGCGCTTCTCAGGAATGTAATCCCTTTTAATGGGTTTAATTAAATCCGTAATTAGAAATTGGCACTCTTCATTATTTTCATGCAAGTAAGCAAAAACATTCTCCATGGCTTTGTCAATGTTATTCCTGCACTCGTCCTCAAAGAAATGTAAATTTTATGCAAAATTTCAATGGACTATAATGTATGGGGAGACAAATAGGAACAGCAAATCGACTCCGAACAAAAGTATTTTTGTTTATTCTAAAGATATTATTACAACCATGCAGGGCCACGCCCCAAGGGCGATAGATATGTAAAAAAACAATCTGTCATCATCAAACTTTTTAAATATAAAATATTCCAATTTGACAGTATTGCTTTTAGTGCCATAAAAGAGGTCGGACGCTACAGTACTGATCGCGCGCAACTTGAGTGCAGGCGACGGTGCTCCACCCGCGCTCTCGCTGCCACACCTTTAGCCCAATTCTCGTAAAAACAGACAATTGACAGATCGTTTTAGTGCAGAAGTCGTTCGATCGAAGTTCTGTCCAAAATCGGTATTCACGTATTGCTCAGACGCGCTTCGATAGGAGTTCAACTCAATAGGATCAAAACTGAACGACTTTTGAATCGAGCGACACAAGATGTTGCCAATTCAAGTTATCACTGAACTACCAAGAAATTATAACATATTTTAAATTCTGAATACGGTGTTTAACATGTAATTAATTAAATAAATTTAAGGAATAACTACTCCAACTAACTTCAACTAGCCAAAGAGAAATAAATGCTGAAATACGCAATTTTCAGTTCAAGTAATCTAATGGCATGGCTTTGCAGACTTTCTGTCAAATTCAACTGTTGTCAAATTGATGAAAGAAAATTGTTTGTTTTCAAAAAATTAATAGGTACATAGGACTGTCAATTTTTCGTTTGCGGTGTACACACGGTTTTCGTTATTTGTCGGTTATTTTGGTGATTTTGTTATCATCATTGAGTTATTTTAAGTGATTCTGTTTTTCTCTTCCTCGCCTGGTTAGTGGTTGTACGAATTATCTAGCTCTTAATGAGCATGGATTGTGTTCCAATCCCTCCTAAGCCCCCAGACCCAATCCCGTTTTCTGATGTCAACAACTCCCCTGACCCTTTCTCTCAACATGTGCAAACAAGAAAACGTCCAAGTATAAATCGGGATTCGTCCCCTACTCCTAAAAAATCTGTTTCGAATGCTCTTCCATCTCAAACCAATAACCTTATTTACACTCATCCAAGTCTTTTAGAAGAAAAATCTTACCATCCTTCTGACAAAGGTCCTTTCATTGTTCATGTGTCCAGGTCAGAAACTCACCCTAAGTCAGGCAGTACATTTAATCATTTAAATTTTGGAAAATTTTTATTTACATCAAACATTAAAAATATTAAAAATGATGGTATAAAGAGTGTTGGCAGAAATCGGGTCTCTGTGGAAATCTCATCTGCATGTGCAGCAAACGAGTTTCTCAGAAACCCGAGTCTTAAATCTCATAACTATATAGCTTTAATTCCTACATATAATATAACAAGAATGGGGCTAATCCGCGGGATCCCAACTTCATGGTCTATGGAGGAAGTTGTATCAACAATCTCCACAAGCCAAGGTGATATAACAATTTTGAAGGCGCGTCGCTTAAACAGAAAAGTGTCCATGGAGTCTGGTTCCACTTGGACCCCCACAGGATCTGTAGTGATCACTTTCTCTGGACAATGCTTACCTGATAAAGTGTTTATTTTTAACTCATCATTAACCGTTGATCCATACATTTTGCCTTCCATACAATGCTTAAACTGTTGTAGATTTGGCCATGTGAAAGCCCAATACCGATCCAGTGCTCGTTGCTTCAGATGTGCACCAACTCACTCAGGTGACTCTTGTCCTGCATCCTCTGAAGTTTCCTGCCTGCAATGCTCAGGCCCTCATTTAGCAACTGACAAATCTTGCCCGGCACATTCCCGGCAAAAGAATATTAAAATCACCATGTCCCAAAAGAACATATCATTCAAGGAAGCATCATCCCTCTTCCCTTCAGTTAAAAAATCGTACGCAGATGCTTCTAAAAGTTCTCCTTCACTGAATCTTTCTTACAAAAAAACAATACACAAACCATCAAAACCTAGTCCGTCTTTATCTCCAGGCTATGACAAAATTGCCCATAATGCTATTATTGCTAACCCTCCATCTACTAAATCTGATAATGCCTTTCCCCCTACTTCTTCCTGCTCCCCTAATGACAATTTTTTAGAACTCCTGATTTCCCTAGTTTTGAACATTCTTTCAAAATTTGAAGACATCCCACTACCGTTTGTTCAAGGTTCAAAGTAACTCAAAGTTCAAGGTAACTCAATGCTCGAGATACTGCAAGTTCTACTCAACTGATCGCTACAAAATTATTAACCTCGTGTAGTACGTGTGTATACTAATACTTGAAATTGGCAGAAATAGTTATTGTGTCGTAACAACAGCTGATTGCCATAAAACAAAATAATAATAATAATAATAATAATAATAATAGGTACATACTTTAATTTCATTAATACTTTTATTATACTAATACTTGAAATTGGAAGAAATAGTTATTGTGTAGTAATAACAGCTGATTGCAATAAAACAATAATAATAATAGGTACATACATACATAAAATGTCTCTAAAGCAGGTTTCTTTAAGACAATTGGAAATGCTTATTGATTTTATGACTAGGCATAAGGACTTGGCCTTAGGTCGCGTCCGGTCTAAAGAGGGACGAGCCTTAAGCTCAAAGTTGTGGAGAGATTTGACAGGAGTGTTAACTCACAAACCATCGACGGCCACAGGACAGCCAAAGAATGGAACAAAGTGAGTACTTTAATACGAGTAGTTATGTGCTTATATTCCAGTGTAAGTAGGTTATAAAAAAATATTCTTGATTTCAGTTCTACAATGATTATAAATGTCGTGTCAAAAATAAGGCCCGAAGAATTTCTCAAAGCTTGCGAAAGACTGGTGGTGGCCCCGTAGATATTCCAACGCTTACTCCTTTAGAAGAACGCCTATGTGAAATTATAGGGCTGGACAAATTTAGGGATTTACCAGTCCGTCAAAACCCAATTCAGGATTATAGTGAGCCAGGTGATGAAATGTGAGTATGTACCTATTTCTCACTGGTTAATATGTATGCATCTAAACCTTAATTTTTAATTTCTTTACACATATTTCTATATTCCTTTACAGCCAAATTACACCATCACAACCTACATCAGAAATGGAGAGTGACTCTGTCTCCATGCAGCTATTTCAAGTTGAGCCTGTAGTGAGTACTCATAATGTGTAAGTATATATATTAAATTAGTTAGGTACTAAATTCGATAAGAATGACAACTATGTGCTAATCAACTAACTTGTTTAAGAGAGGAGCAGTCAACACCCATCTCTGTAAGTAGTGGGCATGCATCAGACATAGCAAGTAACAGCGAAGATATGTAAGATTTTATTATTTTGATCTATTCATGTTATATTTTTGTGCGACTTATCTATATATCTACTATGTATATTTTTTAGTGAGCAGCAGTCAGCACCCTTCTCGAGTAAGCAGAGCCAAGATATGTAAGATAATTATTTAATTATTGTAATTTAATATGTACCATTTTGTGTGATACTATAACCACTCTTCTGTGTGTGTCTTTCAGAAAACAGCCATCTACTCCCCGGGGAAATAAACGAAAAAAACCTAGTTTGAGTATCAACCAACTGAGAGGTAACATACCTCACATTTACCTATGCTTTCATATATACTATTAACTCTTTATAAAGCAAAGGGGTTATTTTTCCTATATTCCTATATCATATTTTTGGTCGGTGTTTCTAAATAAAGAAGTTTAAAAATTAAAGTATATTCTAAAATATTGCGATTGTATTTTTCTCTTTTGGATAATTTTTTATAATTTTTGTATTTATTTTTCTGTTCTTAAAATACAAGGAAATTACTATTTTTTTTTACTCGGTCCACATGACTTTAAATGTCTTCCGCACCCATAGACACGGTAGGTGTTTTAGATATTAACACTGAATGTGATTAATTATATTTACTAATAATGCGTTGTCTACCGAAGGCCTCAGGTGGTTTTGTCTTGTTCCAATAATGGCACTGGCTGTTCCTTCCCTTTTTCCGGAACACAACCACACACTTGTGATAATTATGGCGGTTAAACTATCGAGTACTGTAGCACCACCCCAGACGAGATTTTAACAAAAACACTCTCCTACCACTAGCTAATCGTACTTGGTTATGGTGCTAAACTTAATTTGCCTTATAAAGGGTTAATGACTACTAATAATGATTTACTCTTTTTTTAACTCTTTTAACTACTATTAACTCTTTTTTTCAGGAGATAATGAGATAGAAAAGAATAGAAATATTCTAGCAAATATAGAAAAAGCAAAGGTAGAGTAAACCAAGCTCAACTTAAAGTGCAGCTGGAGCGCAATGAAATTGAAAACAAAAAAGTAGAAGCCATGAACAGTCTGGCCAATGCAGCTCGGGCCCTTGTAAATATATTTAAACATGATAGCTGTAAATAAATAAATAAAACCCCATTTCATAATTTAGTGACTTTTATTTATTTTTAACACATGAACACTTAACTTTGAAGCCTCTTTACTGAACAAACTACTAATTATGATGATTCAACTCCATCCATAATCTTTGTATGAGTGCTTGCTGGGCCATCCTGCCTTGCTGTAACTCAACATTCACTCGACGTAGTCTAGCAACAGCCTCAATATTAGCCGTTTCATTTCTGAAACTCTCTTCTGCCACACTATGTTCATATTGATTTTCTCTCTCTTCCATCTCTTGTTCTAATGAAAGTGTTGGAACTGCAATGTGAGCTCTATTTGCAAGGTTGTGCAATACTGCACAAGGATTGATCATTTGACCAGCAACTACTGGGCTGTAGTGTAGTTTACGGGCAACCAGTAAACATCTGCAAGTAATAGAAGACCATCAGTGAATGTTTTACATAATTCCAATAATAATGAAGATCTCCAAATCCGAGGTACTTAAATTTGAGTAACCTGAAGTATAAATAAAGTTTACCTGAAACGACTCTTTAATACTCCTATGCATCGCTCAACTACATTCCGAGCCGAAACTTGTAATTGGTAATAATGTTCCTCGGGTGAGCCTTCAGCTGCGTTTAAAGAGGGAGTCATTAGAGTATCGCGCAGTGGGTATGCACTGTCACCAGTTATAAAGACATATCTATCGAATACACAGGATTCCTAGTAAGTATGTGAGTAGTTAGAATATTCATAAAATGTATAAGTAGGTATATTAAGTATATGGTATTCTTATTAATGTTTCAAACATGCACGATGAATTATTCTTACCAAGCAAATATATTATCTCTCCATTATTGTATATTTCATTCATATATGGATGCAAGGGGTGATCGCTCCACACTGTTGAATCATGAGTAGACCCAGCATGGCTAGGATCCAGACACAGAATATTAAGATCCAAATCACAAATCTGAAAAACAAATTGTTTATAAAGCAAGAGTTATACCAACAAAAAATTTTGCTGCACAGAAATGTATGTAATGTACACAGACAGAAAATTTTAAATGAAGTTATTTCTTTAAATAAATAAATTTTATAAATCTTTGTTTTTGTCTTTACCACTTACTATCATAACATTAAGAGAATGATATCTTTTTCTGTTTACATATCGTTCCTCATGGTGTGTGGGTTTCGAAATAGCGACATGGGTCCCATCTATACAACCAATAACCCCTGGCATTTTGTATGTGCTATAAAAGCTAGAAAAATATTGAAACATTTATGAGTTTATATTTTTAAATTTTTTATTATGGTTTAATAATGCTTATCATTTTAACTACAATTTGACTTATTTACATACATTTGTTCTCTTTTTTATATGTTCTTTGACTACAAGTTTAAATTTCATTACACTGATCAAGTATCTTATCTGAATTAATTTTAAATCTTCAAGACTGTCTTTCATGTATAAGAAAAAAAATGTAAATCCATAAATGGCTATATGTATCTTATTTTCTTTGTAACTATATAACTGTTTTGGTGAGAGCTGTGGATTTTGTAATAAACAAACAAACAAATAAAAAAACATTTTGAAAGTATTTAGTAAATTGCAATTATCATAATACCTTAGTTTGATTTTATCCCTGTCTTCACTGGTTGTTGGAAAAACAACATACTTGTGGAAAATTCTAGGCGAATTTAATGCAATAGTGACTTGTCTCACGGCTCATGAGACTGTTGGTTGGGAAACTGCATTATAAAAAGCTTGTCCAACTAGAGTCTGATACAAGCCAGATGCAAAAAACGCTAGTGCCACGAGTACCTAAAACATTTTAAATTTGCTTCATTCAATTAGTTATACCTAAGGTTACAATGCGATGGTCTAATACTGTAAACCTTAGTGGTTATTATATAAAATTGGTTTACAATGTGGGATAGAAGACTACTACGACTAACCTTATCTTTTACTGTCAAAGCATCCCGTCTCCGTTCTTTCGTTATCAACGGAGAGAGCTCATCGATGAGACTCTGCACTAACACTTTGGTAAGACGAAATGTTTTCATAAAGTCTCGTTCCGGTATTTTGAATGCATCCCATCTTGCAGACCTCAATTCATTTCTAATTTTTCGCTCTCTGCGCCGACTTTCCAATTCCACCATGTCTAGCAACAAATACGCTAACCCCAAGCTCATTTTTAACACGAAACGTCTTCAAAACACAAAAAAGTAATACTTTCTTCTCCGTAAACGCCTCGCAGAATGAACTTATGTTCAACGACTTTTGGATCGCTTATTTTGACGTAAAGTCGTTGACATCCGATCGAAGTAACTGTCATTTATATGAGTAGAATACCATTGTGATCCCTCGATGCTCCCTTCACCATGGACGAATTAAATCTTGTCATCAATAACCTTCATGACTCAACCCCGGGACATGATAGTATTCCTTATTCTTTCTTATCCAGGGCTGGTATCCTCCTTAAGGAATCCTTACTTAAAATTATCAACATCATTTTCATATCTGGTGAGATACCAGCGCCCTGGAAACTCTATTTAGTAATTCCCATCTTAAAACCAGGCAAAGACCCAGATGTTCATAATTCCTATCGGCCAGTTGCGCTAGCTCCAACTCCATTAAAAGTCACTGAACACCTTATTAAGAATCGCCTTGAATGGTATGTGGAGAGTCATAATCTGCTAAGTTCAACACAATTTGGTTTTCGGAAAGGCATGAGCACCATGGACAGCCTGAGCATCTTCACCACTGATTTATGGTTAGCTTTGTCTAATAAAGAATCAGTGATGGCGGTGTTCTTGGATGTCTGTTCTGCTTATGACAACGTTCAACTTCCCATACTGAAAACAGAAAATGCTGCGATTAGGTTTACCGGTGAGGTTGACCTACTTCATCTACAATCTTCTTGTGTCTAGATCTGTCCAAATCAGACATCAGCACTCTAATCTATCTCCTCGCTTAGTTTGGCAGGGTCTTCCTCAAGGTTCTGTCTTAAGCCCACTGCTATATAACATCTATACTTCTGATTTGGACACATCTGTGTCTTCCTTTTGTAATATCCTGCAATATGCAGATGATATCACTCTCTACTCGAAGGTAGCCACAGCAGAGATTACTTCAGGTCGCCTCAACACTGCTCTTTTCTACCTAGGCAACTGGCTGGAATCCCATGGCCTCTCTCTCTCTCCCTCTAAGAGTAAGGCTCTTATCTTTACGAGGAAGAGACAATTTCCCCCAATAGCTATCTCTTTTCAAGGTGTTCCCATTCCAATGTGCAATGAGGTGAAATTTTTAGGTATTATACTAAATTCTAGTCTGTCTTTCTCATCCCACATAAATTATATAGTTCAAAAGTGTGAAAAAAATATAAATTTGTTGCGCTCACTCTCTGGGGTTTGGTGGGGATCTCACCCTTACACTCAGAGACTATTATATAATGCATTAATCAGGAGCATTATGGATTATGGCTCTTTTTGCTTTATCCCATGTAACAAATTAGAGTTACATTTACTGGATAAGATACAAAGTAAGGCCCTTCGGATCATCTTAGGTGCCATGAAATCCTCGCCCATTAATGCTATGCAGGTGGAATGTGCAGAACCCCCTTTACATCTTCGAAGACAATTTCTGGCAGATAGATTCCTTGCCAACATCCAACAGGTTCATTCTCATCCTCTTCATACTAAACTTAACTATTTAAAATTTTTAACTTCTTCCTCTACATTCTGGTCCAATAAGGATATTCCTTGTTTGGTTAACAGTCTCTCTAATTTAGACTCTTCCCCTATTCCTACGTTCAGGATGGATCGTCAAATTCTCTATACTATTCCTTATGAAGCCCTTGTATACTCCCCCAATGTTATATCGAGCCTAGGTTTAGCTAAAAACATGCCAAATGCTAATACTGAATTTCTAAGGATTGTCAATGAAAAATGGAGGGATTGGACCTTAATCTTCACTGATGCCTCAAAAATTTCTCCCTCGGGGTGTGTCGGGGTGGCAATATGGATCCCTAAGTACTCCATCTTGCTATCCTACAAATGTCCACCGCAAACAACTGTATTTAATGGTGAAGCCATAGCCATCCTTGAGGCCATAAAATACGTTTCGGATAATAATTTGTCTCACTCCCTTATTTTGACAGATTGCCTTAGCTCCTTACAGACCTTAAAGGGTACTGCTTTCAAATTAGGCTCTAAATTCCCAGTTATCTTACAAATTAGAAATATTCTGTTCTCTTGCTATCTTAAATCCCTAAACATTACACTAGCTTGGATACCGGGGCACTCTGGTATTGCAGATAATTGTACAGTGGAAAGTTTTGCTAAAGCATCTATCAATATGGGTACGCTAGAACACTTTATGTGTTTTGGCCAAGATTTGAAGCTTCTGGCGCAGACACGCCTAAGTATGGCATGGGCCTCTATATGGTGCAATTCAAGGCTAACAACAGGAAAGTACTATGGAGACATCCAACCATCCATCCCAACTAAACCTTGGTTCTGTAAATTTAAATATATGGATAAGAAAACAACATCTGTCATCTGCAGGCTCAGATTGGGTCATTGTTGTACTCCAGTATTTCTTCATAAACTTGGCATAAGAAGGACTTCAGTCTGTGATTGTGGTTTGGGGGATGGAACCACTGACCATCTCCTCTTTAATTGCCCTCTCTCACCAGCTTCCTTATATGACCATCTCCCACTCCAGTTCCCTAAACCTACAAGTATCAAAACTCTGCTCTCCTCTCAAAATCCTCTTATCTTTAAGGTTCTTGGAAGATTTATCCATTTGTTTAGTATCAAATTATAAATATGTAATTATACTCTTCTAAAGATCTGTAAAAACTTATATCATCCCCCTGTTTTTGTATTGTTCAAGGTAACTCAATGTTCGAGATACTCCAAGTTCTACTCAGCTGTTCGCTACAAAATTATTAACCTCGTGTAGTACGTGTGTATACTAATACTTGAAATTGGCAGAAATAGTTATTGTGTAGTAACAACAATATATATAAAAAATAATACCATTGTGATATCGTTTTGAAACGATTGAAAGTCGATTCAGGATGAGAATACAGTTTAGCGACATTCCGATAGAGCGACTTCAGAACGACTTTAGAATCGGTCCAATCGACGGATGAGAATACGAAAGTGACTTCTACGGTCGAGTCGCTACGACCTCGCTGCGGTTTTTATTACGAGAATTGGCCTAATGTCGCGCAGCCTACATGTGCGGTGTGCATGGCGATGTATGTAACGATATAACGATAATTAGGCCTACATCAAGTGTTTCAACTGTATTCAGATCACGCAAGATTCTGGAGCGACGGACATAAGGTTGACTATGCAACAAGCAAGAAGTATCTAAATCAGTTCCTACTGCTGTCAATGCTTGGCCTTGGGTCTTACTGATTGTAAATTCAAATTAAATGGGATTATTTGCAATATTCTCTTCAGCTGCTCCGCTAAAACTAGTGCTTCTATGATATTCCTTTTTGGTTCTATGCTTAAAAAAATTGTAAAAATTAATCGAACTAACACATATGAACTGTATTCCTCATAAAGGTAAAAATAAATCGAAACCATCTTATAAATCTCAGTTAGCAGATTTATCATGTAAGCAGTTGTAACTTGATTAGTAACAAAAACAAAAAACGAAAATAATTTAAATTCATTTTCGAACACAAACTAATCATAAACCAAATTTAAAGTGAAAAGAACTATATGTAAACTCAGTGACTAATCGTATTTCTCGTAGTCGTTAAGAGAACAGAGATAAACCAAACCAACTATGACTGCGTAAATGCAGATTCAGTCAGCACGAAATTCCAGTTCACCGGGTAAAACACGGCAAATATTGCCAAATATTGTTTTTTTTTGTTTTGTAAAAATAAAGTTTTACAAAAACAAATCAACTATTAAAAGTACTAAAAGAATCGTATTAAGAACTCAAACCTATATTTGTCACATAAACCCCAGATATAAAAGTTATGTCTTTAAGGAAAAGTATACCACAATTTTCAAAAAAGTAAACCAATGAACATGTCATTACCATATTTCTCGTAATATCAAATAAACAAACGAATACAATACAATTATTTCATAAAATTCTATACATCGAGCAAAAGACCGTAAGAAAAACATAAAACTAAATAAAACTCGATACTGAAAAAACAATGTAAACGAATAACACAAGAATTCAACCTTTTCGTATTTACATAATTTCTCAATTAGGATTAAGTTGTTGAAGTCAATAAACAAATACAACAGTAAACCTAAAGTCTCTGACATAATAGCCGTTGAACAATAGATCATTGATTATTAAACAATAAAACAATAGATAATGAGTGTGGTATGATCTTTCACATTTATAATATTAATAGGAATAGTAGGAATTAGTTAAATACTAAGACGAGTTCCTACTCGTCTTAGTATTCTAAAGAGTCAGTTAAATTTACTAATCTGTTCGAAGTCCGTATCTAGTTAGGTGATTAAGACAGGACTAGTAAGTGATCTATCTGTCAATCTCATTTGTATAGTGTTCATGTTAGAGTGTTTATTAAGTAGTTCATTATTACTTTACATAACCCTGCGAGTTTATTAAAATATTTTGCCAGTAATATAACGACACTGGGAAATAAATAGGGTTACATTTTTGGTACGAATAAATACAAGTTATTCGCAAGAACACATTAAAAATCTGGCAAAAAGCATACATTTATTTTTGTTAAGGCTGAACAGATCTACTTCAAGCATATCGATTTATTCAGCTTTATCCACAAAAAAAGTCGCAACCAAATTGGTCCATTCGTTTGGGAGTTACGATCACACCACAAACACACAATTACACATTTAAACTTAAAACACCCATATTTTCGCGTCGGATTCTATATTAAGCATACATATTATAGATGAATAAACGAGCTTCCAAATGAAGTTCTATCGCTATTATATGAGTCGCTTCATCCGAAGATAGTATATAATTAAACAGGTAGTCCTAATTTTTTCTAAATTTAAAGCAATATAAGGATATCACAGAGAAAGCTAATTAAGAACTTATTTGGATCCCAAGAAAATGTATTTCATCTTTAAAGGCTCCTTGTAAAATTTGCCTCATCATTGCCCATATGTTCGCCTAACAATAGAGACAAGGCTAAACGGAAGATTGGCGAGGCATATGTCATGACGGGTCTAACGCAGGTCTTATAAAGCGTACGTTTATTTCTAAAACACATTTTACTTTTTCTACCTAACATACTATATAGGCGGCCTAAGTAAAAACGGGCGAGTTTCGTTACTCTATCGACGTGTGGTTTGAAAGAAAGCATCTGGTCTAAGCTGACGCCTCAGTATTTGGTACTACGCTTCCAGGGCATGGGAATACCTAACATTTGGACGTGGAGATTGTCGGCGACACGACGGTGTTTGCAGTCAAAGTAAACCGCAGAACTCTTATCTGGGTTCACATCCATGCGCTATTTTTAAACCATGCACCGAGGGCGTTTACGGCCTTTTGGAGTTTGATGACGAGACCCGGGACACTGAGGCCTTTGGTGCAAAGTGCGGTGTCGTTGGCAAAGAGGGCGAGTTCGACGCCTTTCAGCGGATTGGGAATGTCGTTTGTGTACACGGTGTACAATAGAGGCGTGAGGACTGAGCCTTGAGGGACTCCAGCCTTTATGGGACGTGGCGCGGAAAGCGTGCCTTCATGTTTGAAACGAAACGTGCGGTCTTTGAGAAATGACGCAATCTATGTGATATGTACGAGTAGTTATGACCTTTCTTATCTATGTTAGCTAAGAAACCATTATGGGGAATCAATTTAGAAGCTGTTTTACTTTTTCTACAAAATTGTATAATTTTATGTATTAATTTTTTTTGTTTAGTAGGTACGAACCGTTTTTCACCGTTGAGTTTTGGCACTAAAAATATTTTGTTTATTATATTTGTTTGATATAAACTGGACACTTGAGGTATAACAAGGTTTTATAGCCTCTAAGTCTAACAATTTATTAATTGCTATTATCATATTTAGTTTTTCACTATGCGACCAAACGTGTTTGCGAGCAATACTTGTGGAATTTTATCATGAAATGGAATTGAGAAACAGAATTTTATCCATTTTAAACTCGTTTCATTATTTGTTATTTTAGGCCAACAATCGTAAAAGTAATGGATTCGATCTGTACCTGAATTATGGTTGATTCGGTGCACGAGTCCCGGACAGGTTGAATTTTGCGTTGAACGCCGAATTCAAATGTGGACGCCGAAGTGGAGGCACTGGCACTTTCTATGGACGTCGCCCCCCCCACTTTTTGACGGGTAACGAGGAAGTCCCATCCAGTTTCCCGACTGGGTTGGCCGGTTGCCTGTCGATGTTTGGGGAGTACCTAGATAGTTTCGGTGTACTTTATTATTATTATTATTATTACTTTTTTTATTTTTTATTACGGTTATTCCATCGCTAGAGACCCTTAAGCCCTGAGGTTAGAAAGAATCTCTGAATCCATCTCGGAAATAACTTTCCCGACTGGCCCGGTGCATTCTGGGAGGTCAACGGTTCCAGGGAGCGTCTACATAGAGGGCTCAGGTGTTGCGGTAACCGAAATGGCTAGCTGGAGATTTGTCCACTGGGTTCATCATTATATTTAAATAATCTTAATGACGACTTTCAGATTTGAAAACAAATAGAAATAATAGAATATTACGTTTTACAGATCGTGTAAAATCCCTTTCAGACTACATGCATTTTCATGCATGCAAAAGTCAAAAATAGCAATACGAGTACTATACAGCATTAATCGGAATAAGAAACATCAGGTAGAAGACTACCAGTAATTTATGCGGATAATGTGATATATCTATTATAGATTACACGTATTTTCTGCATTTTTTCGACAAAGCGAAATTATAGTTTATAATAATAAACATCAGGTAGAAAACTACCAGGAATTTTCGCAGCTAACGTGATATATCTATAATAGATTACACGTATTTTCTGCATCTTTTCGACAATGCACAATTATAGTTTTTAATAATAAACATTATGTAGAAGACTACCAGGAATTAATGCGGATAACGTGATATATCTATATCGATAACACGTATTTTCTGCATCTTTTCGATAAAGCGAAATTTTAGTTTATAATAAAAACATCCGGTAGAATACTACCAGGAATTTATGCGGATAACGTGATATATCTATTATAGATAACACGTGTTTTCTGCATCTTTCCGATAAAGCGAAATTATAGCTTATGATTTCGCTACGATCACTTATGAAAAAAAAATGGCTTACCTCATCGGAAGAAATAACGAGTCGCTATCTTATATTCTTCAGTGTTAGTTCTAATTTTCGAACTTTTAGTACAACTTTTATAGCATATTTAATATTAAACTTTTAAGTTATTCGTTGGTATAAGACGTGTGCTTGTTACCACGCACAAAAAAAGAATGAAGACTTGCCGGGACTTTTTTTTTTTTTTTTACGTTAGAAATAGGATTTGCGGCCTGAAGGGCCTCGAGAGCTAAAGTTAACTGCGTAGGTTCGCCCGTGTGCGCGTTTCTCGGCCTAGCGACTTTGAATTTCGAATCTAACACAGGAGCAGTATATGAGACTGAATCTTGAACAAGATGATTGGGATGGGATTCGGCGCGTTTGAAGAACGATTCTGAGAGTGTTTTGAGGAGCTGCTGCACTGTAGGTAGTTCAAGATCTCTGTGCAGGTCCGCGTTGCGCACATACCAAGGTGCGTCTGTGGCCCTGCGGCAGAAGAGATTTTGAACTACCTGCAGCTTATACAGGACGGAGGGATTGGCGTGGGCAAAGACTGGCGAAGCATATGACATGACGGGTCTAACGCAGACCTTATAAAGCGTACGTTTATTTCTAAAAGACATTTTACTTTTTCTACCTATCATACTATAAGTAGAAACTTAGAGGCTTAAGTAGAAACGCGCGAGTTTCGTTACTCTATCGACGTGTGGCTTGAAAGAAAGCGTCTGATCTAAGGTGACGCCTAAGTATTTGATACTGCGCTTCCAGGGGATGGGAATACCTAACATTCGAATGTGAGGATCGTTGCGGCGATTACGACGTTTGTGGTCGAATTGAATGGCAGAACTCTTTTCTGGGTTGACATCGATACGCCATTTTTGAAACCAAACACCGAGGGCGTTTACGGCCTTTTGGAGTCTGGTGATGTTATACGGGATCCTTTGACCTTTAGTGTAAAGGGCAGTTTCGTCTGCAAAGAGGGCGAGTTCGACGCCTTTCGGCGGGATGGGCATGTCATTAGTGTACACGGTGTACAGCAGAGGGGCGAGGACTGAGCCTTGCGGGACTCCAGCCTTTATGGGACGAGGCGCGGAGAGCGTGCCTTCATGTTTGAATCGAAACGTAATGCCGGGACCGGGGTTGATTAAATAAAAAGGAAAGGTTTTTGTACAAGTCAAATGACATACTCAAAAACTGTGCGAAGTTACCTAGTACCTTAAAAGGACTACATGTTTAATTATATACTATCTGAAGAATGAAGCGACGAAATATAATAATAGTGTTGAGAAACAGGAGTTTATTTAACCGTATTTTTAATAACACCAATTACTACAAGAAGTCGGTAAATATAATAAATTAAAATATATCTAAATAAACCAAGGCTTAAACTTCAAAGTAATATTAATTATTCAGTATTACTAGAAAAGTGAATTCCATATTTTTGTTTTACACGCACAACACTGAAAATGTTTTGGTTAAAAAAAATAGAAGTACTCTTAAATAATTAATCATATAAACGTAATAACATCCTAATCCTTATTAATATTATAGATGAGAAAGTGAGAGGTTTTACAAATGAGGTTTTGCTTGCTTTCACGCCTTATTCAGCGATCATCCTGAAACACTTCTTGTATGTTTTCAGGGGCATAGAAAAGGACACAGAGTATCTAACAAGCAAGCAATTGTCTCGAGGGATAAGCGAGCGAGTTCATTGGCAAAAATAATTTTATGTTTATAACAGAGATTATTATTATTATTTTGGCTTTAACATTTTAAATGAATATTAATTTTATAAATGCATAAACCATAATTACAATCTATTTATTTTGTTTAATTTCTCTCCAGCGTTGTAAACACTACCTTCTTAAAATCTTCATAACTTCTAAACTATCCTACTTACGACTTAAGATTCTAGTTTTATTTTTAATTTTAAGTAGATATCTTGTACTATCAGAAAATAATAAAAAAATTGTAGCTCGACAGGTTCGTTTTTAAAAAAAAGAGTTGTATAAAGAGAGTGAAACTAAAAATATTTTGGTTTTTGTAATCCTGTTTTGTTCTTTTATGAAAAAGATATTGAAAAAAATTTATCATCAGTTGATTGTCTAAATTATTAGCTTTCAAATGAACATCTTCCGTATTCCTAAGACGTCTATATGGATAGTGATGATTTAACCAGTACAGGCACCCGGGCTTCGAGGTAAAAAAATCAAAATGGCTGCCATTGTAGTATGGTAGGGAGGAGAGAAAATTGGGATAGTAATTTGTCGATAAAAAATACCATATTTCACCCCCCTAAAGTCTCCGACATTGATGATCAGATTTTGTATAATTGATGATATTGTATAATATGTACTTCATCGCCAAATGGTTTCTAAAATTCAAATTATATGACAAATCTTACAAATAATTTAAAGCAACCGTTTCAGACACTGCAGGGCTTATTAACACTAATGTTCTTTTTACACGTGAAGATATAATACTTAGGAACGAGTACGAAATTATACGCGCTTCAACTGAGAACTTCTTATCATTTTCACTACTCGATTGTACTACTTTGTTCACGAACTTAAAATTTAGACTTGCGACTCAATTTTATTCACAGCCTTATTTGTAACACAGACTACTTGTCTGCATATTTATTAAGATTTATTTTGATGCATAAAATTATTATATTTTTTTAAATCTTTTATACGGTGCAATATATATATATACCTGCTGGTACAAGAAATAAGTACGGAGAGCTATCACACAATTTTTTCAGATCATTCTCGCTCCGATCGCCGCCCAGTGCGGACGTGCAAGACCCCGTTCTCCGTTGTTTGGTCCCTTCCCGATATTCCGTGGCGGTCAGTCTACTGACGTCACAGTTTAGCGTGTTGGTTCCGTGCTACGGTTTTCAAGGTTCTTTCTACTCCCTCTGAGTGCTATCGAAGTGCGATTTTTCTTTGCGACTAAGCCCCTTAGTCTTCGAAGTGCTGTGCTAAGTTGTGTTGTGCTTGTGCTGAGTGCAGTGTTGTGGCCAGCGTAAGTAGTCTGGTTTCAGTGCAAAGAATACTTAACGGTGACAACGAATTTGTACTGAACCAGTCCTTTTTATTTTTATTTTATTTCTCTTCTCTATTTTATTTATTTTTCTCCTATTTTCATATTTATTTTTATCATATCTGTGTGTTTTCGTGTGTATTTGTCCTTTCTGTCGGTAAAGGTTGACCCTAACGCGGTCAACTCTTTACCTGCGTACCCTTTTTTAGGTTTTCTAGGTAGCGGCCTTCGGCGTACTACTGTTAGTTTTTTAAGTTTTCCTCCCCAGCCCCCCTACCGCTGGTAGGAAGGTTAGCCGCTAGGATTTTACTAGGTTTTTAGGAACTAGGCATCCTTTATTATACTTATATTTATTTATATTATTGTCCCAACCCTCCTTAATGGATCCGCTAAGCGCTATTAACGCGTTCACCCAGGCGCTTGCTGCGGTAGGCGTCTACATCCCAAAAGACATCATAACGCAGGCCTTGCAGGCATCAATCGCGTCCCCAGCCCCTCAGGCCTCAACCCCGGCCCCTCAGGCCTCAACCCCGGCCCCTCAGGCCTCAAACCCGGCCCCTCAGGCCACCAACGTTCAGACCCCTCAGGTCCACAGCTCTCCCGTGTCTCCTGCCTCGTCCGAGATGGACTGCGAATCGGTCGCATCCTCTCACGCGTCGCGTCGTAAGCGTACCGCTCCCGGGAGCGACTCCGAACCCGCGTCTGATACGTCGTCAGATGCCGTCACCTTAACCGGCTCTCCTGAGCCCGCGTTTCAACTTGTCGCCAAGCGCTCCAAGAAGCGCTCTAAGAAAGCTTCGGTATCTTCAATACCCGAGCCCTCCCCGGTGTCTTCAACACCAGCCCCCGCACCGTTAAAATCGCTCGTATTAACCGCGTCTCCGTCGGTCACATCGAAGCCAGCGACGCGCTGCGCTCCCGTCCCGCCGAAGCCTCAGCTCCCTCCGCCCGTATTCCTGCGTGAAAAAGCGCGCTGGACCGCGGTTTCTAACTTGTGCAAAGAGCACAAAATTAATTACTTAAAAGCCGCCAACGCTGGCGATACAATCAAAATTCAAGTAGCGACCGTCGACGACTTCCGCGAGTTTACCAGGTTACTCTCGTTAAATCAAATCGCGTATCACACCTACGCCCTCCCGGAGGAGCGTAAGATCCGCGCAGTACTACGGGGCGTCCCGTTCGAACTCAGTAACGAAGACATTCTCGAGGACCTTAAGTCTCAGGGTTTCCCGGTCACAGCAGTGCACAAGATGCACTCCAACCGCGGTAGGCGTTTTCCTTTAGCATTAGTAATCCTGTCAAATACTCCCAACTCGAAGGAGATTTTCAGAGAGGCTCGCACAATCTGCGGACTCTCGAACATCTCCGTCGAGCGTCCCAACCCCCGCGGTCATCCTGGGCAGTGCCACCGCTGCCAGCTCTATGGCCACGCAGCGGCTAACTGGTCAGCTCCCCCCAGGTGCGTTAAGTGCCTAGATCCACACATAACAAAGGAGTGCACTCGCACTCCTGAATCCACTTCCCCCCCTGCCTGTGTGCTGTGCGGCCAGTCCGGCCACACAGCTAACTACAGGCGTTGCCCGCGCGCTCCGCGCTCCACCGTCAAGAGGGTCGCGCCTAAACCCGCGCCGCCACTCACTCCCGCTACCTTCCCGCCACTGCGCAACCGGGGTCCCCCGGAAGCAAAGACCGTTCAGCCGACGCCTACTCAGGCTCTGTCTTGGAGGCAGCGTCCGGCCGTCCCGCCTGCACCTTCCCGTCCCACCCCAGCTCCCGTAGCTTCCGTAGGGCCGCGTCCCACTTTGTCATCTTCACCTCAGTCGTCGTTGGCTGAGGACATGAAGACCGTGTTCGACGTCATCCAAAACGTCGACATTTACGAAATTTGCTTACTCGCACGCAAACTGCGAGCCGCCCGCTCTCCTCAAGAGCGTTTATTCGCGTTAGCCGAGCATCACTCGCTCCTAAGTTCGTTGTTAATTCTTTTACTTTGTATAAATTCGTAAATAATAAATTATAATGTCTAGACCCGCGAATCCCGCGTCCAGTCGTATTAAACCCAAGGGCTTATCCCTAGTATCTTTTAACGCTCGTAGCATTAGCACCAACCTTCCTGAGATTAAACTGTTCCTTCAGAACAAAGAACCTGACTTATTCCTTCTCCAGGAGACATGGCTTACTCCAAACCGCTCCAGGGGATACGCTATTCCTAAGTACGCGTTTACTCGCAACGACAGGCCCAACTCCGACGGATACGGCGGCACCGCTATATATTACAAAAGAGGCTTCCATTGTTGTCCTCTCCCTACCCCTCCTCTCCTCAACATGGAGGCCACTGTGTGTAGATTGGCTATGACTGGTCATACGACCATCATCATAGCTTCAGTCTACATACCGTGCGGCTCCAGACCAATCCGCAGCGACTTTGAGGCCATTCTCGCCCTCGGCCATTCAGTCGTTATGTTCGGAGACTTTAACTCCAAACATACTGACTGAACGTGCCTATCGACCAACACCAGCGGTATCGCTCTCCTCGACATTACTAACTCCCTTGACTTAGACGTCATATCCCACATCACTCCCACTCACTATCCCAACAACCCGACCTATTCTCCTGACATCCTCGACTTTGCAATTATCAAGCGAATCAATCTTGATCTCAGGTCCATCGAACCGCTCGATGACCTAGGCTCCGACCATCGCCCCGTCTCCCTCGTGCTAGGCGCGCCTAACGATAACGTCACATCTCCTAAGACCTTTACCAACTGGAAAGGCTTTAAAAATACGTTAGTTTCAGCCTTAGAGGCACCGAACTCTCCGCTCGCGATTTCGCCCGACCAATTAGACAGCCCGATTAAAATAGATTCAGTAGTCGATACTCTCACTGATGCTATCAACTCAGCCATCAGCGACAACGTAATCATTGCTAAGCAAGGCAAACCCGCGCTTCCCTTAGCCGTTAGCAATCTCATTAAAGCTAAGAATGCGGCTCTCCGGAGAGCCAAGAAATATCCCACGCCCGCATATAGAACAGCTGCGAATCAGCTTCAACGTAAAGTTAGGTCTCGCCTCGCGGAACTCCGTGACACTCAGTTTAACGATCTCATGGAGAATATCTCCCCGTCCCACCAAGCGTATTATCGAATGGCCCGAGCTTTACGCGTAGACACCGCCTCTCACGTTCCTCCTCTCACTCGTCCCGACGGCACCATTGCCTTCGAAGTCGAAGAGAAAGCCGAATGCTTCGCCGACAGCATAGCGGCACAATGTTCGCCCAGCACGCAACCCGCGGATCCCTCCCACATCCAGGCGGTGGAGGACGAAGTTCTCCGCAGAGAATCTCTCCCTATCACCGACGACCCCGTCACAGTCTCTAATGATGAAATCTTGCTTCTCATTAGAAAGCAAAAGTCCAAAAAGGCTCCGGGTGCGGATGGAATTTCCAACCACGCACTTAAGCAACTGCCACAGCAGGTGCTTACCTTGTTAGCTATCATCTTCAATGCCTGCTTCGACCATAGCTACTTTCCAAAAGCCTGGAAAGAAGCGACAGTCATAGGCATTCCCAAGCCGGGTAAACCTCTGAACATCCCGGCTAATCACAGACCCATCAGCCTCCTCAAGGCAATGTCTAAACTTCTCGAAAGAGTCATACTCTCTCGAATGCGGAACCATCTGTTTCCAACGGATGGCGACCCTCTCATTATTCCCCACCAGTTCGGCTTTCGCGCTAAGCACTCCTGCCCTCAGCAAGTCCATCGAATCGTCGAGTACATTCTCGAAGGATTCTATCCCCATCGTAAAAAATCAATCGCGGTTCTCTTTGACGTAGCCAAGGCATTCGACAAAGTCTGGCACAGCGGTCTCATTTTTAAACTCTATAAAATAGGCTTACCGTTTCGCCTAGTCAGATTAATCGCGTCGTTTCTTAAAGACCGTACGTTTCGATTCAAACATGAAGGCACGCTCTCCGCGCCTCGTCCCATTAAGGCTGGAGTCCCGCGAGGCTCAGTCCTCGCCCCTCTGCTGTACACCGTATACACTAACGACATCCCCATCCCGCCGAAAGGCGTCGAACTCGCCCTCTTTGCAGACGATACCGCCCTTTACACTAAAGGTCAAAGGATCCCGTATTACATCACCAGACTCCAAAAGGCCGTAAACGCCCTCGGTGTTTGGTTTCAAAAATGGCGTATCGATGTCAACCCAGAAAAGAGTTCTGCCATTCTATTCGACCACAAACGTCGTAATCGCCGCAACGATCCCCACATTCGAATGTTAGGTATTCCCATCTCCTGGAAGCGCAGTATCAAATACTTAGGCGTCACCTTAGATCAGACGCTTTCTTTCAAGCCACACGTCGATAGAGTAACGAAACTCGCGCGTTTCTACTTAAGCCTCTAAGTTTCTACTTATAGTATGATAGGTAGAAAAAGTAAAATGTCTTTTAGAAATAAACGTACGCTTTATAAGGTCTGCGTTAGACCCGTCATGTCATATGCTTCGCCAGTCTTTGCCCACGCCAATCCCTCCGTCCTGTATAAGCTGCAGGTGGTTCAAAATCTCTTCTGCCGCAGGGCCACAGACGCACCTTGGTATGTGCGCAACGCGGACCTGCACAGAGATCTTGAACTACCTACAGTGCAACAGCACCTCAAAACACTCTCAGAATCGTTCTTCAAACGCGCCGAATCCCATCCCAATCATCTTGTTCGAGATTCAGTCTCATATACTGCTCCTGTGTTAGATTCGAAATTCAAAGTCGCTAGGCCGAGAAACGCGCACACGGGTGAACCTACGCAGTTAACTTTAGCTCTCGAGGCCCTTCAGGCCGCGTCGCTAAGCTCGACCCCCAGTCAAAGCGACCCCGAAATATTCTTGTTACTTTGTCGTCGGAGCGTATGCGTGATGTTGTGTTATCTGCCTACAAACGACACAACAAGGGTAACAAAGCGGAACCGTTGAACACCGCAAACCTCGGCATCGGCGGAGACAAGCACGCGCTGTAACTCTGCGAGCACCTCGCGCCAGAGTGCAAGGCGCTGCACGGCGCGGCGCGGAGACTGGCCAAAGAACGCAACTATAGGTACGTGTGGGTTAAGTATGGCCGCGTCTACGTGCGGCGCGATGAGTCATCGTCGGCTATTATTATAAAGGACAGTAGTTGTTTGGAAAAATTGGTGAAATATTGATGATTTTCTCTTTGTGTCCTTTTTTACTTTTGTGGAAAAGCTGTTTCGAAGCTTCACTTAATAATATATGTTACTGTTTTATCAAAATGTTAATAGAATACGTACTAAAACAGCCGATTTTTTTCTGAATATTCTAAATAGTAACTTCGATATAATATGTATTACGGAGACTAACTTAGATAGTAGTATTTTTAACAATGAGTTAGTTGATAGTCGATATAATACGTTTCGTAGAGATAGGGAAACAACTTGTATAAATAAGGGGGAAGGGGGTGGCGTTCTACTAGCGATAAAAAAGCAATTTAATGTAATTCGTCAGGTGCACTGGGATAGTCCAATCGAGGATATGTGGATTACCATTATGTTAAATGATGGCTCAAATAAGAGGTTGAATGTATGTGTTGTTTACCTACCTCCTGACATACCGAAAAATAGCTTAATTGAGTTCTACGATAATTGTCACAGGGTTTTAACAATGGCTCATGCTGATTCTATAAATATAATAATAGGTGACTTTAATACACCGAGCATCTCATGGCAAGTGACATCATCGCACTCCTATTTATCACCGGAGGTGGCTTTGGATCAAAAATCCACTTTACTATTGGAAATGGCGGGGATGAACAACTTATTTCAATTTAATAATATTTTTAATAAAAACAAACGCATATTGGATCTTGTCTTGTGTAGTGCTGAGATTGTAACGGTTACAGGAGCTGATCCACTGACACGTCAGGACGACCACCATCCACCACTTTCCATAAACATTGCTCTTCCTATATCACGTGGTACTATTAAAGCCAAGGAGATCGTTAAATTCAATTTTAATAAATGCGACTACCTACACATTAGAGAGGAACTTAAGAAAATTGATTGGTCCTCCACGTTACCTATAAATAACGTAGACTTGGCTGTATCTAAATTTTATGCCATTCTCAATGAATTAATAAAAAAGTACACTCCAATACAAACTAAAAAAGAAAATAATTATCCGAGTTGGTTCACACCAGAATTAAAACGTAATTTAATTATGAAGAATAAGGCACATTCTAAATTTAAAAAATATAAGAATCCAAGAGATTACGATAATTTTGCTTATCTGAGAACTTTATGTAAACGATTAATTCACTCTTGTTATAAAGCTTATATTTCTTCTGTGGAGGAAGCCATGAAAGGTGATTTAGAGTCCTTCTGGCGATTTGTTAACTCCACTAGAAAAAGCTGTTGTATACCCAGTACGATGTACGTTGATACTAGTTCAGCAACCACAGGTCAGGATATTTGTGTTATTTTCCAGGTTTTTCAGTACAGTATTTGACAGTAGCAACTCTAACACCTCACACCATACCTCTAACTTTGAACCCGTTGTTCATGACAGTCTATCACATTTGACACTTACAAAAGACTCTATACTCTTAAAACTGAAAAACTTGGATCCTAATAAAAGTGCCGGTCCTGATGGAATACCTCCCAGATTTTTGAAGGAGTGTGCAAAAGAACTCAGCGGTCCATTGCTATTTATTTTCAACATGTCCTTGAAGTTGGGAGTTTTTCCTTCAGAGTGGAAGTCTGCATATATTGTACCGATCTATAAATCAGGGGACAAATCAGATTGCAAGAATTATAGAACAATAAGCATCTTATCTAGCTTAGCAAAGACTTTTGAGAGTATTGTATATGATCTTATTTATCACCATATAAAACCGGGTTTATCAACTTCTCAACACGGTTTCGTCGAAAATAAGTCTACAATAACAAATCTTCTCGAGTATAAAGACTACCTGTGCAGAGCTTTTGCGACTAGAAGCCAAGTGGATTCTTTATACACTGACTTCCAAAAAGCCTTTGACAAGGTAAATCATCAGCTATTATGTCATAAGCTATGTACCCAATTCGGCTTTCATGGCAATATGCTCAGGTGGGTCGAATCTTACTTAGAACGGAGAAGTCAAATGGTTGCAGTAAAGGGCTACATATCTGCGCCTGTAAATGTGTCATCGGGTGTACCACAGGGATCGCATTTAGGGCCCTTACTTTTCCTCATCTTTATAAACGATCTGGCAACATCCCTCTCTTGCCCTTGTCTTTTGTATGCAGATGATTTGAAGATCTTCTCAATTGTAAAAAGTGCTGCAGACTGTCACTCTCTGCAACGTGATCTGGACCGCATAAATAATTGGTGCGCCGATAACAACATGAGCTTATCCATAAATAAATGTCAGGTTATATCTTTTACAAAAAATAAGCAAAAGATCACCTTTAAATATCAGCTACAAAACCAGCCCCTCACTCGCGTAATTGTTATCAGAGATCTGGGTGTTTTGTTTGATGAGGGATTAACTTTCAAGGAACATTATAATAACATCGTATCTAAGGCTTTCCAAACTCTTGGTTTCATATCAAGAACAACCAAGCATTTTAGTCACCACACTAGCTTCCTGTACCTCTATTACACATTGGTGCGGAACGTCGTCGAATACGCGTCCGTCATCTGGTCCCCATATTATGAAGCACATTCTTCTCATTTAGAACGTGTACAAAAAAAGTGCCTCAAGATACTTTGCTACAGGTGCGGTCTGGCCCGCAAGTTACCTTCTTATTGTGAAAGACTGCGACATTTTAAAGTCACATCCCTGAAAACTCGTCGCCAGCACCAGGATCTGTTGCATTTACACAAGCTGATTCACTCGAAGCTTGACTCACCTAAACTTCTTTCACGACTTAACTTCAGCACTAGATTATTGTTGCGTATCAGTAAACACAAAGTCTTCGCATTACTAACTTATAAAAATAACACTTCCTTTTTTAACCCAATAGTAAGAATGTGCAGGTTATACAACGACCTGGTGGTGACCGCGAGGGAGTTGGATGTTTTTTGTGGTCGCTACGCAACTTTCAGGAATCAAATTAAACGTATCCTCGATTGAGCCTATTGCGTCTGTAGATAAATTTCAATTGTTTATAAAATCATGTATAGTTATATTTATATTTTTTGTTGTTGTTAATGTTTAGAACTATCAATTATGTACATAATGGTTTAAATTGATTTGGAATAATTTACTGTTTGGCAGCTGCTTATGTTTACTCACTTAATGTATGTAATGCTGTGTATACACGATTGCTGGGTACCAATCTGGCTGAAACCTATATTTTAATACTAATACATTTTTGTAACTTTCATGATTGATACCTGTGTGTGTACCTTAATAATAAATAAATAAATAAATCCTAATTCTAACGTAAATTCTAATTCTAACGTAAATCCGAATTAATGCAATTTTTATTTTTCATTTTTAATGTTTTTATTTTTACTTTTCATTTTTGAGCACCTTCAGTGCTATGTGAATCTCAGCGGGTGACCCCTTAAGGGCCCCGCTGGCGCGGCCTCTTTCTCCAATTGGCCGTCGCTCAGATGAAGGCTGAGTGGCAAAAATGCACGAGCCGACAGAGGGTTTTTTAGTGGGTATGGTTCTGGTAGGCGTCGGGACGAGTCCCACATAACTCCGATCGCGCGCGCGGAGTATGCGTCAGAGCATTTTTTATGTCCTCCTGCCCTTCACGTGGAGGGGAACCAAAAAAAAAAAAACACAATTTTTTATTAAAATTAGTTTGTCGATAAAAGCATTATACCGTCATTTTACCGTCATCATCATCTTTATTACAGGGTGACTCAGGGAGTCCTATTGGCCGTCTGATTCTGACCTATTGAAGAGATGGCTCAATAAATATTTGATAAGGCCAGAATAGCTGCAAAAGAAAGATTATTGATGACATTATTTATGACTAATTTCGGATAAAATATTGAGGTTATCTTAGTTCTTGGAGAATTTCCTCATGCAGTTTATTGCTTGAAATATATTAAAACACAAGATTCATGGTACTCTATCAAGGGAATATTGGTAAAATTGAGAAACCGGATATGGATTACGGCAGCCAAGTGAACTTTTAACTTATTTATTTTCTACGAGAAATCCTATCAAGCGCGTCGAGTTGCAAATAAAAATTTCATTATTTCCCTAACTGGCTTTAGCAAATACTGTTACACTTATTTCCTCTGACTACTAAGCAGTTATAAGGACAATGTTTAAAAGTGTGTTAAGACTTCAAGTTTATAAAAAGCTAAATAATTTATTTGATTATAGATTAGAAAAGGTGGAAATAACAATAGTCATATTTTGATCCTGAATTTTATTACAAACAGAAACTTTCAATTTCAACAAATGTTTTGTAGACGTCACCACATTTACGTTATCATTTGAAGTAACATACTAACTTATTGACAGTTTGCAATTATGTAGGTTGATAATCATATTACTTTACAGATTTAGGTAGACAGCACACTTGTTCCCATATAAACATCTCAAAACAAACAAGAAACGAATATATCTCACGTATTAATGTAATTTCCTTCTGTAATTATTGTTAAATTAACCTAAAGTTAGAACAATGTTTAGAACAAGTTAGTTAACTACAAACGAAGGTCAAATTAGCAATCCCAAGTCCCCAAACACACTTTATCAAATTGGCATAATTAATCTTAATCTGTTTCAGCTATTCTCCTTTCAGAGGCTTTAAATCTCGAATTTCAAGAATTTCACTTAACGTGTGTTTAAAAAGAAAAACAAAAGAGTTCTATAGACAGATTCTCTTTCACGCGCCCCTTAAAAAATTAAAATTAATTTGGTTAGTGAGCTGAGTTGCTGTGAAGTTACAGATAAGACAAGCTTATAATTATGTTTGCATCGGGTTAAACGGAACCTCATAGTTTAATGTGCATAATATATCTAGTTTAATTCTAGTTAGCTGCACTTAATTGACTTTTTAATGCTGTTACATCACGTTTGTGGCTGACAGAAAGATATCAATATTATTATATTACGTTGAAGTACAATAAATGACGTCTTAACAATTAAGATCGATAATTAAAATAAAATTGTAGCGCTGCGCGTAGGCCTTTTTGTCATATTAGACAATTTACTGTAATATCTGTGGTAGCTGTATTTATTTTACATTTTGTGTTTATACATCAACGAAGTATACTTGCTATAAATTGAAGAATTTTTTTATAGTGATAAATTTATATGGTAATACAAAAATTTTGGGCCGTTTTTCGGTAAGTTTAAAGTGTGTACGTTGTCATATACATGTCCAATATCGTGTTGTATTTTTATTAATAAATTTTATACATACATATAATGTTTCATAGATTAATTTTATTATTTTTAATAAAGTAGTTTCTACGCGTATAGGTGGCCTACATAAATGCCTGCATAAGCTATTGATAATAATAATAATAATAATTCTTTATTGCTCACACAAAATAAAAATTACAATAAAAATATTTACAGTAAATTACTTAAGTCTAATGTGGGCAAAGGCGGTCTTATCGCTGGTAGCGATTTCTTCCAGACAACCTTTGTGTAACTGGAAATCTATTAAGTAAGCGGAAGATATTTTACCAAATAAAAAAAAAATAAATAAAATAAAGCTCTATAAGCATACAAACATACAACTTTTAATATTTATTATTATATACATATATACTAAATAATAATATACATATGTAGCATTAAATTACATAGATACATATACAGTTGCAATCTATAATTTCTCTAAAAGGTGATTGTGTAATCTTGATTTGAAGATAGCAATAGACTTAGCATGTCGAATGGCAGACGGTAGTGAATTCCAGAGATGAGCAGCTTTCACAGTAAAAGACTCATAAAAGTAACCCGATCGAGTAAGCAAAGCTTGCAGCCTATTGTCATCGTCCGACCGAAGGCAGCGGCCATGGCCAGCACCGAGGAACCCAAACCGCTCCTTGAGATAAACAGGAGTACGAGGGTCATACAGTATTTTGTACATGAGAGTCAGAACGTGCTCCTCGCGACGCAGCCTGATAGGTAACCACTTAAGTCTACGTCGGAATTCTGAAACATGATCGAACTTGCGCAATCCGTAAATGAATCTTATACATAAGTTTTGGAGGCGTTGGAGTTTGCTGAGCAAGTCTTCATTGAGATCAATTAGGCAGACATCAGCATAGTCCAAGATTGGCAAGAGAAGTGATTGCGCAAGTTCAATCTTAGTCCGAAGCGGCAACAAGTTCCTAAATCTTCTCAATGACCCAGACACCGCGTAAATCTTCCTACTGACCTCAGATATGTGTGGTCCCCAAGAGAGTGTAGAGTCAAAGAGAACGCCCAGGTTCCTGACGACACCACTAACGCTCAAGGTAACACCATTAAAAGTAATTTGCGGAATGGTAATTTGATTTAGCTTCGCAATCTGCTTAGCACCGCCAACAATGATAGCTTGCGACTTGTTCGGGTTGATGGTTAGGCCATAAGATTTGCTCCAATTAGAAATAACTGCGAGATTATCGTTTATTTTATGAATAAGGGCACCGATATCATCAATAGCGGCTTGGGAATAGATTTGTAGGTCATCCGCATACAAATGGTACTTGCATGAAAGTAAAGGGGTCACAAAGTTAATAAATATTGAAAACAGGACAGGAGAAAGGACCCCACCTTGAGGCACACCAGCAGTCACGTCACAAAAGCTAGAGACCCCACCATCAGCGCGAATACACTGTTGTCGCTCCACAAGGTAACTACTGAACCATGTGATCTCCCTATCAGACCCGAACACATTCCGAAGCATAGCCAACATGATATCACTATCAACTGAGTTAAAAGCATTGCTAAAATCAAGTAGCACCATAGTAGTCACATTCTGGCTAGACATCCCTAAACAAATGTCAACAGTAACATTTATCAATGCTGTCGCAGTACTATGCCCTGCGCAAAACCCAGATTGATATGTACTTAAAAAGCCTGAGGAATTTATGAATGAACTTAGTTGGTTAAAGACAAGTCGTTCGAGCACCTTAGAAAGAAAGCGTAGAATGGAAATGAGTCTAAAGTGGGAAGGTAATGTAGGACTGGTGGTTTTAGGAACAGGAATTACAACTGCCTTGCGCCAACAGCTCGGAAAAGTTCCAGTACTGAGCGAGAAGTTGAAAATATGACAAAGTATTGGAATGAGGACCTCCAAGCCGAGTTCAACCATCTGGCGGCTTATGCCATCGATGCCCTCTGCGTTAGATTTGATGGCTGAAATGTTATCTTCAACTTCACGCCCCGATACAGACCTAAAGGAGAAACTAGGTTTTCGGGAATCGTTCTTGCTACTCAAAGAGTGCAGTGTTGCTTGTTTTAAGGTATTACATATAGGGGGAACATTAGTGAAGTGATGGTTTAACGAATCAAGATCAAGCTTGAGTGGAAGAGCAGACCTGGATTTACCGATTCCCAGGGTTTTTAAGAATGACCACACTTTACTAGGGACGCCGTTTGCCACAGAACGGTGTATATGGAGGCGTTGAGCATCTCTGCACATCCTACTACAACGATTACGTAGGTCCTTATAACGACGGCAGTTCTCTTCGCAAGGATTGTGTTTATATTTTACCTTTGCGGAATTACGTTTAGCCATCATGATTTTAATGTCACTTGTGAGCCAAGGGGCTGGAAGGTGTTTAAGCCGGACTGGCCGAAGCGGTGCATGAACGTCAAACAGCTGCAATAAAATGTTATTAAAGATCTCCAACTTAGAGTCTATGGTAGGAGCACTAAACACCGCGTCCCAGTCAGAATTGCTAAGGCCAGTCATAAACTTTTGTTTGTCAGTGCCGTTAAAAATAACACGAGGCTTAGGTCGGGGACATCGAACTTTATAAGAGAGGAAAACAAGGTCGTGGTAGGAAAAGGCTTCAGCAGAAAGTTGGCCATGGGTGCCAACATGATCAAGAGACGAAACAATAGCTAGATCTAACAGGGACGGCTGACAATTCGGAAAGTGATGAGTTGCAGCTAAAGGTAGTATGTTGAGATTAGTGCTCTCAATGATTGATCGTAGTCTGTTGGAACGAGAGTCCGCTTTAAGGAGGCAGGTGTTAAAGTCACCCATGACTATGGTATGATCAAACCCAGGCACCAGTGACTCCAGCATCAACTCAAATGAATTGGAATAATCAATATGAAGGTTAGGGCAGTAAAAAACTCCACACAAAACCTTTGTTTGACCAAAGTGAACTTCAATAAAAAGATGCTCAGAAGACTCAGAGTACTGAGATGAGGATGCACTGACGATGCTGTAGGGAATATGACTTCTGAGGTATATAGCTACTCCACCTCCACCCTTGCCCGGTAGGGAGTAGGAATAGGAAGAAAGAGAAGGTTTAAAAAAGGATTCTGACACAAGGATAGCGTGTATACTAGGTATATCGGAAAATGAGCTCAACAGATCCGAATAGTGTGCTGGAATGCTTTGCGCATTAATATGCACTACGTTGAAGTTTTTCGGAAAAACCGAAAAGGTAGATTTCAGCTGAGAGTCTAACGATTGGGTTAGACTATGGAAACTGCCGTCTGACGCCGACGAAGCAGAACAATATTCGAAACTATCATTTGACAAGTTATTACCATCATAAATTGGTTGCAACCTTTGAATAAAGTAATTGCTTATAAAAAGAAAATAATAAAACTGAAAATATACTTAATAATATATATATATATATATTATATATATATATACTAACTATTATATATATAACTAAGAAAACAAAAAAAAAAACTGGGTATATAAATTATGAACAAGTCCACATGCTAGCAGTGAAGAAGAAATTCGCTCAAAAATAATATAGATGACACATTATATATGCATGCAGCATTATAAACATTTTAACACCCAAAAATCAAAGTCAATTTTGAAATTCCAGTTCAGTGTAGAAAATATTAAGAAGCACACAACACTCTTAAGTAAATACAATCAATTACACATAAAATAATATAGCGGTGAAATATAATTAGGTGCATAGCATAACTTACAACAATTATGACTAACCAAGTGGAGAATGCATACATTAAATAGTCAAAGAACAATAATATATGATGCCCAGTAAAGTTAATTATGGTAAAGCATAAGTATTGTGCTTATTGAAACACAAATTGTACACCTCACGACATGGAATATTAATTATACTAGCAGTCAGACAAAAATAAACTTTCCATGTATATATTTCCAATGTATCATTGAATCTTTTCTTAAGTTTTCACGATACATACTTTAAATAAAACACTTTTTACCGGATATTATCGCGTATATTTTAGTTAATTTTAAAATTATTTCGACGTTTCGGCATCTTTGCAGTTGCCGTGGTCACGATAGACTAAGGTGTTGTTCATCTATTGCCAGTAATAAAAACTACATGATTGTCAATACATATTAACGCCATCTGTTTCTCAGTCTTCTCGCATAACGTCCCGGATTGACACAAAAGGCACTGACTGTGTCCTGAGTTTGCAGTCTAACAATTTGCTGGTTTTTCATTTTGATGTTTTTAAGTATTGGATCCCATGTTGATGAAAGTTTCCAACCATCTTCTTTATTGAAATTTGGATGTTTTTTGATTTCAATAGTTTCTCTGACCATCCTAGGTATAAAATGTTTCTCTTTTGCTAGGATCTTCACGGTATCAAATCTTAAATAATGGTTGGGCTTGTCTATGGAATGTTCACAAACTGCAGATTTTTTTTTTTTTCGGAAACGTCGAAATAATTTTAAAATTAACTAAAATATACGCGATAATATCCGGTAAAAAGTGTTTTATTTAATGTATCATTGTTTTGAAAAGTAATACATAAAAACAAAACCCAACTTAACGCATACAAACAGGTGTAAGCTATATATAAAGTAAACAGAAGCACATAACATGAAAAAAAAAACGTTTCATCTTATAACTTATCCAATTTGAATAACATGCAAAAAATTAAACTGCGAGATTCATGGATTATCGGGTAAACAATAACAAACAACTGGTTTAGTATGCGAGCGCCGCCATCGATAATGCAAGGATTGGCTAGTTAGTAACACATAATCCGTGTTTCGGACGCGTGATGAGTGTCGCGGGTCACAATGTTTTTATAAAGATATTAAGATATTGTAATCAAAATAAGTTTTCAAGTGCTGTGTAAATTGATAACCATGGAGTTAGTGTCTAAAACAGTTTATAAATTAAGCCAGAATAAACTAAAAATATTGTGAAATATTCAGTCACTTTCGGTGTTAAAAAACATTGAGTGAAATTCAGTCATGGATTCCAATTTTAGTTTTTTGCCATCCGGGGTCTTAACTCGGATTACACCATCCAGGGTCCAGCAGTTGGAAATGCCGAACTTTTGTCGAGCAGCCATGAATACTTCATGTCGCGGTTTTGTTAAAAACTCTGAAATTGTAATTTTGGAGCCTTTGAGCGCGACCTTGCTTTTCCATAAAGCTGCACGAACGAGTGAATTTGTGAATTTAACCACAATAGGTCGCGGCTTGATGTCGTTCGCGCGTTTTCCCATCCGGTAGCTAGCGGCTATGCTACTGGCGGTCAGAGAAGGCACCTTACACTTCACGGCCAGGCTGGAGATGATCGTAGCAGAAGAATCTTCACCGGGCTGCTCCGGTACACCGTGCACAAGCAACATATTGTTGCGGAATCGCATCTCAATGCGATCTAAGCTCATTTTTAGTGCAGCCACTTCGGCGCGCAACACCGAGAGACCATTGCAAACAAAGGCTTTAAACGTTTGAAACTCAGTGTTAAGAACAGCTATTGTAGGACTCTTACGGTTCGAGAAAGCCACTTGTGCCAGCTCAGCCTGGAATTCTGCCATTTTCGACTCGAACATCCTGGCCATATCGTTCAGGTTATCTTCCAACTTTGTGTGGTGAGTGGACATTTTGTGATGCGACGGAGGAGAACGTACAAAGGAAAATAGCACTGCAGGCGAGTGAGACTAATTAATCTTCATGAATTACATGTAAAATTTTACTTTTTACGTTAATTTACTTATTTAAATGCAATAAAATAACAGAGCTCAATTTTTGTGTGTTTACTATATACTACCCGCTTTTTTCCGATATTGCCAAACTATTTATTTGGCAGGTTAATCGGAACAAAGCTTATTGAAAACTACTATGAATAGTCACTAATTATTATGGATATAAATTTCTTATTTGTAAATAATATATATTATTTAACTATAATTTATTCTGATATTATATCTAAAGCCGCAACCGTGCCTTGAAATTTCTTTCCCTTTTTAATAGCATGTAGACAAAAATTTTTATGTTATGCTACTATGTAGTTATGCTACTAAATTTTTTCTCAGCTAATGTCAAGTTCATTGTGAAATTTTTTTTTGCGACGTAATTTTTTACTGTCCCCCAAATATTTGTAACAGGATTAAACTGAGGGTGATAGTGCGGTAAACGGACCACTTTATGATCGTGCTGTCGTAATATTTCTTCTATCTTACAGTCTACAAATCTCGCCTTATTTTTTATCAAAAAAAGTCGAAAAGTGTTCACGTGAATAGAGAAATGATCCAATGTTGTTTATGAATAGTTGGCAATGAATCATTGATACGAATGAAACCGTAGCTGTGGCTACGCCTCCTATGTGACCCTTTCGTAAAATATGGCTAAATTACATGTTCACCAATGATAGATGGCTGGAATCGTATTCACAGGGTAAGCCTGTAATACATCACTAGCCAATATTGGGTTTTGTGTCGGACATATTACGGATCCCCAGCAATAAACACAAAGGTAGTTATTTGTTTATTGTTAATATGTTAAATTCAGACCTGCTCTCAAGTTTTTGTTATCACGTTTAAATTTTTTCAAATATTATTTTATTTGCTTAACATTTCTTTTGTGCTTCGTTCGTGCATCAATACTACTTTCTTCGGAAGGCTACTATTTCATCTGATGTACTTTTAATACATTTATGCACTAGTGGATGTATAAAGATTGAGATTGATCTATAAAGCGTTTTTTTAAATAAATTGTGACATATTGTGAAATTTTACACAATATCCCCACATATCAATATTTCCATGAACGTCTATTAAGAGTTGCAATATCTAAATATTTTTACAGACCAATAAAATTCGATTTTATGCAGAAACTACAAGGCTGAAATGAAAATACACAAGTCTTGTATACATATCAGAAATATAAAGGATTGATTGTTTGTAAATTTTCCAGTTTTGCAAGAAACAGATATTGTAGATATTTTATAGTAACTGCAAATATTATACACGTATCTTCTCGATCTGTGGTGAAAATTACACACTATTACGGGCAATAATAAAATATTAAAAAAAAAACAAATAAAGAAAGCAAACTAAATAATTTTCTTATGTATAACAAACCTTACTTACTCATTCATTCATTACATTATATTTTATCCATTACGAGTATAAACATTTTTTATGAATGAACTTTAAAAACATCGGTTCAAGCTTAATAAAAACGGAAGCATTTTAATGTTCTTTATGATTAAAACAACTTTTAATCACGTGTATTGAGACAACAACGTTTGTATACATCATCCTTCACTGAACCACAGGCGCTGGATCCAGGAGTTGATTTTCGATGTAGACTTATTAATATAAAAAAAAATTCGAGCGCGCGGTTTGACTTAAAATCGAAAGCGTCCTTGGAAAGTTAAGTTTGCTATATGGATCCATGTCACAAGATCCTATAACCTTCTTATTAGAGAACTAAAAAGCTACAAAGAAGATATTAATACGTTTTGGACCAGTATGAAGTAACAAAGTTAAATATCCATAGGCTCCCACAAAATCAGGAGCTACGTGGGTGTAACTAAGCCAAGACTTCTAGTAATCTAGGGATTAAATAAAAATATTTGCTGAGTTATTTTTGCAACCCAAGTTTCCTTCAGCATCGTTTCCACCATTAACTTCAGAGTGTAAATGTTTCGCAGTACTCAGATGTGGTGCTTAAACCCTAAAACGATTGGGGTGAATACTCTTGAAAAAAAGGGTTACGTTATAGTATGAATTTTATTTCAGAGAACATGACTTTTTAGGATAAAATAAAGCATTATTTAAAGATTACATCTACGAATTTTCTTATAAAAATTAATAAATTATTTATTTTGAACTAAGTGCAACTTTGACAACTCCGTGTAATTTTGACAGTTCCATAGATATGAGGCTGCATTCAATATTGTGTGTTTTATATTGACGTCATATTCATTAGTTTGTTGTACATAATAGTGGACAATTTCTCCAACTCCTTGTGAAAGGTGAGTTGAGTATGTAAATCATATACAGGGTGTCCCGTAAGGAATGGACCAACGGAATGTTGGTGATAGAGGAGAGGTTGTTATGTATCCGAAACAATGAATTTTATTGCTCTTGGCCAAATAGTTTACGAGATAAGATTTTTTAAATGTTATTTTGAATTTTTGTTACCAAGAACACAAAGGTTATTGTTATTTTATTATTGCTATTGTTATTTGTACATTTTATTGTTTAAAATTATTAAGTAAATATTTGTCTTCATTAAAACCAATTTTTTCCTAAGAAATTATTGGTCACTTAATAATTATAAGCTAAAAGCTCAGTTATTTTTTTGTTACAAAATAAGCAATGTCATATTTGAACTGAGCTGGTGTAAAAAAAATGTATGACAAAGTTGTGGAACTTTATTTTAAAAAAATCCTCAACTCACGCAAATTCCAAAAAGGTACAATAATGTTACATTTAAAATAATGGCACCTCCAAAAACATACTATATTGGACTAATACCTGAATTTCTTAGAAATGATTACAATGTATTAGTGCGGTTTACAGCATGTTTTTGGGACGGGAAATAAAATAAAAGAGACAAAATTTTTTTTATTTTTTATTATTGGTATTTTATTACAATAAATGTTCAAAATGTCTTCCTCTAGCTCGAATACACAACCAACACCGTCTGATAAAATTTCTTTTGAGGCTTCTTAAAGCCCGGTTATTACTTTTGACCACCGCAGCCACATGTTGCAACTTTTGTCGTAATTCACTTTCATTAGCGATGCGAGACTCATAGACTGCTTCCTTGAAATAGCCCCATAAAAAGTAATCCAAAGGATTAAGATCTGGTGATCTAGGTGGCCATGCAATGGTTCCACCACGTCCTATCCATCGATTAGAAAAGGTCTCGTTTAAATATTCGGTTACTTGCCGGGAATAGTGAGGAGGTGCACCATCATGTTGCAGCCACATTGTGTCGCGCACTTCTTGCGGTACTTCACCAAGTAAGTTCTGCATATCATCCCTTAAAAATCGTAGATAACGAGCTCCATTAAGCCTTGTTGGGAGTTCAAATGGGCCGATAATTCGCCCATCCAGAATTCCAGCCCACAAATTAACTCCAAACTGGTGCTGGAATCGATCTTCTCTTATCACGTGGGGATTTTCTACGGCCCATTGATGTAGGTTGTGCATGTTGAACACTCCATTTCTTTTAAAACAAGACTCATCGCTCCATAAAATTGTATTAAAAAATAATGGATCCTGTCGGCATCGGCGCAGGATTTCTCTACAAAAATCTATCCGCCGCTGATAATCTGCAGGTATCAGCGCTTGAACACGTTGTACATGGTACGGGAATAAATTGTTTCGTTTTAAAATGCGATGTACTGTACTCCTTGCCACACCACAGCGTCGAGAAATACGACGAACACTAGTAGAAGGATCTCCTTCTACTTCACGGAGCACCTGACGTTCATCTACGGTTCTAGGTCTGCCTGCAGGATGTACATTGCCAGGTATTCGACATTCTAAATATGCATTGTTAACTCGAAGGAAAACTCTGTGATCAGGATAACGTTCGCGGTTGGGATAGCGCTCACGATAGGTTCGAGTAGCTGCTCTAGCATTCCCATCGCAAAGGCCATAAATGAAATACATTGCTGCGTATTCACGGGCAGAGAAGGATCGAGGCATATTTTCTCAGTCAACTTCCAAATCACAAGCACAAAACAGAGTCCAAATTCAGGCGTAGGTTAACAAATAAAGATAGTCGTATCGCAAAACAATAATAGGCACGTTGTAGCTCCGAACGGTATGCAAGGCACTGAGGGAAATGAGCGAATCCGCGAGAAATGGGGTGGGGATAGTTGGACGTCGGCGGAGAACAAATACAAATGAGGGTAGGTAATAAAAGATCCCCGACAATCTCCAATTGAGAATGCAAGGCACTCCCATCCCCTGGAAGCGTAGTACTAAATATTTAGGCGTCATATTAGACCAGACGCTTTCATTCAATCCTCACGTCGATAGAGTAACGAAACTCGCACGTTTTTACCTAGGCCGGCTTTACAGTATGTTAGGTAGAAAAAGTAAAGTGTCCTTCAGAAACAAACGTACGCTTTATAAGGTCTGCGTTAGACCAGTCATGTCATATGCTTCGCCAGTCTTTGCTCACGCCAAACCCTCCGTCCTGCACAAACTGCAGGTAGTTCAAAACCTCTTCTGCCGCAGGGCCACAAACGCACCTTGGTACGTGCGCAACGCGGACCTGCACAGAGATCTTGAACTGCCTACAGTACAACAGTATCTAAAAACACTCTCAGAATCGTTCTTCAAACGCGCCGAATCCCATCCCAATCCTCTTGTTCGTAAATCAGTCTCATATCCTGCTCCTGTCCTAGATTCGGCATACAAAATCGCTAGACCGAGAAACGCGCACACAAGCGAACGTTCGAAGTTAACCGTAGATCTCGAGGCCCTTCAGGCCGCTAATTCCAACTCTAACGTAAATTCGAATTAATGTAAATTTAATTTTTCAGTTTTTAGTGTTTTCATTATTTGCTTTTCATTTTTAATGTTTTTATTTTTTATTTTACTTTTAATTTTTGAGCACCTTCAGTGCTATGTAAATCCCAGCGGGTGACCCCTTAAGGGCCCCGCTAGCGCGGCCTCTTTCTCCAATTGGCCGTCGCTCCGATGAAGGCTGAGTGGCAAAAATGCACGAGCCGACAGGGGGTTTTTAGTGGGTATGGTTCTGGTAGGCGTCGGGACGAGTCCCACATAACTTTGGAATCGCGCCAGAGTATGCGTCAGAGCATTTTTATCCTCCTGCCCTTCCCGCGGAGGGGAACAAAAAAAAAAAAAAAAAAAAGTTATAAAAGATTATCGAAACAATGCTGTAAACCGCACTAATACATTGTAATCATTTCTAAGAAATTCAGGTATTAGTCCAATAAAGTATGTTTTCGGAGGTGCCATTATTTTAAATGTAACATTATTGTACCTTTTTGGAATTTGCGTGAGTTGAGGATGTTTTTAAAATAAAGTTCCACAACTTTGTCATACATTTTTTTTACACCAGCTCAGTTCAAAAATGACATTGCTTATTTTGTAACAAAAAAATAACTGAGCTTTTAGCTTATAATTATTAAGTGACCAATAACTTCTTAGGAAAAACTTGATTTTAATGAAGACAAATATCTACTTAATAATTTTAAACAATAAAATGTACAAATAACAATAGCAATAATAAAATAACAATAACCTTTGTGTTCTTGGAAACAAAATTCAAAATAACATTTAAAAAATCTTATCTCTTAAACTATTTGGCCAAGAGCAATAAAATTCATTGTTTCGGATACATAACAACCTCCTCTATCACCAACATTCCGTTGGTCCATTCCTTACGGGACACCCTGTATAGTAACTTTTTTTAATTATTTTTTTTATTATTTTACCGTTATTTTTTTATATTATTATAAATAGGCAAATATTAATTATAACATATTTATTTTAATTCATTTACTTTAATCTTAGCTTTTATTGTCTCATATCATTATTTTATGATGAACTATTTAACCGATGATGTAGATGAGAGATTTTTACCTTGCTCCTCATCTTCTTGCAGTTTTACAAGCGCTGTCAGTGCATCTTGCTACCACATATAATTCCTCAGTCCCCAGCCACTATTCTGACCTATTGGCCTCCTTTAGTAATAGCAACATAGATGCATTACTGATATCGGAGTCCTCAAACCCTCTTTACCTTCTTCTCGAGTTGTTTTGCCTGGATTCACATTAATACGCAACGACAGAAATGGGAAAGGTGGGGGCGGAGTAGCAATATATTTACGTGATGATTTACCTTATAAAGTTATAGAAGCTTCTTCGTCTCAATATTCTGAATCAGTAGAGTAATTAGCTGTGGAATAACTGTACATTATGTTAAAATACTACTTTTGGTTTTCTATTGCCCAAATCTAACAATCGATTATTTCAATTCTTTAGATTCTTTGCTTCAAAACGTCTGCCCCTGCTATGACCATGTGATATTAATGGGAGAATTTAATACATGTCTCATTAAAAATAATGCAAGCTCAAGCAGACTGGAATCCATACTGACCTTTTGATCTTCATTGTTTACCTTTAACTACTACTCATCATTTCCCCAATTGTGTACCGTCCCTTCTAGATCTTATTAATGTCTCATCTCGTAACAATGTTGTAACTCATGGACAACTCACAGTGACTTTTTCTTACCGCGATTTGATCTTTTTATCATATCGTATTCGCCTTCTTGAACGTAAGCCCCGCACTGTACTGCTTCGTGATTATAAGGACATAGATATGGAGGCCTTACAAAAAGATGCAAAGAATATTGATTGGTCGACAGTTATTAATGGTACTGATGTTGATACTAAAGTCAATCACTTTAATTCGATTATATTAGATCTGTATAACCGCTATGCTCCCCTTAGAAATGTCAAACTTAAATACAATCCTACACTTTGGCTTTCAAATTCCATAAAAGAAGCCATGCCTGAAAGAGATAAAACCAAAAGACGTTATAAACGTTTTACATGGGCTTAAATCTTACTTGTTATAAAAATTACGCAATCGCTGCAATCGTTTATGTCGAGACAGTAAGAAACGCTATTTTAATGAATCTCTAAGCAATCGTAGTTCTGGAAATGTGTGGAAATTTCTTAAATCTGTTGGTATTGGCAAATTTCCATCCACCGGTGCCACCTTTTTTATTAGTTCCGATTTTGATATTAACACACTAAATAATCATTTTTCAGTACCACCTGTCGTCTTAAACCCTAGCGTTAAATCTGATACTTTGCGTCACCTATCTCAACTGCCTGTATCACATTCTCCTTTCTACTTAGAAAACTTAACTGAAGAAGATGTAAAGAAGTCTTTACTCTCAATTTTTTCCGTGCCAATCGGTAATGACAACGAATGTTTCAGAATGATCACATCGATTTTCCCCACGGTTTTACCCATAAAATTAAATCCATCTTAACTCACATTTTTAATTGTTCCTTATTAAGTGCTTCCTTCCCATCAGCTTGGTTTGCACAAATTATCCCTAGTCCCAAAATCTCTAACCCTTCTTTATTTTCTGACTTCCGCCCTATATCCATTCTTCCATTCCTTGCTAAAGACCTTGAACACATAGTACACAAACAGTTTACTGCGTTCTTATGCTCTAATGATGTTCTTAGTCAATATCAGTCCGGGTTTCGCCCTGGACACAGTACCATATCAGCTTTGCTCAATGTTACAGACGATATTCACTGGGCCATGGACAATGGGAAGCTTACTGTGCTGATCCTGCTTGACTTCAGCAATGCTTTTAACTCTGTTGATTTCAAAGTACTACTCGGAGTTCTGACGCCAATTAACGTGTCTCCTTCTGCACTAGGCTGGTTTGACTCTTACCTCCGTGGCCACTCGGAGCGTATTCGTATCGGTCAGACTTATTCGGAATGGTGTAATCTTACTGCAGGTGTTCCTCAAGGTTTATTGTCACCTTTGCTATTTTTGATTGTTATTTACTGGGTAACAAAAGTAATTTTGTCTAATTATCACTTATACGCAGATGATCTGCAAATATACCAACATTTTTCAGTTCAAGATGCTAATTCTGCTGTAATTTCTATTAATGAAGATCTCTGACGTATCAGTGACTGGGAAAAGTCTTTCAGTTTGCTTATCAATCCCAATAAATCGCAGGCTATGATAATTGGTAGTCGCCATATTCGAAGTTGCCTTGATTTCTCGACATTGCCGTTAGTTTACCTTGATGTAATTCCAGTTGATTGGTCTGATAAAGCGAATAATTTGGGAGTGATCATTGATTGTAACCTGAACTAGAATGACTATGTAAATGAAATTAGCCACAAAGTAAATTTCACTTTTCACTCCATTAAAACCGTTCAAAATTTTTTGCCACTGTCTACAAAAATATCGCTCGCTCAAACATTAATTCAACCTATAATTGATTATGCTGATTCCTGCTGTTTGGATGCCACTGAGGAACTTTTGAACAAACTAGAGCGCCTACAAAACTTATCCATTCGCTGAGAAAGTATGACCATGTTTCCCACTTCTACAAGAAACTCATGTGGCTACCTATACGTTTCCGTAGGAATACTCGTATCTTGTATCTTTTGTTTAATGTGCTTAGCAACCCTCACTCTCCACCTTATTTACGTAACCGTTTTACCTACATCCACACAGGTGATGAGATTTGCAGACCACTTAAAAGAAACTTACTAGTGACTCCTCGGCACAAAACTGACTTCTTTTCTTTTTCGTTCACAGTCCATGCAGCCAGTCTGTGGTACAACCTGCCTCACCAGATACGTGACGCTAAAACACTGTCTATTTTTAAGAGTAGAGTAAGAGAGCACTATTTATCACTATGCTAAAGAGTTCATCGTTGTAATCTACGAGTACACAATACGTATGTACTGTTCTATTTATATGTATGTATGTATGTATATATGTATTTTTATATTAGTAAATATGTATACATTGTATTTATGTAATGTTTTGTATTTATAATACATAATGGCACACTTATTTTCTTTATACGTAACTCTCCAATCGCAGGTCTGCTGGAAGAAATACCTTTAAAAGCAGTACCAAAAGTAGCAGTAGTAAAAAGTAGTACCTTTGTACATATAATTCGGTTTTTTCCTTTTTCTTTTATTGTTACTTATATGTGTGCATAAATTGTTAAATAAATAAATAAAGAAAATAAATTATTAGACTAAGGTATTTATTATTAAATTCTATACTTGTGATTTAGTTATGAAAGGCATGATAATTCAATAAAGAAGCGTGCTGCTGAGAACTTCTGTCAATCTTCTTCTTGCTTGGAAAATCGCTCGATTTTCCACCAGAACACCAACATTAAAATAAAAAACCAGCATGCTCTGCCCTTTCAATATAAAAATCTGCAAAAAAGTAGATCCTAAAATACCAGCTAGGAATAAATTAACCATCACTATTTATTACACTTAATTGCCAAAAACTATTTGGTACCTCGAGCAGATCTGAAAATAATTGAATTGCTAAAACCATCGCCAAACCTTTCTACCCCGAAGCATTAATGAGCAATTTTCCTGTTCTAGCCTACGAATGAACACATTTGCCTGATTAATTCATGTAATTGAGGGACCGGCCCCGCCCGACACTCAGTCAGTTAATTAGGTGCGACTTAAAATTAAGCAAATGTTTGATAACGTGTGTTATTTTAACATTCTCAAATGAAATGCCTTTTTATTTAAAAAAGCCTCTACAAGCTAAGATTTATTTTAAGAAATAAAATGGGCCATTTCATTCCATCTCCTAATTCGAAGCTGTGTTTCGAATAAAGGGAATTAATAGCTGGTGGCTAGGTGACACGGCGTGAAAAAAGCAATTTCAATTGAAGCCTTATCATTAATCATTCCATGTTGTCCAAGATAAGGCTAAGTCGTTGTTCTTGAATTCGAATATAGAAAATAATAATGTGAAATATTTCACCTAGCTACTTTAGTGTTGGAACAGAACAAACCGAATGGTTTCCATATTATACTGTTTGCATAAAAAGAAATAGATACAAATAAACTAACCAAGTTAATCAAATCTTTCTTCTTAAAGTATATACAATAGCGTAATAAACATTAATTATATAGGGTTTGTGAATAAAAATTCCAGATAAAAATTAATCGCACCCGTCAAGAGATTTCATCTTTTATGAGCAGATGATATATTTTGTCTGTCTCAGTTTGTGTTTAGTAAAAGTTTGCTAAAGGAATGCCATCGATCATCAAAGAAGTATTATGAATCTCAAACAGATTTTACGCTGGGAAAATTAAATCAATTGGGTAACTTTTTCAATATTTGAATTATTAACTACACCTAACTGAGACAACAGTTATTACTAAAACAAACTAATAATACATTTTAAGTATAAGTTAGCTTTATTTGTAAAATAATGTTTATAAGAGCGCCATCAAAAAATTATACAAACAATTTTTATTTTTTGAAAATGTTAAAACTCTACTTTACCAAAATTAAAACCACAGCTTTGTTTACGAAGTAATATCGCACTGTTGAAATTCCCTGAAATATAATTGCCATAAAACCTAATTGCCTAATGGAACACCACCCTTTTTCCATCTAAGAAAAATGTTTCACGAGTTATTGTCCTCTGCGTATTCTTGTGGTGAGTGAGGCCCTTGAAATAATATTGCTAGATTTGAAATATTTGAGCAAAAGTTAACTATTACGAAAGTTCCTGTAGAGTGGATTAATTTCACTTGCTTTTTAAAACCCTGTAAATAGAGATACATTTAGATGTATTATTCAGTAGTGACTATAAATAAACTTTAATAAAACAACAAAAAGGAAACCATAAGTTTATACGATTATGTAAAAGGTGATATCTAGAACCACTGTAGATACCAGGTAGATGCAAGTTTGATATTTATTTCAACTACGACCATTAATATAAATTCACACCTGAGTATAACCAACAGAATTAGAGCATGGACTGCGTCAATAAGTTAAAAAATGGTGCAAATCAAGTTGTATTCGCAAGAACAAATTATGTAAATCATATAAAAAATTAAAAATGTTTAGTATGTGTGTATTTTATGCTATTTTTTTACGTAGCAAATAAACGGATTACTATAAATTTTCTATTTTTAGTTCTCAATATGTATCGATTGATACCAAAATATAGAATCGGATGCATTCGAATGAGGAGTCGGCAGAGAAAAAGTACTCTCTAGACGTGGATAGCCAAGAAGAATATGTAATTCTAAAGTGGTTGTTAATTGTTATTATTGTACTTTATAATTGCTAAAAAGAACTTATCTGTGAGTAATCAAAAATATGAAGACCTTCGGTATACGAGTCGACATTAGATATTAGGTATTGCATGAAGAGTACGTGCTTATACCAGGGATGGCTAATGAGTCGAGCGCGAAGGCAATTGAGTTGGCCCGCAAGAGTTAAATTAACCAAATACAAAAATATGAAAAAATATTTTTGAATTATATACGCGCCAAGGGCTGCTACTCACGTGCTTCGGACGCAGTGCAATGGTAGTATTGTTGCGTATGTGTGAGTTAATGTAATTTCGGCATATCGCTGCTTATTTTCTTCTCTTTTTGCTATCGCATTGTTTTCTAAAGATGGTAGCTACGCAGTAGTAGTTTGACCTTTAACAAAAAAATTATAAAAACATTGAAAAAGAATTTATGCACAACTCAAATCGGGACTTTAAACTTGCCGCTAAACAGGCTGGAGAAGTTGTATCTGGAGTTCAAATACTGAAATGATTGCTGTCGATGAAGAAAGAATAAAAACCAGATGCGACATATTTTTAAAAGCTAGAGCATTTGGTGGTAGTCCTGATAAAATTTTGGAAACTGATTTGCAAATAAAAGCTTCCACTCCTCAGAAAGTTTGATATTGGACATCGGTTTTTCACCTATCTGCGAATCCAAATTTTCCACTATGTGCAATAAAAACCAAACATCGTTTCCGCTTAACATTGCTGTTTGCGCATCGCACATACATCTTACACTCCGCAATAGGAGAATACGCAGTACCAAGTATCCACCGTAAAACACTTAGTGGAATGAAAACTGTGAATTTTGTATGTAACGTTTAATCAATAAATACTTACAAACTTATTTAAAAAATATTTTATTCTCCCTTGAAACTTTTACTTGCGGTCGACCACAAGAGTTTTTTTAACACAAGTGTGTACGTAACAGCGAAAAAACAAATTATAATCAACTAGCGAGCAAAATATCACTGGGTTCATTATTTCTTTAAGGCAATAAAAAGGGTTTGCAAAGTACATCCAACAAAGCGGAAAAAAATACAACATATTCATATTTCATTTACACATATAACAAAATTATCTATAAGTTCACAAATAAAAAAAGAAGAGAAGAACAATTACACAGAATATTACACTTAAATATTATTTTACATAGAGCAAAGTAGCAGAGTATCTCGCTTGATCACAATTGACAAACTTCGTGCCACACATTTTTCAGCTTTACGAACCCGAGTGTCTTTCACGAACCGTTTTTAGCAAAAAGTTAATGATCCCAGGACCCAAAAAAATAAACCAAACTGTTTTTTTTTATTCACTTTCTAAGGACACATTGATATTATCTTAAAGAGACTCTGCACAAATTGTAATGTGAACCCATAAATGGACATTTATACTCAGCGTAAGTACTAACTAGTCCACAAAGAAACCTTTTTGTAAGACCTTTTTTTCTGACGCGATTCTAACGTTTCTATTCATTTGCGGTTATTTAAATTATAAGGTATACAATTATATCAATGGATTCATTATGATACAACGATCCCTGGTATACCTAGTTTCCCATTACGAAACTATTGCAAGCACAATAGCCTAATAACTAAAGTTTCAATAAATTTTATCTATCTAGTAGTGAAGTAGGTTCATAAACGCCATACTCCAGGTGTGTTCATTGTTATGAACTGGATTTGAACTCTACTGATGGTAAAAGAGTATAAATCAAACTGCCATTCAAAGGTTCCCTAAAAATTAATTGATAGAAAAATCATAGTAGAAATTTCTCACATTTTTCATACTGGCGACAGTTGTCACAGCGTCAATTGACACAATTTATCTTCGTTACCGGTATTGAACGATCGTAAAAATGAGGTCATGTTTTTTTTGCTGAATACCGTAAATATAGACTATTAAAGATAAAATTTGTGATAATATTTAAAACGCTAATTTTTTTTTGGCGTAAGTTTATTTGATTTTGTTTCAATAGACCGTCTCCAAGGTGTACAGTAAAGTTTCTTTCTAAAGGGGCATACAATTAGTTTCTTGTAATAAAACTGAGAATTTCATGCTGATGTTTGATTATTTAAATATTGAACAACTTTAGATTAGTGAACTGATTTTTTTATTAATTTGATCCTATTTTGGTCAAAATGGCTCAGGATATATTAGATTTAAATTAAAACTTCCTTTTTCATATTATAAACCTTGTTTCTAGTAAATATGAAAGCTTTCATTGCCTGTAGAGGCGTTAGATGTTAGGGAGTTCGTTAGATATAAATATTAGACCTTTAATTTTTTAAAGAAATAATTGAAAAACGATCATGTAGGTTACCTGGTGTTGAGTAATCACCGCTACCTATGGATATTACTTATGCGTTGCAATTTTGAAGAATGAATTGATGAATATATATATTTGTACACAAAACGTGGATATTATTCAGTCACGGTCGTGTGTCAATAAATTTTTTATTACGTTTTTCATAGCTGCCAATTAATCACGTGACCTACCTGTAGGTAAGTGACTTGCTAGAAAAACACCGAGGTGATTACTGAAGCCTTGCATGAATCATGGTTAACTGGAACAAAAACATAAATAATATTGTGTATAGTTTTTTTATCAAGCTTTATGTACTTCAATACAGTAAAATGTAAAGTTTATCGCAAGAATATGATCATGCTGATTATGATTAAATGACCTGACTTAATAGTTCATACTGAATCATTAGATAGGTCATGATAGAAGACTTTACAATTATTTATATGAACCTATATGAAAAGAGCAACCTTGTTGCATTGTATAAAGGTACAGCAAAGTTTCCTAGAGTAACTTTTTGCTCAGTTCAGTGAGAACAACATCATTAACAAGAACTCAGTTTCATTTATTTGTAAAATGGTTCGTTTGGAATTGTTAATTAAAAAGTTTCATTTGACTTCCTTTCAGAACTTAAGTCCGTAATAATTCTAAATTGAAACTTAAAGTTAAATTTAGAGGAAGAATTTAACCAAAACAATATGTTTATGAGCCATATTGTAGTGAGGTCTTACACTACTAAATAACGGATACTACCGATGATTCGTTTCATTTACAATACTCAAGTGATAAGCAGATTTAAATACTCGCGGAATTGCATAACTTTGAAATAAGATCAACCAAATGTCTCAAAATACTTTTAGACTTTTCTACCTACATGACTGTATTCAGATAGCATTCTACCATATTTTCTCCTTATTTTTAGGGACATACAAAGTAGACCGTAATAACTAAGTTTGGAACATAATTATTTACACATTTATAAATATTAACAAATTTACACACATCTTTCGAAAACTACCCGTGAACCTTATTCATATACCTATTCATATAATATACATTGAAATAAGACATGTACATACTGTATACATACTGTATACTGTATACATACCATTCTTAGGTTAACGCATATATATTGCGAGAATGAACTTTTAAAGTTCATCATAAATGTTAATTGACGTATAAATCGCTGCTGTGAATGTTGGTGAAGTGATCCTACAATTATTTACATCTAAAGAGTGGTGAAATGTTTGAACAGCTAACAGTGAGTCATTTGGAACAAAAACCTTTTAAATAGACAATTATAACTGCATTACAACGTTGCCCTCCCATTTAGTGTATTAATTTACTTTATGCCAAGTTTTGAGTGGTGATAAATATGCAAAAATAAAAGTGAAACTAAAATAAAACTAGGATATACTAGAACAAAGGATTCTTATCAGTATTGATACAATCCATAGAGTTCTTGGAAAGAAATACAGAGGGCGCTGTTTTAATTTTGTTACCTAGTATCAGTCTAGTAAAAACGATTCAATCGATTGATGTTGAAATAGTTCACCGCCAAATCTGTAGAGGGCGTTGATTTGAAATATATTCTATATTAATAATAATATATTGAATAATACATTTATAATGGCAAAGTCTCCTGCGTGTGGAAAGTTTTTAAGACAGATTGGCGGCGCTTGTTTTTCTACCTGTACACATATCTATCACAAGGCTTGTGTAATGATTCCCGATAATGCAACTATATGTCCTGAATGTAAAAAGAAACTACGGAAAGGCGATAATAGTAGGACCCCAGTAAGGGGCGTCGCAGGATCAATAGTTTCTACGACTCCAAATCCTTCCACAGGGACCTGTAGGCTATGCTATAGTGAGGCTGTCGATTACCTGTATCAACTGTCGAAACTCTACTTGGAGGCAATGAAATCAGGGATATGCGGAAAGAGCTAGCTGAATATATGCAAGAAATACGCGAATTCCGTAAAGAATTTCGTGACTCTCTGTCGAGCATAGGAGCGAGGATGGATGTGATGGAACAAAGACTGGATGTGGTCGAACGCAGGGAAGTGGAGTTCGTTGAGCTTCAGCGTACAGTGTCTCAACTGAGGTCGGAATTAAACGAGCGAGACCAGGAAGGGCTGCTGTCAGACATAGACATTGGTCATATTCCCGAGTTAAATGGTGAAAATCTGAATCATACTGTCAGTATCCTTGCGGTGAAACTCGGAGTCACATTAGAAGATCGCGACATCGTATTTGCAGAATGGGTAGGAATCCATTCCTCCACAGCCGATTCCAGTGCAGACGTCGTTACTTCTGCCAATAGAGCTGTGGACACCGGCAATAGCAGCGGGCGTTTACGTCGAGTTGTCGTCAGGTTGACACGTCGGGAATTGAAGAACAATCTCTTGAAAGCGGCGCGAGTTCGGCGCAAGTTGACTACCGTTGACATCGGATTTACTGGTGCCCCGCGTCGTGTATATCTAAATGAGCGGTTGACTAAATCTAATCGCCATATGTTTCGTCGAGTACGTGAAGAATGTAATAAGCGACAGTGGAAATATTCATGGACTAAAAATGGGCGTGTCTATGCACGACAAAGTGATGGTCAAACGTGCTACTTTATTCGGTCTGATGCCGATTTCGATCGGTATTTTTGTAATAAGAATGTTTGAAAGTCAATGCTTTATGAACGTATTAAATAATTTTCACCTAAATAATACTTCTAAGATACATACTTTAATAAATATTGTAGGCCATACTTTTAAATATAGTCTTAGTTGTTCCTTGTTTACTTTTATTATACATTTAAAAAATATTTATTATTGTGTCTGTTTATGTGTAGGACAAACTTTTAAACATAGTTTTAGTCTTTTATTTACTTTTATTATACCTTTTAAAAATATTTATTATTGTGTCTCTTTATTTATTTTTTTATTTATTTCAAACTTTATTGCACAAAATAAAATTATTTTTATTGTACAAACGGCGGACTTAATGCCATTTGGCATTCTCTACCAGTCTACCGCAGCAATGGAGAGGTTTTCAAAATAAGGGGTGCCTACAAAATACATCTGCGTACATACTTATATACTATAAGAATAACTTTTAATATAATTATATATAAACGTCATAAACGATATTTAAAAATTATAATAAATATATATATATATATATATATATATAATAAAATAGATAAGTAAACACACATTATATTATAACTTATCACATTAATCATAAATACACATATATTATTTTTCAAGATTCCCTGAGTGACTTTAAAAAATGAGCTCTAATTCGCTGCTTAAAAGAGAGTTTACTGGAAGCTTTCCTTAACTCCACCGGTAGAGTATCCCATAAACGTGTAGCCTGGATAACAAAAGAATAAGAGATAAATCCGGAATGATGCATAGGAATATGAAGGCTCAGATTATAGGAAGACCGGAGACATCTATCATGTGTAGAGCTTAGAAACTGGAATTTACACTTTAAATATTCCGGAGCGTGAGGATCGTTGAGGATTGAAAAGAGTGTACAAAGTATCCTAACGTGCCTGCGTTGCCTAATAGGCAGCCAACCAAGTTGTTTGCGAAAGTTGGATATGTGATCATATTTGCGCAGCCCATAGATGAACCGTGTTCAGAAGACGGTCTAAATTGTTGAGGTGATCTTCGTTGAGATCTGTGTAGCACATATCCGCGTAATCTATTATTGGCAATACTAACGCGTTTACAAGTAGAATTTTGGTCTGCCTAAGAAGAAAATACTTCAAACGGTACAAAGAACGCAGTGAAGCTGTTACCTTTCGACTAACTTCCTCTATATGCTTGTTCCAGCTGAGAGTAGCATCAATGTGTAAGCCGAGATCTTTGACGGAAGAATAGTAGGCAATAACGGATGAGTTTAAAGAAAGAGATGGCGCACAGGAAATATCAATTTTATTAATCTGTCCTGAGCTACCTAATATTATGGCCTGACACTTGCTGGGATTAACTCTGATACCGAACTGCTGTGACCACTGGTTGATATGTGCAAGGTCAGCGTTAAGCAAGTCAACAGCTATATCAATATCATGTGTACTGGTTTGCGTGTACAGTTGTAAATCATCGGCAAAAAGATGATACGAACATTTGAGATTTAGGGTGACAAGGTTTATAAAAATAGAGAATAACAGTGGAGAAAGTATGCCACCTTGGGGAACGCCAGCATCAAGATTCAGCCAGTCAGATGTGCTACGATTATCAGGACTTATTTTAATAGCCTGTTGACGACCATGGAGGTAGGAGGAAAACCACTTCGATACCACTGGGGAAATATTGAGCTTCTCAAGAGCAGCAAGAAAAATGTCATGGTCTACAGCGTTAAATGCGTTTGAGAAGTCAACTAAAACCAGCAGTGTAATCTTTGATTTATCCATTCCTGCTCTTACATCTTCTAGAACTTTTAGAAGAGCTGTACAAGTACTGTGTCCGGGCCGAAATCCGGATTGATACTGATTCCAAAAGTTGTGTGCAAATGTAAAGTCTGATAGTTGCTTGTGCACTACTGCTTCAACAACTTTAGACAGATATGGCAGAATAGATATTGGTCTAAAGTGGCTCATCAAAGAGGGACTAATGGTTTTAGGTTAAGGTATTACCAGAGCTTTACTCCACATGGCAGGAAAGGTACCTGATGTAAGTGAGAAATTGACGATGTGAGTAAAGATTGGAAGAATCCATTCAAGCATTAGAAGTATCATTGTACGTCCTATTCCGTCTATACCGATTGCTTCAGACTTCAAAGATTTGAGTATTTTTTTCACATCGTCTATGGTAATTGGCGAAAATTCGAAGGTATCCTGTGTTAATTTTGGTGAAGATGCCAATTGAGATACAGTACTTGATTTGGTGCCAATATCGAGAAAGGGGGTTGGAACAAAATGTTTATTTAAATCATCGGGAGTGAAGTTAGAAAAACTGAAATTAACAGATTGCGAGCCTAAGCCAAGTGATTTGAGGAATTTCCACATGTTGGCCGAGGAGTTATCCACAATATTATTATGAAAATAACGACGTTTAACGTTACGTATGACCTGATTGCAACGATTTCGAAGTAGTTTAAACCTGCACCAGTTTTCCCCAGTCTTACTTTTCCTAAATTTTATAAAGGCTCGATTACGATTTTTCATGGCCATCCGAACATCTTGGTTGATCCAAGGTGCAGGAGGCCTTTTGATTTTCACTTTGTGAATCGGTGCATGGCGATCAAATATGGCGGTAACGATATCGCAAAATGTTTTTAATTTATCGTCAATGGTAGTTGCTTCAAGGACTGGTGACCAATTAGTATCAGCACATTGCGTATTAAACAGATTGAAGTCGATGCACTTATAGTTTCTGGCGTCAATAAATTTAGATGGCCGCTTTTGACAATAAGTATTAAGAGATACGTAAATAAGGTCATGCCGTGAGAAACCCGGAGCAGCCAATTGACCGTAATTAGGTGATAAATTAGTTGACGTAATGATTACATCAAGCCAAGTATCAGGAGAACCTACGTTATGATGAGTAGCATTAAGTGGCAGTATTTGGAGGTTAAACGCACTAATCAAACTGTTTAGTTTGCGAGCTCGAGAGTCATCTGTGAGGAGATCCGTATTCAAGTCACCCATAATCACGTGATGTGTGTATTCGGTGGCAACTGCGTCGAGTACGGATTCCAAAGTGGGGAAATGAGTAATGGACGGTGGACAATAGATAACTCCAAGACAATATTTTAAGCTATTCAGATACAGCTCGATAAAAATATATTCTGCTGAACCGGAATAGAAACCCGGTGAAATAGATATAACTTTATACTTGTAAGCTGAGTTTAGGTATATCGCTACTCCACCAACACGCAATCCAATTCTGTCATTCCTAATCAGAGTATATCCTGGAATATTGTATAGATTGGCACTAACATAAGGCGTAAGCCAACTTTCAGACACCAAAAGAGCTTGTACTATATCAGGTGAAAAAGTGTTTATTAAATCTGTGTGATGTCGTGGGATACTTTGGGCATTTATATGACAAATGTTAAAATCTGTTAGTGACAAGAAATTTTTGGGGTCGAGGTGAGCAACGGAATCAGTATCACTGAGAGAGCAGAATGACAGGCTATCATCATCAGAGTTTTGAGCAGAATGATATAAATCATCAGACATCACAAGAAATCAATAAAAAGTAAAAATTAAAAAAAGTTTGTATATAATTATAAAAGTATTTAAATATAAATGTATATAAATATATAATATAAATGTATATATATATATATATATGTGTGTGTTATATACGTATAAGAATAACTATATAGCTACTTAAGTATAAATATGTAATGTTACAAATAAACCTAAAACCTAAAATCTAAGTATCATATCTACGCCGATGATACCCAATTATATATCGCGTGTAAGCCATCAGAAATTGATTTAGCGATCGAAAAAGTCAATGAAGATCTAATTAATATAGCCACATGGTCACGTAACAACTGCTTGCTGCTAAACCCCAAGAAAACAAAGTACCTTATATTCGGTAGTAAACAGCAGTTATCAAGTTTACGCCCATCTAAGCTCGTTAAGTTGCTGGATGAGCCAATTGAACGTGTGTATGAAGTGCGCAACCTAGGTTTATATATGGATTGCAATTTGCGATACGAAAAGCACATTGCCGAGGCCGTGAAAAATAGCTTTTATAAACTGAAAGTATTGTATAAAATTAGACCTTTTTTAAACGAATCTCTACGCATTAAATTAATCGAGTCTTTAGTTTTATCAAAGCTGAATTATATGGATACTGTGACCGGTCCACGCCTGTTAGCAAGGACTCAGAAGCTTATACAGCGTGTCCAAAATGCGTGTGCTCGATTTTGTTTCGAAATTCCACCCAGACACCACGTTACACCATACTTAAACAAGCACTGTCTGCTCAAAATGAAACACCGCAGAAAGCTACATCTGGCTTGTCTCCTATTCGGTGTCTTAAAAAATAAAGCTCCGGATTATTTACATTGTAAGTTATCAAAAACATTTAGTCAAAGTCACTCTCCCCGGACCACGAAAGTGACTAGACGTGCGCAAGTTTGTTTTTGTAAATTTTAAACATATATTCGCAAAAGTTATCGTAATTTAATTGTGTGAATTACTAGGCGCTCATAATCACTCAAGAGCAATCGCAGTGGTGTGAAAAAGATAGCAATAGTTGAGAAGAAGATAGCTGACGCTGCGATGACGCGTAATCGAGAATATCACTTGCCACAAGCCATAACCGGAAGCGATTTATCTTCATACGAGTTGGACTAGGTTTTGAGTGTAATATTTTACATAAGTGTTTGAATACTATAAATAACAAAAAAAAATTTCTACTCAACGTACTCCACCCAAAGGTGATAGTAAAAACCTAGCGCCAAAACATCACGGCTCAGATTCAGCACCAGATGTTTTAAAACAGAAAGATAAAACGGATACCGTCGTAACGAGAAGGACTAAACGAAGACTGGATGAGCAGACAGAGAACGATAGCACGACAATGTCTCAAATCAAGACCATGATCGAAGAATTAAGAAATCAACAGCAAGAAAAATTCGAGCAACTCAAATCTACTATGGATGCTGTTATTGATCATTACCAAGACATAAAAATTTCAATCCAGCACCTATCTGATAAATATGATGATATATTAAATAAAACTAAATATTTAGAGCAAGAAAATAAACAGCATAAAAAACATATCCAAACTCTTGAATCAAAACTAGAATACTTAGAAAAAGCTACCCTTTGTTCATCAATAGAGCTGAGAAACATTCCCTTAAATGCTTCTGAAAGCAAACAAAGTTTGTCTGAATTAGTGAAAAGTATAGGATCCTTCTTCAACGTTCCTATTGAAGATAAAGACATAAGTGACATTTTTAGACTAAAACTGAAGGACAATCCAAATAGTCCAATAATTGCCAAACTAAATTCCACTTTAAAAAAAGAAAATCTTATCAAGGCATCTAGATCTTACAATAAAGGAAAAAACCAAAATGATCGTCTAAACACTACTATTCTGAATATTGAAGGTCAAGTGAAACCAATATACCTGGCTGAAGCTCTTACAAAGAAGACCAAGTATCTCTATTTTCTAGCCAGAACTTTTAAAAAGTAATACAACTTCGAGAACTGCTGGACGTCACACGGAAAAGTCTACTTGAGACCCAGCCCTGAAAAACCCCACATATTGGTCGACTGTGAAGAGGTCCTGGAGAAATTGAGAAAAACAATGTGACTATCATTTAAGTATATCATAACTTCAATTTTCTTTGTTTATACTGCATGCTTGTTTATTTTTTCATATTATTTCTCTTATAACACTATCTTGGAATCAAATTTTTGGTGCACCTTTTTAAGTTTACTATCCAGAAATTCATTTACTCCCCAAACATCATACTTAAACCATACAAAACATAACAAACACAAACACACCATTTCAAAACTTTTCGGATTCCTTATTTATATAATGTACACATATAAAAGTTGCAATCATGAACTTATTAGGCTGACCAAAACAATTTATAAATACTTTATAGCTATAAAGAATACTAGCCAGAATAAAACTATCTATACTACTTGCCTGTTTATATTACACTATTACACGCTGAGCAGTAACATAAATCCAACTGTTAGTTCTAATTTCAAAATTCAATGAATTAAATAAGATACAAAGTGAAATAGATGATTTCAGAATCTCCAAATATTCAATTTGCAATGCTGATCAATGCAACTCATTTTTGGTAGACCCTGAAAATTGTCTTAAAGTCTTTCAACAGAACATTAGAAGTATTAACCGAAATATTGATGGTTTGTTACCTATACTGATCAGTAGCAACGTAAATTGGGACTATATAGTCTTGACGGAGTGTTGGCTATCGTTGCCTCAAAACATACCTCATATTGATGGTTATAACTGCTAAGCCACAACAAACAATCTTACCCAGAATGAAGGAGTTACAGTTTACTACAGGCATGATCTGTCCATCAAAATAAAAAAGCTTCCAATCTTGGAGCCCAATTGTATTGAAATCGAAACAAACACTAATACTGTTGTATTAGCTATCTATCGTCCACCAGGTTATAAAAATGCTACTATATTTATTGAGTCTTTGAACGGTATCATGCAAAGATATTCAGGATTCCAAAATATTATAATTGTTGGGGATATTAACATAGACATATCTGACCATAGTACAGACAAATACAAAAATCACTACCTAGATATACTATCATTTCACGGTATATTACCAGGACATACATTACCCACACATAACAAAACCTGCCTAGACCACGTTTTATTAAAACATAGATGTTCTGCTCATTGTCTAGTCCTTCAGACCACCCTTACAGATCACAATAGTGTTGCCTTATACATTACCAAAGAAAAACAATTAAAACCTGCTAAAATATTTAACCGCATCAACCATACTAATTTGAATAACGATATTGAAATAAAAGATTTTAGTCCAATATACCAACTAACAGACGTAAATGAAGCTACAGATGTTTTTATCACTATACTTCGCTCATTAATTGTAGCAAATACAACAGAAATTAAAACTTCAAATCGCAAACGGATTTTAAAACCCTGGGTTACTCCAGGCATATTGAGATGTATTAAACATCGCGACAGGCTCTACAAAGAGTATAAAACAAATCCAAATGATATGTTACACATTACTTATAAGAGATATAGGAATTATTGTTGTACACTATTAAAAAAACTAAAGAAAGACTTTGAAAAGAACGAACTTCAGAAAGCAAGAAAAGATAACAAAAAATTGTGGAAAACTGTAAAAGAAATAACCTACACAACAAAACAAAAAGACAGTGCAATTGAATTAATCGACATGGCAAACCCACTTAAATCATTAAATACAGTTAATCACTTTTTTGCTAACGTAGGAAAAAGGCTAGCCGATAACATTCCAGTAAACAAAATCCCGCCGTTAATCGTAAAAAAGAATCATAATCTAAAATCTTTTGTAATGCTGCCTACGGATGAAAATGTGGTCCAAATGGTTATAACTGAATTAAAAAGTAGCACTGCAATTGGGTTAGATATGATTTCCACTGATATTTTAAAAGCAAACAAAGACCTATTAACAACTCCTATAACCTACATCTGTAACTTAGCTCTTTCAACTGGAGTGTTTCCAACCGCCTTTAAAAGGTCCAGAATCCATCCAATTCACAAAACTGGGGATAGAAGAATAGAAGCAGCTACCGGCTTTGTCTAAAATACTCGAACGCATTATGAATAAAAGATTAGTACTGTATCTGGAAAAACACAACCTTTTTTCAGATTCACAGTTCGGTTTTAGGTCAAATAAATCCACCTCAGATGCAGTTCACGAATTATCAAACTACATTGCAAATAACATGGATACGAAAAATAAAACGATTGCAATTTTTCTAGACCTTGCAAAAGCATTCGACACAGTTTCTATCCCGATTCTGATTAGAAAAATGGAACATATTGGTATAAGGGTCCTCCAGCTGAAACTTTTTGAAAGCTATTTAACTAATAGGACGCAATGCGTTAAAATAAATAACCTTACCAGTGATGCAATTCCCGTACTTTTTGGCGTGCCTCAAGGTAGCATACTAGGCCCTACATTATTCCTAGTGTATATAAATGACCTTTGCCAACTGAAAATACAGATGACACATCCTTGCTTTGCACTGGTAAAACATGGAAGGAAGTGTTCGAAAATGCCCAGCGAGGCTTTGATATAGTTACAAATTGGCTAAACAATAATTTGCTTAGTCTTAGTGTGGAAAAAACCAAATATATTATGTTTTCTTTAAAAAATACGGAATCTAGCACTTTTTCCAATCGTTATATTGTATCCCACACCTGCGAAAGGTGCATTACTAAAAAATGTTGTTGTGTTAACATACAAAAAACTCAAACTATAAAATACTTAGGTATTACAATTGATAATAAACTTAATTTTAACAGCCATATAGAAACACTTGCGGCGAGAACACGTAAATTGATAGTAATCTTTAAGAATCTTCGGCATATAGCGGACCAAGGACTGATCAAAATGATATATCTTGCTTTATGCCAATCACTACTAACTTATTGTATAACGTCATGGGGTGGATCTGCAAAAACCCATTTTCTTAAGCTAGAAAGGGCTCAAAGATTGCTTTTAAAAGTAAGCTACTTTCTATCGTATCATCATCCAACAATAGATGTATACAAAGTTGCGAAAGTCTTAACAGTCCGGCAGCTATTTGTACTCAACACTGTTATCAAAAAACACTCTCAGATCACCTTTCAATCTTATAAAATAAACAACTCTCGTAAAAAGGATAGGGTGTGCGATATAAAAAAATTTAATACTAGCTTTTCCCATCGATTTTTCTGTTACCAAAGTGATAACCTTTATAACAAATTAAACAGAGTCCTGTCAACCTACTCACTAACAAAGAATAAATGTAAAATACGCATTAAAGAATACCTACAAAGTCTAGACTACAATGCAACAGAAAAATTATTTAACTATTAGACCATTAACCTATGACTAACGAAATGCTAAATCTAAAATGATCACAAAATATCACCCATATAAATACTTAAATGTAACGTATATAGCTCTTTATAATACACATATAAGGAGTCAAACAACTTTTACACTTACACACACACACATAGACACACACACACACACACATACAGACGCACATAAAATTTTCACTTACAACGCTTCATATTGGAACAGAAGGCTGCTAAATAAATAAAGAATATACATAATTTAAATCTTTTTTGTCTCAACGTTTACAAAATGTAAAAGGTTTTAAACTTATATAAATTATTAAACTTGTGTAGTATTGAAGTTAATCATTAATTACTACCAAAATAACTAATTATCAGAACAATATTTATAAACAAACAAAAGCATGCAAAATAATTATTTATTTATCCCGAATAAAGTTATAATATCCATGAAAAAAGATATTATGACTTTATGTTGAAATTGATCGAATATTGTTTCAAAACTGATAATTGTACTAGACGTTATGTATTTCTACCCAGCCTACAATACATAATTTTTTTCTGGACTTTTTGATTCGAGCCTGTAAATTGTTATGTTGATTTTTAGGCCTTTGATAATATAGGTTTATTTAGTTGTACTCATGGTACTTTTTACGTAGTAGTAATCTTAGTATAGATTATTATTAAGTTTTAAAATACATCTAAAGATAAAGTATTGTGGAAAAATATTGTTAAAATTTATTTACAGAAATCCGCAAAGATGTATATGGGTTTTTTCTTTATTATTTTGTTAAATAGGTTCCTTGAAAATCATTATTTTAATTAATATGGGGGCGAGGACCTGGTGTACCGTAATACAGGATTTAACCTACTTCGGGCACCAGCTCCTCACTATACTAGATTTTACTAAAAATAGCCATACATGTATAGCTTATGAAATGTTTTAATATTAAGTATGTTGTGAGGAGAAATATATAAACTTTATTAAAAGCTCACGTGAGCCCCGGCAGTGCGCAACGCAGCTCTCAACGCAACCACATAGAACTGCCGCTTTTAGGGGCAGTTTTCGGTATGCAGCAACCAAATGCTGGAATAATATCCCGCCCCCCCTGAGGAACGTTCAGAGTTTCATTAATTTTAAAATTAAAGTCAAACAAAAGTTACTTGAGCATCAATTTAGTCAGGGATCCCAGCTGCATGACACAAGCGCTATTAAATCTTAATAAAAGACACTTTTACTGCTGTTCAGGTATTTTTATCTTATTTATTTTATGGAAAAAACATGTTTACTTGTAAGACAAGATATGGGTGATGCTATGTTGTTATAGTAGGTATTTTTAATAGTTAGTTACTAACTTTACCTATGAAATTGCCGTTTTTCACGAAATAAATGAAGCGTTATTTTTTTATATTTTTTTTATTTCCATTAATCAAAATAATCACCCATGCAATCAATGCATCTTTGCCAACGCATTGGTAGCTTATTGATGCCTTTCTTGAAGAAATCAGCTGGACGGGAGGCAACAAATTCTTCAAAGGCATTTTGTACTACCTCTCGGGTATTGAATTTTTTTCCCGCCAAGAAGTTATCCAAATTCTGGAAAAAGTAGAAGTCTGTAGGCGCAAGGTCTGGTGGGTACGGCGGATGACGGAGAACTTCCAACCCCAACTCTTGTAGCTTGGAGACCATCTGCTGTGCAGTATGAGGTCGCGCGTTGTCGTGCAGGAGCAGTGGAGCCGGACGATTGACCAAAGCTGGTTGGAGACGTGCGAGCTTCTCCATCATTGTGTTCAGTTCTTCACAGTACACATCTGCAGTAATGCTTGTCCCGTTTGGCAAGAAGCTGTGATGAATTACACCCGCGTTAGACCGCCAAACAGTGACCATCACTTTTCTAGGGGTAAGTTTTCGTTTAGGGCATTGTTTGGGTGCTGAACCAGGGTCCAACCAACTTGCTGAGCGCTTACGATTGTCAAACAGGATCCATTTCTCGTCACAAGTAACAATGCGGTTCAGAATTCCTTCGTTTGTATGCCTGCTGAGCAGTGCAAGGCACGTCTCCACGCGTACTTCGCGCTGGCGGTCATTGAGTTCGTGGAGTACCCATTTGTCAAGCTTTTTTACCTTGCCAATTTGACGCAAATGGACCAATATTGTTTTGATGCTAACGTCGAAAGCTGCTGCTAATTCAGCCGTGGATTGAGTTTCATCAGCTTCCACAATTGCCTTTAATTCGTCATTGTCGACCAAAGTTTTCGGACGACCACGGGGTTCATTTTTCAGGTCAAAATTTCCAGAACGGAAGCGGGTAAACCAATAACGGGTGGTGCGTTCGTTTGTAGTGTTCGCTCCGTAAACGTCGTTGATGTTGCGTGCCGCTTGTGCCGCTTTGCTGCCACGACGGTACTCATACTCCATAATTACTCGAATTTTTAACTTATCCATGATGACGAAAAATGTTCGAATGCGTTGAAAACAAAACACTACCTATTAAACAAATGACGATTTTAGAAAAAGAATTCCATGTCTGTCAAATAAAATTAATTTGAAATTAGAATTATGAGTCAAAAAAAAAAAAATTTTCATTTGAAATTGCCAGTACGGCAAAACGGCAGTTTCATAGGTATTTTTGTATTGTTAATCAGTAGGTGGTATATATTGACACAAAAATATGTAGCAGGTGCATTATTATTATTTGATTTTGTTAATTTGTTATTTGCCGCCGTGATGTCGCCACTCGGTTGCAACGGAAGACCAGCGCTAGTTTACGGACTACCCCCTTGCTGAGTTGCGGCCTGTTTGTGACATCTTTGTTATTTACTTTTTATATTTAACCTTGTTTACTCATATGTGTTTATTTAAATTTGTTTAGTGTGTTTTTACTTGGTGTCGCAAATAAACTTTTTTTCATTTCATTTCATTTCATTTCAAAATGAATACCCTCCAGCTGCTTACAATAAAGAAAATAAAGAAAGTAAACTCAACACAATTTTGTGAAATATATCACTATATAGGAATTACGAAATCTAAAGCAGAGAAAAAAGCATTAGAGAGAACTAATTTCGCAATAGTTAATAAACTTAATAACAAATTTAGAACGCATCTTAATTGATTGATTGATTATGTCTGTCTTAATGTCAATCACTGATTTCTGATCAATAATTGATTGATAAAAAGTAAACAAAGCAACACTTCTAAAAATAAACAAAGGCTACTTGGAAAACTCCAAATACCTACAGTCTTATTTTTACATACGGCACGTCGATTTCTACCAGTAGCAGTCACCTCCGGCTGCTTCCCTTCCTTATTGGGTGCTTCCGTAATGCAAGTTGCCTCTGGAATGCTGTTCAAATCATTCGAAGTTCTGATAAGTCGTCGAAGCCCATCAGCATCAGTGACATAGATATCTCCATCACGAGTCCAGCAACGTGATACACCGAGACGCTGCCTCGCTGCGATAAAAATCTCATGCCGGAGCCGTGTGAGATATTCGGAGACTGCAATGCCCGTACCCTTCAGCGACGTCTTCGACATCCAGACATTTTCACGAGTCTTGCGATTATTAAACTTGACGAGGATAAGCCTGGGTCTGTCTTCGCGCACTGACTTTCCCAGCCGGCCACAGAAACTGATGTCATCCTTGATAATAGTAGGCAACTTAAGTTTTTGATTTGTAATTTTAAGAAAACATTCAAGAATATCTTCAGCTTTGGATTCAGGAACCCCATGAATTAAAAGCATTTTGCGACGGCTTCTCATCTCCAAGCGGTCACAGTCCTGGATAAGAAGTTGGACTTGAGTTTTCAGTGCATCGATGGCAGTGAGCCATGCAGCCCATGATGACAATGTTGGTGATGTAGTACTGTTTTTTTTTAATTCATGTTGGAATTGTGCCATACTGGTTGTGACGAATTCCATTGCTGATTGACTGACTGCTGTACAGCCTCCATGACTCACCAATTTTGAGGTTAACTTTGAGTGTTGTGTTCTATTGTGTTCCAACAAAGGAATTTATAGCTGGTGGGTAGTATATAGTCACACAAACATGAAGATAAAGTAAATAAATAGAAATATATTATTTTCCCATTTTATTTAAATAAAATGTTGGAGAGACAAATTTTTGATGCTTACTTTACAACTACCCCCGCAAAAAAAAGGACAAATTTTTAAACATAGTTTTAGTCTTTTGTTTACTTTTATTATACCTTTTAAAAACATTTATTATTGTGTCTGTTTACGTGTAGGACATACTTTTAAATAAAGTTTTAGTCTTTCTTTGTTGTATACCTTTAATATAGCTTTATATCAAATTTTTGAAATGATTGCCGAACTAAATATTAAAAAAAAAAGTATTATTGTTTATTGTTTCGTGTGTTTTTTTATCTTTTTCAATATACTGAAAAGTTAGTGATAAATATTTTATGTTTAGATATAAGTACTTAATTGATTTTTGGTTACATATTTTAAATATTTTTGTTTTTGCCACATTTTTATTGATATAGTTTATGTATTATATATTCTATTATATTATATTATTTATCTTTTGTTATATGTAAATTATGTATAACAAAAAGTTAAGAATAGGTTTGTATAATGCAGGATCACTAGGCACTGATCATGATAATTTTATAGGTACGCTAACTCAGTACGATATTGACATTATTGCCATCAATGAGGCCTGGCTGGCTGAGGGCAAGGAGGGCCGCACTCCGGCGCTTCCGGGGTACCACTTGTGTCACATACCACGGCCGCGAGGTGCTCGCTCACGTGGATGGGGTGTAAAATTGTATATAAAGCGAAAAGCTTCAGTTCGGATTTGGCCTCATCCAGTAGAGCCCCAACACAGGTTAGTGGAACAGATGTGGCTTATAATGACTTAACGGAAGGAAGTTAGCGATTGGCACGGCATGCCGACCTCACTGGATGGACGTAAATCTATTTTTTGATGCAGTGACTGACTCTGTTTGTTCAATTTCTCACTATGACCATTTCATTGTTTTGGGTGATTATAAAATCAACATAGCCAGTAAAAATGACATTAATATTGTAAAACTGAACACTTTTTTATCTTGCTTCGGCTTGTCACAACTAGTCACTGAATTTACACATTTTACTGAAACTAGTAGTACGCTCAGTGATTTGGTGTGTTCTGATTTGTGTACTAAGTCCATTACGTTGGACTATGTAGGGTCTCTTTACGGTCATTATATGATAGTTTGCTAATTTCCTGTTAAACGCGAAAAGCCAATTCCTTATGCTATCAGATATAGGCCGCTAAGGGATATTTGTTTTGATAAGTTTGACATCGATCTTAAAAATGTAAAATGGGACTTAATCTCCAATACCTCTAACTTAAATGACATAGTGATTAATTTTAACAAATGTATACTAGATTTATTTGACCTGCACGCACCTACGAAGACACTTATTATTAAATATCGCTCCTATCTATGGATAACAGCGACAATCAAATCAATGATGAGGTTACGGGACAAAGCTATGAAGGATTATCATAAAAATAAAACCTTTTCTAAAAAACAGTATTACAAAATGTTAAAATCTACTGTTAATCAGGCCCTTTTTCTTGAAAAAAGCCTGCTTATTTCAAGCAAAACATTAATAATACAATAAATAACCCAAAACTCCTATGGAAAAATCTTAAAAGTAACGTTTTGCCACAGGATTCTAAAGAATTACCTTCACATTTTAATGACCCTAATCTAATTAACAATCATTTTTTGACATTATCAGATACTTCCGAAGTTACCATTTCACCAGACCAGTTAGTGTATTACCAAGTCCGTCCAAGATACTTGAGAAAGCTGTATGTCTACAAGTTACTGAATTTCTTGAATTAAATAATATTCTACCTGAAGTGCAGTCGGGATTTAGGAAGGGACGTAGTACGGTTACAGCTTTACTCGACGTCACTGATAATATACTTTGTGCCCAAGACCAAGGGAAGTGTACGCTACTGGTACTGTTAGATTTCTCTAGGGCGTTCGATTTTTTGAACATTGATCTATTATTATGGTTTTAATGTGGCGACCATAAAATGGTTTCAAAGCTACCTCAATAACCTATATCAATATGTCGATGTGAATCTGAGTGATTGATCTTCATTGGAATCGGACAAGATGGGTGTAAAAATTGGTGTCCCACAGGGATCTATTTTGGGACAGATTCTTTTTATATTGTATTTAGCGGACATACAGAGTCACATTAAACATTGCAATTTACATATCTACCCTGATGATATACAAGTTTATATATCTTTTGAACCTTCAAACGTTGATGATGCGATTACAAAATTGAATGAGGATCTCTCAATGATATCATTGTGGTCTGATAATAATGCGCTTTTTCTGAATCCTTCCAAAACAAATTATATGTTTTTTGGCTCAAAGCATCAAGTTCATCAATTAAAGCATTAGTATTAAGAATGAACTGATAGAAAGGGTCTACGAAGCGCGAAATTTGGGTTTGCTTATGGACTGTGATTTGAGATTTGAAAAGCATATTGCCAATGCAGTGCAAAATTGCTTTTACAAATTAAAAATATTGTACAGGGTGAGGCCATTCATTGCAGAAAAATAAAAGAATGCAGTTAGTAGAATCCTTAATTTTGTCACAGTTAAATTACATGGATACGGTTTTTGGCCCCCGTATATTAGGTAGAACTCAGAGGCTCATACAAAGAGCACAAAATGCCTGTGCCCGTTTTTGCTTCAACGTTCTGTTAAGAGCTCATGTAAGCTCTTATCTAATCAGGCACTCCATACATAAAATGAAGCATCGTCGTAAGCTACATCTAGCCTGTTTACTTTTCGGCGTCGTCAAATATACCAATCCGTCATATCTGTATAATAAGTTATCATGGTTTTCTCGTCTTAAAACGTATGGTCCCCGGCGGCAATGCGCAGCGCAGCTCTCTACTCCCCGACACAGATCTATGGCTTTTAGGGGCAGTTTTAATTACAACTCTTCTAAATGTTGGAACAATATTCCTCCGCATATCAGGAATCTAAAAAGTATAGCAACATTTAAATTTAAATTAAAATGTTTTCTGATAGAACATCAGAGAGGTGAAAATACCCTAAAACATGACACAAGTGCTATCTAAGTGTTTGGTCTCATAATTTCTATTTATTTTCTATTTATTTATTTTCTATTTATGTACTGTATTTATGTATGTATTAAGGCACTAGTGTAGTTTATTTTCTAATTAAGTGTCTTTTCTGTAAAATGTTATGTAACCAATACTTCTTCATATTATTTATTTTCATTTTGAACCTAAATAATTACCTATATGTAATAGGTGATTATTTATTTTTTGATTTTTTATGTCCTTCTGCATGTAATTTTTTTTTCTATATTTTGTTGTTACTGTACTTATTTATTTCACGGTGTAAAGGTTGACGGCATCATCTACACAAAGCGGCCCCAATGGAAGATCAACGTCGGTCAAATGAATAGCAGTATGCTGAATTGGGACCGATTCGTGACAATTTTATTTAAAAAAATGCAATTTCATGTATAAATAAACACAATAGACACCTGGACCTGTCGTTAAGCATTATCATGCAGTTGTACTATTTTTCAAGTAGCACGCCTTTCATGAAAATATTAAATTTTCTAAGATTTGATTTTACAAAAATGGCTATTGTGATGCTATTTTGAAAAGGTCATTAAACAAGCAATTTTTTAAGATGTTATGCAGTATATGATAATAACGATAGTTTTGGTAAAAAAAAAACCCTGAGTTAAATGATATTTATTGCAGCTGTAGGCCAAAAAGGACCCAAACGTGGAAATTTCATAAAAAATCACAAAAGTGGCAATATCTCGAAAACCAGAAAACTTTTACCGGAAGCATGTTGGTGTTATCTGATAGGCCTTAAGTCCATCTACCACCAGTGTCACCCTTACGTTTCATTTCTGGTACACCCTGTATATATTTAAATAAAAATTCTAACTCAAATTATTTTGTTTTCATACAATCATCATCTTGTTAACAGCACACAAGCATTTTGAATTGGTTTTCCTCTCCTCTATTTTGAGGATCAAAACCAGAAAACCGCTCACGCTTAATTACTGGATTAAAATGAAAGTGGAACTTTTTACAAATCTTAAAAACAAATCTATTTGTTATTCTAAATGAGTCACTTTACTCTAAATTATCTACGTTGTAAAATTTTACAGCCATACTATTCCATTTATAAGCAAAATTACAAAAGACATGATATAAACTACTTACTTTATATAAACTTACAGCAAAGCGTAACTCGATATCCAAACGCGTTCCCACCTGCGGTAACCACGCTTTGGCGGTTCAAGTCGATATAAAAAAAATATAATGACATTGATTTTCTATTGTCGTTGTCATACAAAAACATTTCCATTTCATTTCAGAATTTCTAAATTCGCAAGGAGTTGTCAGCCGCTCCAAGAGAGTACTCCAAGAGAAGGAGTGTGGAGTAGTAGTGGTCTAATGTAGATTAAACCCACAGAGTACTCAAGAGAAGGAGTAGTAAAGCCTTTTTAGTAAAAAGACCTTTCCTTTGCAGATTCAACCTGAGCTTCAAGAGCTTAGATAGTATAAAAAGTTTGCCATGCTTGGCAGAGCCAAGAGCTTGAAGAACGGGAATAAGCAAGCGAAAAGAAAACCATGGTCATGATGTCATCACGACAACAGAAAAATTAGTATAAAAATTAAGTAGATAGTTATTAAACAAAGATAATAAAAAATTTGAGTCTTATTACAAGCCACTAAAGTTAAAATTACCTTATTAGACCTTAGAAAGGACAAATAAGGTAAGAAGGAAAAGGGAAGGAAAAAGAAAATTGTAGTCAAAGAAGGGTGGAGACTTTCTTTTCCGTTGGGCGCCAAACTATCACGTAATAAAAGTTTTTAATTAAAAAAAACTGTCACCACGAAGGCTTCCATGGTGAAGGCGCTTAAGCGCGTGCAGAGTCAGTGGAGACGCTCAGGCGCCGACTGACGCCCTGGCGCGTGCAGGATCAGCGAAGAACAGGTGGTGCACGTTGGTTCAGCAGGCAGGATGAGTGGGTATACAGGATCAGCAGGCAGGAGGAAGTGGTAGGCAGGATCGTTAGGGTCAGCAGCAGGATCAGGATCAAGAGTCAATGTCGGGGTTTTCAACATGAGGCAGCTTTAGGTAGCTTCTGCATGAGGCAGCTTCAGCGTCAGGTAGCTTTAGAGTCAAGAAGCTTCAATAGGAGGCAGCTTCAGAGTTAATTGCAGAAGACAGGATATGTTGTCGGTGGATGGCTTGAAATAGACTGGAGGTGTTATCGGTAGGCTTGAAATAGACTGCATTTCTAAATTATTTTTTTCCTCTCCATGGAGAGGGCAGGAGCATAAAAAATACTCTGACTCATACACCGTGCCCGCGATCGGAGTTATGTGGGACTCGCTCCGAGCCTACCAGAGCCCTACCCACTAAAAAGTCCCCTGAATGACTAGTGCAATTTTTTGCCACACAGCCTTCATCTGAGCGACGACTAATAGGAGAAACCAATATCTTGCGAGTCCCAGAAGGGATAACCCGCTGGGATTACATAGCACTGAAGGTGCTCAAAGCACTGAAGGTGCTCAAAATGAAGATAAAAATTGAATTTATTCGAATTTACATTAGAATTATGGGTTGCGGCCCGAAGGGCTTCGAGATCTAGCGTTAGCTGCGTCACTACGTTCGTATGCACGTTTCTCGGTCTAGCGACTTTGAACTTCGAATCTCAGACAGGAGTAGTAATGAGACTGAATCTCGAACTAGAGGATAGGGATGGGTTTCGGAGCGTTTAAAGAACGCTTCAGAGATTGTTTTGATGTATTGTTGCACCGTAGGCAGTCAAGATCTCTGTGCAAGTCCGCGTTACGCATGTACCACGGTGCTTTTGTGGCCCTGCGGCAAAAGAGATTTTGAACCACCTGCAGTTTGTGCAGGGACAGGGTTGGGCGTGGGCAAAGATTGGCGAGGCATATGTCATGACGGGTCTAACGCAGGTCTTGAAAAGCGTACGTTTATTTCTAAAAGAAATTTTACTTTTTCTACCTAAAATACTATACAGGCGGCCTAAGTAAAAACGGGCGAGTTTCGTTACTCTATCGACGTGTGGTTTGAAAGAAAGCGTCTGGTCTAAGGTGACGCCTAAGTATTTGGTACTGTGCTTCCAGGGAATAGGAATGCCGAACATTTGAATGTGGAGATTGTAATAGGCGATACGACGGTGTTTGCAGTCGAAGTAAACCGAAGAACTCTTGTCTGGGTTCATATCGATGCGCCATTTTTAAAAACATGCACCGAGGGCGTTTACGGCCTTTTGGAGTCTGGTAACGAGACCCGGGACACTGAGGCCTTTGGTGTAAAGGGCGGTGTCGTCGGCAACAAGAGCAAGTTCGACGTCTTTTGGTGAAATGGGAATGTCATTGGTGTACACGGTGTACAACAGAGTGGCGAGGACTGAGCCTTGAGGGATTCCAGCCTTTATGGGACGAGGCACGGAAAGCTTGCCTTTATGGGACGAGGCACGGAAAGCTTGCCTTCATGTTTGAAACGAAACGTGCGGTCTTTGAGAAATAACGCGACTTTCCTAACTAGGCGATCCGGTAAGCCTATTTTGTAGAGTTTATAGACGAGACCGCTGTGCCAGACTTTATCAAAAGCCTTTGCCTTCATGTTTAAAACGAAACGATGAGGCAGGTGCGTCAGTGCGTGGTTACAAATTCCATCCGCACCCGGAGCCTTTTTGGACTTTTGTCTTCTAATGAGAAGTAAGATTTCATTATTAGAGACTGTGACGGGGTCGTCGGTGATGGGGAGAGATTCTCTGCGGAGAACTTCGTCCTCCACTGCCTGTATTTGGGAGGGATCCACGGGTTGCATGCTGGGCGAGCATTGTGAAGCAACGCTGTCAGCGAAGCATTTGGCTTTCTCTTCGACTTCGAAGGCAGTAGTGCCATCGGGCCGAGTGAGAGGAGGAACGTGAGAGATGGCGTCTACGCGTAAGGCTCGGGCCGAACTATAATACGCTTGGTAGGACGGGGAGATATTCTCCATGAGATCGTTAATTTGAGCGTTCCGGAGTTTCGCAAGGCAAGGTCTAACTTTACGTTGTAGCTGATTCGCAGCTCTTCTATAGGCGGGCGTGGGATATTTCTTAGCTCTCCGGAGAGCCGCGTTCTTAGCTTTGATAAGATTGCTTACGGCTAAGGGAAGCGTGGGTTTGCCTTGCTTAGCAACTTTTTCGTTATCACTTATGGCTGAGTTGATAGCATCAGTAAGGGAATTTACTAATGAATCTATTTTATCCGGGCTATCTAATTAGTCGGGAGAGATCGTGAGCGGTGAGTGTGGGCCTCTAGGGCTACAACTAACGTATTTTTAAAGCCTTTCCAGTTGGTAAAAGTCTTAGGAGAGGTGACGTTATCGTTAGGCGGACCTAGCACGAAGGAGACGGGGCGGTGATCAGATCCTAAGTCATCGAGCGGTTCGATAGACCTGAGATCGAGGTTGATTCGTTTGACGATCGCAAAATCGAGGATATCAGGAGAGTGGTTTGGGTTGTCGGGATAGTGAGTGGGAGTGACGGGAGAGATGACGTCTAAGTCGAGTTGCTCAGTGATGTTAAGGAGAGCGATACCACTGGTGTTAGTCGGTAGGCACGTCCAGTCAGTATGTTCGGAGTTAAAATCTCCGAACATAATGACTGAATGGCCGAGGGCGAGAATGGCCTCGAAATCGCTATGGATAAGTCGGGTGCCACTAGGTATGTAGATTGAAGCTATGGTAACGGTCGGATGACCAGTCATAGCTAATCTACACATAGTGGCTTCCATGTTGAGGAGAGGAGGGGGAGGAGCGCAATGGAAACCTCTTTTGTAGTTAAAAGCTGTGCCTTCGTATCCGTCGGAGTTGGGCCTATCGTTACGAGTGAACGCGTATTTGGGAATAGTGAATCCCCTGGTGCGGTTTAGAGTGAGCCACGTCTCTTGGAGAAGCAATAAGTCTGGCTCGTTGTTCTTAAGGAACGGTTTGAGCTCGGGAAGCTTGTAACTAAGACTGCGAACGTTAAAAGAAACTAGGGATAAGCCCTTGGGTTTGATACGACAGGACGCAGGATTTGCGGGTCTAGACATTTATTTACGAATTAATACGAAAAATAGAATTTATAAAGAGCTAAGTAGCGAGTGATGCTCGGCTTACGCAAATAGACGCTCTTAAGGCGAGCGGGTGGCTTGCAGTTTGCGTGCGAGTAGGTACACGATTTTCCTACAATCGACGTTTTGGATAACGTCGAACACGGTCTTCATGTCCTCAGCTAACGACGACTGAGGCGAAGACGGCGGAGCGGGTCGCGGAACTACAGGAGCTATGGGAGCTGGGATAGGTAGAGTAGGTGGAGCGGCTGGACGCTGTCTCCAGGAGAGAGCGAGAGTTGGCGTCGCTTGCACGGGCTTTGCTTCCGGGGGACCCCGGTTGCGCAGCGGCAGGGAGTTGGTGGGAGTGAGCGGCGGCGCCAGTTTAGGCGCGGCCCTCTTTACGGAAGAGCGCGTAGCGTGTGGCCGGACTGGCCGCACAGCACACATGCAGGGCGGGAAGTTGAGGGAAGGGCGAGTGCACTCCTTCGTAATGTGCGGATCTAAGCACTTTACGCACCTGGGAAGGGCTGAGCAATTAGCTGCTGCGTGGCCGTACAGCTGGCAACGGTGGCATTGCCCAGGGTGCCCACGACGGTTGGGACGCTCGAGGGAGATGTTCGAGAGTCCGCAGATTGTGCAAGCCTCTCTGAAAATTTCCCTCGATTTGGATGTGTTTGACAGGATGACTAACTCTAACGGGAATTGTTTACGGGAAGCCCTGGGACCTAAGGTCCTCGAGGATTTCATCGTTTGCGAGCTCGAACGGGACGCCCCGTAAAATTGCGCAGATCTTACGCTCCTCCGGGAGAGCGTAGGTGTGATAAGCGATTTGCCTAACTGATAAGAGCCTAGTGAACGCGAGGAAGGCGTCGATAGTCGCGACCTGAATATTGATAGTATTGCTTGCGTTAGCGGCTTTAAGATAATTGATTTTGTGCTCTTTGCACAACTTACAAACCACGGTCCAGTGCGCTTTTTCACGGAGGAAGACGGGTGGAGGGAGCTGAGTCTTCGGTGGGAAGGGAGCGCAGCGCGTCGCTGGCTTCGACGGGACCGACGGAGAAGCGGTTACTTCGAGTGGCATAAGCAGCGCGGGGGCGGGTGTAGAAGTCACCGGGGTTGGCTCGGGTGTTGAAGACACCGCGGCTTTCTTCGAACTCTTCTTGGAGCGTTTAGCGACTAGTTGAAATGGGGACTCAGGAGAGCTGGTTAAGGTGGCGGCGTCCGACGACGCATCAGACGCGGATAACGAGTCGCTCCCGGGAGCGGTAAGCTTACGCCGCGACATGTGAGAGGACGTGTCCGACACACAGTCCATCTCGGATGGAACGGGGGACGCGGGAGAGCTGTAGACTTGTTGGGTCTGGGCGTGGATGGCCTGAGCGGCCGGGGTTTGGGCCTGAGGCGCCGGGGACGCGATTGTTGCCTGTAAGGCCTGCGTTATAACGTCATTAGAAATGGGGACGCCCGCCGCAACGAGCGCCTGGGCGAAGGCCTTAGCGAAGTTTATAAGGCCTTGCGAATCCATTAGGGAGGGTTTGAAACTAATCATATGTATATATAAGTATATAAAACATAAAATATGCCTAGAGTTCCTAAAAAAACCTAGCGAACCCTAGCGGCTAACCTGACTTAAAACTGACCGTAGTTCGCCGAAGGCCGCTACCTAGAATCCTAAAAAGGGTACGCAGGTAAAGAGTTGACCGCGTTAGGGTCAACCTTTACCGACAGAAAGAACGAATACACACGAAAACATAACAGATATGATAAAAAATATATATGAAAATATAGGAAAAATAAATAAAATAGTAGAAAGGAATAAAATAAAAATAAAAGGACTGGATCAGTACAAATTCGTTGTCACCGTTAATTATTCTTTATACTGAAACCAGACTGCTCACGCTGGGCACAACACAGCACTGAGCACAAGCGCAAAACAACCCTGCACAGCACTTTGAAGACTAAGACACTTAGTCGCAAAGAAAAATAATCACTTCGACAGCGCTCGGAGAGAGTAAGAAAACACAGAAAGTCACGGAACCAACACGCTATCCTGTATACTTCAGGAAACTGAGCGCCACTGAATAACGGGAAGAGACCCATCAATCGGAGTCGTCTTGCACGTCCGTACCGGGCGGCGATCGGAGCGAGAATGTCGTGCCGTTCTATTGCCGTTATAAACAGAATTGGCTTATATAGTCGGGATCGCATTCCTTTGGAACCGCAATTTGAAATCTTGAATTTAATCTTATTAGCTAGGAATATACTTGTATATTTTCTTACAATAGTTTTGTAAGAATCCGTGTGTAAGAGGCTTAGCTTGTTTGGCAGCCTCCATTGCTGTCATAAAAATATTGAATTGACATGATTGTCAATAAAGTAAACAATATATTTAGAAAAATCAAGAAAATACCAATAAAGAAGAATATTTTACAATATAAGGACCATAAAATATGTAAGTGTTCCACATTAGAGAATGACAGAACATTCAGAGAGATCACACATTATTGAACTTTTGCTTCATTTTAAGTCGTATCTAATTAACTAAGTGGCTGTCGAACGTGACTGGTCCCTCGATAACATGAGTTACTCAGGCAAATGCATTCAGGCAAGGCATGAAGACAGAAATTGCTCATTAATGATAAATGGTATTATCTAAAGGTTTAACAAGAAATATTGAAGTTAAATTATTTTAAGATCTGAACGAGGTACTAAATTTAAATGATAAAGTGTAATAAATAGTGATGGTTTGTTTGTTCAAAGTGGGTTTAGTCGGCTCTATTATTCGCACATTTTATGATCCAAAGGGCAGCTCTCAGCAGCACTCTTAAGTCATAAACAGAGGCAGTAATGCAGATTCTTGTCTGACTTTTCTAGCTTAACCAAAAATCCAAATCCAATCCAATAATAAATAATTCAGTCTCATAATTTATTTATTTCAATAAATAAACTCTGAAATGAACACCAAAATTGAATTCGTACTTTATTATCAACGTTAAAACATTTTTGTTGATAACGGAACTTTTTTCTTTCCTGAGTATTCACTCCAAGGCTTTTAGGGTTGAATCACCACATTTGATCAATGCGCAACATTTGTATTCTGGAGTTAATGGAGGAAACGATGCCGAGAGAAACTTTGGTTGCAAAAAATAATACAGCAAAAAACTTGTATTTAATCTTACTTTACTTGAAATCTCATATTGCATTTACGCCGCGTAGTTCCTGATCACTATGTCTTTAGTGTACTCAATGTTACTTTCGGGTGATATAACTTCAAATAAAGTAATATAGAAAATTTAAAAAAAAAATTGTTTGAGCACGTACAAATAGAAAAACAAACAAGTCATTCCTACTCATAACGATATTTATTGATAAAAAATATGCTTGGTAAAAACAAAGTTTAATCATAACAGTTGTGTATTTACATTAGGTACTCTAATTTCAAAAAACAGAAAAGAATGGGTATTATAAATGTCGAAAGAGCCGGAATGCTTTATATTGAGACAGTCTATCGATAATTTAGGAATTTGTTAGGAAACTTATACTTTTGAAGGCATAAGTCAATTTAGGCAATAATAAATTTTATTTACTTACCGTTGACACAAAATGTACTCTACAAATAACGAACGTATTTTCTTCTATTCATTTGTACAACAAAGGGTTAGGTACCACGCCTAGTAAGCAGTTTGTAGGTACACTTTGCTATATTAAACAGGTCTTATTAGTAGTCGAACCGTTACTAATTTAGGAGTAAGGACTTGCACAACTATAAGGAAATTTTAGCAAACTAAATATCTTTATTCGTACAAGACCGACCACTTTTCTTCGTAACGTTAATTGTAGTGGCAAAAACCATGTTTATTTTGTTTTTAATTTTGGTTCTTTTGGTCTCTTATAAATAGCCTTCCCTTTATCAGAGTTTTGTGGTAAAGGATCCTGTGACATGGATCAATAAACAGAAAATAACTTTCCAATGACGCTCTGGCTTTTTGAAGATAAACCGCACTTACGAATATTTCAATAATATTAATTTGTCTGCACCGGAAATCAGTCCTTGAGAGGTAGAACCTTGGTTCAGTAAAGGGTGGCGCTAACGTACGTTTTAGTTTCGATACGAACACACGATTCACATGTTTTAATCATCCATGTTTTGTTGACATTCACAAAAGTTTTTAAAATAGATAAAATATTTCATGAATAACTGAATGTGTTGGTGACGTATTTATTTTTTTTATTCTGAAAACTTACAGTAATACATATCTTGTATAAAAAAACTAAAGTAATTTCTACTCATTTACAAAGTTATCACATTCTACGACTTATTCAGTATTTCAATAATTAAAAGAGAACTCAATACCATTTCTACATTATACTGCTAACATAAAAACAAATAGAAATGTATAGTTTAGTGATCAAGTAATATAACTTCGACTTCATCTAAAAGTACTCGGCAACAGCATAAGAAATATTCATTTTAAGACCTTATGAATCAAAATTCCAGATTGGTTTACGAAATGATTCACAACCGTCGAGAAATTAAATCTTCTAGACGATAGATATCCACTCTGGGTTTTTGTTTTGTAAAAATTTGCTTAAGGAAAACCATGGATTTCAAACAGATTTCACACTGGGTAAATTTCAATGTGACTTTTGTACAAACTAGATTTTCTAGATTAGAATTATTAACTGCACTTATTTAAGACTACAGTTAATACTTAACCAAACTATCGAATTTTGTGTATTGTAATAATGTTTATAACAATAAAACTTTTTGTTTATATGATTTAATGATTCCTCATCAACAAAATTATAACCATATTATTATTAACGAAGTAACATGGCACTGCTGAATTTCTCATTAAAATAACTGACATAAATCATACCGCAGGCATGTATTAATTGCCTAATGGAACACCGTCCTTTTTCCATCCAAGAAAAAAGTTTTGCGAAATAATTGTTTTCTGTTTATCCTCGAGGTCTGCGGTTTGTTTGTCGGACACTTGAAATTATTTTTCTGGTTTTGAAATATTTTGAGCAAAAGTTAATAATAACGCAAAATTCTATAGAGTGGTTTAATCTAGCTTACTTTCTTAGACCCTTTGAATGGATAACTACGCTGAGATTATATTATTGAGCAGTAACTTAAAATAGACTTTACTAAGAAAACAAGAAGAATTAAAATTTGGTTTAATTGAGTAACCAATGGTATACGACATGCAAGGTTTTTAATCCAGAAGTAAACCTAAATTGAATCGTAATTAGTTTTGTCTGTCTCATTTAGAATTACTCAATTTGCATCCGCATTATGTCCAAGCTAAACACGAAATAAAAAAATATTTTGTATTATTGTTGAAGCTATAAATCTACACATTAAAATACATTTATTATCGCAAGTATTTCATTGAGGGGATTGGAACTATACGTGAAAGCAATCCTAAATAATTATTTATTTCCAACCAGCAAGCAAAATATTTATCACTGGGTTTATACACAAGAGTGTTTACTCTTTTACAAAAAAGATATTTCAAATAAACGCACTAACTAAAAGAAATTTAGGTGACGCAAACATATGAAATTCCATTTCAAATATTGGTCCTTTGGTCACTGTACATCCAATTATAAAAAACATAAGTTATTACAAAAAAAGGTTTCACAAAGTAAATCAATTATTTTTATAATATGAAAACAAAAAAATACAATAAATTTATCAATAAATTATGAGCATTTATTGATAAGTATAACAAAAATATTTATAAATCGACATAAGAAAAACGGAAAACAGTAACTACAGATGTAATACTACACTATTTTACTTTAAATAGAGCAAAGTCGCCAATTAGCTAGCTTGATCGCGATCGAATAAGTTTCGTGCCACATATTATATTGCCTATATATACACATACAGCCTTAGATGATGTTTCTTCCCAGAACCGTTTTCAGAAAAAAATTATTGATCCTAGGACCCAAATAAATAAATTCTAAGCTAACATGGATGGACTAACTTAAGAGACTTTGCATAAATAGATATTCTACTTTGTGATCAGCTTAAGCAATAACTTGCCCACAGAAAGTTACTACAAAAAAAAAATTGTAAGAACTGTTTATCTGACTTGCTTCTTACGTTTTTATTCATTCACGGTGATGAAAATTATAATGTATACAATTATTTCAATGTATATATTCTGCTATTTTAATTTTAAATGCAGACCTCCATTTTTTAAAGCATTGCAAACACGATAGCCAAATAACGAAAGTTTCAGATATAATTTACCTATCTAGTAGTATCTATTCTATCCATATCTATCTAGTTACACTTTAGGTGCATTTTTATATTAGTTATATCTTTATAATACAAGATTTTACTGTCTGCTGCATAACTATATATACATACTATATATTCTGCTGTTACATTCAATTTTATGACCTGTATTTGAACTCTACTGACGGTATAAAAGTTAAAAAAATGTGAAGGTGGATTGTTATTATTCGGTAAAAGTTAATATATTGAAAAATCAATACGTAGAAATTTCCCACAATTTTCATACTGGCGACAATAGTCACGATTTATCGTCGTTAGTGATACTCAACGATTATGGAATGAAATTATGTCTTTTTGCTCTACACCATAGATATTGTTATTCATTTAAAACACTTCTCTGTCTGCCTTAAGTTGATATTGTTTCAACAGAACCGACTCAAGGCGTAAAGTAATGGTTCATGATACATCAGATTTAAATTTAAACTTTGATTTTAGCTTATAAACCTTGTTTCTGGTTCATTAGATAATGATAATCAACGCTTTTGTTTTCTTTAGAGGCTTTTTTGTTAGGACATTGGTTAGATATAAAATATTAGAGCTTTATTGTAAACAAAAACGTAAAATATGTTGTTTAAGCTTTTTTTTTCGGAAATAAACACATTGAAATTGAATTAAATAAAACATCAAAAAATATATATAATAAAATAATATATAATAAAATAGTTTTTTTTTGTTTTGACTCAACTTTTAACACAGTGTAGGTGTTAATGGTATATAAACAATCACATATTGTAGATTTGGTTTCATAAACCTACAAACCTACAACCTACAAGCCAAGAAAATTTGATGAGATAAAAACGAGTAATAACGTTCCAAATTAATTATATAATATCTAATTAGGTGAAAAATATTGACTTGTTCCAACAGATCTTTATATTCGAAGCCTGGGTCTCCTTTCGTAACCAAATAGTGGACTTTTATTAGATTATCCACCGATAAGAAAAATGCTAGTTAAAAGCAAGTAAGCAAATAAAAATACAACACTTTCGATGAATTCAAGTCCCAAAGTCTATTTTAAATAAATCCGGTATAAAATTGCGAATAAATTCTTTCGAAGTAAGAACTTAGGAATATAATCGCCTTTGTTGAGTTGCTGGTAAACTTAAGTCGACAACATGGCGGCGGCGCACTCATGACTGCGTTTCGATTCACTTTTGTCTATGTTTGACTGCGCGTATTCACGCGTAATTTTGAATTGTTTGATTACGAACAAGAATTTTTTAAAGTGGGCCATTTGAGGAGTGCCATCTTTGAGGCTAGTCCTTATAATATAAAAATTGTAATAAAATATCTTGAAAAAAACAATATTGTTTTTTAATAACAGATCTTAAGTATACAGACTAACAACCACACCGAACATTTTTGGAATTAGGTTCCAAGGTACAGCAAGCAAGGCCTTTTTTTATTGACAGCTTATAAAAGCTAGTTCAAAATTTTTGCCAATGCAAAGATACCACATACCTCGTGCAATGTGCACTTGACTCTACAAATATGCGCATCGACCGATATTTTGCAGGAATATGACAAAACCAGAGATTTGATCAAATCCCTAAGTGATTTGAACAAACACAGTTCAATGAAGCTATTTCAACAATTTTAGATAGGTGGGATGATCAGGAAATACCGTTGTGGACTCGCGAAAGAGTTGAAGAGGCAATTACAGTGATTGAACAATTTAAACCGGCACCAGTACTAGTACATACCAGGATAAAAAAGCAATATTATTACAGTAAAAAATACGATGTGATGGAAGTAGGTACTACAAAGTTTTTGATATTAAAAATAAAGTCTGATTCTGATTCTGCGGTGAAAATAGTGCCCCCAGAAGAATTTTAACCCTTACTTCGGGACACTCATCAGTCGACGGGCCACGGAGGGAGAGTTAAATGCTGTACAGTTTGAAATCCAGATTTTTTATCCCCACTACCGTAATCCTGTTCCATATATTTGAATTATTTTATCGTTTTGTTTAATTTATTTCAGTTTTGTACCTAAACATAGAACCCGTCGTTTGTAAGTAGCTTCTAAGAGACATTTGTGTTAAATAGAACAATTTTAAGCGGATTATGTCGCATTTACAAAAATATAAAAATCTTACATCTCACAAGCTGCAAGACCGCGGGCACTTTCTTTGATATTATTGAACGCTACGCTCGCAGAGCTTTCCGTTAGCTTTAGTTATCTTGTCTAATTCTCCCAACTCGAGGGAGATCTTCAGAGAGGCTCGCACAATCTGCGGACTCTCGAAACCCAACCCCCGTGGTCACCCTGGGCAGTGCCACCGCTGCCAGCTCTACGGCCACGCAGCGGCTAACTGCTCAGCTCCCCCCAGGTGCGTTAAGTGCCTGGATCCTCATATAACGAAGGAGTGCATTCGCACTCCCGAATCCACTTCCCCCCCCTGCCTGTGTGCTTTGCGGCCAGTCCGGCCACACAGCTAACTACAGGGGTTGCCCGCGCGCTCCGCGCTCCACCGCCAAGAGGGTCCCGCCTAAACCGGCGCCGCCGCTCACTCCCGCTAACTTCCCGCCGCTGCGCAACCGGGGTCCCCCGGAAGCAAAGCCCGTTCAGCCGACGCCTACTCAGGCTCTGTCATGGAGGCAGCGTCCGGCCGTTCCGCCTGCACCTTCCCGACCCATCTCAGCTCCCGTAGTTTCCGTAGGGCCGCGTCCTTCTCCGTCATCCGCACCTCAGTCGTCGTTGGCTGAGGACATGAAGACCGTGTTCGACGTTATTCAAAACGTCGATATTAACGAAATTTCCGTGCTCGCACGCAAACTGCGAGCCGCCCGCTCTCCTCAAGAGCGTTTATTCGCGTTAGCCGAGCATCACTCGCTTCTAAGTTCGTTATGAATTTTATTTTTATATAAATTCGTAAATAATAAATTATAATGTCTAGACCCGCGAATCCCGCGTCCAGTCGTATTAAACCCAAGGGCTTATCCCTAGTATCTTTTAACGCTCGTAGCCTTAACACCAACCTTCCCGAGATTAAACTGTTCCTTCAGAACAAAGAACCTGACTTATTCCTTCTTCAGGAGACATGGCTTACTCCAAACCGCTCCAGGGGATTCGCTATACCTAAGTACGCGTTTATTCGTAACGATAGGCCCAACTCCGACGGTTTCGGCGGCACCGCTATTTATTACAAAAAAGGCTTCCACTGCTGTCCTCTCCCTACCCCTCCTCTCCTCAACATGGAGGCCACTGTGTGTAGATTGGCTATGACTGGTCATCCGACCATCATCATAGCTTCAGTCTACATACCGTGCGGCTCCAGACCAATCCGCAGCGACTTTGAGGCCATTCTCGCCCTCGGCCATTCAGTCGTTATGTTCGGAGGACTTTAACTCCAAACATACTGACTGGACGTGCCTATCGACTAACACCAGCGGTATCGCTCTCCTCGACATCACTAACTCCCTTGACCTAGACGTCATATCTCCCATCACTCCCACTCACTATCACAACAACCCGTCCTACTCTCCTGACATCCTCGACTTTGCAATTATCAAGCGAATCAATCTTGATCTAAGGTCTATCGAACCGCTCGATGACCTAGGCTCCGACCATCGCCCCGTTTCCCTCGTGCTAGGACCGCCGAACGATAACGTCTCATCTCCTAAGACCTTTACCAACTGGAAAGGTTTTAAAAATACGTTAGTTTCAGCCTTAGAGGCTCCGAACTCTCCACTCGCGATCTCTCCCGAACAATTAGATAGCCCGGATAAAATCGATTCATTAGTAAATTCTCTCACTGATGCTATCAACTCAGCCATCGGTGACAACGAAAAGGTTGCTAAGCAAGGCAAACCCACGCTTCCCTTAGCCGTTAGCAATCTTATTAAAGCTAAGAACGCGGCTCTCCGGAGAGCCAAGAAATATCCCACGCCCGCATATAGAACAGCTGCGAATCAGCTTCAACGTAAAGTTAGGTCTTGCCTCGCGGAACTCCAAGACGCTCAGTTTAACGATCTCATGGAGAATATCTCCCCGTCCCACAAAGCGTACTATAGCAGGGCCCGAGCCTTACGCGTAGACACCGCCTCTCACGTTCCTCCTCTCACTCGTCCCGATGGCACTACTGCCTTTGAAGTCGAAGAGAAAGCCGAATGCTTCGCTGACAGCATTGCCGCACAATGCTCGCCCAGCACGCAACCTGCTGATCCCTCACACATCCAGGCGGTGGAGGACGAAGTCCTTCGCAGAGACTCTCTCCCCATCACCGCCGACCCTGTCACAGTCTCTAATGACGAAATCTTGCTTCTCATAAGGAATCAAAAGTCCAAAAAGGCTCCGGGTGCGGATGGAATTTCCAACCACGCACTTAAGCACCTACCTCAACAGATGCTTACCTTGTTAGCTATCATCTTCAATGCCTGCTTCGACCATAGCTACTTTCCAAAAGCCTGGAAAGAAGCGACAGTCATAGGCATTCCCAAGCCGGGCAAACCTCTGAACGTCCCGGCTAATCACAGACCCATCAGCCTCCTCAAGGCAATGTCTAAACTTCTCGAGAGAGTCATACTCTCTCGAATGCGGAACCATCTGTTTCCAACGGATGGCGATCCTCTCATTATTCCCCATCAGTTTGGCTTTCGCGCTAAACACTCCTGCCCTCAGCAAGTTCACCGAATCGTCGAGTATATACTTGACGGTTTCTATCCGCGTCGTTATAAAACAGTCGCGGTTTTCTTTGACGTAGCCAAGGCTTTCCATAAAGTCTGGCACAGCGGTCTCGTTTATAAACTCTACAAGATAGGCTTACCGGATCGCCTAGTCAGGTTAATAGCGTCGTTTCTCAAAGACCGTTCTTTTCGATTTAAACACGAAGGCACGCTTTCTGCGCCTCGTCCCATAAAGGCTGGAGTCCCTCAAGGCTCAGTCCTCGCCCCTCTGCTGTACACCGTGTACACCAACGACATTCCCATCCCGCCGAAAGGCGTCGAACTCGCCCTCTTTGCTGACGACACCGCACTCTATACCAAAGGCCACAGTGTCCGGCACCTTGTAACCAGACTCCAAAAGGCCGTAAACGCCCTTGGTGTATGGTTTCAAAAATGGCGCATCGATGTGAACCCTGAAAAGAGTTCTGCGATGCGCTTCGACCACAAACGCCGTCGTCCCGCTGGCGATCCCCACGTTCGAATGTTAGGCATTCCCATCCCCTGGAATTGCACTTAATACTTAGGCGTCACATTAGATCCGACGCTTTCTTTCAAGCCACACGTCGAAAGAGTTTCGAAACTCGCTCGTCACTACTTAGGCCGCCTAAATAGCATGTTAGGTAGAAAAAGTAAAATGTCTTTCAGAAACAAACGTACACTTTACAAAGTCTGCGTTAGACCCGTCATGACGTATGCCTCGCTAATCTTTGCCCACGCCAAACCCTCCCTCCTGCACAAACTGCAGGTAGTTCAAAACCTCTTTTGCCGCCGGGCCACAAACGCACCGTGGTACGTGCGTAACGCGGACTTGCATAGAGATCTTGAACTGCCTACAGTACAACATCTCAAAACACTCTCTGAAGCGTTCTTCAAACGCTCCGAAACCCATCCCAATCCTCTAGTTCGTGATTCAGTCTCATATACTACTCCTGTGTTAGATTCGAAGTTCAAAGTCGCTAGGCCTAGGAATGCGCAAGCGTACTCATCCACCAGACTGTCAGCCGATCTCGAAGCCCTTCTGGCCGCAAATTCTAATTCTAACGTAAATTCTAATTCTAACGTAAATCCTAATTCTAACGTAAATGCGAATTAATTCAATTTTATTTTGCATATTTTTAATTTTTGTTTTAATTATTGATTTTCATTTTGAGCACCTTCAGTGCTATGTATTCACCTTCAGTGCTTTGAGCACCTGCAGTGCTATGTAATCCCAGCGGGTGACCCCTTCTGGGCCCCGCTAGCGCGGCCTCTTTCTCCAATTGGCCGTCGCTCAGATGAAGGCTGAGTGGCAAAAATGCACGAGCCGACAGGGGGTTTTTAGTGGGTATGGTCCTGGTAGGCGTCGGGACGAGTCCCACATAACTTTGGAATCGCGCCAGAGTATGCGTCAGGGCATTTTTATCCTCCTGCCCTTCCCGCGGAGGGGAACAAAAAAAAAAAAGACAGAAACAGATTGAAGGACAAGATTTAACGTGTTCATGACCGTCAAGACGCCTGTCATCTTTTTACTCATGACCACGGTGTCTGTAACAGAAACGTCGAGTTAATACGTAAAAATAAAATTCATCGTGATAAAATCAGGTTATAAAGTGTTTAATTTATTAATTTATTTATACACAGAATCTCTGCACACAAAAAATACAACTAATTTTAAAACAAAAAAAATTTAAAATTAAGCTAAGTATATCTTAAAAACAAATAATACTGTACATTATGCACAGAGAATGTGAAAGGGTACTGACTTAGCCTACATGTTGCGGGGATCGCAATACTGATCTTCCGTTAGCGCACCGGACGCCACGTGCCGCAAACCGCACATCGACAACTGACTAGGCCAATAGTGTGAAAATATGTGTTTTGTGATTATTTAGCTAAATTTAAATACTAATAATAATAAACGAATAGTAGATAAGGAAGAAATTATATAACATAAATAAAAGCGAGTAAAAAGATTTAAAAAAAACCAAGGAATATCAAGGAAAAAGCGACCAGTATCACGGAAGTGATTTTTCAAATTCAGAAGATAGTTACTGTAGGTATTTTTTAAGTTGAATTTGATAAAATAAATTGTGAAAACTTAAGGAGACATTGTTTTTGATGACCAATTCTTGCATAATTTATATTGGCTAGATCTTACAAATATAAATTAAACCTTCTTCGTAATATTTTTATTTGTACGACTTCTGCTTTAATAAAAGTATGTCTTGGCTTTTATTAAAAACCTCCACCGATCAAATTTCATTCAGTAATTAGAACCAAAACCACAAACTATAGGAGCATTTTTAATAAATAATTTTTGATAGAAATATTAAAGAATTAAATTAAATATGAAGGTCTGTTTGGTGTGGAGGTAAGTAGCCTTGCCTTCCATGCCAGAGGTCCCGGGTTCGAATCCTGGTAGGGGCAGATATATTATTACATTTGCTTTTTGGTCATGGATGTGTATTTACGTGTATTTAAGTTTATTTCTTATATTTATATATATAAAAAAAATCTTTGTGTGTTTATATATTTCTTAAGTTTATTTGCCCGTTATCTAGTATCCATAACACAAGTTCTTTAATGATACTTAATTTGGGCTAGATAATGTGGTGTGATTGTTAGAAACATTTATTTATTTATTTTTATAAACAGTAAATTAGTCGTGTATTCCATAGCTTGTACTGTTATAATCTCACTTTCCAAAAGTATTACGCGTGGGAAGACGAAAATAGACGACATATGTAAGTATGAGATGAAAGGAATAAAGGGTTTTAAGGATATATACACTTATACGTAGTAAATATATTGTAATACAGAAGCTACAACAATCTGCCACAAAATTCAAGTTACAAATTATGTTAAAAGATACCCGAAAGATTTCAATTCGAAGACGTAATTAAGTCTCAGCCTGTCTTATTAGATAAAGGATTTAAAGAATCATTTAATTGTAAAATAAAAGGTAAAGATTACTTACCGTTTCAAAAGAGACAAATTTAATTCATAATTCACAACTTAGTAAATAGTATTTTCTATGAAAACCGTTTTTAGTTTGTAAACAAATAAAAAGTTGGATCTTGTGACCTGACGCTCGATATGAATGCAACTTACAAAATTACTTTATTATCCGGATCACATAATGATGGCAAACTCTAGTTTTTAACAATTACTGAGCAGTGGGTGTAACCGGTCATTAATTAAGTTATCGCGAAGAATATAGTTATCATTACTTCGTTCTGGGGTTCACCTTAATGGTCTTATCTTAAAACGGGATTCATCTTTACAATTTTGCTTCACATTTTTTTTTAAACGACCAATTACATATACGTTTTAGTAATTATTAAAAAAAATCTGTGCTTATCCAGTATTGTAAGACACGCGTCGCTGACGCGCGGCTAGTATGGAGCGATTGCTCTAGAACATTTGCTTAGGGTAGAGCCTCAATGCTTTTTCAATTAATAGTTCACCGAAATAAAACTGATGTTTACATAGTATTGAATGACTCAATCTTTATGAATAAAAATATATATTTTGTGTTGGTATTTGTTTGTTCATACATCTTGTACCTATTAGGAATGAAACTTTGGTGAGTAATTCTGCGTACACGCGCAAGTCTCTGACCCGACATTTTTACTGTATGCGAGTGAAGCTGCGGGAAAAGATTGTTTTATTAAACTCTTGATACAACATATACAGCTGTCAAGCAAGGCTTGCAGATTTATTACTTTTATAAGTTTTAATCCTTAAATGTCATCAAACGTAACCAGTTATGTATGAATATGCGAAAAAAAAATAAAAACATTTTTGGTTTCTTTTTTCATTTCCATTTTAATTTAATATCTAATTATTAAATAAGTGATTTAAATATCATTGAAAACTTGTTTTTTAGGACTTTGAAAATAACAATATTATACGCATAAATATGTACCTTAACAAATTGAGGCACGTCAAAGGACTTCCACTGTAATAATCTTCCCAGTATTAAATAAAAGCCACCATTAATACTGCTATTCGTTTCACTGATTCATAAAAATACTCATTATAGAACCCCGGCTTACGCTTTGTATCCGACAGTGATCCCGAGTGTTAAAACGGTGATCGCCATCGCACAATTTGTATGATAATTTAATGCCTTCGCCGGGTTTCAGATTTAGGCGTGTCCAATCAATTGCGGCTTGCGATGAAGTATGCTAATATACAATGATTTGTTTATTCTATAGATGTTTTACAGTATTGTAAGAAAATTATTTTCGTGGGCTATATTTACTCAAAATCAAAAGTCACGTTTTGGTTTTAAAATATATTTTAACTGCAACAATTTAGTTAGTAATTTTCAACACACAATTTCCGTAGTATTTTCCCATCGTTATTTTAAAATCAAAGTGTATTGTTTGTTTACAAATTAGTTTAGTTTCAAGTGCTAAACTACACCATATCAACGAATATTTGTCCGTAAAGGGATCGCTTTAAATAAAAATAGCTTTCACAAAACACCAATCATCAATCTAGCATTGCTGATTCTCTCGAGTACCCGGGGCTCATGCTGGCCAGCAATATCCTAGTCACATGATATTGTTTCTTTTTGGAGGTTCTTATAGTTGTTTAGTTGCATATATCTCGAAAATGTAAAGCAAAAGGTATTGCTATCTATATAATTGAACTATTGTTTTTATAATTAAAACTAGCAAGTTAATTTGCTTTTTTTTTTTTTCGAAAGGGAAAATGCATTACGCATACCACCCGGGCGCAGGGGGCACCCGAGTGGTTATATGTGGGTCCAGGCACTTAACGCACCTGATGGGAGCTGAGCAGTTAGCCGCTGCGTGGCTATAGAGCTAGCAGCGGTGGCACTGCCCAAGGTGGCCGCGGGGGTTGGGACGCTCGACGGAGATATTCGAAAGTCCGCAGATTGTGCGAGCCTCTGTGAAGATCTCCCTTGAGTTGGGAGTATTGGTGAGGATAACTAAAGCTAGTGAAAAACGCCTACCGCGGTTTGAGTGCATCTTGTGCACTGCTTCAGCTGGGAAGCCCTGAGACTTAAGGTCCTCTAGAATGTCGTCATGACTGAGTTCGAACGGGACGCCCCATAATACCACGCGGACCTTGCGCTCCTCCGGGAGGGCGTAGGTGTGGTACGCGATTTGTTTAATTGAAATTAACCTAGTGAACGCGCGGAAGTCGTCGATGGTCGCGACCTGGATGTTGATTGAATCGCCTGCGTTGGTTGCTTTGATATAATTAATTTTTTGCTCTTTGCAAAGATTAGATACCGCGGTCCATCGCGCTTTTTCGTGGAGAAAGACGGGCGGAGGGAGCTGAGGCTTCGGTGGGACGGGAGCGCAGCACGTCGCTGGCTTCGACGGGACCGACGGAGACGCGGTTACTTCGAGCGCCATTAACGGCGCGGGGGTGGGTGCTGAAGACACCGGGGAGGGCTCGGATATTGAGGATACCGAGGTTTTCTTCGAGTGCTTCTTGGAGCGTTTGGCGACTGATTGAAACGCGGGCTCAGGAGAGCCGGTAAAGGTGATGGCATCTGACGACGCATCAGACGCGGGTTCGGAGTCGCTCCCGGGAGCGGTACGCTTGCGATGCGAAGTGCGAGAGGATATGACCGATTCACAGTCCATCTCGGACGGGATGGGAGACGCGGGAAAGCTGTAGACCTGAGGGGTCTGGACGTTGGAGGCCTGAGGGGCCGGGGTTGAGGCCTGAGGGGCCGGGGACGCGATAGTTGCCTGTAAGGCCTGCGTTATTATGTCATCTGAAATGGGGACGCCGGACGCAACGAGCGCCTAGGTGAACGACCTAGTACAGTTTACTAGACTTTGCTGGTCCATTGGAGGGTTTGGAACTACAATATATAATATATAACATAATAATGCCTAGGTTCCCTAACAAACCTAGCCCCTAAACCTCCCTACCCACGGTAGGGGGGCTGGGGACGACGCGAGGCGATGCCCCTAATTCGGACAGCACTATACCGTCACCCTGGGAAAGGCATGGGATCGGGTCAGCCGGTTTCTCCTTAGCCTGAAGGGCCTTGGAAGCGCACCGGGGCAACGCTATCGTTAAGTATTCACCTGATCAAACACGAGTCTACTACGGAGTGTGTTGTCAATAAATTGACCTGACGAGGTTGGGTGAAACTGAAAGTTCGCGTATGAGTATTGCTACGAGTTATCGTCGTGAGACGTCAATCATGACTCAACGGCTGGTGCGACCGTCAACACGTCCGAACGGGGCCGGACGCAGATCGGGTCTGTCACTTATGTTTTCAAGGTGCGATATTATATTCTAATCACTTAATTAAAGTTGATATTGCGATGTAGATCAAGCGTTGTGATTGGTCGGTTGATTAACGCGTCACCGCTACAAATATGCTTGTAACTAATGTCGACGTGTGATATCTTAATTTTTTTATATAATTATATATATTTATTATAATTATAAATATTATATATTTTGATAATAATAATTTTTGTAATTTTTTAAGTTTCATAGAGATACAGTTTGATGATTAGTCATATTAATTCATTCGAGTGCTTAAGTGTTAAATAAAAAGCACTGAAATAAAATTTATTAAAGAGATAAAACGATTTATAAAATACAATACTCGTTTGTTACACTTACACCAAAAGTCATGAATGATAAATAATCTTTCCTGTTTATTCGAATTTATTCGCATTGCTCACTGGTCTATTTGCTGAATTTACTCATATGAACGTTCGGTTTACGTACCTAATAATTTAATGAAAGTTTATTTAAATAAACATAAAATTAATTCTTCAACCATTTAAAATCTTTTAACCACAATATTTTATACACCTTTTTCAAAATAAATATGAGAAAAGAGAACGTTTATTGAAATGATTTTCAAGTATATCTAAAAAAGACCGCAACAATATTTTCCAGCGAGGAGCAGCTTTGGGATTTAAATTTTAAATTGTTTGACGTCCGTTTAAACTATCGTAAAATTATTCATTCATTCTACAGACATCGAGTGAGGATGGACTTAATATTTTAAACAGAAGTTTGTTGTACAGATGAACGAAAATTGATTAAGTATTTTCTTGAGTTATCTTTAGATTTAATAAAAACGAAACATAATAAGTGATGCGTAATGTAAAAGTAAGTGTGTTTATTCGTTTGTTTGTTAAGATTGTTTTGCATGGTTACGGGTTCAGAAAAAAGCAAAATGTATATTTAACCTAAAAAGTGGCAAAACTAATAAAATAAAATAATTGTAGTAAATACAACATTGATTTAAATAATTATAATAAGAGTTATATATTAGATATTAGAGGGAAACCGATCTAAAAAACTTCCTCAAAATGGTCAAACATAAAGAAGATTGCTCAGTAGAAACGAAATATAACTCATCAAAAATAGTTTGTTTACTTTTCAAAAGTTTTGATTTGGGTTTATTTATTATGGAAAATTAACTCCTAAATATTCAAAACAAATATTCAGTTTATTTAAACATCTCATGCTTATTGAAAATTACTTTAAGTGTACAGCAGTAATTATCAAAGCAGTTTCAGTATTGAAAATAAAACTCAGCTATCCCTAAACCATTTTAAGATTTACCAGAAACGCAGCATCACTCGTATGACGTATTTTAAACAAAAATAAAACTTCAACATTAAATGAAAACGAATTAACAATGTGTTTTCAAATGATTAGAAAAGATATTCATTATATTTAAATAACCTCTACCAACAAAAGAACAATGTTGACTAGATTTATTTCTTTTAATTTCGGAAGAATATTTTTACATATCGTTGAAGCTTTGTTCAAAGAAAAAATTGTCCTGAAAAATTCGATGTTCACCTTGTAACACTTTTATTTTAAGACACTTTAATAAATTCAAAATTAAAATATTTATTTCTCAACATTGACAAAATTTTGTTTTTATTGACGTCAAATAAAACATGACTCTACCACCAATTTGGAAAAACCTACGTGAAGAAGAACTGGCAAGAAACTTCACGGGTAAATTGTTTTCAAAATAAATTTACAAAGTCTCTTTTTTTTTTGTTCCCATCCACGGGAAGGGCAGGAGGATAAAAAATTCTCTGACACAATACTGGCGCGCGCGATCCAGGTTATGTGGGACTCGTTCTGACACCTACCAGAACCCTACCCACCAAAAAACCCCCTGTCGGCTTGTGCAGTTTTTGCCACTCAGCCTTCATGTGAGCGACGGGCAATTGGAGAAAGAGGCCGCGCTAGTGGGGCCCAGAAGGGGTCACCTGCTGGGATTTACATAGCACTGAAGGTGCTCAAAGCACTAAAGGTGAATACATAGCCCTCAAGGTACTCAAAATGAAAAATAAAAATTGAATTAATTCGAATTTACGTTAGAATTAGAAGTTGCGGCCTGAAGCTGCGGCGCTACGTTCGTGTGTACGTTTCTCGGTCTAGCGATTTTGAATTTCGAATCTAAGACAGGAGTAATATACGAGACTGAATCTCGAACTAGAGGATTGGGATGGGTTTCGGCGCGTTTGAAGAACGCTTCAGAGAGTGTTTTGAGGTGCTGTTGCACTCTAGGCAGTTCAAGATGTCTGTGCAGGTCCGCGTTACGCACGTACCATGGTGCGTCTGTGGTCCTGCGGCAGAAGATATTTTGAACTACCCGCAGTTTGTGCAGGCCGGAGGGTTTGGTATGGGCAAAGCTTTGCGAGGCATATGTCATGACGGGTCTAACGCAGACTTTATAAAGCGTACGTTTGTTTTTGAGGGACATTTTACTGTTTCTACCTAACGTACTATGTAGGCGGCCTAAGTAAAAAAGGGGCAAGTTTCGTTACTCTGTCGACGTGTGGCTTGAAAGAAAGCTTCTGGGTAGTGCGTTTCCAGGGGATGGGAGTACCTAACATTGGAACGTGGAGATTGTCTGTAACACGATGTTGTTTACAGTCGAAGTAAACCGTAGAACTCTTGTCTGGGTTCACATCGATACGCCATTTTTAAAACCATGCACCGAGGGCGTCTACGGCCTTTTGGAGTCTGGTGATGAGACCCGGGACACTGATGCCTTTGGTGTAAAGGGCGGTGTCATCGGCAAAGAGGGCGAGTTCGACGTATTTCGGCGGAACGGGAGTGTCGTTAGTGTACACAGTGTACAACAGAGGCGCGAGGACTGAGTCTTGAGGGACTCCAGCCTTTATGGGAAGAGACGCGGAAAGCGTGCCTTCATGTTTAAAACGAAACGTGTGGTCTTTGAGACATTTCGCGGTTATCCTAACAAGGCGAGCCGGTAAGCCTATTTTGTAGAGTTTATAAACGAGGCCGCTGTGCCAGTCTTTGTCGAAAGCCTTGGCTATGTCAAAGAAAACTGCGACCGTTTTCTTTCGTTTCGGATAGAAGCCGTCGAGTATGTATTCGAAGATTCGGTGGACTTGTTGAGGGTAAGAGTGTTTAGCACGAAAGCCGAAATGGTAGGGAATAATGAGGGGATCGCCATCCGTTGGAAACATATGGTTCCGTATTCGAGAGAGTGTGACTCTCTCGAGAAGTTTAGACATTGCCTTGAGGAGACTGATGGGTCTGTGATTAGCCGGGATATTCAGAGGTTTACCCGGCTTGGGAATGCCTATGACTGTCACTTCTTTCCAAGCTTTTGGAAAGTAGCTATGGTCGAAGCAGGCATTGAAGATGATAGCTAACAAGGTAAGCACCTGCTGCGGCAGGTGCATAAGAGCGTGGTTAGAAATACCATCCACACCAGGAGCTTTTTTGGACTTTTAACTTCTAATGAGACGCAAAATTTCATCATGAGAGACTGTGACAGGGTCGTCGGTGCTGGGGAGAGATTCTCTGCGGAGTACTTCGTTCTCCACCGCCTGAATGTGGGAGGGATCCGCGGGTTGCGTGCTGGGCGAGCATTGTGCCACCATGCTATCGGCGAAGCGTTCAGCTTTCTCTTCGACTTCGAAGGCAATAGTGCCATCGGGACGAGTGAGAGGAGGAACGTGAGAGGCGGTGTCTAAGCATAGGGCTCGGGCCATACTATAGTACGCTTTGTGGGACGGGGAGATATTCTCCATGAGATCGTTAAACTGAGCGTCTTGGAGTTCCGCGAGGCAAGACCTAACTTTACGTTGTAGCTGATTCGCAGCTGATCTATAGGCGGGCGTGGGATATTTCTTGGCTCTCCGGAGAGCCGCGTTCTTGGCTTTAATAAGATTGCTAACGGCTAAGGGTAGATTGGGTATACTTCGCTTAGCGACCTTTTCGTTTACACTGATGGCTGAGTTGATAGCATCAGTGAGGGTATCGACTAAAGAATCTATTTTGTTCGGGCTATCAAGAGATTCGGGCGAGATCGCCAGCGGAGAGGGCCTCAGGGCCTCTAAGGCTGACACTAACGTATTTTTAAAGCCTTTCCAGTTGATAAATGTCTTAGGAGAGGTGACGTTATCGTTAGGCGGTCCTAGCACGAGGGAGACGGGGCGGTGATCAGAACCTAGGTCATCGAGCGGTTCGATGGACCTGAGATCGAGGTTGATTCATTTGACGATCGCAAAATCGAGGATGTCAGGAGAGTAGTTAGGGTTGCCGGGATAGTGAGTGGGAGTGACGGGAGAGATGACGTCTAAATCAAGTTGCTGAGTGATTTTAAGAAGTTCTCTACCGCTTTGGTTGGTCGATAGGCATGTCCAGTCAGTATGTTTGGAGTTAAAATCTCCGAACATAATGACTGAATGGCCGAGGGCGAGAATGGCCGCGGAGTCGCTAAGGACAGTGTCACTAGGTATGTAGACTGAAGCTATGATGATGGTCGGATGACCAGTCATAGCCAATCTACACACAGTGGCTTCCATGTTGAGGAGAGAAGGGGTAGGGAGAGGAGTGCAATGGAAACCTCTTTTGTAATAAATAGCTGTGCCGCCGTAACCATCGAGCCTATCGTTACGAATGAACACGTAATTGGGAATAACGAATCCCCTGGTGCGGTTCGGAGTGAGCCACGTCTCTTGGAGAAGCATTAAGTCTGGCTCGTTGTTCTGAAGGAACAGTTTGAGCTCAGGAATGTTAGTACTAAGGCTACGAGCGTTAAATGAAACTAGGGATAAGCCCTTGGGTTTGATACGAGTGGACGTGGGATTTGCAAGTCTAGACATTATATTTATATTTACTATTTAAAGAGTTTATACGAAAAAAAAAATAGAATTTATAGTGAACCAAGTAGCGAGTGAAGCTCGGCTAACGCAAAAAGATGCTCTTGAGGAGAGCGGGCTGCTAGCAGTTTGCGTGTGTGTTTAGGTTCAGCCTTCTAAACAGAGGAGCGTGGAGCGCGTGGACAACCCCTGTAGTTTGCTGTGTGGCCGGACTGGCCGTACAGCACACATGCAGGGGGGGAAGTGGAGTCAGGTGTGCGAGTGCACTCCTTCGTAATATCGGGATCTAGGCACTTAACGCACCTAGGAGGGGCAGAGCAATTAGCCGCTGCGTGGCCGTAGAGCTGGCAAAGGTGACATTGCCCAGGATGGCCGCGACGGTTAGGACGCTCGATGGAGATATTTGAAAGTCCGCAGATTGTGCGGGCCTCTTTGAAAGTCTCCGTCGATTTGGGAATGTTGGATAGGATGACAAGGGCGAGTGGAAAACGCTTACCGCGGTTCGAGTGCATCTTGTGCACTGCTTCAGCCGGAAGCCTTGGGACTTAAGGTCCTCTAAGATATCGTCGTTCCCGAGCTCGAACGGGACGCCCCGTAGTATGGCACGGATCTTACGCTCCACTGGGAGGGCGTAGGTGTGGTACGCGATCTGCCTAACTGAAAGCAGCCTAGTGAACGCACGGAAGTAGTCGATAGTCGCGACTTGGATTTTAACGACTTGGATCGCCTGTGTTATTCGCATTGAGATAATTGATTTTGTGCTCTTTGCACAAGTTAGAAAGCGCCCTTTTCCAGCGCGCTTTTTCGCAGAGGAAGACGGGTGAAGGAAGCTGAGGCTTAACCGGGACGGAAGCGCAGCGCGACGCTGGCTTCGACAGGACCGACGGGGACGCGGTCACTCCGAGTGACATAAGCATCGCGGGGGCGGGTGTTGAAGACACCGGGGAGGGCTCGGATATTGAGGATACCGAGGCTTTCTTCGAGCGCCTCTTGGAGCGCTTGGCGACTCACTGAAACGTGGGCTCAGGAGAGTCGGTTAAGGTAACGGCATCTGACAACGCATCAGACGCGGGTTCGGAGTCTCTCCCGGGAGCGATACGCTTGCGACGCGACGCGCGAGAGGATGTGACCGATTCACAGTCCATCTCGGACGGGACGGGAGACGCGGGAGAGCTATAGACCTGAGGTGTCTGGACGTTGGAGGCCTGAGGGGCTGGGGTTGGGGCCTGAGGGGCCGGGGACGCGATTGATGCCTGCAAGGCCTGCGTTAGGATGTCGTTCGGAATGGAGACGCCTGCCGCAGCAAGCGCCTGGGTGAACGCTTTCCCGAAGTTAATAACGCTTAGGGAATCCATTAGGGAGATTGGGACAATTATATGTATATATAAGTATATAAAAGATGCCTAGTTCCTAAAAACCTAGCGAACCCTAGCGGCTTACCTCCCTACCAGCGGTAGCGGGGCTGGGGAAAATAACTTAAAACTAACTGTAGTTCGCCGAAGGCCGCTACGTAGAATCCTAAACAGGGTACGCAGGTAAAGAGTTTACCGCGTTAGGATCAACCTTTACCGACAGAAAGGACGAATGCACACGAAAACACACATATATGATTAAAAAAATAAATATGGAAATATAGGAACAATAAATAAAATAGAAGAAAGGAATAAAATAAAAATAAAAGGACTGGATCAGTACAAATTCGTTGTCACCGTTAATTATTCTTTGTACTGAAACCAGACTACTCACGCTGGGCACAACACAGCACTGAGTACAAGCCCAAAACAACTTAGCACAGCACTTTGAAGACTATGATACTTAGTCGCAAAGAAAAATAATCACTTCGACAGCGCTCGGAAGGAGTAAGAAAACCTTGAAAACCGTAGCACGGAACCAACACGCTAACTGTGACGTCAGTAGACTGAGCGCCACAGGATATCGGGAAGGCACCGATCAACGGAGAACGGGGTCTTGCACGTCCGTACCGGGCGACGATCGGAGCGAGAGAGGGTTCGTTGACAAAGTCTCTTTATCTCTATACAAAATTATTCTTATCTGCATCTGTTACCTCGGCAAGTCTCCCTCCCCCAATTATCCAAACAACGAACACCCTCAAACGGCACCCATTCACGAGTTAACGCGGGATACAACCATCGCCTTCGTCAACCATATCAGAGGGAAATGCCCGACCCAATTATATAATATTCAAACAGATTTTCCTCGGCTTACAAATAAAAGGTTAATGCTAAGTTTATGTTGCTGAATTATATACTAGAGTACCGTGTTTTTAATTAGCCTTCCAATGAAACTTAAATAATTTGTAATAATCGAGTGTTTATTGGTAGGTTGTTTTTACTGAACTATTTTTATAGAGGTATTCTCTTTGTAATTTGAAGGAAATATATTTTCAATATTTTTATAAGGTCAAATTGACAAACTTCAAAACTGTGAGGTCTAATTTATTAACAAGCAATTATTATAAACTTTAACACAGGCATCACAAAACCGAAATCTATAAATGTATCAGGTATTTTATTTATTTTAGTCTTACGTAATCTTTCAGAGTCTTGGTCGTCAGCTTCGAGATTTGGATCAAATTTCTATTTCCAAGCACGTCGAAAATATACAAATACTCAATTCCCCACGGGTGCAATACTTCCATATTTTTCTTCCCTTATTTTTCCGTTGTCATTGAAAGCGTGTTCTTGAAAAATATTTGTCAACGACGCATTTTTTGGCAGGTATCTCTGCTGTGCAAATTTAACGTTTTGATATTTTTGTAAACCGTTAATTCCATAAATAAACAATTTAAAAGTAAAACATCGACACCCTAATGTAATAAATACATTTTTTTTTGAAAAAGTTTAAGTATCACTTTGATATTTTAAAAAGTACGTTGACAGAAATTTCGTTTTAGTTTCGTTCCTCGTAGAAACTTATTTTTAGGGAATTAAATTAACCTTGCATTTATCTACACCGTTCGATCATCGATCACATATAATCAGTGTCACAAAAACGGTCTCATCAAATGAGCGCCTAAAAAGTAATAAGGTTCTTTTTTACTTTAGTAGTAATAGGCGGTCACTTCGAAAGTAAAATGTGAAAAAAATTTTAAAAATTACACGTTTACCTTATCCTTACCTTATCTTAAAAAAGAAGTTTATTAGTAATTATTATCCATATATTAGAATACTTATGTTTCAAGTCAAGAGTTCAGTGAAAGTAACATGTTTTAAGTTTATTTTTACCAAAAAATCAACAGCCAAGATTGGTTCTTAAATTAATTGTAATTGGCTTTTTACTTTGTATTTAAATTATGCACGTAGGACTGTATTTGCAATAATATAGTATGTTATGTATCACTTGTCATTTATTGACAAACTCTACGAGTAAAACATTGTGGAAAGTTTCAAGTATCATAATATATTTATGGAACTGTGTATCTAGATTTTATTTGAGATCAAAATTCAACATTGTAAATGTTATTGAGCCCATGAAATTGTATTTGGAATAAAATAAAATCAATAATAAGAAAAAGCAAACAAAAGTAAATTGTTGGGTTAAATGGGAGCATCACTTGCTATTTCTTTATGTGACCTTGTTTGTCAGAATATCCAACCATTTTTATGTGAATGATACCTACAAAACTTTTGCAGTTCCAAGTTATATTCAACTCAGTAAGCCCGCATTGTTCAATAACAAACTTAAATAACGTATGAAACTAGCTTCCCGTCGACAGCATGTTGACTTTGCATTGACTAGACGTTGCATTACCTACCGTATACAACATCATATCAACGCTATGATTAAAAATTAAGGAATGTTTACTAAATAACTTTAAAACTAAAAGTAAAAATAAATAAGGTATTTTGTCAGTCATTTGATTTTTGTTTTGACCATTGAGTTGACAATTATATAAATATGTCTGTGTATGTGATGTCAGGTGTTATTAGAATCCATAAGTTCAGCCTAAGTGATTTTTAAGTACGATTTAAATCTAGTGACGCAAAGATGTATAGGGACGGCCTTCTCACAAAAATAACGGTCTTTCGTCTGAGAAAAGTGAAGTTAAATGTTTTCCAATCAATAACGTAGTGATGTTTGTTCGTAAAAACACTGTGATTTGTCAGAAAGAACAAGCTCCAAGCCAGGTTATAAAATAGCTTACTAGAATCTTGAAAATGAGTCTTAGCTCTTAAGGTAGCATCCATCTTCTTAGGTATTTTGACCTTAAGATATATTAAGATAAAGGTTCCAAAGGTTGGTGTTTCAAACTTTCAAAATTTTTGTTTTAAATTTAGTGCTTTGGCTGGACATAGGTATTTTGACCATTCGGTATATAAAGATTTATTTCGATAATAGATTTTGCCCGGGGCTTCCCTTGCGTATTTGAATTATAATTCATGTTCCTAGGAAATCCTAGGAATATAATTTTCTTATTAAAAGGCAACCTTTGAATCAAATCTTAAAATGAAAAGTATATATTTTGACAAATCATGAAGAATAATATTATTTACCCTTACAATGACGAGTATCATACAATGGCTTTTTTGACTGAAGTTGATTTTATATTGTAATATAATATAATAAGGTTTCTTAATTATTTTCTGCTAGTACAAATATAGTGCGATCCAAATGCAGCCGGCGGTTCAGCCACGCAGCCCTCACCATCGGTATACGTGGCAAAGTTTTTAGGAGGTCCTAAACAGAATCGTGCTGACCCGATCTGCGTCCGGCCCCGTTCGGACTTGTTGATGGTCGCTCCCAGCCGCTGAGTCACGATTGTCGTTTCTCGACGACTGCTCGTTACAACATTCTAACGATGATTCTTGCTACACTTTTCAGTGCAGCCAGTCGAATAAACACCTCACTTCATTCCCGACGACTTGAGAGACAGAATCGTTCTGCATCTGGCCCCGTTCATGGTCGCTCCCAGCCACTGAGCCACGATTGTCGTCTCACGACGACAACTCATAGCAATACTCAAACTTTGATCCCTCGAAGAAATACCTCATTTCGTCCACGATGACATGAGAGAAGCATCTTTGAGTTTACGTGCTTCTTACGACAAACGATGCTCTTGATGTTTTTCTGGCAACGTACTTGACGCTTGGCGCTGGTTATGTTAGTTAGAGACTAGCTCTTTGGCCGGTTTCGACCGGTCGTAACTAGTCAATCCGGCCTTCTTTCGCCCCCGTACAAATCGAGCGCACCACCTTGGCACCCCTCGAAAAAATACCTCTACTAGGTGAGAGCAGCAACACTCAGTTGAGTTTACTTACGTCGTATACTCGACGTTCGTTCACAACGCTAAGGCTGATTTTTCTGGCTACGTACTTTACGCTTGACGCTAGCTACGTTAGTTAGAGACTCGCTCTGCGGCCGGTTTCAGCCGTTCGTAAAGTAGTTAATTCCGTACTTTTAGTGCAACCCAACTTTGCGACTGGTTCACGTCGCGAAGCCGTCTGGTCCACGCACGTTTTTGTTGCCAATTTATTGACAACATACTCCGTAGTACACCTTGCGTTGAGTAGGTAACCTAACGGTGCCAACTAAGCCTTTTAGCGTTGACCCGGTGCCCTTAGAGAAACCGGCAGACCTGATCCCACTGCATGAACCTTAATTCCCAGGGTGATGGTACAGTGCTTGTCCAATAGCCCCCTACCGCTGGCAGGGAGGTTTCGTTGATAGGTTCGTAAGGACTGTAGGCATTTCCCTCCCCATCATGGATCGTCCGCATAGCGTGGTAAACATTGTGAAGGCATTCGTCCAGGCGCTCGCCGCATCGGGCGTATTAGTCTCTGACGAGGTCTTTACGCAGGCCTTACTAGCGCTTATTGCGTCCCCGGCTCCTCAGGTCCCAACCCCGGCCCCTCAGGCCTCCAACGCCATAACCACTCAGGTCTATAGCTCTCCCGTGTCTCCCGTTCCCTCCGAGATGGACTGTATATCGGACACGCGACGCGTGAGAGGAAGTACGCTACACGCTAAACGTACTGCTCCCGGGAGCGATTAAGAATCCGCGTCCGAAGCGTCGTCAGACGCCGCTACCTTAACCGGTTCTCCTGAGTTCACCCTTGTATTCAAGCGCTCTAATAAACGCACAAAGCAAGCCGCGGTGTTTTCAACACCCACCCCTGTGCCGCTTATGTCACTCCAAGTGACTGTGACCCCGTCGGTTTCGTCCAAGCCAGCAACGCGCTGCGCTCCCGTCTCGGCTAAGGCTCAGGTCCCTCTCCCCGTCTTTCTCCGTGAAAAATCGAGATGGACCGCGGTCACCAATTTGTGCAAGGAGCACAAAATTAATTTCGTAAAAGCGTCTAACTCAGGCGAATCTATTAAAATACAAGCCGGATCTATCGACGATCTTCCGGTCTTTTACTAGGTTATTATTGGTAAAACAAATCGCGCACCATACCTACGTAAGAGCGTAAGATCCGCGCCGTCTTATGAAGTGTCCCGTTCGAAATAGCGAACGACCACATCTTGGAGGACCTTAAGTACCAGGGCTTCCTGGCTTAAGCCATGCATAAAATGCACTCGAACCGGGGCAGACGTTTTCCTTTCGCCCTCTTCATCCTACCTAACACTCCCAAATCGAGGGAGATCTTCAGAGAGGCGCGTACCATCTGCGGCCTGTCGAGTATCTCCATCGAGGCTCCTCGTCGTCATGGTCACCCAGGGTAATGCCACTGTTGCCAGCTCTACGGCTGCGCAGCGGCTAATTGCTCAGCTCCTCCCTGGTGAGTCAAATGCCTCACATAGCGAAGAAATACACTCGCACTCCCGAATCCACTTACCATCCTGCTTGTGTATTGTGCGGCCAGTCCGGCCACACAGCAAACTGGAGGGGTTGTCACCGAGCTCCTCGCTCCTCGGGCCAAGAGGGCTGCGCCTAAAACTCCCCACCGCTGCACAACCGGGATCCCCCGGAAGCAAAGCCTGCGCAGCCGAAGCTGACTCCAGATAACGCCTTGAGCCACGTCCGGCCGCCGCACCTTCCCGTCCTATCATAATTCCCGTAGCTCCCGTAGGCCCGCGTCCCGCTCCGTCGTCTCAACCTCAGTCGTCGTTGGCTGAGGACATGAAGACCGTGTTCGACGTTATTCAAAACGTTTATGCTTTGCGGGTGCTGCCACAGCACGCTCGCTTCGTTCGCTCGTCTCGCGCATGCGATAAGTACAGCCTAACGTTATTTTAACCCAATTTTAACTACTACGATTTTTATAGAATATTTAGTAGGCGTTGCAAAAAAGACGAATTAGTGTCTAGTTGTTAAATTAGTTCGTTGCTAGTTAGTACTAGCGTGGCTTAGTTATTAAATTCGAAGTTTGATCACGTGATTCGATTTTTAAAAGGTACGAATTTTTCCATTAAATATCTTTTGAATATAAAACTTTGTAAAAGTGAAAGAATCAAGAACTATGTATATTGCTATATAGACAAAATTCTTTTATGCTTGCATAATTTTACAATCATTATATTCCAGAATAGCATCGACTGCACTAAATTGGTAACATATACCTTACCTACTAAGTTCATTAGATATTTAATCGAGATACATACCAAATTAAATGTTATCTCAAGATAAGTCGTAGGTACTAATTATAATGGTGTTGGGCTACACGAATAAGGAAAGATTTTTACGAATCCCTCTTGGGAATGTAAAGAAAACATGACCAAGATATTTATATGAACCAGGAGTTTATTTATTTCCTCCGCCCCGTCCTTTCCACTAGTTCAGTACGTGAGCTTGACTTTTTTATGATTTATATAGTATGTTAAAGCCTGCTAAAACGATGCATAGAGATGTATTATTGTCACGACAAAATCTATACGATAATAACAAAAATCTGGGTGAATTTAATGAAAGACGCGAATATGTCATAAACACTGCTTGAGAAACCAAAATCTTTTATTCTTAAAAAGGAAGGCACATTTTGAAATTTTATATGTTAATTTATAATTTTGTGAAAAGAAAAGATTATCAGGTCCCTACATTTTAGGCCCAGGTGTTAACAGCTGCACAACTGACTATTTAGAAACATAATAGATAACAAAGGCGTGTGACAGTTATCTGAAAAGTGCTTCAAAAGCCTGCATAATTACACTGCATTGGAACTAATCCGCCAAGTATAACTATTTATATCGATTAACATGCGAATTAAAGTACCTACTTACCAAAATCCAAAACAGTCTCAACTGCTGGAAAGTAGGTAGAATTAGATATAAACCTTTATGCTAGTAACATCAGTAAGGGATATAAAGAATTTGGTAAAAAAATACCAAGTACAATCTACATTTTAACTACAAACCACTAAACAAACCACACAAATAACTATAAACATTCAAGGTCTTCAAAAACTTCAAACATCTTATATGTGATTGGCCGTAAAGATATAATTGTCTTACGTACACTATTTAAAGTCCCATACTTTGAATACCTAATATTTAGATAATATATTTAAATCGGTTCAAGAACAATTTTCTTTTAACATCTTTCTAACCACCAGGGTTGCTGCGTCATCTAAAACATGTCTTCCCAATGCATCTAACCATTAATTGTGGTTAAACCACGATTCACAAGGGAATCCATAAGGCCTTAAGCGGTATCCAATCAGTGAGCCGAAGTAGTTGTATGACAGGAATCTCGGTGTTCATGTATATTAGCCACTGTCTTAAGAGAAGTGCAGTGCAGAGACCGAAAAGTCCGTGAAAACCGTGGTCGAGTAATCGAGAAACACGCAGATAAAAACACTAGTACACTTTTCTTCTTATTCTCAGCCGAAAGACAATAGTTATACCGCCATCAGTCGATTGCTAGAGCCTCGTCCATTAACTAGCTGGGGGCAAGGACAGGTGAAGTCGGCTTTTGGGGCTCCTAAATGGTAATTGTGACCCAAATACACCTATTTAGGATCCCTTACACCTCTTATAAAATGAAATTTTAAATAAACAGTTTTTTTAAACATATTTGACTTTGAATATCAGTTTCAATAGAGTTCCAGCCTTTCTTTTAATAAATAAATAATAAATAAATATTTCTAACAATCACACCACATTATCTAGCCGAAATTAAGTATCTTTAAGAACTTGTGTTATGGATACTAGATAACTGATAGATAAACTGAAGAAGTATATAAACACACATAATTTTTTTTATATATATAAATATTAGAAATAAACTTAAATGAACATACATACATATCCATGACTAGAGGGCAAATAAAATATTTGCTCCTACCAGGATTCGAACCCGGGACCTCTGGCATGGAAGGCAAGGCTACTTACCTCCACACCAAACAGGCCGTTAATGAGTATTTTCATTCCATTCATCATTATAAGCAACTTTTTCTCCAGACTGTGAATAGTGTCGTTTTATATTGTTTCTTTAACCAAGATATAGGTTATACCTGTTCATCAAAGTACTTTTCAACTTGCTAAAATCTTGAAAACTTGAAAAATTTTATCCTTTAGTATCACGTTCTTTAAGGTACAGATTAAAAATTTATTTAGACAGTCATACATACATCTAAAATATAACTACAAAAATTAAATCGTTTTATAACTGTTTCAATGTCGTACTTTATTCGAGAATCTTAATTACAGTCTTCAATGGCAAACTCTAAAATTCAAATTGTTTTTCCATATATCTTATCTATATAATAGCTATCGTATTGTTTGAACGTATATTTTACTATGTTTTTGTCGTTTACTGCGATATTATTTTTTCGACTACTTTTACAGATAACTTTTAATTCTTTCCTATTAAAAAAAACCTTTTAAAATCAATTTAAAATTAATATAAGCAAACATGTTATATACGCATACATTGATATATCTATATTCAATTCTGTGATTATGATTGACTAATTTTTTTCAATCACAGAATATGGTTCAACATTGATTTTAGGTGCAATCGTGTTTTTCGCGAAAATTAAAAGAAATGTATACATCTGCAACTGCTCAAATCTTCCACTTTTTGGTATGTATGAAGGGCAATGAGTTAAATAAAAGGAGTAAGAGACTATTGTATTAAGGATTTTGTAAATTAAGAAAAATAAGGACAGCAGTACATTATTGTTGAAAGTTTGGATGTCGCCAGTTTGTCGTCTCAGAACGAATAGAATGACAGGTGTAAAAACTGAGCGTTATTTGGTCTTATAGTCTTTTCACAAAAAATTTTAAACATTTAGAGTTAAAGCCACACACCTATCCAGATAATGCGCGGACCAAACTCTAAAGTTAAGAATTTTTTATGGAAGTATAAGTCCAAATGAAAAACGGTTTTTTGTAGTCGAATGGTGAAGTCTTACTCAATCTGGAATCTTTTTTTTTAATAATTTGTTGAACACCCTGTTTATTTAAATTAGACCAATTTTCTTTGATACCAACTTATTAAAAACAAAAATATAACAAAAATAATATGTATTACACAAGCAAAAACAATACAAAATAAATAAATCATTTTGAAAATAAATTTACAACAGTGATTATGCACAAAAAAAAATTTTTAATTTTTCGGATTTGAATTTAAGTCCTAAAAACAAAACATGAAAAGTCCCAATCGAAGTGCAAGGTCTAAATAAGCAAATTTTTTAGAAAAACATGCGTGTTATAAAGACATCTGATGAAATGCTTATCAAATTGACCCACCATTTTATTTTTTCCATATTTTACATACAGAAGTATTGTTTTTATATATTGTACATTGTAAAATATATCGGAAATGCGGATTTTTTTGAGGGTGTTCCAAACTGTGTGTTGATAAAATGGAATAAAAACAAAAATGTCTCGGTGTTTTTCTGGATTTGGCAAAAGCCTTCGATACCGTCTCGATACATACTCTTGTAAAAAAGTTAGGTAAAATCAAAAATTTTATTAGCTCTGATGCAAATGTCACTTTTGTTGTCCCCCATGGAAACGTTCCCCTGTACAATGGTAAAGTGTTTACATATGCTGATGATACGACCCTACTTTTTTACGGGAAGACTTTGAGTGAGGTTCAATCTACTGCTGAAAAGGACTTCAAAGGGTAGTACGGTGGTTAGAAGACAATTTACTTTCCCTAAATATATCAAAATCCACTTATATTAAATTTCATATTGATAGCGCCCCATCTGCAAATAGTAATATCGAAATTAAGATACACTCTTGTGATCTAAAATTAACCCAGATATGCTCCTGTCTTAAACTAACAAAATGTAAAACTGTAAAGTATCTTGGTGTGTTGTTGGATGAAAAATTAGGTTGGCTACCTCACACTCAACTAATAATGTCACGAACGCGTAAACTCATTTGGATTTAAAAAAAATTAAGACATATTTATTTATTGTATTTATTCATTTATTTATTTAGATATTACAATGATATTATATGTTGCTTGACTTCCCAAAACCACGGCTGGTTTGTGTGGAAGTTGCAATTCCTCTAAAGCTAGCTTATTCTAAAGGTTTTTATTTAAATTTTATCTATATCTATAAAAGCACATAATACACATAATCTTAAGAAATACAATTACAATTATGAATGCGTGAGCACGCAATTTTATACAATTTTTGTATAAGAATGTAAGTCACATAATATCTTCTGTGTAGCATCTCTCGTCCCGCTTATACTCGCTGGACCATCGGAAATGTTGAGTGAGCGACCGGTTTACACGAGAACAAAAGAAAAGTTACCATTTACATAAGATGTCAAACTCCTCTTGTAATATATGAATCACGTCGATAACATTCTTATCACTAGAAATAAGGCACGTATCATCTACAAATTGGAAGATTTTTATTTTTTTTATTAAGTTCTTGCATTCATTTACATAAGAAATGTAATGCAGGGGTCCGTGCACAAACACTTGTGCAGTAACTCTTTATATATAACTCGTCACTATACTCTTCCGATATTTTTACAGAATAAGTTCTTTCTTGTTAGTAACTGGAGCACCAATTTAGTAATGGCCCGCGTATCGCATTGTTATTAAATTTTTCAATTAAAGTGCTATGTCTAAGCGTTTCAAAAGCCCTACTGTAGTCTGTAAAAGCTACTAATACGTGTTCTTTGTTATTAAGACAATTGTAAACATAACTGGTAAAATTTGACAATAAACCTGTGGTACTTTTATTTCATTGAAATCCATATTTATTTGGAGATAAAATATTATTTATAGTATAGAACTCGTGGATTTCATCTGCGATATACCTTTCCAGCTTTATCTATTACCGGAAGGATAGTGACAGGCCGATAATAACTATAATCTTTTTTGTCGCCTTTCTTGTGTATTGGTGTGATGACACCTGATTTTAGCTCCTTTGGATATTTACCAGCCTTGATAATTACATTTATTAACTGCGCAATTGGGCTTGCTAGTTTTCTGATAATAATTTTAATATCTATTGGTCTAATACCATCTGCCCCTGGACTTTTATTGCATTTAATTTTATCTAAGATCTTACGTATTGTTATAGGGTAACCTCATTGGTACATTAGTATTATTCTGGTAATTGCAAATTATCAGAGTGTTTTTACAGTTCTTTATTATATAATTCTTATTACGATCCTTAGATTTATCGTAATAAGAGCAGGATTCCTAATATTACAAACTCAATCAATTGTCGTACTACTTTCGCTTAAAGGCAATCCTACTTTTATTTACACAGTGAATTGTAATTTATAATTATAACAATCCATTTTTAAATTAAAACTGTACATACTTTTAAGAAATTAACTTGGGAGAGAGCGCTGACCCCTTCTTCACTGAGACTGAGACTTCACAAAAACTTGTAACACTTTTATGAGTTAATAAAAAAGTTATTATTATTATTAAACAGTTTCGTTAACACAAACCTTCTTCTAATAATGATGAACACAACAAAAAGAGCATCAGCCAAAGCCGTTAACCCGTTCTGAAAGAATCTCCATATTAAGTTTTTGGAATTTTTTTAAATATCTTTTTATTGAATACATAATATCCCTAGACACAGTTTCACGTGAATGAATGTAAGAACTGTTTTTTCGTCTGTTTTGACAATTACATTTTTAAGGTATTACAGTCTAGTACTACTAAAAAGTTTCGAAACAAGCTAAACCCGTGTAATTGTGAACATAATTCTAATATATTGCTATGGCTTTCGGTCTAGGAGTATGGAATCTGCATGTGGTTCAAAAATGTTCAAATTGAATTTTTTGTATCCTTATTATAGCTACGGAAATAGCTTTATTTATATAAATTGTGTTTTAGTTGTTACGGACGGATATCTGGCTAAAATCCACCAAATTAAATACACACAAAGTGACGTCGAATAGGTATATTTTCAAATATCTTTTACTGATTTGAAGAGTTATCACTATTGAAAACCACCAAATTTAAAACCCAGTTCAGTTCACAAAATATCTAACGGTTACATGCTAATATTCTAATACTTCAAATTGGCTCAAAGCGAAGGAATATATAATAATATGTAATCACGAAGATTTTTTCGAACTGGTGGTAGTCAAGTTTTATTTGACATCAAAAAGAACAAGTAATTGTCAATGTTGAGAAATAAATATTTCATTTTATTTCATTCATATCCACCAAACAATATTCTACGGATCAATGGTTGTAAAAGTTTCAAGTACTCTAGCCCTTTCCGACGATCTCAGTTGGTTAATTTGTTTTCATCGGAAAACGGGCAGCAGTCCCGTTTCAATGATCAATAATTTCATAAACCTTAGAAGAATTTATTTTATTGCAGAAAAAAATTGAGCCAGTTTCATTCAAATTTAATGAAATAACTTTCTTGTAACGTTGAATTTTTATTAATTACGCTTTAACTAGATGTATAAATGAATGTTTAATTATAACAATAACCTTCCGAATCAATAAACGATATTAACACGCATAGCATATTCGATCAGTATCGGTCTAGGTGTTTAAATTGACGGCTTGAATTGAAAAGTCCAATGTAATTATTACCTAGGCAATATTAACAAATTCGATAAGAAATAAAAAAGCTTGCCGCATGGTGTCTAAAATACCTACTTATTCCGTTTTATTATAGACGAGTTAAATAATCGTCTATTGACTTTATGATAACTTTAATTATTTCACTGAAACTTTTGAGGCAAGTATTGTTAAAATAAATGGTTAAAAAATTTTTTTTGTCTCGAATCTATATTTATTATAACTAAAATAAAATTTTTGTATCCGCATTGCAAACTGTAAAGCTAGAAAAAGCTTCAGTATATCCAGATAACAGGCTGAGATAATTTAGGTATATATTATGCTGAATCATAGTCAATCTCTTATAACCTAACCTTAACCCAATATTAAATAACTATGTTCGGAACACAGTGACAACTGAAGGGTAACTTAGTAATAGTTTACTTTGTGTAAACTCTCCAATCCCAAACTACTTGTGGACTTAGTTTTGATTGACATACCAAAGTAAACACGTAGCAAATTCGATTAATAAACCTAATATACGAAGTAATTAAGAGTTGTATCCCAAAGATTCATTGCCAAAAAAATACCCCGGAAGTTAAAAAGTATCCATCACATTGCATTGTAGGTACGTCCGTCAGAATGTACTCAAAAGTAAAACATTTTTATAAGATTTACTAAACTAAAGCTCTGCTTAAAATTAGTGAAAATGTGTTTACTTTTCCACAGGCAGATATACTTCAGACAGTGTATGTAGACAGGCGTAAATGTTTATTTATTTTTTTCATTAGGCTAACCAGTAGTTACAACATATATTTTAGATAATGTATTTAGATGACTAAATTATATTAGGTGTAAATGTGTAACTAATAATTGTTTTCACAGCAAGCTCTTTTGCACGAGGCAGAAACAACTGTAATACACCATCAAATAGTAGTATGTGCTTTTGTTACATACAAAAGTGCTTTTTGCGAATATACATATTTACATTGAATAAATATAAAATGTAATAGATTTAGTTAAACAAAAATTATAACCAAAACCTTTTATATTCGTTATAATTTCATGTTAATGTTGTTTAACAATTCTAAACATGCGATGTAATGTATAAATTTAACAATTATTGTTTTTTTTATAACGTAAACAACAATCAACATTGATTGTATAATTAAAATAAAAAACAAAGATTAGGAACAAATTACATAAAATGTATAAATCAATAATAATTCAGAAGATCAGTTATTTTTAAGTAATGTAGCTGAAATAAATGTGAATGTGAAAGATAAATGTTACAGCAAAATCAAACATAGACACAGTATTCAGTGTAGACACAGAGAGATATTTGTTTAATCCACAAACTATTTTCACAGCTGGCAAACCAGCACGAGATCCATTTGATGCACATTAAATAATCGAAGGTGTTTTATTTATGCATTTTGCTTGTAATTCAACTTATGATGCGTTGCCAACCGAAGGCTTTAGTAGCAATTCAATTTGTTTCAGTAATTCCACTGGTTGTTCCTTCCCTTAAAACCAAAACACAACCACAAAGTTGTGATTGCGTCGGTCGAAATAAAAAGCACTGTAGAACCACTCCAGACAAGTCTTAACAAAAGATATAGTATCCCTAACATTCAAGAATTTCTAGAAATTATATCATGCAATTATTTCAATCTTCCCCGTGTAAGTTTTACTTTTGTTTATTTATTTTATTTTATTTACAAATCATTGGGCAACTTACAGCTAGGACACGTTACAGATAAAATATTTGTAATTAAGACCAATTAAAAATTTTCACATATAGAAAATTTCCATAGACTCCACAAAACAAAACACACAACATCGTTAGAATACACATAGCTAAACTAATGCGAACAATAACAAAAAAGACGACCAAAAAGTTTAACTCATACAAAAAGCCTAAACAAAATACGCTTCAAAAATAGATGTGGTATATTTATATAAATACAAGAATACGCAGTAAATTATTTAAAAATAAATCATTTGATATGGCCGCCCTGGCTGCTAAAACATATATCAATATCGTCTGGTTTTCACTCTACCTTAATCACCAGGTTACATGTTCGATTCCTGGACACAATATTACAAATCAAGATTTCAAATGAAATAAACAATTTCCCCTGAACAATAAACCAATCAAACGAGCACATATCACAAATAAATCATGTACCGAGTGTAAACAAAGTTTCAGTAAAAAGGCGGATGCGGCGGCGGAGGCGGCGGAAACGCCGAGGGTTGTTTATTGACACGCAATCCTTTTCCCAACGGGAATTACCCCTTTTATCAGTTAGAGAACTAGAGTTAATAAGCTCTTATAAACTTGTATGAAAAAAGTCGTAAGTAAAAGTAAAAAGTCGTGAGTATAAAGAAAGTTTGTTTTGTTTTAGGGTGAAATTAAAATGTGTTAAAGATTGACGGGCAATTTACATTTCGCTTTCCATTTATAAGCAAGGCTTTCTTTAGCTTTCAAGAATTAACTTATTTTTATAAAAGTTTTTTAAGTGCGACAATTACTACAAAAAAAAGTAATTCAAGTATTTAATCAAACCTATTATTGTTATAAGGAAATATTTGCTTGCTTGTTTCTTTAAAATCGAGAACTCCGTAATTCCGGTTTCAATACTTCCTATAAAATTAGAAAGCTTCTTATTAATTAGAAATTATGCAGCAAAAAATAAGATAAATATCTCGGAAAAAATATATTATTTTGCATTAAAACTAAATTTATATATACTATGCGATTCAAATGAGAATAGGAACGTCAATGACCTCTATCTGTCAAATATCACTTGAAAATTATGGTCTGCAAAGAAAGCTTTTTTGCATAAAACTAACGATTTATTTTACTGTATTTATAAGAGTATTATATCGAAAAGATTTTTTTTCGAAATAAAACTATTATATAACTATTAAAAACAGAACTGTATGAGTTTATAAAAAGGCACAAACCACCAAAAAACTATGTCTAAGATAACATTTCGGTTTTGAAATTTTGAGGCTGCCACCTTACAATTGTTATTTAAATACGATCGAATATATTTGGCACTTAATTAAGCGTAGGGTGGCAGACAAAAACGTCTAAAAGTTAGAAAGCCGAATTGAGAGTTAGACGCTAGAAGCAATTGCTCGCTTAAATAAATTCCATTAAAAAAAATTCTTTGATTGTTCACCCTACCTAACCTGTTCGAATTGACGGCTATGACGTCAAATTATGGCGGTAAGTCGGTCCTATTGTTACTTGAAACGCATAGTACTCCGACCAAATCTCACCAAAAATTTCTAGTAAATACTAGATTATAATAAAAGTCATAAAAGTTGCTTGAACATATCTAAACTTATAACGCAGTTATTTTGTTTATTTACTGTTTTGACATTCTTGTGTTTTTTATTTTTAGCATGGAATGTTTGCCTTCTGTTTTTGTATAATATCCTCCTGCACTGATCATTGATATCATATTATTTATAATAAAAAAGTCTCGGTTATATCTGTTTGATTTTCTTTAAAAATTATATAAAGCGTCCAGCCTTATAGAAACATTCTATTATTAAGGACAGTATTTGTATATTGGCTCAATAGTATAGTCGGTAGTGGCCATGCCTCATAGGTCGGACGTAGTTCGCTGTATGGTCATCCATAATACAGGCTTAATACAGGCATAATACAGGGGCCATATAGTTGGTGTATTTGTCTGAGGGTTTATTATATTGGTCTTTACCTATGAAATTGCCGTTTTTCACGAAATAAATGAAGCGTAATTTTTTTATATATTTTTTATTTCTATTAATCAAAGCAATCACCCATGCAATCAATGCATCTTTGCCAACGCATTGGTAGCTTATTGATGCCTTTCTTGAAGAAATCAGCTGGACGGGAGGCAACAAATTCTTCAAAGGCATTTTGTACTGCCTCTCGGGTATTGAATTTTTTTCCCGCCAAGAAGTTATCCAAATTCTGTGAAAAAGTAGAAGTCTGTAGGCGCAAGGTCTGGTGAGTACGGTGGATGACGGAGAACTTCCAACCCCAACTCTTGTAGCTTGGAGACCGTCTGCTGTGCAGTATGAGGTCGCGCGTTGTCGTGCAGGAGTAGTGGAGCCGAACGATTGACCAAAGCTGGTTGGAGACGTGCGAGCTTCTCCATCATTGTGTTCAGTTCTTCACAGTACACATCTGCAGTAATGCTTGTCCCGTTTGGCAAGAAGCTGTGATGAATTACACCCGCGTTAGACCACCAAACAGTGAGCATCACTTTTCTAGGGGTAAATTTTCGTTTAGGGCATTGTTTGGGTGCTGAACCAGGGTCCAAACAACTTGCTGAGCGCTGGCGATTGTCAAACAGGATCCATTTCTCGTCACAAGTAACAATGCGGTTCAGAATTCCTTCATTTGTATGCCTGCTGAGCAGTGCAAGGCACGTCTCCACGCGTACTTCGCGCTGGCGGTCATTGAGTTTGTGGGGTACCCATTTGTCAAGCTTTTTTACCTTGCCAATTTGACGCAAATGGACCAATATTGTTTTGATGCTAACGTCGAAAGCTGCTGCTAATTCAGCCGTGGATTGAGTTTCATCAGCTTCCACAATTGCCTTTAATTCGTCATTGTCGACCAAAGTTTTCGGACGACCACGGGGTTCATTTTTCAGGTCAAAATTTCCAGAACGGAAGCGGGCAAACCAATAACGGGTGGTGCGTTCGTTTGTAGTGTTCGCTCCGTAAACGTCGTTGATGTTGCGTGCCGCTTGTGCCGCTTTGCTGCCACGACGGTACTCATACTCCATAATTACTCGAATTTTTAACTTATCCATGATGACGAAAAATGTTCGAATGCGTTGAAAACAAAACTATAACTATTAAACAAATGACGATTTTAGAAAAAGAATTCCATGTTTGTCAAATAAAATTAATTTGAAATTAGAAATATCAGTCAAAAAAAAAATATTTTCATTTGAAATGGCCAGTACGGCAAAACGGCAGTTTCATAGGTAAAGACCTATTAATTATAACGCTCCTAAGCACCAATAAACATATATTCGATGCGATGTATCAAGTTACTTTATAAATAGTATCTAAAGACAGTGAAGGTGCGTGTCATATTCTACCTATAACAATTAATATTTCAATTACCAATATTTTCGAGGATCCATATCTGGAGAATTTTCTCAACATTAATCTAACATGATATCGTATAAACAGTTTACGTACTAAATTCACATTAAAATATAGTTTGTAGGTAAGCCAGTAGTTTCAAACCATTATGAAAGTAATGTTTTTGTGAAAAGTGTAATTTTGTGATCTTCTTGATCATGTTATCTTACATAGGGAAAGGCCTAGTTTTCCACAGGTTACACGCTACTAGCAGACTCTTTTTCAGATTCTTTTCGCGTTAATAAAATGATACTATATATTATTTGTGATTTGATTGCAACTTCTTAACTAGATATTAATGGTTTCTAGGTTCACATATATAAAAAAACAATTTCCAAAGTGATGCATAAATTGTATAAATGACCTTGTTATATTTGTCACAAAATATATAAACTTTTGAACATGAGACAAAAAATGGAATTCAAAGTCATTGTTATAATCCAAGGCGATTTACTTACCAAGCCCAATGAATCTGTTAATATGAAATAACTTAAAGCTTTTTAAAAAAATAATTATCGTTCTCTAAGAGCTATGAGTACTTGTTAAACAAAATTACTTCCGTTTCCTGCTTCCCTTCCATTATTTTCTTATCAAGTAGGCGTGCGCCATGTTTGTCCATTTGAAAGGTTAATTAAGATAAATAGAAAGTAAAATAATGGAAAAGTAAAATAAGATTTCTTATTTAAATTGAACTTATTATATGTTGTCGCAATTATTTTTATTTCATCGGCTTTTGGAAAACCTTTGCTGGACTTCATCCTACTTTTACTGACTATTTTGACATGCTAATATTTCTGCAACTCAAACGCAAAATGTGACCTTTTTTGCAGCATAATAATAAAAACAATATGCTTTATTATTACGATGCGAATTACGAAGGCCTCAGCCGGAGGATGCAAAAAAAACCGAATTTACTTTAAACTTAATTTAATTAAAGTTTTACAATAAAATTGATACAAAAACTTAATTCTATATGACGACTAATTGTTCGAAGTGGGAATCAAAAAGTGTCTTCTTAAATCCGGTCTGCCGAGTGGTTCCCACCACCTGTTGGCCACCCAAGTCGTTACATCACTGTTTCCACCGAATTCACAGACTTGCAGTTTCCAATTTGTATAGTAGGCTCGACAATTAATAAATTAATATATTTTATATGGGATGTACTACGGGTCGGTACATAACACCCCCCGCCTCAAATCAGCAACTATTTCAAAACTTTCAAGTGAAATGTTGCTGGCGACTTATCTGTCTCTTCGTTTTCAATTTCTGGGTTTCTAACTATCTTGAGCCGACGACGCTGAGGATCTTCAAGATAGCAAATATTAAACCTGATATGATGGTGACGAACAGTATCCCGTAGATAGGTATGGTAGTATGATAGATGACATCTGTACTTAGATCTTCGATATTCATATGTGATTGTAGAGATATTTTATTCTGGATTTCATGTAGTTTCTTTAAATTCATCGAGTTAAACTTGATTACTGGCTGAAGAGTAAGTGTGCTTATATCTTCATAAATGGAAATTTTGGTGATCTTTACAGGTTGTCCTTCTATGTGGTCGTATGCATTTTTGATTGTGAGTTCTTTGGTGCGTAAATAACAGTCACGAGGGATGGTTGCGAGATAGCTTCCATTCAGTATGCAGTGTTCTTGTCGTTCGCAGGATAGCTGAACTTGCGTTGCGTTAGGAAGTACAAGTGCATAGTGCCGATCGTCCAATTTCTCAATGGCTTCCCTGGTCACGTCCACAGTCTTCGAGTGGCAGATTCGATCTAACACCTGGCTTATAATTAGCTTGTGGATGCAGTCCGGTTGTCTGGTTATTTGATGATTCAACTTTTCTTCGCATAAAAACCGTGATTTTACCTTCGGACATTCTGTCTCTATGTACACATATTCGTCCTCGTTAATTGCAAGGAAAGGATATGATGGAATAAGGATGTTACGATGTTTGTTAGGGAGTATAGCTAATTTGTACATGTCAAAGATTTTAGTAGATATAATTGGGAACTTGAAGATTAAAACTATCTGTTTTTCACTATAATAAGACCCAGGCTTTATAATATCATAGTAATCTCTAATATCTAATTCTAGCAAATTCACTTTTGGATATAATTTTCTTAAAGTATCAATCATAGATTTAATAATATTTATACCTAACATAGAATGGTGTACAGTAAAGGTACGAGTAAAAGCTAAAATATCTTCTATTCTACGTAACTCATATGATAACTTATCTATATTTTCACTTATAATTACTAATAATTGGGCAAACTTTGCGTATTTCAACAGGCTATTTTCTCTGTACGCGTTGCTGTTTATGATTATCTGTAAGGTTTCATTAAACTTTACTTGATTTTGTACTAATTCTGTAATTAAATTGGTATGCTGATCCATCCATTCTTTACTAAGAGTAATATGATTATTGAATTCCGTGGCGAACCTTTTTTGGTTATTTGTTAGAACCTTTATGGCATTATTATATCTGATTGCATCAATATAATCGAGGTTTCCGGAAATGCTTTTAATGATTGAACCTAGACCATCCACAAGACCTCTTTTAAAGCGACTAGGCTCGAGACTTTTCAACTGATACTGCGTTGTGTTAACTTTCTCAAATAGGTATCTTATCTGAATCTCGTATAAAGAGTAAGTATCGTTGTCCAATAAGTTTTTAGTATTCTGAAGTTGAGTCAAAATTAGTATTATTTTTTCGTCAATGTCATTTAAGTCAATATATTGTACAAAGGAGTGGTAATGAGTCACAAAGTTTGCAGGTCCTAGTTTGAATGGGAGTAATCCAGGTCCTTCGTCCAATCTTTCAAGTTTTATCTCCTGAGGTTGGGCCAGATGGAGAAGAATCATTGTCAAGGGGATCCTGTAACAAGCGTGCTGATTTAGGGACACGTTTTAATCTAGATTTTGCAATGGGACCGCGTTTTTTTGAGGTATAAATATGAATTGGCAAATCGGCTATAACAGTATCGTGAGTGTATCTGGAGGCTAATTTTTGGCGGCTGGCTACCGGGTTTCGAATAAAGATTTGTTGCTGAGGTTGGTATTCTGCTTCCGGTTCTCGATTACGATTACGATTCTCCATTATTGTGGTACGGTCTTGTAGCGACGACTCATTAATGATTTCGTAAACTTTTTTCATTTGGTCGCGATGAGTAATAATGTACTGTTGTAACAGATGTTGCGAAATATCAATATTCAGCGGATCTCTGGGATCCAGGTGGCCGCGGACTAAATCATATGGTCTGCATTTTGTAAAACTGTGAATTGAACTGTTGTATCCCAATATTGCATAAGGCATTAAGTTTATTACTTGTTCATCTTTTTGATGTAATCTTAAAATACGTAAATGTTCTAGGATAGTAGAATGGAACCTTTCAATATTTCCATTTTCATTAGGAGAATGTGCGAGCGTTTTATGGTGAGTAATTTTATGAACTTTAACAAATTCGGAAAATATTTGATTAGTAAACTCTGTTCCCTGATCGGTAACTATCGTTAATGGTAAACCGTGGTGAGTAGAAAAGGTAAGTAATGCTTGAATAATACTTAATGCTGTACCATCCCGTAAAAGGTATGCTTGACCATATTAGAGAACACGTCTACAAATGTAATGTACTTTTCATTTTGCGCAGTGAACAAATCCATATGAACAATTTCGAACGGTTTAGTGGCAGGTGGAACAATATGAAACTCTTGCCTTATTCCCATAAGGCAAGAGTCTTGCCTTATGGGATTTCGGTCGTATTTAGCTTGTCCGCATATTGTACAGTTATTAATAAATTTAGTTATATGTTCGCGCATTTTAGGCCAATAATATCTCTTCGATAATGATAAGTAACACTCATTTATCCCACGATGATTAGTCTTTCCGTCATGATAATGCCTAATTAGGTCTTGTTGTCGCATATAATCTCTTATGTTCTCTATTTCAGATTTTACAAGAATGAGATCCATTGCGGAACTATGGAATGTGTTTTGAAGGATTGGAACAATTTTATACATATCTGTAGGCGGAGTTATGAAAATTGCCGTTTTTACTTTGGGGTTAACAAATTCCTTAATTGCATTAATTAAATCTTCTTCTAAATTTGATTCGGATAATTGAATTGAAATACGGGTATGAGTTTCGAATGGTTTGGTTATGACTGGTTTTCTTTTCAGATCTCCTACAATGGTAAAACATAGTTGCTTACTAAATAGTTGAGTTCATTCCAGGCCCTCAATAAGCTTTTTGTTTCAGTACTTTACGCAAAAAATGACTATACCTTAATTTTTATAACATTTTATAATAATTACTAAAGAGAAAGTCAGAACCAAATTATGTACATAAATATATAAAAGACATAAAAGCAAATCAAGGAATACGTAACTGCGTGCATCTTTACCGACACAGACAAGGTTCTCGAACTATAGGTTAATCATTATGCAAAAAGAAATACTTGAGGTAATCTTTATGATTTAAAATAGATGACAAAGATATTCAGTTGAATAAATTACTTTAAAAATGTCGAAATCATAACATATTAAATAATATCACTAAAAATATATTTATGTCAGCTTTATAGTCAAATATTTTATTTTTGTGCTTTTTATTTGCTTGGGTTTCTGTGCGAAATTATTTTCTTTGATCGGCAACCCTCAATAAAAAAAACATTCGCCCTGTTTTTGTGCAACAAGGGAATGCAGCCTGCTTACTAATGAGATAGAAAACTAACACAATAAATAATTAATTAGTAGTTAATTGTTTATTTTTCCTATTTTTCCCTATTAAATGAAGTAACAAATATTTTTAGATTAAAGAATTTGTGGTGCAATACAGTATAGTTATTATAAGTTTATTCTAATGGTGGCTAGTTTAACACAAAAAAATAAAAAAACTAATTAGTATTTAGCTCAAGTGATTATAAAATATGGTATTAACCTTATTGGTTATTATAATAAAAATAATTATAACTATATATTTTACTGAAACATTAGTGGCCGACGACACGAACATTTTGAACTCAACCCTTTATTTAAAGGATAATCACTTATTGGTATTTCTAATAACGGATTCTCATTACTGGTGTGAACTGTAACAGTGGAGCTTGAATGTGCTGATTCAGTTGAAGACGAAATACTCATGGGTGGTCTTACACTTACATTTACATCTAAAGATTCGGTATCTCCAATATTAATTTCTACTCTGGATAATGCATCAGCATTAGTGTTAAATGTTCCTTTCTTATAAATAACTGTAAAATTATACTCGCTTAGCTTTAATCGCCACCGTGTTAAACGAGAATTGGGTTCTTTAAGGTTCATTATCCATTGAAGCGGTTTATGATCGGTGAGTATTTTAAAATGTCGGCCAAAAAGATACGGTCTAAAATACTTCGAAGCCCAGACTATGGCTAACAGCTCTTTTTCAATGGTACTGTAATTTTGTTCGGAAGAATTTAGAGTACGTGAAGCGTAAGAAATTGGCTTGTCTGAACCTACAGGTCCTTGGGAAAGAACAGCGCCTATTGCAAAATTAGATGCGTCTGTGGTAAGTAGAAATTCTTTATTAAAATCTGGGTATTGAAGTATCGGATCATTGGTTAATAACGTTTTACATCTTTTGAAGCAATTTATGTAATTGGAATCCAAAGTTATCTTGTTGCCCTTTTTTAGGCAATTAGTCATGGGCTTAGTGATACGGGCAAAGTCCGGTATAAATTTCCTATAATATCCTAATAATCCTAAAAATTGTTTGATTTCTTTTGTGGTTTTGGGTATGGGATATTTCTGAACAGCTTTTATTTTATCAGGGTTAGGTTTTATGCCTTCACCACCGATTATATGTCCTAGATACGCGGTCTCTAATTTTAAAAATTCGGATTTATCCATTTGTATGTTAAAATTGGAGTCTCGAAGTCTAACAAATACCTTTTCTAAATTTTCCATATGTTCTTGCAAAGAAGTACTAAAAACTATAATATCATCTAAATAGACTAGACAAATTCTATTCTGTAAGCCTTGTAACACGTTATCCATGACCCTTTGGAATGTCGAAGGGGAATTTTTTAATCCCATGGGCATTCTGAGAAATTCAAAATGTCCATGTTCGACATTAAATGCAGTTTTGGAAATGTCATCTGGATTCATTGCGACTTGGTAGAAGCCACTAGCCAAATCTAGCGTAGTAAAATAGTTGCACTTGCCTAATTTATCTAAAACATCTGTTATATTTGGGATCGGATATTTATCATCGATAGTTTTCTCGTTTAGTTTACGGAAATCTACAACTAAACGCCACTTTTGTTTTCCAGAAGCATCAGCCTTTTTTGGCACTACCCAAATAGGCGAGCTCCATGCGGAATCTGATGGTCTAATTATCCCCTGCTGTAACATTTTTGAGATTTGGTCTTTTACTTCCTGACGGTGAATGAACGGGTATCGGTAACTTTTGGTGTATACGGGACTATCGTCTGTGGTTTTAATATTGTGTTTAATTTTATTAGTAAAGGTAAGAGGTTCTCCTTCTATATAAAATACATCAGAATAGCGAGAGCAAAGTGAAGTTAAGTTGGCCTTTTCTTCCGGATTAAGGTGATCGGTGCGTAATTTGGACAAAACATTTTTAATACGACTAGTAAAATTATTTTTATTTGAACTTTCAAAATTTAAAATTTCAGCTTCAATTGGTCTGTCTAAAGAAAAAATTATATCATTATCTGTGGGATTTTCAATTTCAACAATAGCTCGAATATTTTCAACATGTGTAAGACATTCATGTATAGTACAGTTACAACAAATTTGTTCATTAATAAAAACTTCCCCATCCTGCGAATTAATCGGTAACCTAATTAATTTAGAAGAGTGGGCTGGTATTATTTCCTCATAAAGATTCACATTAGCGGAGTTATATAAATGGATTGGATTAGTCGCAAAACGTGTCTCCAAAACGAAATCTTTAAGGTTTATTTTAGCTTGCCACTTACTTAACAAATCAAGTCCTAACAGACCATCGGAGTAGTTGTGAAATTCATAAACGAAAATCTTCATTTCGTCACCGTCATTAAATTCTGAGAAACATGGTAAGTTAATTGAATGATCATTGCGGGTGGTCGCATGAACGTTAGTTACTTCAAACGGATCGTACTTTAACGGAATATGGGAAAAATATTTCTCTATTATTTGGGGACTTACAGACGATTGGTTGGCTCCGGTGTCTATCAAAAGTTTTATTGGTGGATTGAGAATTTTGACATAAGGAAGTTGACGTTGCGTTTGTAAATTAAGCTCTATCCTGACTTCTTTGATTTGGGATCTTTCAAAAAATTTTCATTTTCAGATGGGCCAGAATGGCCCTGTTGTGAGTCATTATTATCTGTGTCATGATTTTGATCAGTATAGTCATTAATACAATATTCATTATGGGTCTGAAATTCATAGTTGTAAGAGTCATCAAAGTCACCATAATTGTAGTTATAGTAATAGTCATTATAATCATAGTCAGTAAGTTCATTAAAATTTGTCTCTCGTGTCTTAAAGTAATTCGACGGAGGTGGGTTGCCAAACTTACGCCAATCATGACCTGATGGCGGTAAAACTCTAGTATGATACGGAACAACTCCGCTCATAGGCTTAGGGCCTTGATTATGAGAAATTTTAAAAACATTGCTATTTGGGTTATAATTAGGCGGCGGTGCCCTGAACATCATCTGCGTGCGGGTAGGCATACGATATGGACCTGGAGGCCTGAAAGGCATCGGAGGTCTAAAAGGCACTGGCTGAGAATTAGGTTTAAAATGAGGTACAAAATTATTAAAACTAAATGGTTTAGGTACATGCATTGCTGGGGCTGCATCTGCACCTAAAGACTGCACTCTTGTGTCCGAAATAGGTTTCTTATTACTAGTATGTAAGGAATCGTTGCGCTGCTGTAAGTAAATAATATTCAGCTCCTCCTGTACAAATTCAAGTGCTTTTTCTATTGAATCAGGTCTCATGCACCTTATTCTAGAACCTAGGGGTTCCTTTAGGCCTCTAATAAAAGATTGTAAAGTTAATTTTTTATAAAGTGTTCTTTTGGCCTCCATTGTAGTCACTAGGTTTTCGTGTAAGGTGACATAAGTCATGATCGTACTGAATAAAGTTTGACATTGGTCATAAAATTCTTGTGGTGTGTTGCTCCCTTGGCTTAAAAGAGAGAGGTCATTGTAGAGAGCCGTTTCGTCCCTTTGATCGGAAAAGTTATTTATTAAAGCTGTACGAATGCCATTCCAGTTCTCTGGTATACCGTTAGAGCTAATTGTTCTGGCCGCGGGGCCAGTTATTTTATTTAGAATTCCATTTAATAATGTTAAATTACTTAATTCATATTCCGGGTCATCTTTAATAAAAGTTAACACTAGCTTATCGCACAATCTTATAAATCTAGTCAATACATGTGGGTTCCCGTCAAATTCGGGTAACACGCGCATTGCTTTGAAAATTATATCTGGATCACACATTTTATCTAATTCTAAGTTTCTACTATAATCAAAATTACTGTGGTGACACTTTTTATGTTCGTGTGTCCCACTTCGTCCCAATTGACGTGGGTGAAAAATTTTGGATAAGGATAACAAACAATAATAGGAAAAGGGAGGCAACACGAGAACGATTCTTAGTGTACCTACTTACATTAACATTTTTCGGTTTTATGCTTTACCGGAACGAAGTCTTCTTCTTTGTTCGGATATTCGCAAGGTGCTTAAAGAAGCACAGGCCAGCACGACGAAACTGTCTTCGATTTTTAGAAGATCGCACACGCACTGACTCGAATATCCTACCGACTGCGCCAATTACGAAGGCCTCAGCCGGAGGATGCAAAAAAAACCGAATTTACTTTAAATTTATTTAATTAAAGTTTTACAATAAAATTGATACAATAACTTAATTCTATATGACGACTAATTGTTCGAAGTGGGAATCAAAAAGTGTCTTCTTAAATCCGGTCTGCCGAGTGGTTCCCACCACCTGTTGGCCACCCAAGTCGTTACATCACTGTTTCCACCGAATTCACAGACTTGCAGTTTCCAATTTGTATAGTAGGCTCGACAATTAATAAATTAATATATTTTATATGGGATGTACTACGGGTCGGTACATAACATGCGTAAAAACAAAACAACAGTTTACGCTTGTGGACCAAGCTCGCGTGCATACTAAAACCCGCACTAAGCCACAGTGAAAGAAAACATCATCAGGAAACTGCTACAAGAAAACAAATTTTTACAGTTATTTCTAAAATACGAGTAAAGTCTTTCATCTTGCAACTGGTTCTAATTCAAAATTTAAATATTTATTTACCAACATTGACAGTTACAGACTTAAATGAAACAGTTTTTTCCGAACTGGTGGTAGAGTCACTACCACCACCTTCGTGAAGAAGAACTGGCAAGAAACTTCACGGAATAATTTTTTCAAAATTAATTTTCCAATGATTCTTATCATTCTTACTCTTAATAGTCTTATCTGTAACTTTTAGCTCGGCAAGACTCCCTCCCCCAAACTATCCAAACGACAAACAACCACAGTCGGCGCCCGTTCACGAGGTTAACGCGGGATAAAGCCATCCCTCCTCAACCATAATAGAAGGAAGTGAGCAACCCGTCACCCGACGCTTCCGTAAGAAGACGTACCTACTTTAGTGACATCAACGACAATAAGGTTGGCGTGGTGAAAATTGAATTGCATGAAACTACCTCATGAAAGGTTGAGAGTGAGAATTACTAATGTGGATTACTAATGTGGATGCTGCACATTATAACAGATTATGTGCAGCTCAACAAACATTTAAAGATCCACAGTTTACTATAAAATATAATCCAATTAACTGATGACTATCTAAAAAACATCATATATATTGAAAGTCGTTTTTAAAAAGTACTCGTGAACATTTAAATTGTAGTTAAAAGTCAGTGTAGACAGCTCATACTGTCAAAATCTTGTAAGAGCTCAATTATAGATTTGAAATCAAACTGCAAGATATCCTAATTTACAGTTTATGCATCACATGATCAAAAGGACGCACGTTAAAAAAACTTACATTTTTAACGAACGAAAGTTTCGTTTTGTTTCTCAATACCAACAAATTGGTTCAATAGTATTTAGAAAAGCAACGATCTCAAAGTTTTATTTCGACAAAAACAAAAATTTTTTTCTGCCAACAATTTAACTCGAAAGAACAGGTTTTGCAATAATATATTCTTTTTCTCATAAGAAAAGTATATTAAATATTACAGAACTGACTTAGATTGAAACACAAACTAAACAGAAAAAGTTTCTGTTGTCCTTTAGCAAAGCTATATCGTTTTCTATTATTGTTCACGAATTAATGCTAGAAACGGACCACCTCCACAAAGTTGGCTAATACGCATGAATTAAAATTGGGAGATATCGAACAAACCTCACATATTATTTTAAAAGCAGAACTTCGAAGAGGGTTTAACTGGCTCTTTTGTGTCTGCCAAACAGAAAATGTACCTCTATTGTTTCTAATCCACTTACCAGTCTGCTTTTGACATCTGTTCAGTGTAGAGAGGTGTGTTTTTTGTAAAAAGTTATTCACACGGATGGATAGACTGTATCCGGAAGAATGATTGCCTTGCCAATGCCTTGTTGCATGCGGGGTATCCAGACTTAACTTATTTTATGCATAGAAAAAATTAGTTAAAAGATTTAGTTGACGACGAAGAAATCCTTAAGCGTTACTGTTTGATTTTCATAGCGTGCATGTTAAACTTTGAAAAAAGTATGTCAATGATAGTAGCCCTGCTTCATACGCCGCAGGTCCCGCTTGTGGACAGAGCTCGATTCCACAAGTTCTGCTTACTTTGGGGCCACACTGTTGGTATGTTTATCTAGAGATTTATTATTATTAAAAATGTATTAATGAAGTCCATTTGGGATTGGCCACCACGAAAGTAGAAAAGCGTGCTCAAGCTTGCATAAAAAATTCTGGGGGACGGAAATGAAAAATCTTCGTTTAGTTACTTTTAGTTTTTATATAAAAAGTCCAAATATTTCTTTGGTTAAATTATTAGTTTACATAACGAAAAAATATGATTACTTATTGTTGAAGAATATGTACCTAATGTACCTTTTAATAAATTTCATTTACTAAAGAAAAGTTTAACTATAACTTTAACGTGCGTGGTAGCCTATTGGATAGGTTAAAGATGAATAACGAATCTTACTGGTTCATTAGTATTGATGAAGAAGTATAGATTAGACTTTCACAACGAGATTTTGTCCTCGAACTAGGAAGGGAAAAAGATTGAATAAATATATAGGGAGATAAATATATACGCCATATAGGGAGGTGGCAACCAATACAAACAACTGTCATCGAGTAAAGTTGGTTTATTACTAATCTATTATAAATGAGTTACAATAAGTATTACATACACCTAATTGATATGTAGTTTGTATACAACATTACACCACCGGGGTAATATCGAAAAAAAAAATTTAAATAATAGCAAAAATTTTTTTTCTTTCTTTTTATTTTTTTATTTTTTTAAAGTATACTTACACAACAAAATTATTATATTTATTGCTTATACAATTTGGTTCTGTTTTTATGAACAATATCAATTTTATTATTGTTAGCGATTTTTACATTAACACCCATGTCTTCAATTACAACATATGGACCAACAAACTTAGTATCTAATTTTGTGCCAGTTTCATTTTTTACAAAAATTGATTGGCCTGGAAAATATTCTACATGGTTAAGATTTTTATCATAGTTACATTTTCGTTTTATTTTGCTTATAATTAAATTGTTACGAGCGTCTTGTTGTGCTATTTGTAATCTATATCTTAAGTCTAATGGATAACTATCTGGGTTATATACTGGGGTATATATACAATTACTTATTCTAGAAGGTATTCTACTTAGTTTTCCAAAAACCAGTTCATATGGAGTATATTTAGTTTCAGTATGGACAGTATTGTTAAAACTATAACACCAAAATGGAATCCAATGACTCCAGTTTTCCTTATGACCATCACATTGAATTCTCAGAAATGATCCTAAATTTTTATGAGAATTTTCTAACGCTCCTATTGATTCATGATGATAAGCCGTTGAATAAATTTTTTCAATTTCTAACAATTCACAAACTTGTTTCATTACTGATGACATAAATTCACTCCCACGATCCGTTGCTATATTATTGGGTACCCCAAACCTTAAAATAAAATTATTAACTAATTCCTTAGCAACACTAATTGTTTCTTTATTTTTTAGAGGATAAGCCTCTACAAACTTAGTAAGCTCGCACTGGAGAGTCAAAATATACCTATTATCTTCTATATCTCTATCCAGTGGACCAACAATATCAAGAAACACTTTATCAAATGCGTGAGCTGCAGTCGTAGTTATTTGCATTGGCTCTTTAACGTGTCTAACTTCTTTCATTTTTTGACATTTTGTGCACTTACTTACAAATTCTTTAACGTCTCTGTCTAGTCCTGGCCAGAAAAACTTTCTTTTTATATTATTAGTCATCCTACGCACACCAGCATGACCACTGGTAGGCAATAAATGAAAGTCATGTAAAATAAAATCTCTGTCTTCTTTACTTTCAATTCTCTTAATACCTCTAATTATACAAATTCGTGGACCGGTCCATTCCTTAATACTTTGTATTTCAAGTAATAAATCTTTTATAAAAATATCATTATTCTCATGCTTAACTATGCATAGTTCTTTAACATTTATTTTCTTACAAAATTCTCTTAACTCAATCACAAATTCGGCTCGCGTATATTGTGCCTTAAAGTTAAGATTTATGTAAATTGTACGTTTATTTTCATCATAAATAAAACAATTGTATTCAAGGTATACCTTATTTTGTTGTCTAAATCGAGTTAATTCGTCATATCCGATAAAAGTCAATTCAACAGAATTGCTAGGCATTTTTAATAACTCTACAACTTTTGGCTGATCAGACCAATCGTAGTTAGGTTTACTAAAAACATCTGCATTTTTGTTATCTAATTGTTGTCTTTGCGCTCTAGTCAGTACTAACATAATTTCCTCATTCATTTCTTTAAGCATATCTGACGTTATGCACACTCGCGATAAAGCATCAGCAACACTATTATCTTTACCTTTTACATACAAAATTTTAAAATTATACTCTTCTAATAATAACCTAAACTTTAATAATCTACTTGAGGGGTCTTTCATCGAAAACAAATATACCAAAGGCTTATGGTCAGTCATAATTGAAAAAGTTCTTCCATATACATATGGCCTAAAGTACTTAATAGCCCATACTATCGCTACTAATTCTTTTTGAATCGTAGGATAGTTTCTTTCTGCTTTATTAAGTGGTCGACTAGCATAAGCTATTGGTTTCATATTTTTATTACATAATACGGCACCGATTGCGAAACCTGATGCATCTGTTTGGATAACAAATTCATTATTTTCTGAAAAATCTGGATATTCTAATATTGGTGGAGAGGTTAACCTCTGTTTTAAGGATTCAAAAGATTTTTGACATTCCTCTGTCCAAACAAAAGATTCATTTTTTCTTGTCAATTTATTTAAGGGTGATGTGATTTCAGCAAAATTTCGTATAAATTTCCTATAATAATTACAAAAAGCTACAAAACGTTTTACATCTTCTACATTTTTAGGTTGTGGATATTTGTGCAATACTTCAATTTTTGCAGGATCTGGTAATACACCTTCTGAACTAACAATATGACCTAAATAGAGCATTTCTTTTTGCAAAAAGTTACACTTTTCAGGATTCAATTTTAAATTCACCTTTTTCAATCTTTCCAAAACGTTAATTAAGTTTTTATTATGTACCTCAAGGGATCTTCCAAACACTATAAGATCATCTAAATAAATAAAACACTGTTCATAATTCAATCCAGACATAGCAACTGACATAACACGACTAAATGCACTTGGACTAGTTTTAAGTCCCATTGGCAGTCGTTTCATCTGATATTGACCTGTATTTGTAGTAAAAGCTGTATATTTCCTACTGTTTTCATCTAAATCCAGTTAAAAATAGCCTTGATTGAGGTCTAAATGTGAGAAATAGATAGCACCAGCGAGTGAGTCTAATATTTCAGAAATATTTGGCAAAGGAAATTTATCATCAACTATACAATCATTCAATTTTCTATAATCTACAACTAATCTCCATTTATTTTCTGGGTTTATATTTTTCCTAGGCCCTAATAAAACAGGACTTGACCATTCGCTCTTTGCTTCCTCTACGATGTCACATTGAATTAATTTTTTAATTTGATTGTCTACTTCCTTCTTTAACGATTGTGGCAGTCTTTACTGCTTCACGTAAATAGCACTAGTATTAGGCTTTAATGTTATAGACTGTTGGTAAATATTTGTTGTAGTTAATTTATCTCCTGGCAAAAAGAAAACATCGACATATTTAGAACATATTTCCTTAATAGAGCCAGCTTCCTCCGAATTCAAATGATTTAAATTCAGTATATTTAACAACCTATTAAGTCTCTGTACATTTTTCGTACATGGATCAAACTTACAAATATCGTAATTCTGAATTGAATGTAATTCAGGATGAAAATAAGGTAATATGACGTCATGGTCACTAGTATTTAAAATTTTTACTGGTACCCTATTATTTCTAATTTTTACTATAGATCCGGCAAGAAAAATATCCTCCTTTAATTGTTAAGGCAAGATTAAACTATCTTCATGTGATTCTAAATTAATATATAAATAATGAATCGATTCACTTCAAGCAGGAATAAATATAATTTCCTTTGAATAATCAATAAAATCACTAAGTGGAATAGAGTATTCCATTCCATTTTTGTAAAATGAAATAATATTTAAGCTTAAGTCGATATTCGAACCGTATTGACACAGAAAATCTAAACCAAAAATTCCATCAGCCTTTAAAGGAACATGATCGAAAACATAAAAGTGATGACTAAATTCTGTTCTAGATCGGTTGCTGTGGATCAAATTTAAGTTTACATAACCCGATGACTGTATCGGACCACCTATGCCGTTGACTGTAGTCTCGTCTCTAAATATGGTATGGTTTTTTGGCAAAGCTTCTCGTTTAATTACACTAAGGGATGCCCCTGTATCAATCAACCAAAAATATTTCTTATTATTTACGTAAAACGATATGAACTTGCTATTACCACTTAAAGATAAAATACTATTCTTAAGATCGAAAAAACTGATTATCTTCCAATTTTGAAGTCGTAGCTGCGCTATCTAAATTATTAGTATTTTGTTCCGAGTAAAATACACGATGTTGAGAATTATTACCTCTACTACTTGTATTTCGATAATTCGATCGAGAAAAATTTTTCGATCGGGAACGACCCGTACTACGATTTGCGTAATTACGAGTTTGTGGAAAACGAGTATAATTATTTTTTCCATGTTGTAAACCACTTGACATCTGGGGTCGTGGATGATAAACTTGACGGTTTAGAGCTTGACCACCGTAATGCCCACGAGAATAATTAAAAGGCTTACCTCTACCCCGACGTGAAAAATGTAAGACACCTTCACCTTTGGACGTGGAAGCTCCATAAAGCTCCTCGTCCTTCGCAGCTTGGATAGCATCATTCAGGTGCTCATAATTTCTCGCTGAAAGAATCGTGCTCAGCCGTGAATCGCGCAGACCGTCTGAAAAACGTTTTACAGCAATTTTTTCATTTAAAGGTTTTAAGATAGAATATTTTTCCTTATCGTCATCTGCTTGGGCTATGGTTAATTCCGAAAATAGTCGTTCTATCTCTGTTCCGAACTGATCAATAGTACGATACCCTTGCGTAGCGTTTTGTAAATGCTGTTGTATTGCGGTAAAAGACTTTTTAGTAATTAATGTTCTTTTTATATCTTTTACCAACTCGCTTACTGACGAATACTCTGGCCCTAAACGTAATTTTGCATTTTCGGAAAGTCTACTCTTTAGTACAAACTTAATCAATAATTTATTACCATTTTCTGAAAGCATTTCGGAATACATCTCTATAGCATCAATTATAGTTTTAACAGTTTTTTCATTACCGTCCATAACTGGAACTAAATTACAAGCAGTTTTCAAATCGAACTCCATTGTCGCTGAAAAATATTCACTAGTTTCACTGTAATCACTTAAACTACTACTACTAGAATGTATTTTAGTACGAGTACATAATTGAATAATATTGCTATAAGTAATTTTAATATTATCCCAGTTAGAATTAACTATCTGTAATAAACTAGACTCTATGTTTTTCTGATTAATAAAATACTGAATTATAATCTCACTCTTTTTATAAATATTTTCTGCTTCGGATAATTTATTTTCAGCTATTTTACCCGAAAATCTAGCTTTTCCCTTTCTTACTAAGTATTTCTTAATTTTTGTAAGTTCATATAAATATCCTAATAATTCTTTTTCCATACCCTAAAACATAAAATAATTAAATTCAACTTACCATTTTATGAGTTACCAGTAGTAGGGGACACGTTTGTTACATGGAATTCGCCGCGTTACCATAATATGATAATATACATGGAGTTAAAATCAAATTAGAGTAACACAAGTAAAATAATAGAGTGTTAAATTATTCACTTAATGTCCCTAAATATATAATTATGTAGTTCTTTTCTCATTTTAGTTCAAAATAATATACGTAGGTAATACTTATATTTAATATATTTTAATTTTTTATTTATTTTTTAATTTTTTTTTTTTTATTTATATGTTATATTTACGCATTTTTGCAACATCACACTTTCACTAATCACTATCACTCCACTAAACTTTTTCCATTCTGGCTGCTGCTTCCGACGCTGGAGACAACTCGGGCAGGTCTCTGGTCAGGTAACCTTGTGCAGATCGACGGTGAAATGATCGTCGCAGATCATTTAGGGTTATTTCTCGACGAATCAATTTCTTATGTCCTTTTTTATAATATTTGTAAAAAAGGAGAATGGCAAATAATGCCAGCAGAGTCACTATAATTATAAGAATTATATTGGTCGAATAAAGATGGAGCTCTAAGTTTTCTGATGTGGCTGAGTTACTACCACCAGAGGCAGTTTGGGCGATGATGACCTCTTCCTGTTTTGATTGAGATTTTCCCATATTTTCACCACTTAAATACACGAGTATGTTGAAGAAGTCATCGCAAGAAAAAAAATCATTTTAATAAATTATGCGTAATGAGTTACTTGTTATTTAATCCCGTTTGCCGCGTTTGGCAGGGTCGCCATATAGGGAGGTGGCAACCAATACAAACAACTGTCATCGAGTAAAGTTGGTTTATTACTGATCTATTATAAATGAGTTACAATAAGTATTACATACACATAAGTGGCACGTAGTTTGTATACTACTACATTACAAACGTCTTGGATAGTCATTTTACTGCTCTATTTTCACAAATGCCAAGGCAAAAATATGTAAATAAGAACTTATGCAATGAGTTAATCGTCTTTTCATAGTCGGCAAACAAACACGATCCACTTGACACTAATTGGTATACTTGCCCATGGACTTAACTTTTTTTTCTTAGGTGATTAAAGTATTGTTCCATTAGAGTATCGATTCGTGTTGTGAAGCCAACCACAGCCTTCAGTTATAATGACCATTGCCCTGTAATTTTATTGGCTGTCCTTTCTCTCTAACCGTATATCAACAACGTAAACTTGGTTATTTGGCGGTCAGAATAGGTCATTTGGCGTAGGAAGGAGTCTAGTACCTCTCCACATTAGACCTAAACTTAAGAACCTCTACTACCATTATACTCGTATAATGATAATACTACCAGAATTTAAGTATGTTTTGAGTTCAGTTAGAGTTCAGTTCAGAAGGATGAATTTTCAAAGACCTAATTTACTCTAAACATTTCAGTTGATTTAATATTCACCATAAGATATTTTATATAAGGAAGTCAAGTAACAAAGTTAACAATATTCTATAAGTGACTATTTATTTAAGTGAAAGTGAACATTTATGATGTTTAAAATATAATCTATACTCACATATAAACTATATAATCATAATATAAACGTACTGAAATTTACGAACTCTATCAAAACCCATGAGTATTTAACTCTGAATATGAATAAATTTGAAATTCACGTGCTATTCTTTTAACTTTATTTACTGTTATTATTTTTTGGATAGATTGAATCTTAAAGTCATAAGATTTATTATTAAAGGTAGCGATCTTAAAGTCATAAGATTTTTTATTAAAGAGATATTGATTTATAATATTTTTTAAAAAGGTTACAAAGTAAACTTATTTTTAACTTTTATTAATAGACTTTTTACAGATTCATTTTCAATTTACTCACTTTTCTTTAATGAGAGCTCTTACTCTGTAAGTTGCGTACTTGGTATTTTATCAAAAGCTCTTTGTAAGTAGTATTTGTTAAATAGTCAGCAATTTTAAATCTTACATAAAATAAATTTTTGATAGGGTTTTTTGTTGTAATAGAACGTAAAACGGCAATTATCTTCATTGATTAAAACAAAACAGGTACTTATTTTAGAGTATATTGTGCAATGTTTGTGAATTGCACAATATATTTTAAAATAAGTATCAAAATTTTTGTGAATTCATTTGCCTTGTACCTGAAATTTTCAAATCGTAAGTTACGATAGAACATAAGATAGGATACTTTTTCATCAAAGCTGTGCGAGGAATGTTAATTAGAAAATCATTGCATTTCATTTTCATTTCGTTTCGAAATTCGATAAAAAAAATTTAACGATAGGTTTATTTCCTTTTCCTATTAAAGACGACAAAAATAACCAATGTAATTTCAGTAGTCACTTTAATAAAATAGTGAAAAATGTGTTTGTTGTACGAACCGAAAATCAAGCTTTATTCATCGGTTTCCAGTTATTCTACCAATATGCCATCCCTATGATTGGATCTGTCAATCGTTGAAAGCAAAGTTGAACAATGTTATCAGCTGGCAGGCGATCTGTATATTGGGGACTCCGGAGCCCACATGCATTAAACTCAGACCCTCGTCAAGGTATGGAGACAGATTACCTGCGCACTTTACGCGATCGGTTGTTCTCCTTTGATGACATCGAAAAGGTTAACTTGAAATTTTTAATAAATGTATCGGCGGATTCTTCCATAATTTCTTTATTTTTAATGAACGTTCTGTTTTTATGTTTTGGCTTATAGCTTAAATAGTTGTTTTGTTAACCATTCACAAAACGTAACCGCAACTATAAAAATTACAAGGAATAAAACTAAAAATACTTGTTGATAATGCACTCATGCTTCGAGAGGACGGCCTCAAACCACCTCGTCGCCGCCACAGATACCGCGTGAAGCCTGATAGAATGGAACAGAGACCTGATTTTCTACCTTATGTAAAGGGTGTAATAGATAAGATTGTAAAAACTCTTAGCACCTGAATATAAACAATATACTACAATACAATTAAATCAATTAAAGTAAGATCCAGGTGTCTACAAAATTGACTGCGGCAGTTTCCTAAATCGGTCAAACTAAACGGAATGTGTCGACCAGCGCTGTAAGAACAAATAACTTATATTTAAAACAGAAGAGCAACAAAGTCTGCAAACCCAACCATTATTTGAGTTCTGATTCTGTAACTGTTTTATGAAAGGAAAAACACTTCATACCTAGAATGATAGAGAGACCATTGAAATTAAGAAACAGCCCAAGTTCAATGGAGAAGATAATTGGAAGCTGTCCAACATGGGATCCAACAAACTGCAAGACTTCAATATCAAGTAACTTTCAGCATTTTCTTTCTCAATGCTGTCATTACTGTCAAGACGACTGTCATCTTAAATGAATTAAATGCAAAAAAAAAATTATTAAACACGATACAATCTGGTTAAAAATTGTTTTATTTAACATAATGAATTGTGAAAGCTAAAGGAACTATTACTTGTATAATAAAGTAACTTTATATACTTTAAAAGTACAAAAAACAATCAGAATCGAATTTTGTTTTAAGTAAAATTTACAAGTAACCTATTTAATAATGAAAAGTTAAAAAAGAAACCATTCACTTGCTTTAAGGAACATTAAACAAAGTTGAGGAAGTTAAATGAAATGTTTAATGGGCTTTAAAAGGCGGAAGAATGGATTTATAGTAACCATCTTGGTTATTCGCTAAACTAAGGCTGCTTTTTAAATTAAATTTGCGGATATAGGTTTGAAAAGCATCGGTTTGAATAAATTATAAGTATAAATTTTCAGGTAAGCAGTTAACTTTAATTTTATTTTATTAGAATTTTATGAGAAATTAACTTTTATTTTTAATTTTACAGTGACTTATTTTTAAGTATGTAGAACAAACATAGATAGTTTTACCACTCAGAACACCATTTTGATAATTTACTTCGATGTTACGATAAATGAGATCTTTTATTTTTAATTTTGTTCAAATAAAATGTTGATTGCCAATCTATATAAATGTTATCGGTAATTTATAAACCACTGTAACGATTTTCTGAATATAACAATAATACTTTAAATAAAACACTTTTTACCGGATATTATCGCGTATATTTTAGTTAATTTTAAAATTATTTCGACGTTTCGGCATCTTTGCAGTTGCCGTGGTAAAGTATGTATCGTGAAAACTTAAGAAAGTATATAACAATAATATTACTAGTTTTTACTGTATTTTTTTCTATGAATGAAAATAAAATATAATAATTGTTCCCGAAACTCCAAAATAACTGAAATCTTCACAAAGGAGTTACCAAAAGGCTGCGGGGGATACGACAAAAATGATACAACAAAATATACGCTTTAAAAATAATTCTTCTAAAATATTATGTTAGACTGTCGATAGGATTGGGTTTTAATAAAACGACTATTTTATTTGATATGCACTCAGTGAAATTTCAACACAGACTAACTCTTTCCGACAACGAAACTTATTACGAAAAGTGGATCACGGACAATATGACGTCAGTCTAATTTGCAACTACTTTGTGCCTTTTAATAATCCAATAACTGTTGACATACACTCATAACACCTGTTTTTACGTAAGAAGTATACGTGGTGTAAGTGTACGTACGGTTTTCTAGGATTCTAAGGGTGTCATCCTTGTTGATTACTTAGAAAGAGGTCAAACTATAAATTCTGCATACTACTGCATACTATGACGTCGTTTACGCGAAGAAATAAAGTCTAAAAGACCAGGATTGTTGACCAAGAAAGTTTTGATTCATCAGGACAGTGTGTGTTCACACATCTGCAGAATCGATGGCTCAAATAGTGAATTTTGGTTTCGAATTGCTTCCTCATCCCCGTTATTCACCTGACTTGGCACCTTCTGACTCTCACCTATTTCTGAAACTAAAAAAACACTTAGGTAGAATAAAATTTTCTACCAACGAGGAGGTCAAAGTAGCCGCAGATGCCTTTTTTGAAGACCTTGACGAGACCTGGGGATGGGATCAAGGCTTTGGAGGACCACTGGACTAAGTGCTAGGAGCATAGTATGTAGAAAAATAGATATAAAAAATTGCATTATTCCTGTGTTTTCTTATTTAGGCCGCGAACTTTTTAATCATGTATACATACATAATATTTACATGGTAGAGTCAATATTTTTAAGTTTTGAAAGAATGGTTTACATCTTTGTCTATTTTTAACATTTACTATCATTCTTATTAGTTTTTTTTTTTTCAGATATAAATAACGTAGCCAAACCATGAGTAAGCATATGCGTAGTACATAGAGACACTGTTTCAAGGCCAGTAGATATTTTATTTATCGAAGGGCATATGCGAAACTTGAGAGTTTGCGTCTGATTTTATACTAACGTGTATTTTCCAATTTAAATTTGAGTCTATGTCTATGCCGAGCAATGTAAATTAGGTAACGAGTTCGATGTTTCTATAATTAAATTTATTGTTTATATTAAGTGGTTTTCGTTGGTATGGATAAAATGATATAAATTTTGTTTTTTCTAAGTTTATTTCCAGGCTGTGTCCTGTTATCCAAGTGTTTATAATATTTAAAGTTAAAAGTATTTTCATTAAGTTTATTAATAATAATAATAAATCCCCAGACAAAAACACCAACTGTATGGCCCCAAAGTAAGCAGAGCTTGTGTTATAGATGACCATACAGCGAGAACTGGGGGGGAACCCAGAATAAACATACATATTAGGTCTTTACCTATGAAATTGCCGTTTTTCACGAAATAAATGAAGCGTTATTTTTTTTATATATTTTTTATTTCTATAAATCAAAATAATCACCCATGCAATCAATGCATCTTTGCCAACGCATTGGTAGCTTACTGATGCCTTTCTTGTAGAAATCAGCAGGACGGGAGGCAACAAATTCTTCAAAGGCATTTTGAACTGCCTCTCGGGTATTGAATTTTTTTCCCGCCAAGAAGTTATCCAAATTCTGGAAAAAGTAGAAGTCTGTAGGCGCAAGGTCTGGTGAGTACGGCGGATGACGGAGAACTTCCAACCCCAACTCTTGTAGCTTGGAGACCGTATGCTGTGCAGTATGAGGTCGCGCGTTGTCGTGCAGGAGCAGTGGAGCCGAACGATTGACCAAAGCTGGTTGGAGACGTGCGAGCTTCTCCATCATTGTGTTCAGTTCTTCACAGTACACATCTGTAGTAATGCTTGTCCCGTTTGGCAAGAAGCTGTGATGAATTACACCCGCGTTAGACCACCAAACAGTGACCATCACTTTTCTAGGGGTAAGTTTTCGTTTAGGGCATTGTTTGGGTGATGAACCAGGGTCCAACCAACTTGCTGAGCGCTTACGATTGTCAAACAGGATCCATTTCTCGTCACAAGTAACAACGCGGTTCAGAATTCCTTCATTTGTTTGCCTGCTGAGCAGTGCAAGGCACGTCTCCACGCGTACTTCGCGCTGGCGGTCATTGAGTTCGTGGGGTACCCATTTGTCAAGCTTTTTTACCTTACCAATTTGACGCAAATGGACCAATATTGTTTTGATGCTAACGTCGAAAGCTGCTGCTAATTCAGCCGTGGATTGAGTTTCATCAGCTTCCACAATTGCCTTTAATTCGTCATTGTCGACCAAAGTTTTCGGACGATCACGGGGTTCATTTTTCAGGTCAAAATTTCCAGAACGGAAGCGGGTAAACCAATAACGGGTGGTGCGTTCGTTTGTAGTGTTCGCTCCGTAAACGTCGTTGATGTTGCGTGCCGCTTGTGCCGCTTTGCTGCCACGACGGTACTCATACTCCATAATTACTCGAATTTTTAACTTATCCATGATGACGAAAAATGTTCGAATGCGTTGAAAACAAAACACTAACTATTAAACAAATGACGATTTTAGAAAAAGAATTCCATGTTTGTCAAATAAAATTAATTTGAAATTAGAATTATCAGTCAAAAAAAAATATTTTCATTTGAAATGGCCAGTACGGCAAAACGGCAGTTTCATAGGTAAAGACCTATTTATTATCTATGGTTAGAAATTTTTGATTGTGACAGCTCTGTTGCTACTTTTCGAGCGAACAATTGTCATATTCAATGTGAATGATGAATATACACTATGTTAAATCAATTATGTACGGTTTTAAGTTATTTTTCAATGTTTTTATTATGTTAAAACCAATTTTATTATATTAATACTTGAAATTGGCAGAAACAGTTATTGTTTAGTAACTACAGCTGATTGCCCTTAAACGCAAAAATAAATTAATTTTCAATCAATCAGCTCGACGCTTTCAATGTTTGACGAGTGAAGAGTTTGCGTTGATCAATTTATGTAACACAACCTATCAATTCATTTTATTTATTTTATCTTCTTTATGTTTTAGATTGTTAAAATATCTTGTAGAATAGAAGAGGGGCTTTCGCGCTGCCACAATGGCATTACGCCAAAATCCAATGCAGTCATTTTAAAATTAAATAATAAAATAATAATTATAAAAAACAATAGACCCGTGAATACCAAATAATAAAAATCCAACTGAAAAGGCTGGAACAAGATAAAAGTTCAATAATTACCCAAAGCCAGCGAAATAAATCGAAACAATATCAAACATTATGAACTGTACACTTAAACATATTAATACGTTAGTCCCCGCAGTCGGAGACATGCACAAAGAGAGAATGATTTGACTTTTCCTTCAATTTCATGCCAGGCCAATCTATTCTTCGGATTACACTCATGGCACCATTAACCAGGCAATGGTTAACATTGATGTTCCGTCTTAGCATGACTCGAAACCCACAGCTAATTTGAGTTGGTTTGTTATGCCACCTGTATTATTGGGATCTTCAGGTATGTGTATTCCTTTCGTGGTTTTTGACCATATGTTTTGGGATCCAATGAAATGTCTACAGCATTAGCAGTGTACACATTTGTTACTTTTAAAAAAAAATTCATGTAAAGTGCTATTATAAGCGTCCACCCGTCTTGTTTTTGGGAAAATTCTGACGGCTTCTCCTGACTAAATAGCCCACTGCGGGCTCCTATGACAGATAACTTCTCCAACATGAAGACTGTTTAAAATGTCCACAAAAGAGGTAGCTCCAGCTTGCCTCATATTTTGGGACAACTCACAAAAACTGAATAAATACCATAGATTAATTTCGACAGATGACTTTACTTACATATTGCCTTAGATACTGGAGGCAATTGCATAAGATCTCCAAATAGTGAAATATTAACTCGTCCGAAAACAGCCTCATTTTGTTTATATTGCTGAAGCCGCAAGTGAAGATTTATATAGATATTTCATCTTTAATCAGCCAACATTACTTTAAGCGTTCTTTTTGCAGTCGCTTTCCAGCACTAGTCTTAAAGCTTACATTCTTACCTTTTCGATAGAAAGTGAAAAATTGGAGTGTTAAAGTAAGTACTACCTCCTAAGTAAGTCTAGCTGCTACACCTGTACGAGCAGTAACAATTACACTTTTGTAAAAATCATCATGACCTTACCGTCGTATTTGTTCAACTAGTAATTTTAAAACGAAAGTTTTTCCACTACCCGCTCCACGTGTTACAAATATACGCTAAGACTCATCCACATCCACATTTCGAAGTAATTTTTTTGCAACTTTTTTTTGTTTGACCATGCATAATTTTTTACAGAGTAGTCCGAATTTGATAATTCACTTTTTATTGGAAAGGCTACATCCCAAAGTTGATGGTCGCCTAGTAGACGAGGAAGAAGCGCGGCTCGGCGCTTGCTTGGCATAGGCATGGAAAAGAGCAAAGTCCACATTTTTTTAACTTTCTTATTGTATTTTTTTATTAGTAATAGGGTGAAAATAATCAAAATATTCTTTTTGATCCTTGTATCGAGCCCTATTATTTGATACCCATATTGTATTACTCGAAAAAAAAATTTTCTTTTTCATTAACTGCAATGGCTTCTTAGAGCCGCCATGTTTGATTTTTTTTTAACGTCACTTATCTAAGAACACTTGGGCTGTTAAGACAAATCTAACGATAACTCAATTATGTAATTCCGTTCAGCGGTTCTGGAGATATGAGGTAATAAAGAATATTACGTACATATATACAAGATACGCGCGAAAAACATAACCCTTTCTTTGCATTCGGGTAAAACCGAAAGACAATCATATTTTTTTTTTTAAAGTTGTCGAATTGAAAAAGAGAGTTTCTAGTGTTGTAGTTAGGAAGACTTTATTCTGATGCGTAGCATTACTAGTTAGTTTGTGGTTTATATGGGCTTTATGAAACCAAACGGTGATGAGGAGAACGCTGTTGTTCGAGGTCGACAATTTTAAATTCTCGCAAAAAAGAGAAGAATTTTCTTTTATTGAAATCTTTTCAACTGAATAATTTTTTTACGGTTTAATACCATCATTTACAATGTAAGTCGTATATTGTTACAGTACAGCTGATTATTGCTTACCACAATTTTTCACCTTATGTAGGTGCAACGAGGAAGTTGTCAATAAAATTACCTAATGCAAAATTACCTTCAACTACTTCGAGCGTTAAAATTTTACAGTTTCCAAGCAAAATGTCATTTTGAATGTGTTGTTGAGCGGCTGATCAAATCAAGACTAGTATTATATTCACACCATTTATGCCCGGATGCTTTTAAACGCAGACCCAAAGTCCATTTGTTTGTTAGTCATTGCTATAAATATTTAAGCCAGAAGTATCGATAGCTAATTCGTCTAGAAGGTCATGTTTAAATCATTAAATTGTCAAAGTTATGTTATAACATAATTTTCCACAAATTTCGTTGCCATGGTACGCATATTACGTATATTTATATTACGTATTCGAATTCAGTGTAATTGTATTTGTATAGTTGTTAAAAAAAGTGGAGTCATCTGGACCTGAACAAAATTAACATGATAGCCAATTTATTGTTTGTTTCTGATATCGACTACACTTATGACAACAAAAAAACCCTGACAGATTACACATACATACACACCCAAACACACCCAATTACATACTGACAGTCACCCTTAAAAACCCACACATGACATTTTTATCTCAGTGTCACTTTAGCATAAGTATTTATTATTACAGTTTTTTTTAATTAGGTAATTGTGGCACTTACATATAATATTTTTCCTTTCTTGTTTTCTCTGGTATTTTTTTTCTTCTTGTATTTAAGGACTTTAACCTTGTAATCATAATATTGATTTTATATAATGCTTAAGGCTAATCATGGAATTGTAAGTCCATAATTGGCTTTTTGTAAATAAGAAAATTTATATATTTTTAAGAGCTTTGTGGGCTATATGCTAATAATAGGTCTGTACCTATGAAACTGCCGTTTTGCCGTACTGGCCATTTCAAATGAAAATATTTTTTTTTGACTGATAATTCTAATTTCAAATAAATTTTATTTGACAAACATGGAATTCTTTTTCTAAAATCGTCATTTGTTTAATAGTTAGTGTTTTGTTTTCAACGCATTCGAACATTTTTCGTCATCATGGATAAGTTAAAAATTCGAGTAATTATGGAGTATGAGTACCGTCGTGGCAGCAAAGCGGCACAAGCGGCACGCAACATCAACGACGTTTACGGAGCGAACACTACAAACGAACGCACCACCCGTTATTGGATTACCCGCTTCCGTCCTGAAAAATGAACCCCGTGGTCGTCCAAAAACTTTGGTCGACAATGACGAATTAAAGGCAATTATGGAAGCTGATGGAACTCAATCCACGGCTGAATTAGCAACAGCTTTCGACGTTAGCATCAAAACAATATTGGTCCATTTGCGTCAAATTGGCAAGGTAAAAAAGCTTGACAAATGGGTACCCCACGAACTCAATGACCGCCAGTGCGAAGTACGCGTGGAGACGTGCCTTGCACTGCTCAGCAGGCATACAAATGAAGGAATTCTGAACCGCATTGTTACTTGTGACGAGAAATGGATCCTGTTTGACAATCGTAAGCGCTCAGCAAGTTGGTTGGACCCTGGTTCATCACCCAAACAATGCCCTAAACGAAAACTTACCCCTAGAAAAGTGATGGTCACTGTTTGGTGGTCTAACGCGGGTGTAATTCATCACAGCTTCTTGCCAAACGGGACAAGCATTACTACAGATGTGTACTGTGAAGAACTGAACACAATGATGGAGAAGCTCGCACGTCTCCAACCAGCTTTGGTCAATCGTTCGGCTCCACTGCTCCTGCACGACAACGCGCGACCTCATACTGCACAGCAGACGGTCTCCAAGCTACAAGAGTTGGGGTTGGAAGTTCTCCGTCATCCGCCGTACTCACCAGATCTTGCGCCTACAGACTTCTACTTTTTCCAGAATTTGGATAACTTCTTGGCGGGAAAAAAATTCAATACCCGAGAGGCAGTACAAAATGCCTTTGAAGAATTTGTTGCCTCCCGTCCTGCTGATTTCTACAAGAAAGGCATCAATAAGCTACCAATGCGTTGGCAAAGATGCATTGATTGCATGGGTGATTATTTTGATTTATAGAAATAAAAAATATATAAAAAAATAACGCTTCATTTATTTCGTGAAAAACGGCAATTTCATAGGTAAAGACCTAATATTAACTAATTAAATAAATAAATGTTTAGGTCCAGCCTTTGTGTCACGACTTTCACACACCAATTATAAATTTGACTGAAAATTCAATGAGTACCCTGACCGCAGAATCAAAAGGCCTTTTGCATAAATGTTTGTATTTCTTATGTGTGCACTTTCTGCGTTGTTAGCAGCCGACTTAGTTTGAACACTCGTCTTAAACTGGCGCCAGACACAGCTTCAAATATTGGAACAATTGTTTGATAGCTATGTGTGGCATGGGACTTTGAATATGTTTTCAATATTGCAACTTTGCTCCGCGGTATCGCTTTTTTAGCGCTTTCAAAAATTTCAAAGCTGACATGTGTTCAAATGAGTGCGTCGCCTGCCACACTTGTGCAAAAATCAGTTGCGCGAGCGTCGCTGAGTGTAACGGTCGTACGCAGTATCTTTTATTTACCTCTGCTTTTGCCTACGCGTCTGAATAGATAAAGATGGCCTAGAGAAATGAGTGCGTCCTTGATTTTGTCGATTAGCTTTAAGGTGAGCCAAGCACTCAGCGCAAGGGTGGCAATACGGAAGCCCAAAAACCAACAACATGTAATAAATAATTACGTGCACTTAGATAATACAGACACACTATGTCCACAAAATCGCCATCCATCTTGTTAGTTGGTCTGTCAACATACTGTGGAGAAAAGTGTTTGCAAATCATGTCTGGCAGGTTACGCTAATTTGGTTTCAAATATGTTTTCTAAGCTTTGCAGAGTCTTCAAAGAAGTGTACGGATCTTTGAAGCTGTGTCTGGCACCGACTTTGGGAATATGGACGGAAGCGAGGTTGTCTACGCAGTTGATTATAGTTTTTCTTTTTTTATAAATTGTATTTTCTACAAGGCTGTTACAAAATGATGACTTTAAAGAGGTTTTATAAGAAGATTGAGTTTGAGAAGATTGAGTATTTAATGAGTTTAAGATCAAATCTACCTTAACAGTTCTTTTAGCGCTTTTTTGTAAACTCCTTGAAAGCAATATGTATTCATATGTAAAACCAGAGACGTGAAAAACGCCTTTTAATGTACTATTTTAACAACCATATAATGCCTTACAATTTTTTTTAACCATGTAAATATGCAATATTAAGGGTTTAATTCCTAAGAAACACAGTTTGGTATCAATAAAGACCTTAAATATATAAAATAAAATAAACAACATAAAAATTATACGACAACTTAGTAATTCCTTAAACCGAACAGCGATTTCTTTCATATGACCTTAAGCAGAAAAATAAGAGAAGTAGAAAAATAGTTTAATAAGCAGTGATATGCATATTAAAGTATATCTTATTTAATTAATAAACAATATACCTACCTGTAAACAAATACATTGTATTGCAGTAATCTATCCATAATCTAAATCTATCCATAATCTAATTCATAAAATAATTGCCATACACAGCTAATCTAGCTAGGGGCAAAACTTTGTGTAATAGTGAGGGAAAGTAATACTTACAGGATAACAAATATGATTTGCGTGAGTATTAAAGGAACTTGAAATAAAATATGAATAAGAAAATTTAATATACTTCAGCCCTTCGTAAAAATTTTATCATAATATGAAATGTTCGGCATTCCCTAACATTTCACAGCATTTCTATAATAGCAGCTAAACGGCTTATTTATTGTTTACACAGTACACACCGTAGACTTTATCTATATACATAAATAGCGACCAATGACATAAATCCTGGTCGGAATATTTAATAGCATACCGTACAATACCATACCGTTCCATACAAACGGACTGACTTTGATGAGTTTCTATTTTTTAAACTGAAAAAATCAATAATTTCACTAGCCATGTTCGATGAAATAGGTTCGTTAGTTAAAAAGGTTCTTTTTCTGTCAAGTGGAGTTTTTTGAATTTGTGTTTATATCGTCAAGTCATAGTCGAATTGCATATATGAGGCCCACGAATATCAGATGGTATGTCGTAACCAAACGACTGTTTTTGCATTATAAAATATAAGTTGATATGTAAATGAAACTAGCAACTTTTAAGTAGTATATTCAAATATTATGAGACAACAGAAATAAAGACTATTTTTTTTATACTTAGCGTGTACCATTTTTAAACCTGTGAAAGGTAATCACAAATAATCAGGTGAAAGGTAATCTAACTTTTAATTTTCAACAAAAATGTTTGAACATAAAGTTACTTCAATGTGTGTTATTGTGTTGTTACTTCTTACGGCTGCCGTAATCGTAAAAGTAAAAAAATATATAAGAAGTTTACGAGCAGTTAGGGGGCCGATAAGAGCGACAAGATAGGAAAATTTGTATCGTTTATAACCTTTTTAACTGTCTCTAAAGAATAACTTTCTTATTATTTAGGAATAAACAGTGAAAAAAACTCAAAAAATAACTGGATTGATAAGTACCTTCGTAGGTACTCTGGGGGGTCGGTACCCGGGATGGACCTAATCTAACCTAGGGAGGTCTTCCTAATCAACAAAGGAAAGATAACATACTTTTACTTTAAGTTACTTTTATTTAAGATGAATCTATTTTATAGGAAAATACAATGATAATTATTAGACTATTTTGGGGACGAAGCCCGCAATAGAATTCCGTAAGGAATTCCGTCAAGGAATCCCCTCAAGGGATGCCATGGAACAATCCTCCATATTATATATATTTTACATTTCACAAATAAAATCAAATAATGACAGACATAAGTTGCCAGTCATAAATGTCGGCAAGTTTGTTTGTGCAATAACCTCTTTTATTAAATACGGCACAAGCAAACGTTGCAGTACTTATCAATCCAGTAGGTAGGTAGGTGTAATGTAGAGCTCTTTATTGTTATACTCAAAGTATCAGTTCCCAAGGGTTTTCGCGAACGGTTTTCGCGCCGTCTGGAGACAGAAACGAATTCTGAATTATAAAACTGCTTTTAAAGTTAAGTAACACACATTAAGCCTGTTTTTATTTTTACGGCCTGCTGTAAAGACTATGAAGTCTACATTTATATCAAGTATATCTTCATCACATGTTATTTTATTCTTTGTTCGCAAAAGGGATTATATTACAAATTTGTGGATGACATATATCCAAATGAAACGCGCGTAAAAAACAACCTTTTACTGAAATGGCCTGACCTTTAACATTGCAGTATTATATCAAAAATGTTTGATAAATGTGTTTTGAGTTCTCGTGATATGTTTGGAAAACTCATAGGTTTCGCGGATTTATTTTTATTGCTTTTCCCTGTCTTGTTTTATGCAAAGCATTTTTGGAATGCATAAATGAAATTACATTGCGTTCTTTATTGTTGATTGTGAGGCTTCCCTTTAACCTAATGGGATAATAAAGACGAAGATGGTAAAACGAAGATTGTAAACAATTTATAAATAAAATGCTTCACGTTTTCAATTCGTATACATATTACATTTAGTAATAGTCAAAACAAAGACTGTTTCAATTAAAACAAAATTGTAGACTTAAGAATTTTATTTATTCCTTTAATTGTTTTAACTGATTGCATTTTTGTTATTCAAAATTTACTTATATTGTATTGATGGGTGATTTTAATATTAATTGCTAGATAAAAGTGATAACAGCACGTAAAAACTAGTTCAATTCTTGAATTATACTCGTTGTCATGGAGCCCACACATTTCACTGTTAATTCCAAAACTCTTATTGATTTAGTTTGTACGAATATCAAGGTTGTAAACGTTTCTGTTAATAATATCACAGGCTCATTCGGACACTTATTAATAAGTTGCATATTTTGTATAAAAAGAAATAAATTTTCTCCAAAAATTATACATTATAGACCATTTAAGACTATCAATATAGAAGACTTCAATAAAGATCTTTTTTCTATAGATATAAATACGATGTGTAACGTTGGTCCTATAAATGGTTTAGTAGAGAATTTTAATGAATCGATATTTCAATTATTTGATAAAGACGCTCCGATCATTACTACTTTACGAAGGAAAATACACCTACCTTGGATAACCCCTACTTTAAAAAATATGATCAAACTTTGAAATGCGGCAGTTACAAGATATTGGAAAACAAAAATAGCTTCCCTTAAAATATACTATCTCGATTCGAAAAAAGCAGTAAATCAAGCGATTGCGTCCGAAAAAACAGCAAATTTTAATTATAATATAAATCAAAATACGAAAAACCCTAATAAGTTATGGAAAAATCTCAAAAATAATATATCTTTTGAGACCAAATCATCCAATTTGTCTCAACATTTAAGTGACCACGGCTACGATGGCAAAAATTATAAATAAATCTTTGGAATCATCAACTTTACCCAATGACTGGAAAATCCCACTTATCACTCCCATACCCAAAGTCAATTTACCTTGTAGTTTTAAAGATGTAAGGCCTATTAGCATCCTCCCTATTTTGTCGAAACTTTTGGAAAAAGTAGTTAGCCTTCAGTTAAATAGTTATATGGAGCGTAAGAATATCTTGCCGGAACGACAGTCTGGGTTCAGGAAGGGCCGCAGTAGAACTACCGCTATGCTCGATGTATTAGATAATATCTTATCGGAACAAGATAAAGGTCATGCCTCTATCCTTACTCTTTTAGATTTTTCTATAATATCCCTCTATTATTATCCAAATTGTCTCGTTCTACGGCATAAGTGCTTCTGTTTTAACAGCTATCTTTCCGGACGTAAGCAAATTTATGTGTCAGAGTTTATGAAAATAATAGTTTGCCCTTATATTCTGATGTCCTACCGGTATCTAGAGGTGAACCACAGGGTTCCATTTTAGGCCCATGACTATTTATTATCTACATTACAGACATCAAAAATATTATAAAAATAATGTAAATTTCACTTGTATGCAGATGATACCCAAAAAGTAATGAGGCTATACAAAATCCTAATCAAGATCTTAATAGAGTCGCAACCTCGTCTGAACGTGTCTAAGCTGAAATATGGTCTTATTGTTTTTGGTCCTCTTTTAACTGCAGCGTGTAATAAGATGCTTCAGAAAATTCAGAATGCTTGCTTTAGATACTGGCACTGAATACCACCTAGAGCCCACATAACCCCGCACTTAAATAAAGCAAAAATTCTGAACACAAATTCTCGGCGTAACTTATACTATACCGGTTTAGTTCACTCGGTTGTGACTCGGGGTGTGCCTAAATATCTCTTGGACAAATTGTTTTGGTCTTTTGAGGACAATATGTATAAAACTCGATCAACAAATAAAAACACCAAACAGCAGCTTTCCGGGGAAGCTTTCGCTACTTAGCAACAAAATGTTGGAATAACCTTCCCCCACCTTTGAAGCGTCCATTATGCAAAGAGACTTTTAATGTACTATACAAATGTATATTATTAGGTCTACAATATTGTTTGGAATAGTAGTGAAATCTAACCTTTCTTTTTTTTATTACTTACAAAATTGTAATGCTAGATAATGGCTTGTGTGTTCTCACAAACATTAATGTTCTTTCTTTTTTTTATATTATTATTTTTTTCATGGTGTTCTATTGTATGTTGTTTCAGTGTATATTCTTGTGTTACTTCTTTTTTGTTTTTTCTTTAAAATGACAATATAGATATTGTATAAAATCCCATTTGCAAAGCTTGGGTCAGAATCTGGCCACAACTGATTTGCGCTTTGTTACTTATGTATCTTTACTTTACATAAAAATAATTTCAGGATATTTTAATAATGTTTAACTTAGTAAGTAAGAATTTTATGTTATCGTAAAGAACAATAAAGAATTTCATTCATTCATTCATTTCAAATTCGATGTATAGTTGGTTTTAAAAACTTTGTAATAAGGTTTGTTTTATAAGATTATTTCATTTTGTTTAAATATAGGTATTACGAAGCAGGATTACTTTACGAACAGTAATGTAAAAAAAAATCTATAAACATTTTTTAGTACAACATTTCGATAGCAATTTGTTCTTATATAATCATTAGTTGGTCAATAATAGGCCTGATTGCTACAACGCTGGTCACTAGTTCAAAAGTTATAAAGTTTTTTATGATATAATTAACTTCCATATTTTTACGTCTCTATATTTTTATCTCGCAACTCACTTGTTTAACTTTCTTGCTTTGTGATTGCGTTAATTTGACGTGGCTGTTTCTTTTCGTTTTTAGTACTGTATTTGACAAACGGTTGTCATGTTCTTATAAGATTAGTAAAGGGCCCTGACCTTTTCTTTGAAAAAACAGTAAGTGAAGCAGTCAATTTTATAAGACAATTTTAATTTTTTTAGCCTTGAAATATCCGGTGTTATTTATTCTTAAAATAACAATTGACTATAATTAGAAAAAAAATGTAACCGCGGGGCACGCCAATACCGATCTAAAACTATAATACTACTGAGCTTTAGTCACGGTCAGACTTGATGATAATGCACTGAGAATTATAAATTAGTATAATATAAATAATATATAAATAATTATATATAAATTTTTACGTAATGTAAAAGTGATAAACAACGGCTACATCAAATTAATATAATATTTATACTTTTAACCCATACTCTCATAATGACCATAACTACATTATTTCAAATCAAGAAAATCCTATTAGATCGTATTCGTAAACAAATTCTAACATGGTTTTTGACGCATACATAATCTTTGAGATCCCGTAATTACTCATAATTATGTTCCATATACTAAAATATGAGCTTCAAGATTATTAACTACCTCTTCCGAAACCCTGCAGCAAATTCTTATTATTACCGATTATTATTACCGATTCGTACTTATTACCGATGTGAATTTCAATATTCACCAAAAAGCTGCTCACGATACCTGCCATGGAAATTTTAAAATTTCAAGTATTCCGTAACTTTGAACAAAATGAAAAAATTTTTTTCAATTAATTTATAATTTAATCAAGCGAATTTACAATCTTTATTTATCGATTGGTGGGTGGTGGATTTGATACATAAAGTAGGTGAAAGTTTCTTGTTCTAGTAGTACAAATATGCTACTTCAGACGAGAAGCGTACTTAACAAATGTTTACTTGAATTATCGTTTTATCCAGAAGTTTCAAGTTTACTTAGCGCCTAGTTTATCTTCAGTTTGTCGAGGGTATGAAAACAGCATTCAAAGAAAGGTTTAGTAGTTTCTGTGTAACTATTTGATTGAACTCATTTTATAGCAGACATTAACGCAGTTTATACATTGCTCGCTGGTGGTTTTCAAGGGAGTGACCCTCTTTATTTAAAATACATAATACCGATTTGAACAGGGCATATTAAATAAGCTTAAGTGTAAAAATTCTTGGTATGGAAGATGATACAAGGCGTGCACATTGTTGCCTCGTTGCATACACCGCGTGCTGATTCCAATTAGTCACTTTTAAAAATAACCTGTAAAGTATCTTTCAACGCTAGTTATCGATTTTACCGCAGAATCACAAGATATCTAAGCCATCAGAAACTATAAGTGCTGTACTATTATTTTGGAAGAATATTTACCTGTGCTACATAATCTGATTATGAATGTGAATCTCGTATTTTGAGTTGCCATCCTGACACGTCCTCAAAATATTTATTAAATTTTATTTCTGCATGGCACATTATTCTAAAAGAGGTTCATCATTTTTAATAGAATACTGTTACATAGATTTGAAGTAAAATGCTAAGACCATTTCATTTCATGCTGTGTTTTTCTAAGTACCAATTTTCTTATTGTTAGTTAGTATTCTTATCTTAAATATTTACTCGTGTTCAATAATTATTGTCAATTTATTATTATTATTTTGTTTTTATTGAAAAAAATAACTTTAAAACTCTGTGCGTCTTGTTCCATTATTTTTTTTATCTCAAAGAGTATTTTTTGCATAATATATAACCCGATAAAAGGCAATTCGCAATTATATTCGCAAAATATCTTAGTAATCCGTTTTAATGAAAGATGTAGATAATGGTTTTAAAGCATTGTAGTTATAATACGAAGCAGTAATTTGTTTAATTACCACCAGATTTATTGATTAAGGGCTGATTGTTCAATGCTGAGATAACTATTACCTCGTGAATGGCACTCACTTTACCCAGCGCAAATTAACCAATATTTCCTTGAAATGGATAATAATCATATTACAATCCAATATTTTCATCAATTTTTTCAGTCATAATCATTTCAGTGGTTGCGTCGAACAAAGGTTCTAAATATAGGCTACCGCATGGCCGGCAAAGCATCATTGGTCGATATTATAATCACATTCAACATTTATAAATTACGATACCTACGAATGTCTTTCGTGTCATGTCAATTGATGTTCATGGATGACTAACCATCAAGTGGGTTGCATGCTCGTTTGCCGGCTATGAAAATAGATTTTTTGTATAATTTCCGATGTTCTAGCTTTTATAACTAAAAACAAGTTTTATCAAATTTAGAATGTAAAATCGACTTTCCATGTCGGTTTTTTTACCATATGAAAAAAACTAAAAATAAAGTTTTGCGATGACATCTTTATATACCACATTAGGTGTTGACTGAATTTGAATCATATCGTACAACTAAATCAAAAGCTCCAGGCAATTCACACTTAACCAAGTATGAATTGCGATCAATTCGACATACTCTTAGTATGTTATTATTCGATACAAATCCATCGACATCATGAAAATAAACGAGTCGTCGTTAGCGCAAAACGTTGGTACCAAGGTTTGTTACTAGTTGTTAAGTTCTCATGAAATTACATAGTACCCGTACCGCAAGTACCCGTACCGATCCGTACGTATAACAACGTCACCCATAAACACATACTACACATTGACTTGTCACTGCAAGTTCATATTTATCAGAATTGTAGTGAAGTAGGAAGTGGAAAAAGCTTTTTCTAATAATTTACGTGAAGACTGGGGATAGTATGCTCCCGTCATATTCATTTCCACTTTACACCAGCTGTGACGTACGAGTATTGTATATAGCAATTTCTATTATCATAAAATATTTACCGGCAAGTCTGTAATACAAGTTCCAAGGTAAAAAAATGTATTTTCAATATTCGGTGAAAGGACCGCTCAGTCTGTTGATTTTAAAAATATGTTGTATTAAACCAAGCTTGTTAGAACTTTGTAGGATAAAATTTATCTTTCAGGCTTATATTGAGTGTGAACAACATGATAGATTAGCTTTATACCATTTACTTACCTCAAAGAACTGTTTGATCTGGTTATAAAATGTAGATCGATTGATAATATTTTGCATCAAAACACAATGACAAGTTGAATAATCATGTTTTATACTTTACATATAAAGTAATTAATATTGGGTTCTTGATAACTATCGATAACATGTTAAGCCAGGAAACTTTGATAATTTGGTAGATAACTAAAAATATATTATTTCATATCTTTATCGTATTTTTATAAGGCAAAAAATTATGAATAAACAATAGCTTCCATGAAAAATTGATCTGTTTGGGGAGATGCCCCCATTTGCAAATGCCCGGAAAACACTTCACAGAAAAGGTACTGAATTTTGACGTCACAATTTTTTTGTAATTATTTTTATAATTTATAAAAGTTTTTTTGGTGATGTGCAATAAATTTTTCAATGTCTTTACATAATTCCAATCCCTCATGGTTGTCAAAATTTGTAAACCTCTTGATCTTTAAATATACATGCAAGCTAGTTTAAACATAGATAATGCTCAAAATACAAATTTATTTATTATCGTTCGTAGCAGACATTCCTGTGGGGTTAAAATTGCATTATTTAATGTATGGAAGTTACCGATGCATTGTGGTATAAATACATTATTATTTTACAATTTAAATTTAACATTTTTCATTACGTGAATTTATAAATCAGATTGAAATGTAAAATAAAATTATATGAGAAATTTGTAATTTTTTTTGTCAATATTTATAAAATGTTTTGCCAGTCACTAGTGTAAATGTGAAAAACAAATTGCTACACATGATTCGTTTGAATTTTATCGCGTGATATCGAGTGACTCTTTTCTTGAGTGCATCAGCTCGTTTGTATAATATGCAATGGTAATTGAGACGAAAAGTGAAAGAATACTGGCGATACCGGTTCTGGTATTATACTGAATTGATAGGCCTTCTAACCTTTTCCCTTGTCTGTGGTAGCCGACGAGTTCTTTCTGCAAAAGATGCATGTGGACAACAAAAGATGGACGATATATATAACTGCTTCTATACCAGTACTTTAACAAACAGGTGGTACCTCGTCACCCCATGGTGGGACATAGAAGAGCTTGTAGTAAATCATTACGACAATCGAACGTTCGTGGTAAAGTCTCAACAACCTGGGAGAGCCGTTTCATTCATACCGAGTCTTCTTTCACTTTACACATATTTCAAGAAAGACAGCGTCTAAGTTGCGTCGTAATACCAGTTTTAATGCTGGTCGCTGTCATGGAGAGGACTTGCCTCCCCGATGTGGAGAGGGGAGGTTGCCAATGACCACAGAAGCAGCATGTTTCTAGGAAAATGTTGCTTGATTTTCATAGCATAGTATGTAACAGCATGTTTTTAATACAGAAAAACTTATCACGAGACATATTTGAACAATATCAAAAAGAAAACAATAATAGAAGACTTGTATAATTCAATTACATTGAAACAACTGAAGAAGCATGTAAATATCGGTTATCTCTAAGAAGCAGGTTAATGTTCTATGGATCTGCTTATATGAAATGATCAAAGCACTTCAGTTTTATTCCACACGAACTCAGTCGGTTAATTTGTATTCATCGGCAAACGCCTATAAATCACGGTCCATTTATTCAAATTTGTACAAACCTCAAAAGAATATATTTCTTGGAGCCAGAAAAAGGCTTTTTTGGCCCAATGTCTTTCGAACAATTTTAAAATTATATTTGACTTATTTTCATTGGATGAATTCAAATGATATGACCCAAATAATTTTCTAAAAACTTCGCTCGCCTTAATAATTAGAGTGATGTGATTATTTTTAATTGTTGTTATAAATATCACAAAATTTAATTATAATATTCTTTTTTATGTGGTGCCTCGCCAGCTAGGTTGGTTTGATATAATATTAAGGCGCCTAAACCCTGGCCTAAATCTACCTTTGCGTAAGTAGGCACGAAAGTTAAATAACTTTACCTACCGCATTATGAATTCATATATAGAATAGACGAAAACCCAGCTTTCAAAAACCAGTACCATTTTTAAATCAAAGTAAAAAGATTTTATAACTTGAAGCTTGAAGGATGTTTTTTTGGAAAAAACCTTCTCTGTTAATTTAAAAAGACTTTACCATTGAAACTCATAACGCATTCAGTTTTTACCGCTAGTGAAATATGTTTTGTGCAAAATTTTATATTCTGCAAGTAAAACCTCAACAACGCTCGTTATGGTGCATTTTTGGTCAGTCCATCTTGGGGACCTTTTAAATTCCAATCTGTTTTTCGAGCCATGGGCGCCCTGGGCAATGTATCTCTGTTTGCTTGTTTCCTTATGTTGATTAACAAGTTGCCTGAGATTTTTCTACCTTTTCGTAACTTAAATTTAGAAATAATTAAACTGATTTCCCTTTTAATATATTATCTTTCTTATTTATAAAGAGCAAAAATGCCTTTGTTCTTATTGATAAACTGTGGAATTATTGAAACAATTTTATAAAATATTTTACTTTTAAAAGCTACAATAACTAGAGTACAATAAGTAGAGAGTAGCTACATTTTATCTCGAAAAATAAAAACTAGGCCCAACAATATATACATTAACTGCTACAAGTACCAACGAAGAACCCATTACTATCCCACAGTAGTAAAAAAGTCAGGAATGGGTAAAATATAATAGTGCAATAGCTTGGGGCTCGACCGTTGTCCGACCGAAATTTGTCTTTTTTATCTTTATGAGAATTGGTGTTTAAATATCATAAAAAAAAACGGTTAAGTTGTCCCTTCACTTAGCTCAAGTTTTTAGACGTTAATTGTTAAATTTGGTGATTTGCAAATTTAGCACTGGCATTTGATAGAACTCACAGTGCTGATTAGCTTATTTATTGAAGTATAATAAGTATGCCAAAATTAGTGATTCTGCTAACACCTCGGTTAGCAGGTATGATCACAAGGCACGATTTACCGTCGATTGGAAATTTTGAGAATTTCCTTATCTACACATCATTGCAACAATGGCGGCGCAGAGGTTAAAGCACTTGTGGCTACAAGCAAGAACAGGAGATAAATAAAACACAAGTACCTATGAAATTAATGAACAGAACTTTTATTATCAAACAAGAAGCGAAGCGGTCACTCGACGCACCCAGATGTCTCTCGGTGCGCGACGTAAACCCCGCGCCGCTTCCAGCGCGCGACGTGATGTGCTGTTCACGTGATGGCCACCGGCGGAAAAGGACGCGCGGCGTTTTTCTTTTTTGTTCCACGGAGAGGGCAGTAGGATAAAAAAATGCTCTGACGCATACTCCGCACGCGCGATCGAGGTTATGTGGGACTCGCTCCGAGCCTACTAGAGCCACTACCCACTAAAAAACCCCCTGAATGACTCGTGCAATTTTTTGCCTCACAGCCTTCATCTGAGCGACGACCAATTGGAGAAAAAGGCCGCGCTAGCGGTGCCCTTAAGGAGTCACCCGCTGGGAGAAAAAGAATTAAATAAAGTCGGATTTAAATTAGAATTAGAAATTGCGACCTGATGGGCTTCGAGATCTAGTGACAGTTGCGTGGCTACGTTCGGGGGCGCGTTTCTCGGTCTATGGACTTTGAACTTTGAATCTAAGACAGGGGTAGTATACGAGATTGATTCTCTAACTAGAGGATTGGGGTGGGTATCGGAGCGTTTTAAGAAAGCTTCCGAGAGTGTTTTAAGGTGTTGTTGCACTGTAGGTAGTTCAAGATCTCTGTGCAGGTCCGCGTTACGCACGTACCAAGGTGCGTTTGTGGCCCTGCGGCAGAAGAGATTTTGAACTACCTGCAGTTGGTGCAAGACGGAGGGTTGGGCGTGGGCAAAGATTGGCGAGGCATATGTCATGACGGGTCTAACGCAGGTCTTATAAAGCGTACGTTTGTTTTTGAAAGACATTTTACTTGTTCTACCTAACATACTGTATAGGCGACCTAAGTAAAAACGGGCGAGTTGGTCGAAAGCGTCCGGTCTAAGGTGACGATAAGTATTTGGTAAAGCACTTCCAGGGGATGGGAATACCTAACATTTGAACGTGGATATTGTCGGCGATACGACGGTGTTTGCAGTCGAAGAACCGCAGAACTCTTTTCTGGGTTAACATCTTTTGAAAGCATGCACCGAGGGCGTTAACGGCCTTTAGGGGTCGGGTGATGAAACCCGGGACACTAAGGCCTTTGGTCTAAAGGGCGGTGTCGTCGGCAAAGAGGGTGAGTTTGACGCCTTTCGGGGGAACGCGTATGTCGGTAGTGTACACGGTGTGCCACAGAGGGGCGAGGACTGAGCCTTGAGGGACTCCAGCCTTTATGGGACGAGGCGCGGAAAGCGTGCCTTCATGTTTGAAATGAAACGTGCGATCTTTGAGAAACGACGCGATTATTCTGACTAGGCGATTCGGTAAGCCTATTTTATAAAGTTTATAAATAAGACCGCTGTGCCAGACTTTATCGAAAGCCTTGGCTACGTCAAAAAAAACTGCGACCGTTTTAAAATGCCGCGGATAGAAGCCGTCGAGTATGTACTCGACGATGCGATGGACTCGCAGGAGTGTTAAGCGCGAAAGCCGAACTGATGGGGAATAGTGAGGGTCTGTGATTAGCCGGGATATCAAAAGATTTACCCGGCTTGGGAATGCCTATCACTGTCGCTTTTTTCCAAGCTTTTGGAAAGTAGCTAAGGTCGAAGCAGGCAATGAAAATGATAATTAACAAGGTAAGCACGGTAAGGTTTTGGGCTTTTGACTTCTAATGAGAAGCGGTGATCGGGAGAGGGTCTCTGTGAAAGACTTCGTCCTCCACCACCTGGATGTGGGAGGGATCCGCGGGTTGCGTGTTGGGCGAGCATTGTAAGGCAACGCTGTAAGCGAACCATTCGGCTTTCTCTTCGACTTCGACGGTAGTAGTGCCAGCGGAACGAGTGAGAGGAGAAACGTGAGAGACGGTGTCTACTCGTAAGGCTCGGGCCATACTATAATACGCCTGGTGGAACGGGGAGATATTCTCCATGAAATCGTTCATCTGAGCGTCTCGGAGTTCCGCGAGGCAAATCCTAACTTTACGTTGTAGCTGATGCGCAGAAAGTCTATAGGCGGGCGTAGAATAGAGCTTGGCTCTCCGGAGAGCCGAGTTCCTAGCTTTGATAAGATTTCTAACGGCTAAGGGAAACGTGGGTTTGCCTTGCTTAACAACATTTTCGTAATCACTGATGGCTGAGTGGATAGCATCAGTGAGGGAATCGACTAACGAGTCTATTTTATCCGGGCTATCTAATTATCGGTGGGTCGGGCGAGATCGCGAGCGGAGAGTTCGGGGCCTCTAAGGCTGAAACTAACGTATTTTTAAAGCCATTCCAGTTGGTAAAGGTCTTAGGAGAGGTGAAGTTATCGTTAGGCGGTCCTAGCACAAGGGAGACGGAGCGGGGTTCGGAGCCTAGGTCATTTAGTGGTTCGATAGACCTGAGATCGAGGTTGATAAGCTTGACACCCGCAAAATCGAGGATGTCAGGAGAGTGGTTCGGGTTGAAGTCTAAGTCGAGTGAGTCAGTGATATTAAGGAGTGTGATACCGCAGGGTTTGGTCGATGGGCACGTCCAGTCAGTATGTTTGGAGTCGAAATCTCTGAACATAATGACTGAACGGCCGAGGGCGAGAATGGCCTCAAAGTCACTACGGATAGGTCTGGTGCCACTAGGTATGTAGATTGAAGCTATGATGACCGTCGAATGACCTGTCATAGCCAACCTACACACATTGTTCTCCATGTTGAGGAGAGGAGGGTTAGGGAGAAGAGAACAATGGAAACCTCTTATATAGTAAATAGCTGTGCCGCTGTGGCCGTCGGCGTTGAGCCTATCGTTATGAGTGAACGCGTATTTGGGAATAGCCGATCCCCTGGAGCGGTTTGGAGTGAGCAACGTCTCTTGGAGAAGCAGTAGGTCTGGTTCGTTGTTCTGAAGGAACAGTTTGAGCACAGGAAGGTTAGTACTAAGGCTACGAACGTTAAATGAAACTAGGGGTAAGCTTTTGGGTTTGTTACGACCGGACGCGGGTTTTGGGATTTGGTCTAGACATTATATTTACTATTTAAAGAATTTACAATAAATATATAATTTTCAAGGAACTAAGTAGCGAGTGATACTCGGCTAACGCAAACAGACGCTCTTGAGGAGAGCGGGTGGCTCGCAGTTTGCGTTCGAGTACGGTGTCCTAATTTCGATGTTTTGTATAACGTCGAACACGGTCTTCATGTCCGCAGCCAATGACGACTGAGGTGAAGACGACGGAGCAGAGCGTAGCCCTACAGGAGCTACGAGAGCTGGGATAGGATGGGAAGGTGGAGCGGCCGGACGCTGTCTCCAGGACACAGCTGGACTCGGGGTCGGTTGCTCGGGCTTTGCTTCCGGAGGAGCCTGGTTGCGCAGCGGCGGCACCAGTTTAGACGTGGCCCTCTTAGCGGTGGAGTGCAGAGTGCGCGGACAACCCCTGTTGTTAGCTGTATGGCCGGACTGGCCGCACAGCACACATGCAGGGGGGGAAGTGGATTCGGGAGTGCGAGTGCACTTCTTCATTATGTGGGGATCTGGGCACTTAACGCATTTTGGAGGGGCTGAGGAATCAGCGGTCGACGGAGATATTCAAAAGTCTGCGGATTTTGAATGCGAAATTTGATTTTGAAGATCTCCCTCAAGTTGGGAGTGTTGGATAGGATGACGAAAGTGAGAGGAAAACGTCGACCGCAGTTAGAGTGCATCTTGTGCACTGCTTCAGCCGGGAAGCCCTGAGACTTAAGGTCTTCCGAGATATCGGCGTTCGTGAGTTCGAACGGGACGCCTTGTAGTGCTGCGCGAATCTTACGCTCCTCCGGGAGGGCAAAGAACTGACAAAACGCGCGAAAGTCGTCGATAGTCGCGACTTGGATTTTAATGGATTCGCCTGCGTTAGCCACTTTAACATAATTAATTTTGTGCTCTTTGCACAAGCTAGAAACTGCGGTCCAGCGTGCTTTTTCGTGGAGGAAGACGGGCGGAGGGAGCTGAGGTTTAGATGGGACGGGAGCGCAGCGTGTTACTGGCTTGGACGGAGCCGACGGGGTCGCGGTCACTTGCAATGATATTAACGGCGTGGGGGTGGATGTAGAAGACACCGAGGTGGGTTCGGGTGTTGAAGACACCGCAACATGCATTGAACGCTTCTTGGAGCGTTTCAAAACTAGGGTGAACGCGGGCTCAGGAGAGCCGGTTAAGGTGGCGGCGTCCGATGATGCATCAGACGCGAATTCCGAGTAACTACCGGGAGCGGCACGCTCACGCCGTGACGCGCGAGAGGACGTGTCCGACACACAGTCCATCTTGGATGGAACGGGGTATGCGGGAGAGCTGTAGACCTGAGGGGTCTAGGCGTGGGTGGCCTGAGGGATCGGGATTGGGGTCTGAGGGGCCGGGGACCCGTTAAGCGCTAATAAGGCCTCGTCTGGGATTAAAACGCCGGACGTGGGGAAATCCTGGGCGAACGCCTTCGCAAAGTTTACCACGCTTTGCGGAGGTTCCATGATGGGGAGGGAAATACCTAAGTTTCTAACAAACCTAGCAAACTCTGGCGGCTAACCTCTCTACCAGCGGTTGGGAGGTTGGGGACGAACGCGAAGTGTTGCCCCTATTCGACAAGCACTCTACCTTCACCCTGGGAAGAAAGGCTCCTGTACCGAGGTCTGGTCTGCCGGTTACTCCACGGCCTGAAGGGTTTTGGAAGCACACCGGGTCAACGCTATCAGGCTTAGTTGTCACCGTTAGGTATCCACCTTATCAACGTGGGGTCTACTACGGAGTGTGCTGTCACAAAAACTGGCCGTAGACCTGACGGCTTCGTGATGTGAACCAGTCGCGAACTTGGATTTACGACCGGCCGAAACCGGCCGCAGAGCGAGTCTCTAACTAACTTAACAAGCGCCCAGCGTCAATTACGTAGCCAGAAAATCAGCCCGAGCCTTGCGAACGAACGTCGGATACCGACATAAGTAAGCTCAACCCTGTTGTTGCTGCCTGCCACCGAAGTGAGGTAACTATTCGAGGGGTGCACGCAAGTGCGGAATTGACTACGTTACGACCAGCCAAAGCTGGCCGTAATACCTTTGTAAAATAATATGTCTAAATAAATATTCTACAGTTTGCCTTACTTAACAAATAATTGCTCAGCATGCGCTTCACCTTGGATATATTCGTGTTGAATACGCCAATGTCACATTCATTACTTAATTTATTGAAAGTATTTAAGTATATTAAGTTAAGTAGGTAAGTATTTTGGAGACCATTTCACAAGTCCTGCTTTGTTTGTGACATACAAATGAGTTGTTTAGAATCAAAGTCGGCAACTTTAAGCACATTTTGGGTAACTGAAAAAAACGATTTATGCAAATTTGGACTGTGTATTTCACTATTATCATTGAAAGCTGAATAAAAAACAGCATTATGATAATGTTAAAAACATCAATACTGTATTAGCATTCTTATTAAGCAGGTTTTTTAAGTATAAAATATGAATATAGCCAACTTTGATTCTAACAATTGAAAATATCCGCTTTTGATTCCAACGTCGAGTAAGATAGCCTTTGACACTAACTGTCTATAAGATGGCCGTTTTTGTTTCCAACATTTAAAAAATAATAGTAGGTTTGTGCCAAACATAACATAGAGTAACAAAAAAATTTAATGCAAAATATTTATTAATATAATATCTTTCCTTTTGTTTTAATGCTTTAACAAAGTATGTGAAAGTGGTATTAAGACTTTTATTACTTTTAACATTATTTGGCAAAAAATATGTTGTATTGCTGACTGTACTTAAGAATTTTATTTAAAAAAACTTTTCATGTCTTACAAACGAAATTGGATATTTAAATGAAGGAAACATAAAATAATACTACATACATAGTACAATACTACAAGTTTTATAACATTGAACAAATTTGCTTAAATAAAGTACATGATTGAATCTCAAAATATTGTAAGCCAAATAAAAAGGTATATGTTACTCACATCGAAAAAATCTCAAAAAATATTTTAATAAAAAAGAACTGTGCCAACCCTATGTTGGGAAACCCTGCAGACGCTAACTCTTACAAAAACTGTTTTGCGCCATATTGCTTTTCGTCGAAATGCACTGCTGTGATAGGTCAAGTGCACACTATTGCCATTTTTGACTCTGACCTACTGCAAAATTGCCGTGTTTGGCACCAAAGCAAGATTTCGATTCGTTTTTACAATGAATATAGCCATGTTTGATTATTAGATGTCTCGCTAACAGTTCGAATTCAATATTTTTAAAATTTCTGCATTAGCACCTCAAAAGTGCCAAAAAGTAAGATTGCCGATTTTAATTCTATACCACTCAAATACTCGTAAATTATACATACATACATACATACAGCTGCCTTGCTCCTCTTGGAACTTTTAAACGTTAATATGTTTGTTTTTAACTTGTACCTAGTACCTAGCCGATAGCTGACTATGCCTATAATATAAGATATTAGTATCAATGTATTTACCTAACTCTTGTTAGCGCTAGAATAAACCTTAGTGTTTTTTGTTGCTAACTGATTTTAGTACTTATATAAAATGTTGAAATGATAAATTAATGAAAAAAAAAACATATCTAGTACCTATTTTACAGGATACGAACCAGTTTTAATTATTTGATTAGAGGTAATCACATTACACTTCTTATTTAGGCGAGCAAGTCATTCATGCCATTTGATAATAAAACTAATTCGTGAATAAGATAATTTGAAATTGTTTGAAAGATATTGTCCCAAAAAATCATTTTCTGTCGACAAAAGATATATTCTTTATAGTTTTATAGAATATTGAATAAATTAACTGTGGTTCATGGGTGGTTGCCGATGAATACAGATTAACCGAATGAGATCGTGCGGAAAAAACTAAAGAGCTTTGAACCTTTGATATCAAACCAGCCGTAGAATATTTATCCTGCTAGTTACTATGGTATTTGATATTTTTCTTGAATTGTTTTGATGTAATTGATATTTTTGGGTCTTCAATTATTATTTTGTTTTTCTTATATAGCTTGCGTTAAGTTTTATACGGCATTTTCTCGAACAGGAGGCGGAGTAGTGTTCCAACTATCTAGAAAAGCAGCAGTGTCATGTTCTAGAATAAAAAGCTGTTTGGTACCTGATTTCGTTCCATAGCTACCTCCATATATCCACCATATTCATTTGCTTCAAAATATAGGAGTATTTTATATTTAATTATACCAAAAGATATGGAAATGAACAGTTATTTTTGGCGATTCATGATCCCATTACTTACATGTACCCAGATGCAAAGTACCATGATTAAATGATGGAGGGTAATTAACTTATTCAAATAAAGGAATATATTTATAATTTATATATAATTTATTTTACTGGTCTAATTTTTTTTATTATATTAGTATAAATAGGTGCACTTAGCACTTATTTATACTAGTATTTGACATATTATTGAAGAACTGACGATCTAATAACAAGCAGAGCTTGTCTTATTCATGGACCATAAAGTGAACTGTGAGGACACATGCACAGTCGTGTTCTTTCATTAAACATACGTTAGTTTCTACTTTGATTCGAACTAAGACCACTTACACTACAAAGCCCTTAATATTGAATATTACAACATACAGTGGTACTAGTACCGAGATCAAAAATTATAAAAAATATGTAGTAATTTTTATGTGTATATGGTTACAAATGAAGTTTCACAGCAATCGCCGCGGAAAGAGCTTATGCACAACACGTGTTCATGTCTCGCGTAAGTAATATTATAACCCTACCATGGACGCATTTTCGTAGAGTTTCCCTATATAACGATCTCATCTGGGGTCATACTACAGTCTTTCCTATTATATCCGCCATAATAATCACTAATACGTTGTTATGTTTCCGACAAAATTAAGGTACAGCAAGTTCAGTTACTGAACCATACACAATTCCAACTTTAACCTACGGTTGGCAACGCACCATTAATCGATATAATGTTCACACTCAAGACTGGTTAATAAAGCACTTACGAGACATTGTCTATAGATGCGTATGCCTCTTACTATCAGGTGCATTTGCCGGCTATGAAGTAGTAAAAAATGTCAATCTTATGAAAATATGATAATAAAAGTACAATTTTTTTAATATACTACGTTTTCACGACAGGTTGTTCTAGGTCAATATAAAATAAACTTTTTTTGCTTTAAATTTATTCGTAAACAAAGTTTTATTACCTTTCGTCCTGGAATAAGATCTAAAAAGCTCTCAAGGCTCTAAATTAACGAATCATTTTCAAATAAAAGTTGTGCAAAAGTATGAGCCGCGAACTTGTAAATCTACAAATTTTATATGCAATTAAGCAGGTTCAAAGAGTTTTCATCATAAATTACACAAATTATTCATACCTAAAAAACATAGAAAAAGCTTTTATACCCTATTGAGGAACATACACAGAGCATTGAATAAATTGCTAAAAAGGCCCAAGCTTTTATCCAGTTCAATAAACCTGGTAAAGAAAAGAAATGAACTCCCAAGTTGTAACAAAATCTTTATCTTGTTTTCCTCGACATTCCCTAGAGAATTTCTGAAAATATTTCCTTATTCGCTTATAACAACATCCTCTTCAACATGATAATTAGTACGTTCTTATTAAGGTAACATAAATTTATTAGTATCCTGTTTATTATAAAATATGTGGAATTTTTTGCTGAATCAAACTGTGGAAGTCATGTGGAAATTAATCGATATTAACAAACATGAAAGAAACAAACATAAGACAGCCAATTTTGTGTGCTAATGTCATGCCGCAGCCAAGCTGTTTACACCCTACGAGGGGTGATCTAAGAGTCATGATAATCAATATGAAATAAGGGAATTTAAGTTGGCTCTCCAAAAACGCCACTGCTGTCATCACTTCGCTATCGTCGTAATTATTTTTGCCTCGGAGCCATGCCATGCCTTGAGCCGAGAAAAGAGGTAAAAGCCACTGGGGCCAAAGTCTGGCGAATAGGGTGGGTGTTCGAGCAATTTGAATCCCGTTTCTTGAATGGCAGCCATCGCGACAGCGGCTTTGTGAGTCGGTGCGATGTCTTGGATAAACAGCACTCCAGTTCGCAGTTTGCCTCGTTTTTTTTTCCTTGATGGCCTTCCGCAATCTTCTTTTTACTTCTAATTTTACTCACTCTTATTGACTTTGATAAAAGTAGCGTCAATATCTGGTTCGCTTACTCGTGCTAAACTCAGCAATTCATCTCTCTCATGATCATTCATCATTCTGCTGTAAAATTAAGGACCACCATGGCGTGTATTCAAATCAAAAACATAAAACCTGGATTTGCATAAAATCGGATTACTTCAAGGATTTTACACCTTTTACCTATTTTTTTTTGTATTAACCCACCAAGTATTGTACATTTTGAAATTCTGATTAAAGGTGCCAACTTTTGATGGCACTTGTCAAGACACTCCAGTACATATTTTTTTGGAGGCTCTGTCAAAGTCGAGATATTTTGAAAATGTTGAATTCATAGTTCGTCCAAAAGTGTTATTTCTATGAAAATTTGTTATTATTTTTTATTTGATGAAAGACATCTTATTTAGGATAATGGTGACACGTTTTAAATGGACAAAAATAACCAACATTAAAATGTAATAAAGATAACTTTTCCTGATCATCGCTTATTACTTAACTTAACATCAGTTTATTATTCGGATAATATTTTAAATTTACACACAAAAAAATTGTTTTTGAATTTCATACTATGTATATATGGTATTAGAAGTGTCTCAACCTACATCGAGTAGAAAAGCGATGAAGCATTCAACCCGTCTCATTTGCACTTCTACGTCACATCAGGCGATGCACGTAGGAGGGGATGCCAAGGGTTCCACGGCGACGGACGGAACACGATCGCCATTCTTTGGGGGGCTCTCGGCTTAATATCTCGTCTTTGACTCCTTAGTTATTTTGCCATTCCTTTGTTAACCTTTTGTTTCTTTATCTGTAATTATTTTGTGTTTTAGTTGTTAACTTAGTAAAGCGATTCGATTTGTTTAAATACTGGTAGATTAAAAATAGTTTGTGAATTTCAGTTGTTTTTTTTAAATAAATATTCCGTTCGATTTATAAAATCAGAAGTGGGATAGGCTCCATAGCCTTTTGCGCTTTTATTTATTGAGAGCCCTCACATTTATATATTGCCATATTTTACGTTTACTCGTTGTACCAGCGTACTTTGAGTGGATCAGGATTCATCGCCACGAACGAGAAGTACTACTCCACCATTACCACAAGTGGAGGGTAACTCTGAGGCTTCGTGTAGTGATGCGAGTACTTTTAGGATATTAGACGCCATAAGCTCCATTAACTCGGTAAGATCTACCCATATTAATATTTCAAATTTCGATCCCAGTGTTCATAATTTTGATATTTGGTGCGAAGAAGTGGATCATGTTCGTGCTTTGTATAAGTGGGATGATCGAGAATGTCTCTCGCGCATCGGCAATTGTTTGAAGGGTAGTGCGCGTACGTGGTTAGACGAGTGGGTATCCACTGACCGCTGTTGGTCTACTTTCAAGCGTGATTTTAAAACTTTATGCCCGAAAACAATCGATATTGCCGGAATTTTATTTGACGTTATGAAAACCGACTCCGATAATTTTCCTTCTTATGCAGAGTATGCTCTTAAATCCCTTTTGCGGTTGCGTTTAGTAAATGGATTAAGTGAAAGGTTAATTTCGGCTATTATCATACGCGGTATAAAAGACCCCCAAATACGTGCTAGTGCGACAAACGCAAAATTAGAACCGGATGACCTTGTTTATTTCTTTTCTAATTATATAAAAGTACCCTCATATAAAAATACACAAACCCATACTCAGAAAAATTTTACAATTCAATGGAATTTTCGTAAAAGGCAACATTCAAGTTCTGAACAGAATGTAAAGTGTTTTTTGGTCATACACAAAACGAATGTTACAAACGACCTAAGACGTCAAATGAAGTTACCTTTCAAAAAAAATAATGTTAAATCGGAAGTGAAGTGTTCATTTTGTAAAAAATTAGGACATAAGATCGAGGAATGTTTTCTAAAACAGCGTTCTGAATCTCGAGGCGCCACGGTTAATTTTTGTAAAGAAATAAAAAGTAAATGTAGCAATGTAATGGCGGCAGTTATACAGGGCGTGGCCATAGATATTCTGATTGACAGTGGGTCTTCGATTTCGTTAATTTCTCAATCTGTCCTCGGTCATTTTCGTTGTAAATGCGTTCCTTCATTTAGAATACTGCGTGGAATAGGTAGTAAAGAAATAGAATCTACGTGCTACACGACGTTAATTGTGGAGTTACCCGAAATAAGTTTAGAGATAGATTTTTTTATTATACCCGACCAGTTTATGAACAATTTCGGTTATTATATGCACTGATGTTCTGAATCGGGACGGTGTTACTTATATTAGACAAAATGGTGAACAAAAGCTAATACTTGCTAATAATGTTATGAGCAATATTAACTCAGTACTAAGTGAACAATTGTCAGTAAAAACATCTTTAGTAGGAGATAAATATAATGAATTAGTTTCGATTATAAAAAAATTCTTACATTTTTTATTACGGGTACTGCAACCTCTACAGTTACAAGCGGGACGATGCAAATAAAACTAAAAAGTGATATACCTGTTGTGTATCGCCCTTATAAGTTATCGTATGAAGAAAAGTTACGTGTGCGTGAAATAATTCGTGACTTATTAGAAAAAAGTATAATTAGGGAGTCAAGCTCTGAATATTCAAGTCCAATACTTTTAGTTAAGAAAAAAGATGGAACGGACAGAATGTGTGTTGACTTTCGGGCTTTGAATTCTATAACTATAAAAGATCGGTATCCACTGCCATTGATCGATGATTGTATAGACCGCCTGGGTAAGTCCAGGTTCTATACAAGCCTTGATATGGCCACTGGTTTCCATCAAATAGCTATGAGTGAGGACTCTATAAATAAAACAGGATTCGTTACACCCGAGGGCCATTACGAATATTTAAAGATGCCGTATGGCTTGGCCAATGCGCCAGTTGTTTATCAACGAATTATTTCAAACACATTGCGTTCTTTCATTGATAAAGGATTAGTTTTGGTCTACATTGACGATGTTTTAATCATAAGTAATTCCGTGGAAGAAGGTCTTGAAACCCTACGTCAAGTCCTTGAAACTTTAACTGATTCCGGTTTCTCCATAAATATAAAAAAGTGTTAATTTTTAGCGGCCGAAGTCGAATATTTAGGCAGAACGATTACTAATGGTCAGGTTAAACCGAACGCTTATAAAATAGAAGCATTAGTCAAATCCCGAACACCTAGCAATGTTAAAGAAGTTCGTCAATTTTTAGGTTTAGCAGGGTACTTTAGACGTTAAATTCCAAATTATTCAATAAAAACTGCCTGCATCGCTAGATTACTACGTAAAGATGTTGAATTCATTTGGAGCAATGAACAAGAGGATGTTCGAAAAAGCATCATCGAACTTTTAACAAATGAACCTACCTTAGCGATTTTTGATCCGGAATTACCAATTGAAGTCCACACTGACGCTTCTTCTGTAGGTTATGGTGCTATACTGTTGCAGGTTCATAAGGGTGATCATAAACGTGCGGTTGCTTATTTTAGTAAAGTTACACAGGGTGCGGAACCTAAGTATCACTCTTATGAGCTTGAAACTATGGCTGTTGTCAAAGCTTTGCAACATTTTAGACATTACCTTATTGGCACACATTTTAAAGTTGTCACAGATTGCAACGCTCTGAAACTCACTCAGCGGAAAAATGACTTACCGAGGGTCGCTCGTTGGTGGATGTATTTGCAGGATTACGACTTTGAATTACAATACCGAAAGGAAATATGTTACCACACGTAGACTATTTAAGTCGTAACCCTGTAAATGTCTGTGAAACACGTAAACCCCAAAATTGGGCTCAAATAGCTCAATCCGCTGATGAAGAGACTCTCACTTTAATACAAAAATTAAATGACGGAAACTTAGATTCATCCAGATACGTGTACATTAATAATTTATTATTTTTTAAATATAATCCTACCGGCGAACAGACTCGTTTATTGTGTTATATACCGAAAGGCCACCGATTAAGTCTTTTACGCGTATTTCATGATGAGCACCAACATATAGGTATTGACAAAACTTGTGATCTAATTTTAAAACATTTTTGGTTTCCCTGTTTAAGGAAATTTGTTCAAAAATATATACAGCATTGCATAGTCTGTTTGTCACATAAGAAAATACCTAGGCAACCTTTACAGCCGATTGAATCCTGGAAGAAACCAGATTTACCCTTTGAAACCGTACATAGTGATATTTTAGGACCACTGCCAGATTCAAACGGTTATAAATTTGTATTGATTACTATAGATGCCTATACAAAATTTTGTCTTCTTTATCCTATTTACAAACAAGATGCCAATGAGTTAATCAGGACATTTGAGACAGCAATTTCTCTTTTTGGCACGCCTAATTTAATTGTGACTGATCGTGGCCGGGCATTTGAGAGCTGAGCTTTTAGTAATTGGATAACTAGTTTAGGTCCCAAATTGTACTTTATAACGCCAGATATGCACTAAAGTAATGGTCAAGTACAGAGATATTGTCGTAGTGTATTGAACATGATTCGCATTGAAAGTAATCATAGACAAGAGAGTTGGTCAAATGTCATTTGGAAGTTGCAACTAACCTTAAATATTACCAAACAGAAAAGCACTCAATGGTCACCTTTAAATCTTTTGATTGGTACTGAGTCGACGACGCCGATTATTCGAGCCCTGATACGTGACGTTGCCGTTGAAGGATCGAGGCCTAATCGAGAGTCACTGCGAGAGTTAGCCAGACAACGAGCGAGCAAATTACTTGAACAAAGCCAAGCTCAACAAGATGACAGAGTCGCGACGCTCACCAAGAAAATTTGAAGAAAACGAAATGGTTTTTGTACGTAAGACTGCTCAATCCACTGGCAAATTGGACTCGTGGATGAGAGGCCTATACAAGGTTGTGAAGGTCCTTCCTCATAATCGCTATGAACTTAGATTAATCGCTGGCTCATATGGGAAAACCACAGAAGTGGCCGCTGAGTATATGACTCTATGGAAAGGCGAGTTGACCCTCGAGGTCTGCGCGAGTTTCTTTGACAGTGACTGTGAGTATATTCACTATATATGAGCATCCTGAGGGCTCTGCTTGTTAATTGAAACTTAGGTATCCTGAGGGCTCTGCCTTTGTACACGTAGCATCCTGAGGGCTCTGCTTGTTTGTCATAACTTAGGTATCCTGAGGGCTCTGCCTTTGCAGTCATAGCATCCTGAGGGCTCTGATTATTGATTATTTATTGTTTTTAAGTCATCTTATTATATTTTTGCATGTTTTTATTTTGAGATCTTTATTCTTATCTTATCTAATTTTGTTTTTGTTTAAAAAAGTCAAACATAGTGCTATAATCATAATTTTAATTAAATAAACCAAATTCACCCAAATTCTTTCTCAATAAATTTACATACGGCACTTTTATTGAAAATGTCTTAAGACTTTCAACCTTAAATTTCAACCTTTATATTAAAACTGTTGGTTGTTAAAACTAAAAATAAATAAATCAAAGTTAAAAATAGAAAAGAAAATTTGTCCTATCTATTAGCTAACAAGTGAAATTTTTCTATAAGACCTACTTTTAATTGCAGCTCAAAGCATTGATGAATTGGCCACAGAGTTGACCTCTGCGCCTCTGACTATGGGCACCACCTCACATCAAAAACTGGCGGACGAGGACGTGCCGCTGTCAGGAGAGGCCGTATTAGATATGTCTCAACCTACATCGAGTTGAAAAGCGATGAAGCATTCAACCCGTCTCATTCGCACTTCTACGTCACATCAGGCGATGCACGTAGGAGGGGATGCCAAGGGTTCCACGGCGACGGACGGAACACGACCGCCATTCTTTGGGGGGCTCTCGGCTTAATATCTCGTCTTTGACTCCTTAGTTATTTTGCCATTCCTTTGTTAACCTTTTGTTGCTTTATCTGTAATTATTTTGTGTTTTAGTTGTTAACTTAGTAAAGCGATTCGATTTGTTTAAATACTGGTAGATTAAAAATAGTTTGTGAATTTCAGTTGTTTTTTTTTAAATAAATATTCCGTTCGATTTATAAAAATGGTTTATATTTTGGTGCTACTTTACTGTTTTTGGGGGAGTAGATGTTTTAAAAAGCGAATGTTTTTCAACATTCCGTTTTACTGCATTTGGTATAACACAAACCAATATATTTACCATTCTACCAAAGCTAGTATACATATATATCTCCAGAGGTCACTCGTATGTTTCATTAATAATGTTTAATATTATAAACTTAGACGTTATTAAACAGAAGCTTTTTAAGTAACAGATTAGAAGGTTGAAGATGACGTCCATAAAGTAGCGCTTTTACATCGTACATCGATAATTTTGATCGATGTACCCAATCATCGATAATTTTGATTACCTCGATAAAATGTCTGAATATGAATTTGAATTTCCTCACTGACTTTTAAACGTATTCAACCACAACCTAATACACATCTTAACTTTGTAACACTTTTTTTCGTGTTACTACATTATTTAAAGTGGGTGGTGATATCTAGAAAACTGGCGGATATATGCAACCTTAAAAGTTGGACGAAATGACCAGAAATATTAGATTTAGATATGAATAGTTCTCGTGTTAAATATTAATAAAAATAATATAATTAAAACAATACATAACTTTATTTTCAAAAAGTGTGATTTTCTGTTGGAACACGACTGTCAATCGTCGAACGCATTAATTGAGTGAACGCAGTTCAGCCAGTTCTGACATTTTTTATTTTGTCTTTTCCGGTTAGCATGCAAGATCTGAAAAAGGTTCTGTCAAAGATAATATAAAATGTATCCATAAAATCCATGATGTTCTGATCGCTTCACGAGTTAACCAGCCTAAACCTTAATCAACGTGTATTTTCTTCTATTGTTAGTCCTCTGTTCTAACAGATTCACATCGTTGGGGTATTTTGTCATGTAGGCTTTAACATTTATGATTTTTAGTGATTTAAGAATGTTTCTCATACGTATTCCTGGATGATAATTCAGCATTAGTGAACTGTCACGTTCTACATGAAAATGTGACCTTCAAACGTTAGCTTACTCTGCGCACTCAACTAAATGAACAACTAAGTAGTATTCAGGTTATTCCACTTTACATAACAAGGTATGGCTTAAACTTCATGTTAATTTAGGGCTCCGCTTCCCGTATATAAATTTTGTATGGCTTTAGTTAAACCTTGGAATAAACAGTTCAATTATTATTAGCTTTAGTATATTAGTTTAGCTTGTAACGGTTATCACATGTAATGTTTCCCCTTGTCAAAATATAAATACATATTATTAAACAAAGTCCCCCGGCCGCATCTGTCTGTCTGTCTGAACACGATAAACTGAAAAACTACTGAAAACTTTTTAACACAGGCTTCACCAACTTATGGAGTGATTCAGTCAATTTACAAAAAAAGTGTGTATGTGTGATTCACGAAGAAGGTTTACCTTCTTCTTGAATCACACATATACACACTTTTTGTGTAAATTGGCTGAAATATTTGATTTATATTGATAAATGTGGAAGATATCGGCAAAATTCATCCAACTTCATTGAATATGTTACCTTATATCTTTGAGATATGACGAAACAATGTTTGGTGCTAATGTTCCTCTTTTACATGATGTTTTATATGCGATGGCATATGTCTATACTTTAAATGTAGATTACAATACCAATGTCCAATTTTTTTTTAATTGTGACCTATTTATACTGGTTACATGGTTATTGACACAATCTACGAAGGATACGATATTAATTCTTATCCAATTAAATATATTAGTTACCTTTAGCATTTTGTACTCTTTATACAGGGTGACTGGAAATTATTGAACACCCTTTGTTAAGCAGTATGGTACGGGTCAGTTGCAACAAATTTAGTTATGTATATGATAGTGCCAAAGTCAATCATTAATGAGATGTTTTAATTTTAATATTTTTTTTTTTGAAAAATAAGTCAGAGTCCGCTTTAGGCTTAAATAAAAATAAAACTGTCAGTTTCTTCCAAGATATTAATGAATTTTTATTTGCTACATTCCAGTAACTAAATCGACACTAAATACGGTACATTTATTTGCCTTATTTAGATGTAGTGCTTCAGGCAAGTTAAAATAGTACAAAATGTTTTATGACATTGTTAGACAAGTGTTGTACAACAAGTGTTATACAACAAGTGTTTATGAGCAAAACTTTCAATGTAGCAAGTAAAATTTGCTTGACTAAAGTTATCCTAGGCGATGGATTGGCAGAGAAAGTCCAATACCTTGGCCAGCATGAAGCCCAGATCTCACGCCTATGGACAATTATGTCTGGGGACACATGAACACTTAAGTCTATTTTGATGCGCAACCCGTGCCAAATATCGATGAATTAAAAAAGCGAATTTCAGCCGCAGTTGAGCAAATAAAATATAATCTTACAACAAGTATAATTTATTAGGTGAAAACTAATTTAAGAAAAAGAATGCGACTTTGCGTACGAAATAGAAGTGATTATTTTGAAAATGAGTTGAAAATTGTTTTATTCACAATAACAATAATGGTCAAGACAAAAAAAATATTTTTTCAATCAATCCTTAATATTGTTATTTCTTTACCTGACTCCATTTTCAAACCAATATCTTTCGCGCTATGCTTGGTTTGTCGGATTATAATACCTCATTTTACAGCTTATGAAATTTAGATGTTTTTAAAACAATATGCCAACTAAAGTTACCGTGTTTTTTAGTGTTCAAATTAAGTGTTATCAGCAAAAGTTGCAAAATTTTGTACTACTTTTATTTGTCTGATGCACTGCATCTAAATAAGGCAAATAAATGTACCTTACTTAGTGTCGATTTAGTAACTGGAATGTAGCAAATCAAAATTCATTAAAAACTTGGAAAAAAAACCGATAGTTTTATTTTCATTTAAGCCTAAGACTCAGAATGTTTAAAAAAATTATTAAAATTGAACTATCTCATTAATGATTGACTTTGGCACAATCATATACATAACTAAATTTGTTGCAAATGACCTGTACCATACTTCCTTACAAGGGTGTTCACTAATTGCCAGTCACCCTGTATATATTTCCCTTTACACCATATAATTTATTCATAGCTTAGCAGTTCTGTGTTTACTTCGCGTCTAATCAAACAAACTGCTGCGCGATTCGGGACGGTACAATGTTTTGCCACCACGATGCATCCTCAGACAATAGGATTAGTTATACGTTTTAATAGAAATTTATAACAGACGCTTTCTAAATATATTAACCCTAGGTGACAGTTTGACTGGTGCCAACATCTGTCGTATGTTGCTTTTGCATATAACCTGGTTCTAAGCAAGCTTCTACCAAAAGTATCACCGTTCTTTATGATGTTTGTCAGAGAACTCGAATTTCTCTCTGACCGGGCCTTTCGTGAACAATCACGATGTCCAAGTATTGCCCAAGTTGAGTATGCTTAAAGTTAGGGCAAATTTAACAAAAGCTGGCTTAGCGCAGAAAAGCTTGTGCGATAGAAAAGCCAAGGAGGAGAGCTTCACAGTAGGTCAATTAGTTTTGTTATACTCACCTAAAAGAGTGACTGGCATAAGTAGCAAATTTTCGCGACCATATAAAGTACATATAGAGTAACTAAAGTGTGTAACAATAATAATTATGCCATAAAGAAGATCGGAACTCATATTAGAGATAGTATATGAATCCATAACAACTCTTTTATTCACCTGACGATAGTCTACGCAAAATCGCCAGGTATTGTCTGGCTTTTTTTACCAAGACTACGGGTGAGGCAAAGGGACTATGCGATTCTCTGACGATGCCGTTCTCTTACATTACGGCGATTTGTTCTCAAATTATTTCGTGTTGTCTGCTCGACACCTTATATGGCGGCTTATGAATCGGCGTGGTATCTGACAATTTAATTGTTACCTGAGCCACATTACATTTGCCTGATTCGTTTTTACCAAAGGCAAATCTATCTCTATATTTTAATAATAAGTGTAGTAGGGATACTTGTTATTGTTCTGTCAATTTGGGTGAAATATTGAACTTTCATTTCAGTTCCGCCCCCACGATGCATGACTCGTAAAGACGTGATTCATTATTATTTACAAGATTATAAAAATATACATAATCGTTCTCAGGCAATCGTTATGGTTCGGAATTTACAATATCCAACGAGCTATCAAATGTTAAAGCTTCCTTTTTAGATATACATTTAATGGGAAAGTCTTTAGCACCATTACTTTCTTAGAAAATACTAGAATAACACTATTATTCGATAAAAAATCTTGGCCAAGAATCATGTTTTGTGACATACATTCCAGCACGTAAAACGCCTGCGTTACAAACTATTCCTTCGATCACTATAATCAACGAAATTTGTCCGTCAATTCGTAACCATGCACTGTTTACAGCAGTTACGTGAAGATTAACCCGTGATGTACAATCCTACCCTAGCTCTTTCGCGAGTTTCCTACTTATAAACCGATATTGACGCCCCGGAATCCACTAACACTGTGAATTTTACCTTTCTACACGTGAGTTCGATAAATGGACTAACCTTGGTGTTTCGGACAGTTTCTTTCTTATTGGCATCATTACAGCTCAGTCCTTTACTGGTGATGCCCCCTCGAGTTTGGGTGCTAAAGGTTGGCATTTATATTCCTGGTTGTATTCGCATCACGCCATGAATAATTACTGGGTTGGTAACTTCAATACTGCGGTCCTCTTTTTGTTCTAAAATGGGGGTTTGTTCAAAAGTTTGGGTTGGGGGTTGATTAGGCGATCTGAGTTGCTGTGTTGGGCCATCTCCGTGATTTCCGCTGCTCGTACCCGTTGTTGTTCCTAAAGGGAGGTTAAAGGCGATGCATTGGGGTTGTTTGAAAATATTTTTTATCTGACGTATGGCCTTTATTAATTCGTCCCTGGAATTGTAAGTATTAGCGCACAATTTATTCCTATAAAAATATGAACACACTTTTAGAAATTGTTCGATGAAAGTTTTATCATCGATCACATTGACCGGTTTTATAGCGAGTTCATCTAATTCATAAAAGAACTCGATGGGATCTTCCTTGGGTTGTTGTTTGTGGGCGAAGAAAGCTGCCAAATAATTAGTTGTCGGCGGAAATTCTTCTATTAATTTCGCCTTGAACTCGTCAAGTGTTTTACATTTCACACTCTCTTTTTTATGGAAATAAAGAGCCGGGCCTGACAAATAAGGACCTCCTTTTTTTTTGGCTTTATCATCCTAGTTTTGCATACTGGATATAATTTCATAATTAGTAAGAAACTCATTTACGTCACCTTGTATTCCGTCAAACGTTATTTGCTCCATTTTAACAGCTCGTATATTGTTTTGTTTCCTCATGTTTGTAGGTACTTTTCCTATATTCTCACAGCTCCTGTTTAGGATTTTACGATTTTTTGACAGGCGATATTTTTCTTAGTATTTTCTTCGGGTACCCGGTGCCTCCACCATGTGGGGATATGTGGGGCGTTGTTGATTTAAAGACTTTTGTTAGATATTGATTTGGCATTTCTTTTGTAACTATATAAACAAATCGACGGAAACGCTCCGTAAAACGACTGACATTGTTTTCTTTTTATGTCAGGGAGTGTGGTATTTGTTTAATTCGAATTCGAATCTTACTTTGGTTTTAAGTTGCCATCATCGGCAGCGGCGATATAAAGAGGCCGGACGCCACAGTACAGCAAAGCTTCCCAGAAAAGCTTTTTACAAAGTTTCATGACAATAACATCATAAAAGGACCTAAGTTTCCTTTATTTATACAACTATTCCTTTGGAAGTCGCTAACTTGAAAGTTTCAATTCACTTCCTTTTAGAACATGGGTTCGTAATTTATTCCAATTTCAAACTTGCAGGGCTTTAAACTGAAAAAAAAGACTAAAGCCTAATGTCCATTTCTGAAGGTTTTATGAATAGTAGTGTTTATAAACAGTACGTACTATTTGTTAAGTCTTCCACTAATAAATGACGGATAATTCCATTCATTTACAATAATCGAGTAATAGTTGTGTTAAATACTCACAGAATTACATTACTTTGAAATAAAAACGCACAAATGTCTCAAATTTCTTTTGGCATTTTCCACCCAAATGACTGTATATTCTCTACAATAATTTCCCTTTTTTTTAAGCGCATCTTACTAGACCGTAATGAGCATGTTTTGATCGTAAGAATTTACATGTTTATATTATAATAAAATTTACATTCATTTTTTAAACTTGGCCGTGAACCTCATAGACTATAAGTACTAATTTTCGTAACGCATATTCACACATTTATTGTACCGTCACAGTTAAATTTGGATGTGATGAAAAAATTAACGTAATTTTTCGTATTTAAAGATATCATTGACTTCAGTTAAGCCTATAAATTCAAGAATTTTAATTTTGGTGGTAAAACCTAAGCAGTGAAATAGCAATGTAGTTTTTAATAGTTATTGATAATCCTAATATGTTTTTTTCAATATCATTATATTAGGTCTTTACCTATGAAATTTCCGTTTTTCAGGAAATAAATGAAGCGTAATTTTTTTATATATTTTTTATTTCTTTTAATCAAAATAATCACCCATGCAATCAATGCATCTTTGCCAACGCATTGGTAGCTTATTGATGCCTTTCTTGAAGAAATCAGCTGGACGGGAGGCAACAAATTCTTCAAAGGCATTTTGTACTGCCTCTCGGGTATTGAATTTTTTTCCCGCCAAGAAGTTATCCAAATTCTGGAAAAAGTAGAAGTCTGTAGGCGCAAGGTCTGGTGAGTACGGCGCATGACGGAGAACTTCCAACCCCAACTCTTGTAGCTTGGAGACCGTCTGCTATGCAGTATGAGGTCGCGCGTTGTCGTGCAGGAGCAGTGGAGCCGAACGATTGACCAAAGCTGGTTGGAGACGTGCGAGCTTCTCCATCATTGTGTTCAGTTCTTCACAGTACACATCTGCAGTAATGCTTGTCCCGTTTGGCAAGAAGCTGTGATGAATTACACCCGCGTTAGACCACCAAACAGTGACCATCACTTTTCTAGGGGTAAGTTTTCGTTTAGGGCATTGTTTGGGTGCTGAACCAGGGTCCAACCAACTTGCTGAGCGCTTACGATTGTCAAACAGGATCCATTTCTCGTCACAAGTAACAATGCGGTACAGAATTCCTTCATTTGTATGCCTGCTGAGCAGTGCAAGGCACGTCTCCACGCGTACTTCGCGCTGGCGGTCATTGAGTTCGTGGGGTACCCATTTGTCAAGCTTTTTTACCTTGCCAATTTGACGCAAATGGACCAATATTGTTTTGATGCTAACGTCGAAAGCTGCTGCTAATTCGGCCGTGGATTGAGTTTCATCAGCTTCCACAATTGCCTTTAATTCGTCATTGTCGACCAAAGTTTTCGGACGACCGCGGGGTTCATTTTTCAGGTCAAAATTTCCAGAACGGAAGCGGGTAAACCTATAACGGGTGGTGCGTTCGTTTGTAGTGTTCGCTCCGTAAACGTCGTTGATGTTGCGTGCCGCTTGTGCCGCTTTGCTGCCACGACGGTACTCATACTCCATAATTACTCGAATTTTTAACTTATCCATGATGACGAAAAATGTTCGAATGCGTTGAAAACAAAACACTAACTATTAAACAAATGACGATTTTAGAAAAAGAATTCCATGTTTGTCAAATAAAATTAATTTGAAATTAGAATTATCAGTCAAAAAAAAAATATTTTCATTTGAAATGGCTAGTACGGCAAAACGGCAGTTTCATAGGTAAAGACCTATTATAACATAAATAGTGAAGATGCGAGCTATAAAATATTGAGCACTTTAGCCTTATTGGCAAAGTAGTTCGTACAATATTCAACAAAATATTTTGATATTTTTACTAATTAAAACTTAACAGTTAAATACAAAATCTACCTTTTATTACCAAATCTTTGATTTACCAAATTTCTGTGTTATCTTTCTCTTATCAAGGGATATAAGAGACCGTTCTTTTTCAATGCCATAATTTCAATAAATAAAGCAAGACGCTTTAGTATCGATAAAGCCTACAGTAGTGCGCTAGGTAGCGCTGATTTTAAATGCTACGTGTTTTTGTTGAGAGCCACCGCGCTATGCGGCATATTCAATACCTTCCTGGCAATTTTTGTGATCGTGGAGAAGCTGGAGGCTCATGCTGCAGCAAGAAGTGGATGGCTGAACCCACACCCACCATCAGGTCCATTATGTCAACAACAGATTTAAAAAAATATTCAAAAATGCTTTTGTGGCGTTAATAAGATAATTATTATTATTTTTTTTTAATTTTCAACTTAATATTAATTTTTATTCGATATATTGTTCATGTATAAAGATCTTCCCTATCCTTTGATTACGGGTCAGGCCCAAGAATATTATTAGAATAAAAAGGATTTAAATGGACGGGGAAGTTCAGATGAACGATGTCATGGAGAATATTTCTTTAATAATAATAATAACAATCCCCAAACACACCAACTGTATGGCCCCAAAGTAAGCAGAGCTTGTATCATGGGTGACCAAACAGGATAGCGCGAGCCTTACGCTTAGACACCACCACTCATACCCCTTCTCTTCTCTACTCTAACTCTTCCCGACGGCACTACCGACTTCGAAGACAAAAAGAAAGCCGAATGCTTCACGCACAGGATTGCCTCATAATGCTCGCCTAGCACCCAACCCGCGGACCCCTCTCTTATCCAGGCGGTGGAGGATGATGTTTCTCCCTATCACTCCCGACCCCGTTTCAGTGTCTAATGATGAAATATCTCTTCTCATTACAAATCAAAAATCCAACAAGGCTTCGGGTGCGGGTAGAATTTCCAACCATGCACTTAAGCTTACTTACTTTGCTAGCGAACATCTTCAATGCCTGCTTCGACCTTAGCTACTTTCCAAAAGTTTGGAAGGAAGCTACAGTCATAGGTATTCCCAAGCCGGATAAGCCTCTGAACATCCCAGCTAACCACAGACCTATCAGTCTCCTCAAGGCCATGGCTAAACTTCTCAATATCTCATACTCTCTCGAATGCGGAACCATCTGTTTCCATTGGATGGCAACCCCCGTATCATTCCCCATCAATTCGGCTTTCACGCAAAGGGCTCCTTAGCAAGTCCAATTCATCGTTGAGTACATACTCGGCGGCTTCTAGCCGAAGCCATCAAAGACAGTCCCAGTATTCTTCGACGTAGCTAAGGCTTACGATAAAGCCTGGCACAGTGGTCTCATTTATAAACTTTACAACACATACTTTTCGGATGATTGGCCTACATATCCTATATCAGCCTGTTTTTCCAGAAAACTATAGTCCTAGTTCTTTCAAGCGTCGAGTGAATAAGTATCTCGTGGATAGATGTGTAACCCCTTCGTCTTCGTCGTCATTTTCCATCAGGTGAGTTACTTAAGTAAGTAGTGGTTACTTACTAATATTGTCAGTATGTTAAGAATACATTCATGGCATAAGTTACTATAATAGGTTTTCGGTTGATGCATGTTAAACGAACTACTGTACTAACCAAATTAAAGTAAATTGTACAACTGCAGGATTATATACATATATATTTTTTGTGTTTTTTTTAAAGTGGGTTTTAGTCAGTAGATTACATAGATTACATAGATTGAACCTATATAGTCGTTCCTTACAAGCGTTACATTTCAATTGCTTCAAAAAACGCATTGAAAATATTTCACTTCGTTCTCTGTATGTACAATACATCTCCTTTAAATGTGCTTATTATGCTAAAGCCTAAACAACATCTGCGTCTTATTTCGATTAGAGGGACGCTGGTTCTAAATAAGTTCCAAACACAACAGCCACAACACGAGTTTAAATAGAGATTTCGCTTCATTAGGGATTTTTGAAAGAAGATTTAAGCAGGAATCTGAGCTGGCATTCATATCCTCTTCAATACTTTGAATTGTTGAATAATGATTTGCTGATTTATTAAAGAACTAGATAATAAAATACGTTTAAGAACAGGTTTTGCCCGGGACTTCGTATGATTTGGTTTCGTGTAAGTACATATTTTCTGGTTACAAGATATACTTTGCTACAATAACCTGCTCCAATAAATGTCAATCAATTTATGAAATCAGTTTAATTTTTATAAATTGAAAATTTATTTGAAAATTTTATTATAAACTTAATTTATTTATAAACTTTCTACATAGAGCACAAATTTAATAACGTGTATTCAAGACCTGAGTAGAAATTGGCGGTATCTAAAACGCTTACTCTTTAAATCTAAGCCATATCGCAACGTAGAACACCTGTGCGTCTATTTTGGCTTACACGTATTTGTTATAATTTGTTTTATAAACTCCAGAAACCATTACATTACTAGACCATTTTGAATATTGGATACTTAAAAATTTTAATACAAACCTTAATTTAAATGGTATAATACAAGTTCAGTTCAATAAGTTATGACCTCTGTATTTTGAAACGCGCCTATAATATCTGACAAAGTCAACTAAATTCTAAGTGAAAAATTAAAGTCTACATGGAAATATTTCAAGGGATAATAATTGTGATTTACGTATGAATTCGCGGGAAAATGGCCTCAAATGAAGAAAAAAAATGCTTTGTCACCAAGGCAATGCTCCGAGTTACAAGTCCATGTTAACGATGCACAAACTAAACGAATTGAGCTTCGAATGATTTCCCCATCTACTTTACTCTTCAGGTCGGGCCCCCACTGGTGACTGTGATTACTGATCAGAATGATGGTGAAATAATCGTGGTTAAGAAGGCTCATTTTAAAGCCGTTCGTTTAAATCGTACTACACAAATGGAATAGAAAAGTTAGAAAGCTAAATAAAAAAAATGTTTATCAAAAAAGCTTTGTTTTAGTATATAGTATTGGGACTTATCGGACATCATAGGGAAAATCGTTTTCCCTCAGCCCCGTTGCTCTAAAATTGTGATAGTACAATTTTAATTATCGAACTTTGATTAAAGTACTTAAAGTTTGATTTAAACCTTTTAGTAAGTCGTCTTAATTTGACTGACAATGAGTCTTCTTACTTAAGAAGCTTTGCCTGTGTCTTAATACGGCCTAATGATAAATCCTTCGGTTTGGCACAACGTCGTATTAAAATATTTATAAATAGCTAATTTGTAAAATAAAAACAGGCATCATGTAAGTCAGAACAATGCATAGAATGGCAATTTGTAGGTGTGTTCAGAAATGTCTTGTAGTCTCAAAGTAAGGTTAAAAACAAAAAATTTTTAAGTGTCATACAATGAGAACATTCTTTATAGGCTTTTAGTAAGTTTAAACCCGAACATTTCCCGAACAAAGCAGAAATTTTCAAAAGAATCTCATCAGGCGTATTTTTTGATCCTATGAATTTGCTTTATGTAGAGAGCACTAACTTTGAAGAAGAGGAATGCTATCACGCAGAATCTGAAGAAATTCTGATCAAACCTGAATAAAACTTCGACCGTTAAGACCCCATTCCAATCCACAATAAGCTCCCTGTGGAAAACAGCCTTTCTCAGAACTACAATACAACCTAAAGTTTTCTTCATGAACTAGTATTTTTTAAAAGTATCAGACTTTTGAAATATTTGCCACTGTCTCGTATGTAAAAAGACAAAATCAATGCACTTTTTGATGGACACGTGTTGTTTCTTTTGTTTATACTTCACTTTTAAAGGCAAAATAAAGCTTATTAAACTTAATTTTGCCAATTTAAATCTTACAATACATTTTACGATACATAAGTGAGCTTATCGGCAATCGTAATAAGAAATATTAAAGTTCCAATTTCATTATTTTTACTTAGTCAATCTAATATTTATTGAGTAAATATTAATATTTATAATAATATAAATATAAATAAGTAAATAATGGAATAACTATCCTTTTTTTTTTTTTTTTGCTGCCGACGCACCCTCACGGGAGGGAGGTGGAAGATGCGTCATGCATACCCGCCCGCAGGTAAATTCCTCTGCGGGGGGGTTATGTGGGACTCACCAGAATGGCACCTACCCACTAAAAACCACCTGTTGGCTGTGGTAAGCGTATACCTTTAGCCTTCATCGGAAGCGACACCCGTCGGGAAGTTGGGCGCGCTGGCGGGTCTTCCGCCTGTAGTGAAAGTTGCACTGAAGGTGCTCAAAGGGACATGAGTTGGTGGCCGTTCTGGGCAGCCTCCGGTGAAGCCGGGGCTGGGCAGAGGTCGGCCGAAGCATGATTTAGGGATCAATTCATTTAAATGAACCTACAATGAATTGAGAAGGGAACTATGCTCCGCCAGAGCTAGCAAACGCTCTGTCGGAGTACGTGAAGCCCTAAGTTTACGGGCTAAGACTGCGATTTCACTAACATCGACATTTTTAATAGCGTCGCAGACAATACGCATATCGTCTGCTACGGAGGATTGAGGAGTGGGTTTGTATGGGCGAGGAGCCGGGATGGGATTCGATGCGGGACGCTGCCTCCAGTTTTCTGGAGCAGGCTTGGGCTGAGTAGGCTTTGCAGCCGGAGGAACCCGGCTACGCAGCGGCGGAAAGTTTTCTTGAGAAAGGCGCGGGGCCTGTTTGGGAGCCGCCCTTTTGAAATTGGAGCGCATACAACGGGGTGCACGAGGGCAGCCCCTGTAGTTTGCGGTGTGGCCGGACTGGCCACAAAGCACGCAATCGGGAGGAGAGGGAGTTTCAGGAGTGCGATTGCACTCCTTAGTGAAGTGCGGGACCAGGCACTTGACGCACCTGGGCGGTGCGCGACAGTTGGCCGCCGCGTGCCCGTACAACTGGCACCGATGGCACTGGCCGGGATGACCGCGGCGATGAGGCGCCTCGATCGAGATCCCAGAGAGGCCGCAAATAGAGCTAACCCCTTTCAGGATCTCTCTGGACTTGGGGACGTTGGCGAGAATCACCAAAGCGAGAGGGTGTTGCCTCCCGTACTTGCTGTGCAGTTTATGCACCGCGAGTGCCGGGAAGCCTTGGGACTGCAGATCCTCCAGGATAGCCTCGTTCGATAATTCGAACGGGACTCCCCTGAGTACCGCTCTGATCTTACGCTCTTCTGACAGAGCATAAGTGTGATAAGCATATTGCTTATCGGTGAGGAGCTTTGTTAAAGCTCGAAAGTCGTCTATCGACGAGACTAAGATTTTAATAGATTCACCCGAGTTGGCTGCTCGGATGTAATGGATTTTGTGCTCATTGCACAATGTCGAGACCTCTGTCCATTTACCCTTTTCCCGAAGGAAAACGGGTGGTGGGACCTTGGCCTTGACAGAAGTTGGGGCCGGAGCGGGTGTTGAAGACACCGGGGCAGCTGGCGTTGAAGACGCCGCAGGAAGTGTAGGGACGGGCGTCGAGGGCGCCGGGTCTTGTTTCGAACGCTTCTTAGAGCGCTTCTTAACAAGCGTAAAGGAGGGAGACTCAGGGCCAGTTGGGGTGGCGTCCGAGGATGACTCGGTCGCGGGTGCGCGCTTGCGTCGCGGAGGGGCGTCTACTTCGCACTCCATGTCACTGGAGGAAGGGGACGCTGGAGAGCCTAAGACCAGAGGGGTCTGGGGGAATGGGGTGGCCTGAGGGGCCATTGGTGGATTTAACGCCATGATATGCGGGATGAGAGAATCAAGGAAACGGAACTTGTCAGCATTTATATATATGCGTTCAGCACCGATACTATCAACTAACTTCTTCCTAATCTCATCAGAGCTTAGGGAAGCCATTGCGGAGGGGTTGGGGAGGGACAATATATGAACCTAACAACGATGACTAACTTCCTAAAACCACCCTACACGCAGTAGGGCGGTTGAGAACGACGCGGATAACTTACTCGAACACGGCACTTGAAGTCCTGGAACAACGAATTCCCGTCGACGAAGCTCACGTTCCACGAAGTACGGTTAACAAGCCACTGTCCGCCGTGAAAACGGCGTTAGAAACTTATTAGAAGTACGGTTAACGAGCCACTGTCCGCCGTGAAAACGGCGTTAGAAACTTAATACGGTAAACTATGAAATTTGGGTGCTCAATTAGCGCGGGGGCTAAAAGAGCGGGAAGGCGTCTGCGATCGACGTGCGCTCGAGAACGCACGCAGACCGAGACTGGTAACTATCCTTAATTATTTCATAAATTATAGAGTAGGAGCATGTTAACGCATCATCATCGGTGCAGGCGCCCGCGGGCTCAAGCGCCCGGCGCCCCTCCCGCCGACCCTTCCCGCCCCGCTCCGCCACCGTGACGTCTCGCCGTGCGCCGACGAGTCAGCTGTCGATCGCCTCTGCAACTACTCATTCGCGCACGCGCATATTATACTTATCTTTTGATATTATAATAGTTCATCAATAAACATCTAAAAATACAGTCCGCTACTCTTTCAATTGTCGAACCACATCATCAAACATGATCCAGCTCGAAGGACCATGTTTGATGATGTGGTTCGACAAGTGAAACAGTAGCGGACTGTATTTTTAGATGTTTATTGATGAACTATTATAATATGAAAAGAAAAGTATAATATGCGCGTGCGCGAATGAGTAGTTGCAGATAGCCCGCGCTTGAGCCCGCGGGCGCCCGCACCGATGATGATGCGTTAACAGAGCATTTATAGGAGTAGGAGTGTATCCAAATTTTTTTGGAAATATTCGAGCAATGCCACCAGCAAAGTAGTTCTCCGATAACAGATCATTAAATCTGAGTGATGCACTGAATTGATAAAAATATCATTATTTATACGCTGCACTTCTTCTTCTACTATACTTCTTCGCACTATTTCCTTGATTCAACTACGACTGTAATTGAAATTGTACAAATCAAATCTTATACTAATCCTACCGAAAATGTACAAGCAACCAAGTTTTATAGGTTGCAAAGTTTATTTATTCAAATATTCACTACGAATGTAAAAATTGGATACTTATGAACGAGTAAAAAATTAAACGAGCTGCTTCAACAGTTCTTTCATTCATCAATAATTTCATTTATTTTCTTGCGCTTGAAATTTAGACTCAGTTTTAGTCAAACATTCCTTGGACAGACAAGCAATAAGCATATTTTAAAATTTTTTTGAAGCATTTAGTCTCAAATTTTGTTTGATTTGTTTAGTTTCCATTTACCTAATTATTTACATTTACATGACGGCCTGTTTGGTATGGAAGTAAGTAGCCTTGCCTTTCATGCCAGAGGCCCCGAGTTCGAATCCTGGTAGGGGCAGATATTTTATCATATCGCACAGAGAGTTAAAACTGATTTATACTCCAACAATAAATGTAAATTTTTCAAAAACAATACCAAAAATAGCATAAAAATCTAGCTTTTCGATAAATTAGATAATACTAAAATAATCCCAATACTTTCCAAGATATATTGCAATAACCTACTTAAGCATTTCTTTTAGGGGTCAAAAACAGAATTTTTGTTAGTGAGCAGACTTATTCTTTTTTTAATAGCAATTTTAGAGGATTTACTGGGTAGTAAATCAACTTAAAAGTTTCTACACTAGTTTATAGGAAATAGTTTAATGTAGTAAAACCACTTACCCCTTTATTCTACGTATCAATAAGCAAAGTATCTACAAGGCAATTAAGTCTGCGACACTATTGTAACACAATTTTATTGTTGTTTACGCTAGTAAGTTACTATATAGGCTATTTATATATATTATGTAGAAATACTTATGGATTGTATATATGTCCATTTTAAAGTAAATCATTATAATTGCACTATTAGTAAGTTTTCAAATACATAACATTACAAAACATAAATTGTACAATGTAAAAAGTGCTTATAGGATTACTAGCGGTTAAAATAATATATATAAATTAATTAATTAATTAAAAAAACAGTGGTTTAAGTTTTAAAAAAAAATATTGAAAATTGCGCAGTGTTTGCTAACAACAAAGTATTAGTTAGCCAAATAAAAATTGAAATAAAAATTGAAACTGAAATAACTTCAATCGTCACTTTTTAACTGATCTCCATTGTTTGTGGAGGCCAATCCCCTATAGAAGTTGTGATAGTGAGCGGGAATGTTAGGGAGTCCCTAAGGCTCACTAAATCATTATGCAAATTCTTTGTAATTGGTAATGGGCCATACCAATACCAATGAAATTTTTGTCTCGCTTATTTCTAGTTTTGTTTAAAATATCAAGGACATTTGGCTCATCGTCGAAATCGTATTTGAAAAAACCTTTGTAGGGGATTCCGGATGAACTGCTATTTCTTTATTTTTTTCCATGGCACTTTTTTCCCCGTGATATATTTTCCCAATTTTTTGCGACAGTTAGCCTTTTCCAATGGAAAAAGTCAGCCTTGGTCATTTCATTGACACTGTATTTATGGCCCTGTACTTTGGCGTTTCTCCTGACTGAGTAGACTTGATCGGGGACAAACAGAACTTTGTTCTTTTTTGCTGGCTCTATGCATGAATGCATTGAGTCGCCCTCGTTTAGTGTATGTCCTATTTTGCAGGTTTTTTTTTTTTTTTTTTTTTGCTGCCGAGGCACCCTCACGGGAGGGAGGTGGAAGATGCGTCATGCATACCCGCCCGCAGGTAAATTCCTCTGCGGGGGGGTTATGTGGGACTCACCAGAATGGCACCTACCCACTAAAAACCACCTGTTGGCTGTGGTAAGCGTATACCTTTAGCCTTCATCGGAAGCGACACCCGTCGGGAAGTTGGGCGCGCTGGCGGGTCTTCCCCCTGTAGTGAAAGTTGCACTGAAGGTGCTCAAAGGGACATGAGTTGGTGGCCGTTCTGGGCAGCCTCCGGTGAAGCCGGGGCTGGGCAGAGGTCGGCCGAAGCATGATTTAGGGATCAATTCATTTAAATGAACCTACAATGAATTGAGAAGGGAACTATGCTCCGCCAGAGCTAGCAAACGCTCTGTCGGAGTACGTGAAGCCCTAAGTTTACGGGCTAAGACTGCGATTTCACTAACATCGACATTTTTAATAGCGTCGCAGACGATACGTATATCGTCTGCTACGGAGGATTGAGGAGTGGGTTTGTATGGGCGAGGAGCCGGGATGGGATTCGATGCGGGACGCTGCCTCCAGTTTTCTGGAGCAGGCTTGGGCTGAGTAGGCTTTGCAGCCGGAGGAACCCGGCTACGCAGCGGCGGAAAGTTTTCTTGAGAAAGGCGCGGGGCCTGTTTGGGAGCCGCCCTTTTGAAATTGGAGCGCATACAACGGGGTGCACGAGGGCAGCCCCTGTAGTTTGCGGTGTGGCCGGACTGGCCACAAAGCACGCAATCGGGAGGAGAGGGAGTTTCAGGAGTGCGATTGCACTCCTTAGTGAAGTGCGGGACCAGGCACTTGACGCACCTGGGCGGTGCGCGACAGTTGGCCGCCGCGTGCCCGTACAACTGGCACCGATGGCACTGGCCGGGATGACCGCGGCGATGAGGCGCCTCGATCGAGATCCCAGAGAGGCCGCAAATAGAGCTAACCCCTTTCAGGATCTCTCTGGACTTGGGGACGTTGGCGAGAATCACCAAAGCGAGAGGGTGTTGCCTCCCGTACTTGCTGTGCAGTTTATGCACCGCGAGTGCCGGGAAGCCTTGGGACTGCAGATCCTCCAGGATAGCCTCGTTCGATAATTCGAACGGGACTCCCCTGAGTACCGCTCTGATCTTACGCTCTTCTGACAGAGCATAAGTGTGATAAGCATATTGCTTATCGGTGAGGAGCTTTGTTAAAGCTCGAAAGTCGTCTATCGACGAGACTAAGATTTTAATAGATTCACCCGAGTTGGCTGCTCGGATGTAATGGATTTTGTGCTCATTGCACAATGTCGAGACCTCTGTCCATTTACCCTTTTCCCGAAGGAAAACGGGTGGTGGGACCTTGGCCTTGACAGAAGTTGGGGCCGGAGCGGGTGTTGAAGACACCGGGGCAGCTGGCGTTGAAGACGCCGCAGGAAGTGTAGGGACGGGCGTCGAGGGCGCCGGGTCTTGTTTCGAACGCTTCTTAGAGCGCTTCTTAACAAGCGTAAAGGAGGGAGACTCAGGGCCAGTTGGGGTGGCGTCCGAGGATGACTCGGTCGCGGGTGCGCGCTTGCGTCGCGGAGGGGCGTCTACTTCGCACTCCATGTCACTGGAGGAAGGGGACGCTGGAGAGCCTAAGACCAGAGGGGTCTGGGGGAATGGGGTGGCCTGAGGGGCCATTGGTGGATTTAACGCCATGATATGCGGGATGAGAGAATCAAGGAAACGGAACTTGTCAGCATTTATATATATGCGTTCAGCACCGATACTATCAACTAACTTCTTCCTAATCTCATCAGAGCTTAGGGAAGCCATTGCGGAGGGGTTGGGGAGGGACAATATATGAACCTAACAACGATGACTAACTTCCTAAAACCACCCTACACGCAGTAGGGCGGTTGAGAACGACGCGGATAACTTACTCGAACACGGCACTTGAAGTCCTGGAACAACGAATTCCCGTCGACGAAGCTCACGTTCCACGAAGTACGGTTAACAAGCCACTGTCCGCCGTGAAAACGGCGTTAGAAACTTATTAGAAGTACGGTTAACGAGCCACTGTCCGCCGTGAAAACGGCGTTAGAAACTTAATACGGTAAACTATGAAATTTGGGTGCTCAATTAGCGCGGGGGCTAAAAGAGCGGGAAGGCGTCTGCGATCGACGTGCGCTCGAGAACGCACGCAGACCGAGACTGGTAACTATCCTTAATTATTTCATAAATTATAGAGTAGGAGCATGTTAACGCATCATCATCGGTGCAGGCGCCCGCGGGCTCAAGCGCCCGGCGCCCCTCCCGCCGACCCTTCCCGCCCCGCTCCGCCACCGTGACGTCTCGCCGTGCGCCGACGAGTCAGCTGTCGATCGCCTCTGCAACTACTCATTCGCGCACGCGCATATTATACTTATCTTTTGATATTATAATAGTTCATCAATAAACATCTAAAAATACAGTCCGCTACTCTTTCAATTGTCGAACCACATCATCAAACATGATCCAGCTCGAAGGACCATGTTTGATGATGTGGTTCGACAAGTGAAACAGTAGCGGACTGTATTTTTAGATGTTTATTGATGAACTATTATAATATGAAAAGAAAAGTATAATATGCGCGTGCGCGAATGAGTAGTTGCAGATAGCCCGCGCTTGAGCCCGCGGGCGCCCGCACCGATGATGATGCGTTAACAGAGCATTTATAGGAGTAGGAGTGTATCCAAATTTTTTTGGAAATATTCGAGCAATGCCACCAGCAAAGTAGTTCTCCGATAACAGATCATTAAATCTGAGTGATGCACTGAATTGATAAAAATATCATTATTTATACGCTGCACTTCTTCTTCTACTATACTTCTTCGCACTATTTCCTTGATTCAACTACGACTGTAATTGAAATTGTACAAATCAAATCTTATACTAATCCTACCGAAAATGTACAAGCAACCAAGTTTTATAGGTTGCAAAGTTTATTTATTCAAATATTCACTACGAATGTAAAAATTGGATACTTATGAACGAGTAAAAAATTAAACGAGCTGCTTCAACAGTTCTTTCATTCATCAATAATTTCATTTATTTTCTTGCGCTTGAAATTTAGACTCAGTTTTAGTCAAACATTCCTTGGACAGACAAGCAATAAGCATATTTTAAAATTTTTTTGAAGCATTTAGTCTCAAATTTTGTTTGATTTGTTTAGTTTCCATTTACCTAATTATTTACATTTACATGACGGCCTGTTTGGTATGGAAGTAAGTAGCCTTGCCTTTCATGCCAGAGGCCCCGAGTTCGAATCCTGGTAGGGGCAGATATTTTATCATATCGCACAGAGAGTTAAAACTGATTTATACTCCAACAATAAATGTAAATTTTTCAAAAACAATACCAAAAATAGCATAAAAATCTAGCTTTTCGATAAATTAGATAATACTAAAATAATCCCAATACTTTCCAAGATATATTGCAATAACCTACTTAAGCATTTCTTTTAGGGGTCAAAAACAGAATTTTTGTTAGTGAGCAGACTTATTCTTTTTTTAATAGCAATTTTAGAGGATTTACTGGGTAGTAAATCAACTTAAAAGTTTCTACACTAGTTTATAGGAAATAGTTTAATGTAGTAAAACCACTTACCCCTTTATTCTACGTATCAATAAGCAAAGTATCTACAAGGCAATTAAGTCTGCGACACTATTGTAACACAATTTTATTGTTGTTTACGCTAGTAAGTTACTATATAGGCTATTTATATATATTATGTAGAAATACTTATGGATTGTATATATGTCCATTTTAAAGTAAATCATTATAATTGCACTATTAGTAAGTTTTCAAATACATAACATTACAAAACATAAATTGTACAATGTAAAAAGTGCTTATAGGATTACTAGCGGTTAAAATAATATATATAAATTAATTAATTAATTAAAAAAACAGTGGTTTAAGTTTTAAAAAAAAATATTGAAAATTGCGCAGTGTTTGCTAACAACAAAGTATTAGTTAGCCAAATAAAAATTGAAATAAAAATTGAAACTGAAATAACTTCAATCGTCACTTTTTAACTGATCTCCATTGTTTGTGGAGGCCAATCCCCTATAGAAGTTGTGATAGTGAGCGGGAATGTTAGGGAGTCCCTAAGGCTCACTAAATCATTATGCAAATTCTTTGTAATTGGTAATGGGCCATACCAATACCAATGAAATTTTTGTCTCGCTTATTTCTAGTTTTGTTTAAAATATCAAGGACATTTGGCTCATCGTCGAAATCGTATTTGAAAAAACCTTTGTAGGGGATTCCGGATGAACTGCTATTTCTTTATTTTTTTCCATGGCACTTTTTTCCCCGTGATATATTTTCCCAATTTTTTGCGACAGTTAGCCTTTTCCAATGGAAAAAGTCAGCCTTGGTCATTTCATTGACACTGTATTTATGGCCCTGTACTTTGGCGTTTCTCCTGACTGAGTAGACTTGATCGGGGACAAACAGAACTTTGTTCTTTTTTGCTGGCTCTATGCATGAATGCATTGAGTCGCCCTCGTTTAGTGTATGTCCTATTTTGCAGGTTTTTTTTTTTTTTTTTTTTTGCTGCCGAGGCACCCTCACGGGAGGGAGGTGGAAGATGCGTCATGCATACCCGCCCGCAGGTAAATTCCTCTGCGGGGGGGTTATGTGGGACTCACCAGAATGGCACCTACCCACTAAAAACCACCTGTTGGCTGTGGTAAGCGTATACCTTTAGCCTTCATCGGAAGCGACACCCGTCGGGAAGTTGGGCGCGCTGGCGGGTCTTCCGCCTGTAGTGAAAGTTGCACTGAAGGTGCTCAAAGGGACATGAGTTGGTGGCCGTTCTGGGCAGCCTCCGGTGAAGCCGGGGCTGGGCAGAGGTCGGCCGAAGCATGATTTAGGGATCAATTCATTTAAATGAACCTACAATGAATTGAGAAGGGAACTATGCTCCGCCAGAGCTAGCAAACGCTCTGTCGGAGTACGTGAAGCCCTAAGTTTACGGGCTAAGACTGCGATTTCACTAACATCGACATTTTTAATAGCGTCGCAGACGATACGTATATCGTCTGCTACGGAGGATTGAGGAGTGGGTTTGTATGGGCGAGGAGCCGGGATGGGATTCGATGCGGGACGCTGCCTCCAGTTTTCTGGAGCAGGCTTGGGCTGAGTAGGCTTTGCAGCCGGAGGAACCCGGCTACGCAGCGGCGGAAAGTTTTCTTGAGAAAGGCGCGGGGCCTGTTTGGGCGCCGTCCTTTTGAAATTGGAGCGCATACAACGGGGTGCACGAGGGCAGCCCTTGTAATTTGCGGTGTGGCCGGACTGGCCACAAAGCACGCAATCGGGAGGAGAGGGAGTTTCAGGAGTGCGATTGCACTCCTTAGTGAAGTGCGGGACCAGGCACTTGACGCACCTGGGCGGTGCGCGGCAGTTGGCTGCCGCGTGCCCGTACAATTGGCACCGATGGCACTGGCTGGGATGACCGCGGTGATGAGGCGCCTCGATTGAGATCCCAGAGAGGCCGCAAATAGAGCTAACCCATTTCAGGATCTCTCTGGACTTGGGGACGTTGGCGAGAATCACCAAAGCGAGAGGGTGTTGCCTCCCGTACTTGCTGTGCATTTTATGCACCGCGAGTGCCGGGAAGCCTTGGGACTGCAGATCCTCCAGGATGGCCTCGTTCGATAATTCGAACGAGATTCCCCTGAGTACCGCTCTGATCTTACGCTCTTCTGACAGAGCATAAGTGTGATAAGCATATTGCTTATCGGTGAGGAGCTTAGTCAAAGCTCGGAAACCGTCTATCGACGAGACAGTGATTTTAATAGATTAACCCGAGTTTACCGCTCGGGTGTAAAGGATCTTGTGCTCATTGCACAATGTCGAGACCTCAGTCCATTTACCCTTTTCCCGAAGGAAAATGGGTGGTGGGACCTTGGCCTTGACAGAAGTCGGGGCCGGAGCGGGTGTTGAAGACACCGGGGCAGCTGGCGTTGAAGACGCCGCAGGGGGTGTAGGGACGGGCGCCGAGGGCGCCGGGTCTTGTTTCGAGCGCTTCTTAGAGCGCTTCTTAACAAGGGTGAAAGAGGGAGGCTCATCAGGGCCAGTTGGGGTGGCATCCGAGGATGACTCGGTCGCAGGTGCGCGCTTGCGGCGCGGAGGGGCGTTTTCTTCGCACTCCATGTCACTGGAGGAAGGGGACGCGGGAGGGCCTAAGACCTGAGGGGTCTGGGGGACTGGGGTAGCCTGAGGGGCCATTGGTGGAGTTAACGCCATGATATGCGGGATAAGAGAATCAAGGAAACGGAACTTGTCAGCATTTATATATATGCCTTCAGCACCGATACTATCAGCTAACTTCTTCCTAATCTCATCATAGCTTAGGGAAGCCATTGCGGAGGGGTTGGGGAGGGACAATATATGAACCTAACAACGATGACTAACTTCCTAAAACCACCCTACACGCAGTAGGGCGGTTGAGAACGACGCGGATAACTTACTCGAACACGGCACTTGCAGTCCTGGAACAACGAATTCCCGTCGACGAAGCTCACGTTCCACGAAGTACGGTTAACAAGCCACTGTCCGCCGTGAAAACGGCGTTAGAAACTTATTAGAAGTACGGTTAACGAGCCACTGTCCGCCGTGAAAACGGCGTTAGAAACTTAATACGGTAAACAACTATGAAATTTGGGTGCTCAATTAGCGCGGGGGCTAAAAGAGCGGGAAGGCGTCTGCGATCGACGTGCGCTCGAGAACGCACGCAGACCGAGACTATTTTGCAGGATTTTTTTTTTTTTTTTTTTTTTTTTGGTTCCCCTCCACGGGAAGGGCAGGAGGACATAAAAAATGCTCTGACGCATACTCCGCGCGCGCGATCGGAGTTATGTGGGACTCGTCCCGACGCCTACCAGAACCATACCCACTAAAAAACCCCCTGTCGGCTCGTGCATTTTTGCCACTCAGCCTTCATCTGAACGACGGCCAATTGGAGAAAGAGGCCGCGCCAGCGGGGCCCTTAAGGGGTCACCCGCTGAGATTCACATAGCACTGAAGGTGCTCAAAAAAGAAAAGTAAAAATAAAACATTAAAAATGAAAAATAAAAATAGCATTAATTCGGATTTACGTTAGAATTAGAATTTACGTTAGAATTAGGATTTGCGGCCTGAAGGGCCTCGAGAGCTAAAGTTAACTGCGTGCGTTCGCTCGTGTGCGCGTTTCTCGGTCTAGCGATTTTGTAAATCGAATCTAACACAGGAACAGTATATGAGACTGAATCTCGAACAAGATGATTGGGATGGGATTCGGCACGTTTGAAGAACGATTCTGAGAGTGTTTTGAGGTGCTGTTGCACTGTAGGCAGTTCAAGATCTCTGTGCAGGTCCGCGTTACGCACGTACCAAGGTGCGTTTGTGGCCCTGCGGCAGAAGAGATTTTGAACTACCTGCAGCTTATACAGGACGGAGGGTTTGGCGTGGGCAAAGACTGGCGAAGCATATGACATGACGGGTCTAACGCAGACCTTGTAAAGCGTACGTTTATTTCTAAAAGACATTTTACTTTTTCTACCTATCATACTATTTAAGCGGCTTAAGTAGAAACGCGCGAGTTTCGTTACTCTATCGACGTGTGGCTTGAAAGAAAGCGTCTGATCTAAGGTGACGCCTAAGTATTTGACAGTGCGCTTCCAGGGGATGGGAACACCTAACATACGAATGTGCGGATCGTTGTGGCGATTACGACGTTTGTGGTCGAATTGAATAGCAGAACTCTTATCTGGGTTGACATCGATACGCCATTTTTGAAACCAAACACCGAGGGCGTTTACGGCCTTTTGGAGTCTGGTGATGTTATACGGGATCGCTTGACTTTTAGTGTAAAGGGCGGTATCGTCTGCAAAGAGGGCGAGTTCGACGCCTTTCGGCGGGATGGGGATGTCGTTAGTGTACACGGTGTACAGCAGAGGGGCGAGGACTGAGCCTTGCGGGACTCCAGCCTTTATGGGACGAGGCGCGGAGAGCGTGCCTTCATGTTTGAATCGAAAAGTACGGTCTTTAAGAAACGACGCTATTAATCTGACTAGGCGAGCCGGTAAGCCTATTTTATAGAGTTTAAAAACGAGACCGCTGTGCCAGACTTTGTCGAAAGCCTTGGCTACGTCAAAGAGAACCGCGATTGTTTTTTTACGACGCTGAGAGAATCCTTCGAGTATGTACTCGACGATTCGATGGACTTGCTGAGGGCAGGAGTGCTTAGCGCGAAAGCCGAACTGGTGGGGAATGATGAGAGGATTTTGCAGGAAGCGATGCACTATTTTTATATTTAATTGTTGGCACGCAAATAGATACAGAGCAAATACAAATCGATTGTATTTTACCCTGTACAGTCATCGAAACAAAATGAAATTGCTGTAATGCCGCTCGCAGCATCATTATTTATGAATATCCAAAGACAACTTGCAATTTAATTGGCTCCTTGTTTAGTAAGTTGAGCGTGACAAACAAAGCAATGGCCTTCTTTTTTTAAATATATTATATATCGTCACATTACAGACAGGGTATTTTCTCTTATAATGAAAAACCCCGACATCAGATTGGTGTATGCTTAACACCTTCCCTAAATCAAAGCATGTGGCAGTTTTGATGGCTTTTCCTCATTTACTTTTACGTATTTTTAATTTTTTTATATAGAAATCATATTTTTCTTTCAGTTGACTTTTTCTCTCACTATTTGCTTGTGCATATAGGCTACAAATTTTGCACAATCCTTTTAAGGGTGGAAATAGCCCAAATTAAATTGAGTGTTAAATATTAGGTCCTTACATATGAAATTGGCCGTTTGTCGTACTGGCCAATTTGTTCAGTATTATCTCCTGTTTGGTTAAGAATTCCAATTTCAAATTTGTACAGCTATTTACTCACGTATTTATGTTTCGAAAAAGCGTTATTCATTTGCTTTTTTCTCTTTGTCTTTTCTTTGCGTCACTTAGTTTACAAAGTGGAAAACTTGAAATATTGCGAGAACTAGTTCCACCGTGGCACCAGTGCTGCAGAAACGGTTGCGCAAAAGAAAATATAGAGCGTTTTTGGTCCCAAAGTTTTCGTTCTGGACATTTCGACCTGCAGCACAAGCCCCATGGACGGCTGGATATCAAAGTTGATAATGAAGAATTGAAAGCTATTGTGGACGCGGATCCATCGCAAACCACGTCCGAGTTAGCTGTAGGCTGCGGTGTTAGTGACAAAACTGTTTTAATCCACTTAAAGCAAATTGAAAAGGTGAAAAAGCTTGAGAGGTACCTCACGAATAGAGTGCAGCGAAACGACAAACGCGCGTCGACTGCTGCGTTACATTACTCAACCGGCACAATAATGAAAAGATTTTAAATCTTAGCATTACCGCTGCTGCGTCAGGAGAACGCTAGACAACACACTGCACAACAGACGGCTACCAAATTAGAGGAGCCTCAATTGGAATGTCTAAGACAGCCACCGTACTCCCCGGACCTTGCTCTAAGAGATTACCATTTTTTTCGAAATTTGGATAACTTCTTGTAAGGGAAAAAATTCAACTCCGATGGGGTAGTCCAAAGCTTCTTCAAAGATTTAATTAATGCCTGCCGAATGGTTTTTTTAGTAAAGGGATCAATGAACTACCTAAGAGATGGCAAAAGTGCATGGATACCAATGGTACATACTTTTATGAAATAAATATATTATGTAAAAAAAATTTACTTTATGTTCCTCCCTTACAAAACTGTAATTTCATATGTAAGGACCTAAAGAATTTTTCATGTTTATTAAAGACTGTTTTCTCATTTACGCTCAGTGTGCTCAAAAACATTTGCTTGCCACGGTATCTTGGCTATTAATTAAAGAATATCGAATGATTGCGTTCGGAATCTTTTTCCATATTATAATACAGTACGTGTTGGTTTTTGTTTGACGAATCTTAAAATATAGTCCCACTGAGGTTCGTGTTCTGCCAAGTTCTAGAAATATTTAAATATATCCAACCGTTGTGGATCATAAATTTTTTCAGAACAACTTATTCTACACGAACATGAATCTTCCATTTTTATAGTAGGCCTGTTAGTTTTAGTTTTGATGCTTGCATATTCTTTTCCAGATTTTTTTTTTAAATTTTATTTTTGTTGAATTGCCAATTTTTTTCGTCCCGTACTCTTTTCCGACTTCCTCCTTTATTTTATGCCGCTTCTACAAAATGTTCATCATTGATAAAAACCGTTGTTATAGAGGCTACAAAACATACCGGGTTTGTATTAATGGATAGTTTCTTCGGGTTCTGAAGTAGTGCTAGAGGCCATTGCAGAAAAAGGAATATGCTGTCTGTCAGGTATGGAGCCATACTCTGTATCAGATACAGGGTTACTTTCTGTTTCAACTAAGGCGTTATGTTCAGTTACAGGAAAGTGATCTTGAATGAACGCTTCGAGAAAACAGTAAACAATGTATATTATTTGGAGTCAAACCATTTGGAGGATATTACCCGTTTAAATGTTAATGGACTGGAATTGAATAAACCCAAATCCACAGAATCCGCGAGTGCATTTAGGTAATTACTCGCTCTGACAAAAAAAGAAAATTTCCTATAATTGGTATTACTGTACTGTACGTGCAAAAATACTGGAAGTCTACCGGATTTTGCGGGTACACGAAGATTGATGTTAGAAAGAAGATATGGCAAATCTACTTTTGACTGCGCTATTTTAACGAAGAGCGAAACCTCTGCTATCTTACGTCTTTCTGCAAGTGGCAAAATATGATGTCTCTTACATCTCGACTCACATAGGTTTTGCTCTTAAACTGTAAGTAAGTACCTTAAGAACTTTCGCTGGATTGTTTCGAGTCTGCTGACGTATACGTCATGTTGTGGATTCCAGATCTGAGAACAATACTCGAGAGTGCTACGCACTAAACTACAAAATAGTATTTTAACAATTTTGACACTTTTGAACTGCGAACACGTTCTTATTACGAATCCCATAGTTTTATTGGCTTTCCTGGCAACATGGTCTATATGTTTTGAAATGTTAATTTAGAGTCAAGAATTACGCCGAGATCCATTATATCATTGACTCGTTGAAGATTCTGTTCTTTGATATTGTAGCAAAATAAAATAGACTGTAATTTGCGAGAAAAAGTTATTAAGTGACATTTCGAAACAGGTAAACAGGTACAGGTATTTTATACGGTACACGTTTTCACACTTTTTATCGTTAATAAAACCATCACCGTCATTATACCGTCAACACCGTTGCCATTTGACATTAACCTAATAAAGTGAAATTGCTCAATAAACATTTGATAAGGCCAGAATAGCTGTGGAGGACGGATATTGATACATTATTAGTGACTCGTTCTGGATAAAATATTGAAATTATCCATAGTTGTGACAGAATTCCCACGTACAGTTTATTACTGAAGATATATTAAAACGTAAGATTTATGGTACTGAATCCGGGCGATACTGACGAAATTGCGAAATCGGATATGGATTATGGGAGCCACGTGTTATCTTAACTTATTTATTTTCTGCAAGAAATTATATCAAGCGCGATGACTTGCAAATATAAATGTTATTATTTCCTAAACTGGCTTGAGAAAATACTGTTAAACTGATTTCCTTTGATCCAGCTATAATAACGAGTAAATGAAACCTATAGTTCTATAAAGTGTATTAAGATTTAAACTTATGAATATTTTTTTATTTTATTTAAAAATAACAAAAATAATTATAATTTAAATAAACTTACGATAAATTAATTTTAAATTGATGACAACCAGTGGTGTGACGACCGAGTGGTGTGGTGGTTAGTAGTCCTGCCTCATACGCCGAATGTCCCAGGTTCGAGTCCTGGTAGGAGCATTTTTTGTTTTTGAACACAGATGTTTGTTCTAAGAGGTTTTTTTTTGTTCCCCTCCGCGGAGAGGGCAGGAGGATAAAAAATGCTTTGAAGCATACTCCGCGCGCGTGATCGGAGTTATGTGGGACTCGCTCCGAGCCTACCAGAGCCCTACCAACTAAAAAACCCGCTGAATGACTCGTGCAATTTTTTCATCTGAGCGACGACCAATCGGAGTAAGAGGCCGCGCTAGCGGGGCCCAGAAGGGGTCACCCGCTGGGATTTACATAGCACTGAAGGCGCTCAAAGCACGGATGGTGAATTCATAGCACTGAAGGTGCTCAAAATTAAATTAAAAATGGAATTAATTCGAATTAACATTAGGATTAGAAGTTGCGGCCTGAAGGGCTTCGAGATCTAGTGTTGGCTGCGTCGCTACGTTCGTGTGCACCTTTCTCGGTCTAGCGACTTTGAACTTCGAATCTTAGACAGGAGTAGTATATGAGACTGAATCGTGAACTAGAGGATTGAGATGGGTTTCGGAGCATTTGAAGAACGCTTCAGAGAGGGTTTTGAGGTGTTGTTGCACTGTAGGCAGTTAAAGATCTCTGTGCAGGTCCGCGTTACAAACGTACCACGGTGCGTTTGTGGCCCTGCGGCAAAAAAGATTTTGAACTACCTGCAGTTTGTGCAGAACGGAGGGTTTGGCATGGGCAAAAATTGGCGAGGCATATGTCATGGCGGGTCTAACGCAGGTCTTATAAAGCGCACGTTTATTTTTAAAAGACATTTTACTTTTTCTACCTAACATACTCAATCGACGTGTGGTTTGAAAGAAAGCGTCTGGTCTAAGGTGACACCTAAGTATTTGGTACTGCGCTTCCAGGGGATGGGAATGCCTAACATTTGGATGTGGAGATTCTAATCAGCGATACGACGGTGTTTGCAGTCGAAGTAAACCGCAGAACTCTTGTCTGGGTTCACATCGATGCGCCATTTTTGAAACCATGCACCGAGGGCGTTTACGGCCTTTTGGAGTATGGTGACGAGACCCGGGACACTGAGGCCTTTGGTGTAAAGGGCGGTGTCGTCGGCAAAGAGGGCGAGTTCGACTTCTTTCGGCAGTGTCGTTACAACAGAGGGGCGAGGACTGAGCCTTGAGGGACTCCAGCCTTTATGGGACGAGGCGCGGAAAGCGTGCCTTCATGTTTAAAATGACACGTACGGTCTTTGAGAAACGAGATTATCCTAACTAGGCAAAGCGGTAAGCCTATTTTGTAGAGTTTATAGACGAGACCGCTGTGCCAGACATTATCGAAAGCCTTTCCCTTCATGTTTAAAACGAAACGTTGAGGCAGGTGCTTCAGTGCGTGGTTAGAAGTACCCGCAGCCGGAGCCTTTTTGGACTTTTGACTTCTAATGAGAAGTAAGATTTCATTATTAGAGACTGTGACGGGGTCGTTGGTGATGGGGAGAGATTCTCTGCGGAGAACTTCGTCCTCCACTGCCTGGATATGGGAGGGATCCGCGGGTTGCGTGCTGGGCGAGCATTGTGCCGCTATGCTGTCGGCGAAGCATTCGGCTTTCTCTTCGACTTCGAAGGCAATAGTGCCATCGGGACGAGTGAGAAGAGGAACGTGAGAGGTGGTGTCTAAGCATAGGGCTCGGGCCATACTATAGTACGCTTTGTGGGATGGGGAGATATCCTCCATGAGATCGTTAAACTGAGCGTCTCGGAGTTCCGCGAGGCAAGACCTAACTTTACGTTGTAGCTGATTTGCAGCTGTTCTATAGGCGGGCGTGGGATATTTCTTGGCTCTCCGGAGCGCCGCGTTCTTAGCTTTAATAAGATTGCTTACGGCTAAAGGAAGCGTGAGTTTGTTTTGCTTAGCAACCTTTTCGTTATCGCTGAAGGCTGAGTTGATAGCATCAGTGAGGGAATTTACTAATGTCTGGCCCGTTGTTCTGAAGGAACAGTTTGAGCTCAGGGAGGTTTGTATTAAGGCCACGAGCGTTAAATGAAACGAGGAATAAGCCCTTGGGTTTTATACGACAGGACGCGGGATTTACAGGTCTAGACATTTTATATACTATTTATCGAATTTATACAAATTATTGAATTTATAAAGAACTAAGTAGCGAGTGATGCTCGGCTAACGGGAAGAGACTTTTGAGGAGAGCGGGCGGCTCGCAGTTTGCGTGCGAGTACGGCGATTTCCCTAATCGACGTTTTGGATAACGTCGAACACGGTCGAAGACGACGGAACGGGACGCGGGCCTGGAAAGGAGCTGGAATAGGTAGGGGAGGTGGAGCGGCCGGATGCTGTCTCCAGGAGAGAACCGGACTAGGCGTCGGCTGCATGGGCTTTGCTTCTGGGGGACCCTGGATGCGCAGCGGCAGGAAGTTGGCGGGAGTGAGCAGCGGCACCGGTTTAGGCGCGGCCCTCTTAACGGAGGAGCGTGGAGCGCGAGGACAACCCCTGTAGTTTGCTGTGTGGCCGGACTGAACTCAAAGCACACATGCAGGAGGGGAAGTAGAGTCGGGAGTGCGAGTGCACTCCTTTATTATATAAGAATCCAGGCACTTAACGCACCTGGGGGGAGCTGAGCAATTAGCCGCTGCGTGGCCGTAAAACTGGCAAGGGTGGCCGCGACGGTTGGGACGCTCGACAGAAATGTTCGAGAGTCCGCAGATTGTGCGAGCCTCTCTGAAAATCTCCTTCGAGTTGGGAGTGTTGGTAAGGATTACTAACGCTAACGGAAAACGTTTGCCGCGGTTGGAGTGCATCTTGTGCACTGCTTCAGCTAGGAAGCCCTGGGACTTAAGGTCCTCGAGGATACCATCATTCGCGAGCTCGAACGGGACGCACCGTAGTACTGCGCGGATCTTACGCTCCTCCGGGAGGGCGTAGGTGTGATACGCGATTTGTCTGACTGATAAAAGCCTAGTGAATGCGCGGAAGTCCTCGATAGTCGCAACTTGGATTTTAATGGATTCGCCTGCGTTAGCTGCTTTAACATAATTGATTTTTTGCTCTTTGCAAAGAGTAGATACCGCGGTCCATTGCGCTTTTTCGCGGAGAAAGACGGGCGGAGGGAGCTGAGGCTTAGGTGGGACGGGTGCGCAGCGCGTCGCTGGCTTCGACGGGATCGACGGAGACGTGGTCACTTCAAGTGACATAAGTGGCGCGGGGGCGAGTGTTGAGGACACCTGGGAGGGCTCAGCTGTTGGAGACACCGCGGCTTTTTTCGAACGCTTTTTAGAGCGTTTGGCGATTAATTGGAATGGGGGCTCAGGAGAGTCGGTTAAAGTGGCGGCGACCGACGCAGCTTCGGACGCGGCGGAGTCTGAATCGCTCCCTGGAGTGGTACGCTTCCTACGTGATGTGCGCGAGGACGTGTCCGACAGGCTTAGGTGGAACGGGTGCGCAGCGCGTCACTGGCTTCGACGGGATCGACGGAGACGCGATCACTTCGAGTGACATAAGTGGCGCGTGGGCGGGTGTTGAGGACACCTGGGAGGGCTCAGGTGTTGGAGACACCGCGGCTTTTTTAGAACGCTTCTTAGAGCGTTTGGCGACTAATTTGAATAGGGGCTCAGGAGAGCCGGTTAAAGTGGCGGCGACCGACGAACCTTCAGACACGGCGGAGTCTGTATCGTTCCCGGGAGCGGTACGCTTTCTACGTGATGTGCGAGAGGACGTGTCCGACACACAGTCCATGTCGGAGGGCATGGTAGACGCGGGAGGAGAGCTAAAGACCTGAGGGGTCTGGGCGTTGGTGGCCTGAGGAGCCGGGATTGGGGCCTGAGGGGGCGAGGACGCGTTAAAAGTAATTAAAGCCTGAGTTATGACTTCATCTTTGATCGGAACACCCGACGCGGCGAGTGCCTGGACGAAGGCCTTCGCAAAGTTAAGTAAACTCTGCGAATTCATTAGGGAGGGGTTGGGACTAATTATATGAATATATAAAAGATGCCTTGTGTTCCTAAAAACCTAGCGAACCCTAGCGGCTAACCTCCCTACCAGCGGTAGGGGGGCTGGGGAGAATAACTAAAAACTAACCGTAGTTCGCCGACGGCCGCTACCTAGAATCCTAAAAAGGGAACGCAGGTAAAGAGTTGACTGCGTTAGAGTCAACGTTTACCGACAAAAACGACAAATATGCACGGAAAGACACAAATATGACAAAAATAAATATAAAAATAGAAAAGTAAATAAATAAAATAGTGGAAAGGAAAAATAAATAAAATAAAAGGACTGGATCAGTACAAATTCAGTTGTCACCGTTAGGTATCCTTTGTACTAAAACCAGAATACTTTACGCTGGGCACACACAGCACTCAGTACAACACAGCACAGCACATTGAAGACTAAGAGGCTAAGTCGCAATGAAAAATCACTGAAGGTGATCAAAATGAAAAGTAAATAATTGAAAACATAAAAAATTGAAAAATAAAATTGCTTTAATTCGGATTTACGTTAGAATTAGAGTTTACGTTAGAATTAGAATTTGCAGCCTGAAGGACTTCGAGACCTAAAGTTAATTGCGTGGGTTCGCCAGTGTGCGCGTTTCTTGGTCTAGCGATTTTGAATTTCAAATCTAACGGACGCGGGGTTTAAGGCGTTATATTGCTTATTTACGAATTTATATAAAATAAAATTTATAACGAACTTAGAAGCGAGTGATGCTCGGCTAACGCAAATAAACGCTCTTGAGGAGAGCGGGCTGCTCGCAGTTTGCGTGCGAGTACGGAAATTTCCTTAATGTCGACGTTTTGAATGACGTCGAACACGGTCTTCATGTCCTCAGCCAACGACGACTGAGGTGAAGATGACGGAGCGGGACGCGGGCCTACAGGAGCTACGGGAGCTGGGATAGGACGGGAAGGAGCAGGTGGAGCGGCCGGACGCTGCCTGTAGGACAGAGCCGGAGTAGGCGTCGGCTGAACGGGCTTTGCTTCCGGGGGACCCTGGTTGCGCAGCGGTGGGAAGAAGTTGGCTGGAGAGAGCGGTGGCGCCGGTTTAGGCGCGGCCCTCTTAACGGAGGAGCGTGGAGCGCGAGGACAACCCCTGTAGTTTGCTGTGTGGCCGGACTGAACTCAAAGCACACATGCAGGAGGGGAAGTAGAGTCGGGAGTGCGAGTGCACTCCTTCATTATATAAGGATCCAGGCACTTAACGCACCTGGGGGGAGCTGAGCAATTAGCCGCTGCGTGGCCGTAAAACTGGCAAGGGTGGCCGCGACGGTTGGGACGCTCGACAGAAATGTTCGAGAGTCCGCAGATTGTGCGAGCCTCTCTGAAAATCTCCTTCGAGTTGGGAGTGTTGGTAAGGATTACTAACGCTAACGGAAAACGTTTGCCGCGGTTGGAGTGCATCTTGTGCACTGCTTCAGCTAGGAAGCCCTGGGACTTAAGGTCCTCGAGGATACTGTTACGGCGCGGGTCGGAGAAGTGTTTTTAAAAAAAATATTTTAATGACACTAGAATAAAGTTTATTTATAAGAATAAAAGATATTGAAAATTCACAAAGAAATAGAAATAGAAATTGACTTTAGATATCAACCCGTGTAGTTACTTCGAGATATGAACCGAGACTGAAAAATATATTAATTAAATCTAAAACGACAAAACTGAAATATGATCATTTTGTTTACTGTAAGAGATGCATCGTGGGAATGCAACTCAGCAGTTTAATATACATTATCATAGTGTGAGCATATGTAACACTCCCCACCTTAAGACTGAACATCACCCTTAAACTGTGATGTGAAGTTAGAACAAGGGTTGTTATCTATAACAAAAATATGACATTATAATTTTAAACCAGTTAAGATACACAATATTTTAAAATTCTAAAGACTAAATTTAAACAATATAGAAGTACACGTTACGAAAAAGTAATAAAAGAATTGAATTAAACAAAGTACAATTTAATTGTTATTAAACTTAAGTTTCCTGAAATTTACTAAATCTAGTCTCAATTTAAAGATAAGCTCTACGTAGAGAAATAATGTGCTTATTATAATAAACTAAAATAGGACTATATGATAAACTAAATTTACATTTGTAAGTTTAGCGACATAGCATAGTGTTATACAAAATTTCGGGTAGCTTGAGAAATCACATAAAATATTTAGAAAGCAAAAACATATTTGTTACTTATTTAAGGTTTTAAAACAAACTCAACGACCTAGTAAAGTGAAGATAAAGACATTTTAAAAGTAACATATAATAAGAGTAAACATCAAGTAGTAGTGTATTAACATTCACTACTATCGAAAGTTACGAAACACTTAAACATAGGATTCATAAAGACATAGGCTAGGAAATATAGTAGCTTACTAATTATACTTAATTATTTATCAAAGCAATTACTAATAAGTACAATACCTAATTATAAACATACAATATTAATTATAAGATTAAGTTATAATATTACGTTTCGACATTACAGGCAAAGATCTAACTGAAAGTTCGTCATCCTTTGAATTAATGATTTCTTGTAAACTATGCATTTTATTTGTAACTTTCTTATCTTTTGAATTATGACATTGGTTGTAAATTTGTATACAATATGAGTTAGGATTCTTTTTACAAAAATATCTTCAACTTTTAAACAAAATGTATAATAAGAAAAGAATACCTAAAACATAGGAAATCGACAAATAGTGTGTAGAGTATTTTTGAAAGTGTGAAGGACTTTCAACATTGTTTAATTCATTTTCAAGCTGTGACAAATGGACACTAGCGTGAAGCAAAGAGTCTAAATTATTTAGAGCAGATAATTTTACGAAAGGTAATTTAGATAAGGTTTTATTAATTTTTGACTTTTCACAACAATCGTCAAGAACAATATTAAAATTAGAAATTTTATTCGTAGTGATATTAAGACTTATGCTATCTTTAGGAATCAGTTGTAAAGTTTTATAAAAAGCTCTGCAAGACTTAGGCAGGTGTAATGTTCCTGTACCAAAAAGAATTTCATCATAAGGTTTGACATCATTTTCACATGTTATATGACATTTGCCAGGGTTTGATTGGACAAAAATCCATCTACCGTTACTAATTTTATGGAATACATCGATAGAGCCATACAACAATTTTATTTCACATAGACTTGGCAATTTATTTATAACTTCAGTAAGTGTTTGGGCTTTAGTATATAATTAATTTGTATAAACTTTAAATCAATTTTAAGTTTTTCATTTAAATCTTTGAATCTAATAATGTATGTTCACTTACTTTAAAACGTATTGTCAGTCAATGTAGTAGCTATAAATCATTGCTATTTAATTTTATTAGGCATATCTATTTGTATTTCGATTAACCTACCGTCAACTCACTTGCAATATATTCATTGAACCGTTAACATCAGCTCTTGTAATTTTCGTTTATAAATCGAATTAAAGCTTGTTTTATAACAACATTCAATGTTTTATTTTATGGTTTCTTACCATAAAAATTGGCGACCGTGACAGGACCTGCAATTAGAAGATTTAGAAGAACAAAAACAAGAAATTTCTACTGCGTCATACAAAGAAAAATATCGCTGTGTTGTCGTTTATAATTTTGCTTGCTCTAATTGAACATCATTGAAGATCGCCGAGCTGCTAACATAACGACGAAGTGCTGGTAAATACGAGAAGGTGCTGCAGAAATATCATCGAGCTGCCACGCGCCGTGCCGTGACGTCATAAAACCGTTGTGTCGCGTCATCGGAAGATCCAGCCGCCGGGAGCAGTTCTAACAGCATAAAAGGGAGTGTACCAACTGGAACCACAGCCAACTAGCGGCCACATCGAGGAACCTGCCAGCGGGGAACAAATCTTCGTGTTAACACCGCCGTGCAATAGGTCCAATTCAGTTAAGTGCTCTGTTCCTTTATCCATCCTACCTAATCATTCATTGCATTTAAAGTAAATAAATTCATACTTTTAAAACTCATTTACCAATATTTACCGCCAGGTTGTGCTATCAGTAAGACGCGACGGGTAAATTATTGTAACATTGAATCTTTTCTTTTACACTCCATTCATACATTGATTTCTACCTATTCATTAACAAAATACTTTACTTTGCGCATCTAATAAGACGCAGAGTCAATTTCAACTATCTATTGCCTCCACTTTTGCATTTAAAATACGCAATAGGTATAAATATAAATTTAACAAATTATGCATTTACCATTGATACTTTTACCAATTCAAGAGCTGATTCATTATTATTTACAATAAAATCTACACTTGCAAGCTTACCTAAATATAACAAAAGACAATTTGTGAACTTTTTTTTTAATTTTAGCTGTTAAACATTCATTATATACCCACATACTTTATAAATTAATCTAGCAGCTATTAGTTGGCTTGAATTCTCAAAGTTGATAATTTACAGTAATTATCGTGCTATTTTAACTACCTAGTATATAAAAAATAACCTTTAAAATAAATAAAAATCCCCATAAGTACCTAAGACTTAATTAGCATTTTTTGTCTTTTTTCAAAATTATTTGCCGACTATTCCAGCGCCTGCGTTCGCGCCTTGTGCTTGCGCATTGTTTAACGTGCGTCGAAGTAACTCGCGCGTAGCTACGTGTCGCGAGCAGCGCCGGCTCCCCGGTTACCGGCTCAGCCTGCGCAGCCTGCATAACGGTAACTTCGCCTCCCAGGTGGGGCCTTCCAAGGAGCGTCAGCTAAGCATTTCTGTTTAATATAATATACACTCATTGGCAAGAAAATTGTTTGAACTTTAACAACATTTTAACATTTAATCTTTAAAAATGCCTTTAATGCCTTACGAAGGTGACAATTTTCCGGCCAAGGAGTCCTCTTCAAAGGAGTATTCTAATAAGGATCCTCTTATGAAGGACCTCCATGTCAAACGTAGTTCAATCAAAGGGCAAATAACAAAGTTTAAGAATTATCTAGATAAAATTAATTCAGATAATCAATTAACGAAGGTTCACTTAGCAGAATTAAGTCTTAAACTGAGTAAAATAGAACTTTTATCTACAAAGTTTGATGAGTTGCAAAGTCAAATTGAGGTTGTTAATTCGCAAAATATTGATACAGAGTTAGATGAGCGTGAGAGCATTGAACAAGACATTATTCTAAGTATTGCGATTGCAAAAACTATAATCGAAAGCCAGTCTGCTTCTCAAAACGAAGCACGTCGCGAATCTTTGTTTCAAAGTTCTCATTGTCATCATGATCATGTCGATTCCATTAAGCTGCCACAAATTCAAATATCCAAGTTCAATGGAGCGTATTTCCGATGGCTTGAATTTAGAGACACTTATATTAGCCTAGTTCATAACAATGACCGCTTATCCCCGGTTCACAAGTTTCATCTTTTAATTTCGTATCTAGAGGGAGATGCAGCTCGTATAGTTAGCAATCTAGAAGTGTCATCAAGCAATTATATGGAGGCATGGCAGTTATTGTGTAGTCGATACGACAACAAAAGATTATTAATTAACCATCATTTGCATTCATTATTTAACATTCAAAATATTCAGCGAGAATCAGAACAAAGCCTAAGATTTTTAGTAGACCACGTTTCAAAAAATTTACGTGCTTTATCCAGTCTAGGACAAAACACTGATAATTGGGATATTTTAATTATATTTATGATTTCTGCTAAATTAGATAATCAAACACTAGCAAAATGGGAAGAGTGTCGCAATAGCATTAGTGAAATCCCAACATTGAAACAATTCAATAAATTTCTGACGGACAGGGCCGATGTACTTGAAGCTCTGCATAGGAATAAATCTAATTCATCTTTAAATAATTCAAATACAAAATTCAACCATAATCACAATAAACAAAACTTTAACTACAAGCGTGAAAATCTAAATCAAACAAAATCATTTACTGCAGGCACTTTGACTAATCATAATAATTGTTATCCCTGTCTTATATGTAATTCAAATCATAGGATATATGATTGTCATTTATTTAAATCAAAGTCAATCCAAGAAAAATGGGCAGATGTGCGTAGACTTGGACTTTGTACTAACTGTTTGAGAAAAGGTCACGCTATAAGTGACTGTCAATTAGGACCATGTAAGATATGCAAGAAAAAACATAATTCAATACTCCATAATTCAAATAACTCAAATGAACCCATTGCAAATGCTAGCACATCCAATACAATATCAAATTATTCTAGTAACTTTAATAATCACGTAATTTTATCCACTGCTATAATTCAATTAACCAATACAAAAACAAATCAGTCTATCCAGGCACGAGCCTTACTTGACTGCGGTAGTCAATCAACCTTTATTAAAAGGTCGATAATGGATCAATTATCATTAACTGCTAAAAGTACAGATATAGTCAAGGTTGTAGGCATCGGTAATGAAAGCTCATCGAAAATTTTAGATACCTGTGTCATTTTTTTTTTTTTTTTTTTTTGTTCCCCTCCGCGGGAAGGGCAGGAGGATAAAAATGCCCTGACGCATACTCTGGCGCGATTCCAAAGTTATGTGGGACTCGTCCCGACGCCTACCAGGACCATACCCACTAAAAACCCCCTGTCGGCTCGTGCATTTTTGCCACTCAGCCTTCATCGGAGCGACGGCCAATTGGAGAAAGAGGCCGCGCTAGCGGGGCCCAGAAGGGGTCACCCGCTGGGATTACATAGCACTGAAGGTGCTCAAAAATTGAAAGTAAAATAAAAACATTAAAAATGAAAAGTAAATAATGAAAACATTAAAATTGAAAAATTAAATATGCATTAATTCGGATTTACGTTAGAATTAGAATTTACGTTAGAATTAGAATTTGCGGCCAGAAGGGCCTCGAGATCGCGTGACAGTCTGGTGGATGAGTACGTTTGCGCATTTCTAGGCCTAGCGACTTTGAACTTCGAGTCTAACACAGGAGCAGCATATGAGACAGAATCACGAACTAGAGGATTGGGATGGGTTTCGGAGCGTTTGAAGAACGCTTCAGAGAGTGTTTTGAGATATTGTTGTACTGTAGGCAGTTCAAGATCTCTATGCAAGTCCGCGTTACGCACGTACCACGGTGCGCCTGTGGCCCGGCGGCAAAAGAGGTTTTGAACTACCTGCAGTTTGTACAGGAGGGAGGGTTTGGCGTGGGCAAAGATTGGCGAGGCATACGTCATGACGGGTCTAACGCAGACCTTGTAAAGTGTACGTTTGTTTCTGAAGGACATTTTACTTTTTCTACCTAACATGCTATTTAGGCGGACTAAATAGTGACGAGCGAGTTTCGAAACTCTTTCAACGTGTGGCTTGAAAGAAAGCGTCGGATCTAATGTGACGCCTAAGTATTTAGTACTGCGCTTCCAGGGGATGGGAATGCCTAACATTCGAACGTGGGGATCGCCATCGGGACGACGGCGTTTGTGGTCGAAGCGCATCGCAGAACTCTTTTCAGGGTTCACATCGATGCGCCATTCTTGAAACCATGCACCAAGGGCGTTTACGGCCTTTTGGAGTCTGGTTACAAGGCGCCGAACACCGTGGCCTTTGGTATAGAGTGCGGTGTCGTCAGCGAAGAGGGCGAGTTCGACGCCTTTCGGCGGGATGGGAATGTCGTTGGTGTACACGGTGTACAGCAGAGGGGCGAGGACTGAGCCTTGAGGGACGCCAGCCTTTATGGGACGAGGTGCAGAAAGCGTGCCTTCGTGTTTAAATCGAAACGTACGGTCTTTGAGAAACGACGCTATTATCCTGACTAGGCGATCCGGTAAGCCTATCTTGTAGAGTTTATAAACGAGACCGCTGTGCCAGACTTTATCGAAAGCCTTGGCTACGTCAAAGAAAACCGCGACTGTTTTATAACGACGCGGATAGAAACCGTCAAGTATATACTCGACGATTCGGTGGACTTGCTGAGGGCAGGAGTGTTTAGCGCGAAAGCCGAACTGATGGGGAATAATGAGAGGATCGCCATCCGTTGGAAACAGATGGTTCCGCATTCGAGAGAGTATGACTCTCTCGAGAAGTTTAGACATTGCCTTGAGGAGGCTGATGGGTCTGTGATTAGCCGGGACGTTCAGAGGTTTGCCCGGCTTGGGAATGCCTATGACTGTCGCTTCTTTCCAAGCTTTAGGAAAGTAGCTATGGTCGAAGCAGGCATTGAAAATGATAGCTAGCAAGGTAAGCATCTGTTGAGGTAGGTGCTTAAGTGCGTGGTTGGAAATTCCATCCGCACCCGGAGCCTTTTTGGACTTTTGATTTCTAATGAGAAGCAAGATTTCGTCATTAGAGACTGTGACAGGGTCGGCGGTGATGGGGAGAGAGTCTCTGCGAAGGACTTCGTCCTCCACCGCTTTGATGTGAGTGGGATTCGCGGGTTGCGTGCTGGGCGAGCATTGTGCGGCAATGCTGTCGGCGAAGCATTCGGCTTTCTCTTCGACTTCGAAAGCAGTAGTGCCATCGGGACGAGTGAGAGGAGGAACGTGAGAGACGGTGTCTACGCGTAAGGCTCGGGCCATGCTATAGTACGCTTGGTGGGACGGAGAGATATTCGCCATGAGATCGTTCATCTGAGCGTCTCGGAGTTCCGCGAGGCAAGACCTAACTTTACGCTGAAGCTGATTCGCAGCTGTTCTATAGGCGGGCGTGGGATATTTCTTGGCTCTCCGGAGAGCCGCGTTTTTAGCTTTAATAAGATTGCTAACGGCTAAGGGAAGCGTGGATTTGCCTTGCTTAGCAACCTTTTCGTTGTCACTGATGGCTGAGTTGATAGCATCAGTGAGAGAATTTACTAATGAATCGATTTTATCCGGGCTATCTAATTGCTCGGGAGAGATCGCGAGTGGAGAGTTCGGAGCCTCTAAGGCTGAAACTAACGTATTTTTAAAACCTTCCCAATTGGTGAAGGTCTTAGGAGATGAGACGTTATCGTTCGGCGGTCCTAGCACGAGGGAAACGGGGCGATGGTCGGAGCCTAGGTCATCGAGCGGTTCGATAGACCTTAGGTCAAGATTGATTCGCTTGATAATTGCAAAGTCGAGGATGTCAGGAGAGTAGGACGGGTTGTTGGGATAGTGAGTGGGAGTGACGGGGGATATGACATCTAGGTCAAGGGAGTTAGTGATGTCGAGGAGAGCGATACCGCTGGTGTTAGTCGATAGGCACGTCCAGTCAGTATGTTTGGAGTTAAAGTCTCCGAACATAATGACTGAATGGCCGAGGGCGAGAATGGCCTCAAAGTCGCTGCGGATTGGTCTGGTACCACTAGGTATGTAGATTGAAGCTATGATGATGGTCGGATGACCAGTCATAGCCAATCTACACACAGTGGCTTCCATGTTGAGGAGAGGAGGGGTAGGGAGAGGACAGCAGTGGAAGCCTCTTTTGTAATATATAGCGGTGCCGCCGAAACCGTCAGAGTTGGGCCTATCGTTACGAATAAACGCGTACTTAGGTATAGCAAATCCCCTGGAGCGGTTTGGAGTAAGCCATGTCTCCTGGAGAAGGAATAAGTCAGGTTCTTTGTTCTGAAGGAACAGTTTAATCTCGGGAAGGTTTGTGTTCAGGCTACGAGCGTTAAAAGATATTAGGGATAAGCCCTTGGGTTTGATACGACAGGACGCGGGATTCGCGGGTCTAGACATTTTAATTTATTATTTACGAATTTATACAAAAATAAAAGAATTTACAACGAACTTAGGAGCGAGTGATGCTCGGCTAGCGCGAATAAACGCTCTTGAGGAGAGCGGGCGGCTCGCAGTTTGCGTGCGAGTACGGAAATTTCGTTAATGTCGACGTTTTGGATGACGTCGAACACGGTCTTCATGTCCTCAGCCAACGACGACTGAGGGGAAGATGACAACGCGGGACGCGGCCCTACGGGAGCTACGGGAGCTGGGATGGGTTGGGAAGGTGCAGGCGGGACGGCCGGACGCTGCCTCCAAGACAGAGCCGGAGTAGGCGTCGGCTGAACGGGCTTTGCTTCCGGGGGACCCCGGTTGCGCAGCGGCGGGAAGTTAGCGGAGGTGAGCGGCGGCGCCGGTTAAGGCGCGACCCTCTTGACGGTGGAGCGCGGAGCGCGCGGGCAACCCCTGTAGTTTGCTGTGTGGCCGGACTGGCCGCACAGCACACAGGCAGGGGGGGAAGTGGATTCGGGAGTGCGAGTGCACTCCTTAGTGAAGTGGGGATCCAGGCACTTAACGCACCTGGGGGGAGCTGAACAGTTAGCCGCTGCGTGGCCATATAGCTGGCAGCGGTGGCACTGTCCAGGGTGACCACGGGGGTTGGGACGCTCGACGGAGATGTTCGAGAGTCCGCAGATCGTGCGAGCCTCTTTGAAAATCTCCTTCGAGTTGGGAGTATTGGAGAGGATTACTAGCGCTAACGGAAAACGCCTACCGCGGTTGGAGTGCATCTTGTGCACTGCTGTGACCGGGAAACCCTGAGACTTAAGGTCATCGAGGATGTCTTCGTTGCTGAGTTCGAACGGGACGCCCCGTAGTACTGCGCGGATCTTACGCTCCTCCGGGAGGGCGTAGGTGTGAAATGCGATTTGATTTATCGAGAGTAGCCTAGTGAAAGACCGGAAGTCGTCGACGGTCGCTAATTGGATTTTGATTGTCTCGCCAGCGTTGGCGGCTTTTAAATAATTGATTTTGTGCACTTTGCACAAGTTGGAAACCGCGGTCCAGCGCGCTTTTTCACGCAGGAATACGGGCGGAGGGAGCTAAGGCTTCGGCGGGACGGGAGCGCAGCGCGTCGCTGGCTTTGATGTGACCGACGGAGTCGCGGTTACTACGACCGGTTTTAACGGCGCGGGGGCTGGTGTTGAAGACACCGGGGAGGGCTCGGGTATTGAAGATACCGAAGCTTTCTTAGAGCGCTTCTTGGAGCGCTTGGCGACGAGTTGAAACGCGGGCTCAGGAGAGCCGGTTAGGGTGACGGCATCTGACGACGTATCAGACGCGGGTTCGGAGTCGCTCCCGGGAGCGGTACGCTTACGACGCGACGCGTGAGAGGATGCGACCGATTCGCAGTCCATCTCGGACGAGGCGGGAGACGCGGGAGAGCTTAAGACCTGAGGGGTCTCGACGTTGGAGGCCTGAGGGGCCGGGGTTGAGGCCTGAGGGGCCGGGGACGCGATAGATGCCTGTAAGGCCTGCGTTAGTATGTCATCGGGTATGCTGACGCCGGACGCGGCGAGCACCTGGGCGAATGACCTAAGAGCGTTAACAAGGTCCATTGGAGGACTTGGGATAATATGAAATATAGAAATATATAATGTATGCCTAGGTTCCCTAGCAAACCTAGCGCCTATTTATATAACAAATGCCTAGAATTCCTAAATAAAAATCTAGCGAACCCTAGCGGCAAACCTCCCTACCAGCGGTAGGGGGGCTGGGGAGAATAAATTAAAACTAACAATAGTACGCCGAAGGCCGCTACCTAGAAACCTAAAAAAGGGTGCGCAGGTAAAGAGTTGACCGCGTTAGGGTCAACCTTTACCGACAGAAAGGACAAATACACACGAAAACACACAAATATGATAGAAATAAATATGAAAATAGGAGAAAAATAAATAAAATAGAGAAGAGAAATAAATAAAAATAAAAAGGACTGGTTCAGTACAAATTCGTTGTCACCGTTAAGTATCCTTTGCACTGAAACCAGACTACTTACGCCGGGCACAACACTGCACTCAGCACAAGCACAACACAACTTAGCACAGCACTTTGAAGACTAAGAGGCTTAGTCGCAAAGAAAAATCGCACTTCGAAAGCACTCAGACGGAGTAGAAAGACTTAGGAAACCGTAGCACGGAGCCAACACGCTAGACTGTGACGTCAGTAAACTGAGCGCCGCGGAATGGCGGGAAGGGACCGATCAACGGAGAGCTGGGTCTTGCACGTCCGCACCGCGTGGCGATCGGAGCGAGAATGAACCTGTGTCATTCAAATAGGTTCATTAAATAGTTCTTTTAAAGTTACACTTTCATGTTTGGTACTTGATGAGTTAACCAGTGAAATACCTAGATTTTCTTTTGACATTTCCGATTTAAATCTTCCAGAAAACATTGTACTTGCCGATCCTAACTTTAATCAACCAGCGTCCATTGATATAATCATCGGTGCTGATATTTTCTGGGATATTCTGAGCAGTGAGCAACGCTCTCTAGGTCCAATGAAACCTACATTAAGAAACTCAAAGTTAGGGTGGTTGCTGGCTGGACCTATTAATATTCAATTCTCAAAGCAAAATGTCCATTGTAATTTTGCGAGTACAAATAATATTGAACAAATGTTAACAAGATTTTGGGAGTTAGATGACTTACCACAAAAAGGTATTCAATCCGAAAATGATATTCAGTGTGAAAAACATTTTATTCAAAATACATATCGTTTAGATTCAGGCAGATTTTGCGTTAGTTTGCCATTCAATGAGACTCCAGATTGTTTAGGAGATTCATATAATGCAGCCAAAAAACGTCTTCTCCACTTAGAACGACGTTTTCGTAAAAATCCAATCCTAAAATCGCAGTATGTAGAGTTCATTAGAGAATATTCAAATTTAGGTCATTTATCGAAATCTGACATTGCCAGACCTACTCCATCATACTTCTTAAGTCACCATGCGGTTTTTAAAGACAATAGTGAATCCACTAAGGTTCGGGTTGTCTTTGATGGATCATCTCCAACTTCATCAGGCTTTTCACTAAACAGCATCCTTAAAGTAGGCCCAAATATACAGAATTCTCTCTTTTCAATTTTAGTAAGATCGCGTCAATTTAAATATTTATTAACAGCTGACATCGAAAAAATGTATAGAATGGTCCTTGTAAATGAAAACGATCGTAATTTACAATTAATACTTTGGAGAGAAGATGAATCCTTGCCTGTGGAAACATTACGTTTAAACACAGTTACTTATGGAACTGCAAGTGCCAGTTTTTTGAGTACGCGATGCCTGTGGCAGTTAGGTGAAGAGTGCCAAGACAGTTTTATAAAAACTATAATACAAAATGATTTTCTAGTCGACGATTTGATTACAGGGTCAAATGACGAGTCAGAATTACGCTATATACAGTCATCAATTACAAATGAATTGAAAAAAGGTTGCTTTAATTTAAGAAAATTTAAAACTAATTTACAATCAATGTTCGATAATTCAAATGTACAAAATACAAATTTAATGTTTAGTGACTCTACAAATACTTTAGGTTTAGGTTGGAATCCGCAATCCGATACTTTAACTTTTCCAATAAAAAACATTGACAACGATGCCATAGTCACAAAAAGAACAATTACTTCAAACGCTTTTAAAATTTTCGATCCGTTGGGTCTACTGAGCCCCACAATAATCATACCTAAGATGATTATTCAATCTTTGTGGTTATCTAAAATCGACTGGGATGAGCCAGTACCTTTAGATCTCAATGAAAAATGGCATTCATTTGCTATTAAATTTCAATGTTTGGCTAATTTAGAAATACCTAGACATATTTTATGCAATTTACCTAAAACTGTGGAAATACATTGCTTTAGTGATGCATCACAGAGTGCTTTTGGCGCTTGTAATTACATTAAATCCACAGACGAAAACAATCAAATTGTGGTAAACCTACTGTGTGCCAAGTCAAAGGTTTCTCCCATAAAACCGACAACGATACCACGTTTGGAGCTATGTGCAGCCCTATTATCTGCGCGTCTTTGTAAGAGTGTCTTAAGCTCAATTAGATTAACTCCTGATAGGATAATTTTTTGGTCCGATTCAAGTGTGGTGTTGAGTTGGCTGCAAATCGAACCCAGGAAACTGAAAACATTCGTTGCTAACAGGATCGTTGAAATTCTAGAGCTTACCCATGGTGCTTCTTGGCGATATGTACCTACTGCTGAGAATCCAGCTGATTTTATTTCAAGAGGTGTAGAGCCCGACGTGCTGCCTTCATTAAATATTTGGTGGCACGGTCCTCAATTTTTAAAAGGTAACGAAGCTACGTGGCCTATTCTAAAAACAAAACACTCTGCAGAACCATTAGACCTTGAAGTCAAAGCGCATCCAGTAGCAATCACAGAACATATTATCAAATTCTCTAATTACTCTAGTTTTCCAAAATTGCAAAGAATCTTAGCATATATTAAGCGTTTTATACACAATTTAAAAAACCCGAAATGTAAAACAAAGGGCTACTTAACAATAGATGAACTACAAAATTCATTTCAAACTCTATGTTTTTTAGCACAACAACAATCATTTAATAGCGAGTATATTACATTAAAAAATAATAAATCTTTGAATAATAAATCTAAAATTTTAACTTTATCACCATTTATTGATGAACATAGTTTGTTAAGGGTAGGAGGTAGAATAAATGCTGCTGACTATACTTATCAGAAGAAACATCCAATATTATTAGATGGCGCTCACCATTTTACTAAAATTATATTCGAACATGAGCATCGCAAAAACCTTCACGCCGGTCCACAACTACTTTTATCTATAACTAGAGAAACCGTGTGGGCTACAAATGGCCGCAGATTGGCTAGGCAAACAGTCTTTAAATGTACTCGTTGCAGACGCGTAGAGGGCGCTACACTTTACCCTAAAATGGGCAATTTGCCTTCACAAAGAATTACTCCAGACTTCCCCTTCTTATCAGTTGGTTTAGACTTTGCTGGACCATTTTTAATTTTAAATCGTAGAGGCCGTGGTGCCAAACTAATAAACTGTTATATGTGCATATTTGTGTGCCTACGTTATAAATGCATACACATTGAAGCAGTCAGTTCATTGTCTAAGGAGGATTTCTTGATGACACTTCGAAGATTTATAGCTAGGCGTGGCAAACCTTTCGAAATCTTCTCCGATAATGGGCGCAACTTTTTAGCAGCTTCCACAGAATTAAATTCATTTTTTAAACAAAATTCCAAGGCTTTTATTGATTTTGCAACTCAGGAGGGTATCAAGTTCGTTTTTATACCGGCTTACGCTCCACATTTTGGCGGCATTTGGGAGGCAGGAGTCAAATCGGCTAAATATCATATTAAACGCGTAATGGGGAACTCGCATCTTACGTTTGACGAAATTTCAACTTTATTTGCACAAGTCGAGGCAATTTTAAACAGTCGACCCATAAGTCAGCTCTCTAGTTCACCTGATGATTTCCTTCCCCTCACCCCAGGGTATTTTTTGATTGGAAGAGCTTTAACTACGTTTCCATCATTTTCATTAATTGACAATAATTTAGGACCTCTACAACGCTATGATCGTCTTCAACAAATCCATGAACATTTTTGGCAAAGGTGGCAACTAGAGTATATTCATGAGTTGCAAAACCGCATCAAGTGGAAGACCAACAAAGCAAATCTCAACGTGAGAGACTTGGTTCTCATTCATGAAGATCACGTTCCACCCTTAAGTTGGCGACTGGGACGAGTAACCAAATTATTTCCCGGGCCAGATGGTATCTCTCGCGTTGCAGACGTCGATACAATTAGAGGTTCCTTGCGAAGACCTTTAACACGTCTTTGTCCTCTACCAAAGGGAGATGAAGACTTGGAATGTTGAAAGACGGAGCCTTTCAACGGCGGGGAATATGTTTGGGCTTTAGTATATAATTAATTTGTATAAACTTTAAATCAATTTTAAGTTTTTCATTTAAATCTTTGAATCTAATAATGTATGTTCACTTACTTTAAAACGTATTGTCAGTCAATGTAGTAGCTATAAATCATTGCTATTTAATTTTATTAGGCATATCTATTTGTATTTCGATTAACCTACCGTCAACTCACTTGCAATATATTCATTGAACCGTTAACATCAGCTCTTGTAATTTTCGTTTATAAATCGAATTAAAGCTTGTTTTATAACAACATTCAATGTTTTATTTTATGGTTTCTTACCAGTAAGTAAAATAGTTTCACACACTGGGTTTGTTATTGTAGAAAGAACATTGTCTAGTTCACACAGATAACACTTGTTACTTATCACTTTACACTTTTCAACACTTTCTAACAACGAGTAAAACATTCTATCATCCGTTAATGCTACATAAGGTTTATTCGGAGACACAAGTGCATACGTATCGGGTTTCAATATGTCGTATGGTACTGGGAATGGTATAACGTGATAAAGATTATAAACTTGAGGAATAACAAGAGGTATTTGAATTATAAGTATTACTTTATTGTCATGGAAGTAGCAATGTAATTTCGAAACATCGATAAGCTCGTGTATACTTTGTAAAGATAAAGAAGTAGGTAATTCATAGTGTTGGGGTAAATAATTCATGTGTTTATCCAATTCGTTATATAGCTGATGCGGACTTAGTACAGTTGGATGCAAAATGTTAATTTTACTAAATAAAATAATATTATTTACGTCATCGATATCGAAAGAGAGTGTTATAATAATACTTTCTAAATAGTTCATCAAAGAATTGAGTTTAATTTGAATTTGAAGTTTATCATTAGAATTACTAAGATTTTCGAAGGCTTTTTGTATAATATCTAGATTTTCTATTAACTTATTTTGATTTTCACTAACTCTAGACATAGTGTCATTGAATTTGGACAAAGTGGACTTTATGATATGAATATTGTCCTTCATGAGATAAATTAAGCGTTTTTCGTCTGACTGTACTTGGTTGATTGCATCTGAGTATTTTATTGCGTCATCATTGTCTAGAGTTCCAAAGAAAGTTTTTAGAATTGAGCCACCAGCGTCGAACCAACCACGCTTAACACGACTAGGTTTTTCTGACTGTATAAGATACGAAATGGATGAAAACTTCTTAATATTATTATTATGTTGGCTTTGCAAGGAATGGTAAGAATTAAGGCAGTCAACTTGAACTCTAGAGGATTGAAAAGATTTACAGAGAGATAACAGTTTTTCTAAGAAATATCCTATATCGTTAATATGAGGTTGCACATGACTTACGTCTAAATAAGTTATAACATTCCAATTATTATTTGTAAATTTTATATCTAAAGTTTTATCAAAGTATAAGCCTGGACTTCCGTGTATATTAGTCACGAACTGGCACTGATAACAAGGTATGGTAAACGTCAACCTGGAAAGAAATAAAAGTTTACTGTGGTGGTGCTGGCTTTATTTCATCGTAGTGATGACGTACATATTTACGATTTATTAATAATGTTACAGTATGATTGCTGTTGATTTTAATTATTTTAAATGGACCTTTCCAGACGGGCGACAGGGCTTTGTTTTGTTTGTGATGGCAGCGTAAATAAACATAGTCGCCTGTGTTATAAGTTATCGGTTTTGTGTGAGTATCGTAGTAACGTTTTGATTTCTCTTTCGAAGATTGTATGTTATCTAAAGCTGTACGTCTACTATAGTATAACCGGTGATTTAATGCTCTAATATAATCTGTGTATGTATCATTTTCTAAGGAATCTATGCTTTTAGGAATATAGGGTTTAAAACCGAATAAAAGTTCAAGTGGCGAGAAGTCTGTAGTTGTATGAACGTTAGTATTGTAGGCTAACATAGCTGTAGGTATGTATAAGTCCCAGGTCAGTTGGTTATCACTTATGTAAGATCGCAAATATTCTTTTAAAGTAGAGTGGCTTCTTTCTAATGCGCCACAAGTTTGGGGATGATACGGGGAAGCTAAGATATGTTTGATGCCAAAAAGTTTTCCTAATTGTTTAAAAATTTCGGAACAAAAGTTAGTGCCTTGGTCGGTTACGATTAATTTAGGAATACCTACATGAGAGATAAAAAGAACAAAACATTTAGCGGTTTCTTCGGCTGAGCAAGTTAACATAGGATAGGCCTGAGAATATTTTGTAAGGTCATCTTGTAAGGTCAAGATGAATTTGTATTTATTATTTTGCGTTTCAGGTAAAGGACCGACAATATCTAAATAAACTTTTTCGAAAGGACGGGTTGCAGAGGATGTGATTATCATAGGCACTCGATTTGTACCTCTTAAAGGTTTATTAATTTGACAAGATCGGCAGTTTCTAACGTAGGATTCTATGTCGTGGTACATGTTTTTCCACCAATATATACTTTTTAGTTTTTCTAACATTCTATTAATTCCTGGATGACCCGCAGAAGGTGAGTCATGGTGTTCTTTAAGGATTCTAGGTATTTCGTTAGGAGTTGGATATATGATATTATTTTTATAAATATGAATTTTGACACCTGTGCCGTGAAAAAGAAACATTAACATATTATAAATTTTAGTGTAAGAGATTTTGTTAAATGGGTCTTTAAAATCAGAGATGGCGAATTCTTTTTCTTCCAAATACCACGTCGTAATCATATCTCTATAATCGCGTAATAAATTAAAAATAGCTTTATAATTAGTTTCGTCGTAAAAATGAACTTTTGTAAATAAATGTGTAAAAACATGTTTTTCGTTAGATGTAGATAAGTATGTATATAATTCGCGTTCGCAATCATGTATATTTTCCTGTGAAATTTCTAAAATATCTTTACAATAAGGAATCGACTCATCGAGGTCAATTGAAGTAGGATAGCAAATCATTTTAATCTTTGTTTTTAAGAGTGACTCGTTGTGTTCCTGAATAATAGTATCGTAACGAATTTGAAGTTGTTTGCAGATTTCTAAGAATTTTTCGTATGATTCAGAGGAATTATTATTAGAGGCGGACGAGCTCGGAGGATTGTTTGTTAAAGAACTTGGAGACGAGTTAGGTAAGTGAGACGGGCTTTGGGAAGGATTATTTTGGTCAAGAGCTAGGATAGGATTTCTGGATAAAGAATCAGCGTTGCAATTTAGTTTACCTTTTTTATAAACAATTTGATAATCGAATTCTTCTAGCTTTAACCGCCAGCGGATTAATTTTGAGCTGGGGTCTTTACAATTAAAAAGCCATTGGAGGGGTTTGTGATCCGTAACTATCGAGAATTGATGGCCGTATAAATAAGGACGAAAGACTTTAGTGCCGAAAATAATAGCTAAGCATTCTTTTTCAGTGGTAGAATAATTACCTTCGGATTTGTTTAGAGTTCGGGAAGCAAATGCTATAGGAAGGTCGTTACCGATTTCGCCTTGGGATAGGATTGCTGAAACGGCGAAGTTCGAGGCGTCGGTGGTAAGGATAAAAGGTTTTGAAAAATCAGGATATTGTAGAATAGGAGCAGTGGTTATTTTTTCTTTTAGTAAATTAAATGCATTCTGTTGTTCATTTTGCCAATTAAACTTTACATCTTTTTTCAAAAGGCTTGTTAATGGTTTTGTAATATGGGAAAAATTATCAATAAAGCGACGATAATAGCCTACAAGGCCTAAAAAGGATTTGATGTCCTTAGGACACTTTGGAGTTGGAAAGTTTTGTACACATTCGACCTTTTTAGGATCGGGTTTCACGCCTTTATCAGAAATAATATGACCTAAGTATTGAACTTCTCTACGTAAAAATTCACTTTTATCGGGTTGTAATTTTAGATTATGGGATCTGAGTCTTTCGAATATTTTTTCTAATTTTTGCAAATGATCGTCGAGGTTATGGCCAAAGCAGCAGATATCGTCAAGGTAGGTATAGCAGTCGATACCTTGGAGACCTGTCAAAACTACGTTCATGAGACGTTGAAACGTCGATGGGGCGTTTTTAAGCCCAAAAGGCATTCTGGTCCATTCATAGTGACCTGATGAGGAACCAGCGCCAGAAACACTGAAAGCAGTCTTCTCACGGTCTTCTGGTCTCATTTCAATTTGATGGAAAGAAGATACAAGGTCAAGGGTGGTAAAATACTTACTGTGGCCTAACTGGTCAAGGATATCAGTAATATTTGGAATAGGATATGCATCGCCAATAGTGATTTCATTTAACTTTCGGTAATCGATAACTATGCGCCATTTCTTTTTACCGGAGGCGTCTTGTTTTTTGGGTACAACCCATATTGGCGCTGACCAAGGAGACATGGAAGGGCGGATAAGTTTTTGTTCGAGTAAACCTTTAATTTGCTTAGAAACTTCCTCTTTGTGACATTCTGGGAAGCGATAGCTTTTGACATGAATAGGTTTATCAGATGTGGTTCGAATTTCATGATTTAATGTTTTAGTAGATGTTAATGAATCGCCTTCCATAAAGAAAATATCGGAAAATCTGGAACACAATTCCCGGAGGCGTTTTTCCTCTTCATAATTTAGGTGATCACATCTGAGGGCCTTTTGGACGTTATCGACTGTCCTTTGGCTTTTATAATTTGAGTTATGTGAAATATCAGTGTTAAAAACGTCATGAGAAGTAGAATCAATAGACTCAGTTTCTAGGATTTGAGAAACTGGTTGCAATTCGAATTTTAAATTTTTCAAAATACATTCGTTTTCAGAAATATTGAGGACTGATAATTTAATTTTATCATTTGGGTTTACTCGTACAAGACAGCGGGAAAAATAAAGCTTAGGATATTCAGGTAATTGATTACTTAAGATAAGTCCCTCTTTTATTTCAGGGTTAGTAACGTCGCACTCGATAAACATTTCACTCCTAGGTGGAATAGTAAAAATCTAATTTTGAAATGATTTTAAAATAAAATATGTTTTTGGATTTTCATTAATTTCTAACCTAGATGAAGAAAAGATAATACGAGCTTTGTACTCTTTTAAGAAGTTCGAGCCTATAATGCCATCATAATTTAAATTTACGTTTTCAACGACATGGAAATAAAATGGTAAGTTTACTTTTTTATTAAGACGTATAGATAGCAAGAATTTACCTAATGATTCAGAGTAGGTGTTTACGTCGTTAATACCTTTAAACTTAATTTTTTCGTTTTCGAGATCGGGTTTTAGAGATAAACTAGAATTTTTTATAAGACAAATAGAACTTCCCGTATCTACTAGTAATCGAAGACTTTTGGAAGAATGAGATGATTCGACTTCTATATAAGGCAATTGAGTAGGTTTTCCTTGAGAGATGTCATATATTTCACCGATTGGATTTTCAATTTCGATGAAACTATCGATTACACATTTTTCGCTAATGGTCTCAGGTGACTTATGTTCAATACGACACGGTGGTTTACTAGTTGAGACATCATCACATTTTGGAATAGAACTAGAACTAGGCTTATTTTGTAAATTGTCGTTAGATATAGTATTTTCAGAATTAGTAAAACGATTAAGTAGGTTACACGAATTAGAATTATTTAAAGAACTTGAACAACGATATTGTAAATTACTTAAACACGAATTAGTAGATTTATACGAACTAGAATTTTCATAAGAATTGGAATTACGATTTTGTAAATTATTAGAATTAGAATAACGATTTGGTAAATTGTTGGAACATGAAATAGTAGAGTCGTATGAATTAGGATTTGAATGACGATTTGGTAGATTTTTATAACACGACATAGTAGATTTAGTATTTTGTAAATTATAAGAGTTAGGACTTACAGCTGGTGCATTTTTATAACACGACATAGTAGATTTAGTATTTTGTAAATTATAAGAGTTAGGATTTAGAACTGGTACATTTTTATAACACGACATAGTAGATTCAGTATTTTGTAAATTATAAGAGTTAGAACTAGTACACGATTTAGTAAATGATTTAGTACAAGTATTAGTATTAAACCCTTGCATATTTGTGGGTTTAAAATTTGTATACGACTTAGAATTAGAGGGAGTGCCTATATTTCCTGATAGGTTTTGCCGGCACTGATGCGAAAACCTATTGCTTAGTTTAAATCTTGTTCATTTTCTTGAAAATTTTCATGTTCTTCTCCAGAAGAAACATGCCTTACGCTTTCTCGGGCATTATTATTTTGTTTAGCCCTGTTTTCATTATTATACAAACGTTTTCTACAATTAGATATATGATGACCCACGTTCTTACAATAACTACAAACTAAAGAATTAGAATTTGATCCTCCTTGTCGGGCATCAAAGTTACTGTTTCTATACTGATTTGGAAAATTTGAATTTCGCGATTGATTATAATTGCTAAAATTACGTTGACGAGAATAGTTATTAGAATAGCGTTGTGATTGCGAATAATTGGGGTTGCGATTTTGTGAAATATTTCTATTATTATTATCATAAGATGTTTTAGAATAGGATATTTATTTATTTATTTAATTCTAAACAAACAGCTATTGTTACAGAAACTTAATCCTAATAAAATGGCGTTGCCACCGACACACAATAATAATAATAATAATAATAATCTTTATTTGCCAAAAACTTAAAAGTATGAGTTACAAAATTCGTTTTTACACTAAAAATAACAAATTAATTGTTCTTAAGACTAAATACCTACCCATAACTATGTAACAAGTTTTTAGTAAAACAAAAATAAAAGTTACAATACAATTGTTATATCAAAATTTTATAAACTCGACATTTTGACGGTAGAATTAAGTAACCCGAGTTGAAAAAAATTACTTCCCGTACTATTCGCAAATGTGTGACGGCAAAGTAAGTTCGTTCACTCAAAGCAAATCAGATCTAATATCTATGACATAAGGGACATTTTTCTTATCCATTTAGCACAAACAAAGGACAGAGAATGGTTAGTGACCAGTATGTCTCTTGTCTAAAAACGTAGTATAGTCCAAAAATACAGATGAAAAAGTTATGCAAAAACAGAGATTTATTTTTATTTTTTTATTATACATTAAATTAGAAAATAATACAGGTCATGTTTTTCTACACAAGTATAGTAATATTACTTACTATTATTACACTTTGTTTAACCTTTTATATATATATATATATATTTTTTTTTTTTTTTTCTTGTCAACTCAGTATTAATGATCTATAATATTTACTTTATATTCATATTATACATATATCTTTATGGAAGCTAGTTTATAATAAATAAGTATGTTTAAATATAGTTTATAAAATACATATAAATATACATATTGTTATATTTTTACGTAATAAAATATATAGTAAAAGTAAAAAGATTACGCCATAATTAACGTTTCAGTGGATAAATAGTCCAGAGTGTGGAGATATGATGTGATTATTTTTTTACAATTATGATAAGTCTCATTTCTCAGAGGCACTTTAATAGCCTTGCAAATTTTATTGTATAACCAAGGTCCTAGGTATGTAATAGAATTACGCGCAAAAAAGGTTCTAAATGTTGGCACTTGATAAACCGTAGCATATCGTCTTTTGGAAATTATTTTTTGTGGTTTTATTTTGTGTTGTCTTAACACAATAAGCTTTATAAATAATTGACGAACGGTGAGAACTGAAAGTTCTTTATATAATTGCGTAGTAGGATAATCAAATGGCTTCATGTACAATACCTTTAAGACTGCTCTTTGTGCGCGTTCTAGTTTTAGTAAATTTGTTTTTTTTGCACTACCCCAAGCTGTTATTCCGTACGTTAAAAGAGATTGACATAAAGCGAAGTAAACGGTTTTATTCGTATTTCCATCCTTAATGTGTCTTATTTTTTTGAATGTACATGTTAATTTTCTGAGTCTATTACTAAGGGCTTCAACATGGCACTTCCAGTTTAAGTTACGATCTATAGTTATACCTAAATATTTAATTGATGTCACCGAACTAAGAGAAAAACAGGCACATGCCGAGTCCCTATTGCAATTGTTGAAATGTATTTTGATACCTAAATTAGATGGCTGTTTGTTATCGTAAATACTAAAAGTCATAAATTTTGTTTTCTCAATGTTAAGTGTAAGGAGATTTTTGTCAAGCCAATCTAAAACAATTTTTAATCCACTTTCACTAATTTTGTGGACTTCTTTCCACGATGAGGCGTGAAATACGAGTACGGTGTCATCGGCGAAAGATATTATTTTCGTATTTTTTATTGTTGTTTCATTCAAATCATTCAAGTAAATCAAAAAAAGGGTCGGGCCGAGTACCGATCCCTGCGGAATTCCAAAATCGACGATAACTGGGTCACTGATCACCCCATTAATGCTGACAGACTGAGTACGATCACTAAGATACGATTGAAAAAGCTGCAATGGAATCCCTCTCACCCCGGCACCTTCCAGTTTACTTATCAGTATGGGAATAGAGACAGTATCAAATGCTTTTGTTAAGTCTAAAAATATAGCTAAGCACTTATCGGAGCGATCTATTTTTTGAGTAACGTGTTGAACTAAGTCTTCTATAGCATCTGAAGTTGATAAATTATGTCTGAAGCCATATTGACTACAAGAAAAGAAGTTATTCGAGTTAAGGTAGTGTATTAGTCTTGAATTAATTACTTTCTCCAATATCTTAGCAAGTGTTGGCAATAGTGAAATTGGCCTATAATTATTGATACTATCTTTATTTCCAGACTTAAGGATGGGTAATACAATGGATCGCTTTAATGAATTAGGAAAAATACCAGTTGCGAGACAAAGATTACATATGTAGGTGATTGGACCAGACAGGCAATCAACAGCCCGTTTAATAAATATTGAGGATATTCCGTCCCATCCCTTAGACGTAGACGCCTTCAAAGAGATTATAATTTTTCTAATCTCATACTCGTCAGTGGGCAGAATGGTAAATGAGTTAATAGGAGTTGAGGTTGGCTTGAATGAAGGATGAATTACTACTTAGCATAATCTGTATCTTTTCCTCCTCTACAGCCATGTTGATAGCTGTGTTGAGCGTTTTCGGATCTCGACATCTGACTGCGGTGCTAATCTTTGGATTTAACCCGATTGTAAATGTGTGTAAAGCTAGATCTTCAGTCATGGCAATACGGCCTGGTAGATCCTTTTTATATGATTCTGAGTTATGAATTTCGGTTTGTAACGAAGTCAAACATGTTTCAACCCTTAGGGCAAATGCTGAGACTGATTCGCCGGACTGTTGCTTGCATGACTGCAGATCTATGAATAAGTGGTTATAATGTTTTCTCTCACCGAAAGATAGTTTAAGAAAGTTTTTGAGCTCATCGAAGTTTTCGAATACTTTATTAGAACAAGCTATTTGAGCTTTTCCTTCAAGTTTTGCGATTATAAATTTAAATAAGAGATCTTTTTGGGACTTAGTAGCCAAATCAAGAGCATTTTTGCAATTTGTTAAAAATGCTGGCAATGTGTCACGTTCACCCCTATAAATATTTATGAAATTGCAAAGAATTTGTATTGGATATTCGTTTTCACTAGTTTTCAAGGAAGTAGACTCAGTTTTCGACATATTGAAAAAGTAAAGTTTAAGAAAGTTCAAATATAAATTAGAGAATTAAATTAGACACAAAAAATAGCAAAATAAATGATAGAATGGCTTACAGTAAAATCACGATCATATTCTGCACTTTCTGTAAACTTGTAATTCCTGGTTGGCTCGCGACGACCAACGTTGCTGCTGTGCTGCCCACAGCACGGTGACGACGGATGCGGTGACGTAGGAGGAGTCGGCTTGACCCCACAGGAACGGCGGCAATGATAGAGACGAAGATCTGGGAGGAGCCAGTCAGACTCTACAGGATCGGCAACGACGAAGGAGACGGAGATTTGGGAGGAGTCTATCGGACTCCACAGGAACGGTGACGACGAGACGGGTTCTGGGTTTTCTTGAGAGTTTGTCGAGGTACAACTAATACCCCGGAGACTCGGTTGTAGATTTTTACACTTTGTTCTTAAATGTCACTTGCACTTCACCCGCGGTTCGCTTTAAAGAAATGTTACCAATTTCGCAACGAACAATGGTAACATCCCACTTCTGACACCACTGTTACGGCGCGGGTCGGAGAAGTGTTTTAAAAAAAAATATTTTAATGACACTAGAATAAAGTTTATTTATAAGAATAAAAGATATTGAAAATTCACAAAGAAATAGAAATAGAAATTGACTTTAGATATCAACCCGTGTAGTTACTTCGAGATATGAACCGAGACTGAAAAATATATTAATTAAATCTAAAACGACAAAACTGAAATATGATCATTTTGTTTACTGTAAGAGATGCATCGTGGGAATGCAACTCAGCAGTTTAATATACATTATCATAGTGTGAGCATATGTAACAATACCATCATTCGCGAGCTCGAACGGGACGCACCGTAGTACTGCGCGGATCTTACGCTCCTCCGGGAGGGCGTAGGTGTGATACGCGATTTGTCTGACTGATAAAAGCCTAGTGAATGCGCGGAAGTCCTCGATAGTCGCAACTTGGATTTTAATGGATTCGCCTGCGTTAGCTGCTTTAACATAATTGATTTTTTGCTCTTTGCAAAGAGTAGATACCGCGGTCCATTGCGCTTTTTCGCGGAGAAAGACGGGCGGAGGGAGCTGAGGCTTAGGTGGGACGGGTGCGCAGCGCGTCGCTGGCTTCGACGGGATCGACGGAGACGTGGTCACTTCAAGTGACATAAGTGGCGCGGGGGCGAGTGTTGAGGACACCTGGGAGGGCTCAGCTGTTGGAGACACCGCGGCTTTTTTCGAACGCTTTTTAGAGCGTTTGGCGATTAATTGGAATGGGGGCTCAGGAGAGTCGGTTAAAGTGGCGGCGACCGACGCAGCTTCGGACGCGGCGGAGTCTGAATCGCTCCCTGGAGTGGTACGCTTCCTACGTGATGTGCGCGAGGACGTGTCCGACAGGCTTAGGTGGAACGGGTGCGCAGCGCGTCACTGGCTTCGACGGGATCGACGGAGACGCGATCACTTCGAGTGACATAAGTGGCGCGTGGGCGGGTGTTGAGGACACCTGGGAGGGCTCAGGTGTTGGAGACACCGCGGCTTTTTTAGAACGCTTCTTAGAGCGTTTGGCGACTAATTTGAATAGGGGCTCAGGAGAGCCGGTTAAAGTGGCGGCGACTGACGAACCTTCAGACACGGCGGAGTCTGTATCGTTCCCGGGAGTGGTACGCTTTCTACGTGATGTGCGAGAGGACGTGTCCGACACACAGTCCATGTCGGAGGGCATGGTAGACGCGGGAGGAGAGCTAAAGACCTGAGGGGTCTGGGCGTTGGTGGCCTGAGGAGCCGGGATTGGGGCCTGAGGGGGCGAGGACGCGTTAAAAGTAATTAAAGCCTGAGTTATGACTTCATCTTTGATCGGAACACCCGACGCGGCGAGTGTCTGGACGAAGGCCTTCGCAAAGTTAAGTAAACTCTGCGAATTCATTAGGGAGGGGTTGGGACTAATTATATGAATATATAAAAGATGCCTTGTGTTCCTAAAAACCTAGCGAACCCTAGCGGCTAACCTCCCTACCAGCGGTAGGGGGGCTGGGGAGAATAACTAAAAACTAACCGTAGTTCGCCGACGGCCGCTACCTAGAATCCTAAAAAGGGAACGCAGGTAAAGAGTTGACTGCGTTAGAGTCAACGTTTACCGACAAAAACGACAAATATGCACGGAAAGACACAAATATGACAAAAATAAATATAAAAATAGAAAAGTAAATAAATAAAATAGTGGAAAGGAAAAATAAATAAAATAAAAGGACTGGATCAGTACAAATTCAGTTGTCACCGTTAGGTATCCTTTGTACTAAAACCAGAATACTTTACGCTGGGCACACACAGCACTCAGTACAACACAGCACAGCACATTGAAGACTAAGAGGCTAAGTCGCAATGAAAAATCACTGAAGGTGATCAAAATGAAAAGTAAATAATTGAAAACATAAAAAATTGAAAAATAAAATTGCTTTAATTCGGATTTACGTTAGAATTAGAGTTTACGTTAGAATTAGAATTTGCAGCCTGAAGGACTTCGAGACCTAAAGTTAATTGCGTGGGTTCGCCAGTGTGCGCGTTTCTTGGTCTAGCGATTTTGAATTTCGAATCTAACGGACGCGGGGTTTAAGGCGTTATATTGCTTATTTACGAATTTATATAAAATAAAATTTTTAACGAACTTAGAAGCGAGTGATGCTCGGCTAACGCAAATAAACGATCTTGAGGAGAGCGGGCTGCTCGCAGTTTGCGTGCGAGTACGGAAATTTCCTTAATGTCGACGTTTTGAATGACGTCGAACACGGTCTTCATGTCCTCAGCCAACGACGACTGAGGTGAAGATGACGGAGCGGGACGCGGGCCCTACAGGAGCTACGGGAGCTGGGATAGGACGGGAAGGAGCAGGTGGAGCGGCCGGACGCTGCCTGTAGGACAGAGCCGGAGTAGGCGTCGGCTGAACGGGCTTTGCTTCCGGGGGACCCTGGTTGCGCAGCGGTGGGAAGAAGTTGGCTGGAGAGAGCGGTGGCGCCGGTTTAGGCGCGGCCCTCTTAACGGAGGAGCGTGGAGCGCGAGGACAACCCCTGTAGTTTGCTGTGTGGCCGGACTGAACTCAAAGCACACATGCAGGAGGGGAAGTAGAGTCGGGAGTGCGAGTGCACTCCTTCATTATATAAGGATCCAGGCACTTAACGCACCTGGGGGAGCTGAGCAATTAGCCGCTGCGTGGCCGTAAAACTGGCAAGGGTGGCCGCGACGGTTGGGACGCTCGACAGAAATGTTCGAGAGTCCGCAGATTGTGCGAGCCTCTCTGAAAATCTCCTTCGAGTTGGGAGTGTTGGTAAGGATTACTAACGCTAACGGAAAACGTTTGCCGCGGTTGGAGTGCATCTTGTGCACTGCTTCAGCTAGGAAGCCCTGGGACTTAAGGTCCTCGAGGATACCATCATTCGCGAGCTCGAACGGGACGCACCGTAGTACTGCACGGATCTTACGCTCCTCCGGGAGGGCGTAGGTGTGATACGCGATTTGTCTGACTGATAAAAGCCTAGTGAATGCGCGGAAGTCCTCGATAGTCGCAACTTGGATTTTAATGGATTCGCCTGCGTTAGCTGCTTTAACATAATTGATTTTTTGCTCTTTGCAAAGAGTAGATACCGCGGTCCATTGCGCTTTTTCGCGGAGAAAGACGGGCGGAGGGAGCTGAGGCTTAGGTGGGACGGGTGCGCAGCGTGTCGCTGGCTTCGACGGGATCGACGGAGACGTGGTCACTTCAAGTGACATAAGTGGCGCGGGGGCGAGTGTTGAGGACACCTGGGAGGGCTCAGGTGTTGGAGACACCGCGGCTTTTTTCGAACGCTTTTTAGAGCGTTTGGCGATTAATTGGAATGGGGGCTCAGGAGAGTCGGTTAAAGTGGCGGCGACCGACGCAGCTTCGGACGCGGCGGAGTCTGAATCGCTCCCTGGAGTGGTACGCTTCCTACGTGATGTGCGCGAGGACGTGTCCGACAGGCTTAGGTGGAACGGGTGCGCAGCGCGTCACTGGCTTCGACGGGATCGACGGAGACGCGATCACTTCGAGTGACATAAGTGGCGCGTGGGCGGGTGTTGAGGACACCTGGGAGGGCTCAGGTGTTGGAGACACCGCGGCTTTTTTAGAACGCTTCTTAGAGCGTTTGGCGACTAATTTGAATAGGGGCTCAGGAGAGCCGGTTAAAGTGGCGGCGACCGACGAACCTTCAGACACGGCGGAGTCTGTATCGTTCCCGGGAGCGGTACGCTTTCTACGTGATGTGCGAGAGGACGTGTCCGACACACAGTCCATGTCGGAGGGCATGGTAGACGCGGGAGGAGAGCTAAAGACCTGAGGGGTCTGGGCGTTGGTGGCCTGAGGAGCCGGGATTGGGGCCTGAGGGGGCGAGGACGCGTTAAAAGTAATTAAAGCCTGAGTTATGACTTCATCTTTGATCGGAACACCCGACGCGGCGAGTGCCTGGACGAAGGCCTTCGCAAAGTTAAGTAAACTCTGCGAATTCATTAGGGAGGGGTTGGGACTAATTATATGAATATATAAAAGATGCCTTGTGTTCCTAAAAACCTAGCGAACCCTAGCGGCTAACCTCCCTACCAGCGGTAGGGGGGCTGGGGAGAATAACTAAAAACTAACCGTAGTTCGCCGACGGCCGCTACCTAGAATCCTAAAAAGGGAACGCAGGTAAAGAGTTGACTGCGTTAGAGTCAACGTTTACCGACAAAAACGACAAATATGCACGGAAAGACACAAATATGACAAAAATAAATATAAAAATAGAAAAGTAAATAAATAAAATAGTGGAAAGGAAAAATAAATAAAATAAAAGGACTGGATCAGTACAAATTCAGTTGTCACCGTTAGGTATCCTTTGTACTAAAACCAGAATACTTTACGCTGGGCACACACAGCACTCAGTACAACACAGCACAGCACATTGAAGACTAAGAGGCTAAGTCGCAATGAAAAATCACTGAAGGTGATCAAAATGAAAAGTAAATAATTGAAAACATAAAAAATTGAAAAATAAAATTGCTTTAATTCGGATTTACGTTAGAATTAGAGTTTACGTTAGAATTAGAATTTGCAGCCTGAAGGACTTCGAGACCTAAAGTTAATTGCGTGGGTTCGCCAGTGTGCGCGTTTCTTGGTTTAGCGATTTTGAATTTCGAATCTAACGGACGCGGGGTTTAAGGCGTTATATTGCTTATTTACGAATTTATATAAAATAAAATTTATAACGAACTTAGAAGCGAGTGATGCTCGGCTAACGCAAATAAACGATCTTGAGGAGAGCGGGCTGCTCGCAGTTTGCGTGCGAGTACGGAAATTTCCTTAATGTCGACGTTTTGAATGACGTCGAACACGGTCTTCATGTCCTCAGCCAACGACGACTGAGGTGAAGATGACGGAGCGGGACGCGGGCCCTACAGGAGCTACGGGAGCTGGGATAGGACGGGAAGGAGCAGGTGGAGCGGCCGGACGCTGCCTGTAGGACAGAGCCGGAGTAGGCGTCGGCTGAACGGGCTTTGCTTCCGGGGGACCCTGGTTGCGCAGCGGTGGGAAGAAGTTGGCTGGAGAGAGCGGTGGCGCCGGTTTAGGCGCGGCCCTCTTAACGGAGGAGCGTGGAGCGCGAGGACAACCCCTGTAGTTTGCTGTGTGGCCGGACTGAACTCAAAGCACACATGCAGGAGGGGAAGTAGAGTCGGGAGTGCGAGTGCACTCCTTCATTATATAAGGATCCAGGCACTTAACGCACCTGGGGGGAGCTGAGCAATTAGCCGCTGCGTGGCCGTAAAACTGGCAAGGGTGGCCGCGACGGTTGGGACGCTCGACAGAAATGTTCGAGAGTCCGCAGATTGTGCGAGCCTCTCTGAAAATCTCCTTCGAGTTGGGAGTGTTGGTAAGGATTACTAACGCTAACGGAAAACGTTTGCCGCGGTTGGAGTGCATCTTGTGCACTGCTTCGGCCGGGAAACCCTGGGACTTAAGGTCCTCGAGGATACCATCATTCGCGAGCTCGAACGGGACGCCCTGTAGTACTGCGCGGATCTTACGCTCTTCCGGGAGGGCGTAGGTGTGATAACCGATTTGCTTTAGTGAACGTAACCTGGTAAACGCGCGAGAGTCGTCGATGGTCGCGACCTGGATTTTAATTGAATCGCCTGCGTTAGTTGCTTTGAGATAGTAAATTTTTTGCTCTTTGCAAAGATTAGATACCGCGGTCCATCGCGCTTTTTCGCGGAGAAAAACGGGCGGAGCGAGCTGAGGCTTCGGTTGGACGGGAGCGAAGCGCGTCGCTGGCTTCGATGGGACCGACGGAGACGTGGTTACTTCGAGCGACGTCAATGGCACAGGGGCGGGTGTTGAAGACACCGGGGAGGGCTCGGGTATTGAGGATACCGAGGCTTTCTTCAAGCGCTTCTTGGAGCGTTTGGCGACTAACTGGAACGCGGCTCAGGAGAGCCGGTTAAGGTGACAGCATCTGACGATGCATCAGACGCGGGTTCGGCTTACCGACGCTTGAGAGGATGTGACCGATTCACAGTCCATCTCGGACGAGACGGGAGACGTGGGAGAGCTGTACACCTGAGGGGTCTGGACGTTGGAGGCCTGAGGGGCCGGGGTTGAGGCCTGAGGGGCCGGGGACGCGATAGTTGCCTTTAAGGCTTGCGTTAGTACGTCATCGGAAAAAACGACGCCGGCCACAACGAGCGCCTGGGCGAACGACCTAGCAAATTTTACCAAGCTTTGCTGGTCCATTTGAGGGCTTGGTACTACAATATATAATAAATATAAATATATAATAATGCCTAGGTTCCCTAGCAAACCTTGCACCTAAACCTCCCTACCCGCGGTAGAGGGGCTGGGGACGACGCGAAGTGGTGCCCCTAATTCAGACAGCACTGTACCGTCACCCTGGGAAAGGCCCAAGTGCAATGGGATCAGGTCAGCCAGTTTCTCCTTGGCCTGAAGGGCCTTGGAAGCGCACCGGGGCAACGCTATCAGGCTTAGTTGTCAACGTAAAGTATCCGCCTGAACAAACGTGAGTCTACTACGGAGTGTGTTGTCAATAAATTGACTACAAAAACCGGCCGTAGACCTGACGAGGTTGGGTTGCATAGAAGTGCGGGATTGACTACGTTACTACCGGCCGGGGCCGGCCGCAGAGCGAGTTTCTGACTACGTAACAGGCGCCAAGCGTCAAGTACGCAGCCAGAAAATCAGATCGAGCATTGCGAACTACTATCGAATTTAATCGACCGTAGTAAGCTCAACTCTGTTGTTGCTGTTCCCACCGAGGTGAGGTGTTAATTCGAGGGGTACACAGAGTGCGGGATTGACTACGTTACGACCGGCCGAAACCGGCCGCAGAGCGAGTCTCTAACTGACGTAACAAGCGCCCAGCGTCAAGTACGTAGCCAGAAAAACAGCACGAGCCTTGCAAACTACTATCGAAATTAATCGACCGTAGTAAGCTCAGCTCTGTTGTTGCTGCGAGACCGACTTAGTTGCAGCCGATCGAAGCCGGCCGCAGCGTAAGTCCTACAGAGAGATCTCAAGTCGTCGAGGACGAAGCGAGATTTGTACGAATCTCAGCGTATGAGTATTGCTACGAGTTGTCGTCGTGAGACGAAAATCGTGACTCAACAGCTGGTGCGATCGCGAACACGTCCGAGCGGGGCCGGACGCAGAACGGACCTGCGAGTGGCGTTTGAGTATTGCTACGAGAGAAGTCGTAAAACAACAATCGTGACTCGGCAGCCGGGAGCGACCTTCAACACGTCCGATCGGGTCCGGACGCAGATCTGGTCTGTGTAATTTTTTTTTTTTTGCTGCCGAGGCACCCTCGCGGGAGGGAGGTGGAAGATGCGTCATGCATACCGCCCGCAGGTAAATTTCTCTGCGGGGGGTTATGTGGGACTCACCAGAATGGCACCTACCCACTAAAAACCACCTGTTGGCTGTAGTTATTACCGTTAGCCTTCATCGGAAGCGACACCCGTCGGGAAGTTGGGCGCGCTGGCGGAGACCCGCTAGCGGGTCTTCCACCTGTAGTGAAAGTTGCACTGAAGGTGCTCAAAGGGACATGAGTTGGTGGCCGTTCTGGGCAGCCTCCGGTGAAGCTGGGGCTGGGCAGAGGTCGGCCGAAGCATGATTTAGGGATCAATTCATTTAAATGAACCTATAATGAATTGAGAAGGGAACTATGCTCCGCCAGAGCTAGCAAACGCTCTGTCGGAGTACGTGAAGCCCTAAGTTTACGGGCTAAGACTGCGATTTCACTAACATCGACATTTTTTAAAACGTCGCAGACGGTACGCATATCGTCTGCTACGGAGGATTGAGGAGTGGGTTTGTATGGGCGAGGAGCCGGGATGGGATTCGATGCTGGGCGCAGCCTCCAGTTTTCTGGGGCAGGCCTAGACTGTGTAGGCTTTGCAGCCGGAGGAACCCGGCTACGCAGCGGCGGAAAGTTTTCTTGAGAAAGGGGCGGGGCCTGTTTGGGTGCCGCCCTCTTAGAATTGGAACGCATACAACGGGGTGCACGAGGGCAGCCCCTGTAATTTGCGGTGTGGCCGGACTGGCCACAAAGCACGCAATCGGGAGGAGAGGGAGTTTCAGGAGTGCGATTGCACTCCTTAGTGAAATGAGGGACCAGGCACTTGACGCACCAGGGCGGTGCGCGGCAGTTGGCCGCCACGTGCCCGTACAACTGGCACCGATGGCACTGGCCGGGATGACCGCGGCGATGAGGCGCCTCGATTGAGATCCCAGAGAGGCCGCAAATAGAGCTAACCCCTTTCAGGATCTCCCTGGACTTGGGGACGTTGGCGAGAACCACCAAAGCGAGAGGGTGTTGCCTCCCGTACTTGCTGTACATTTTATGCACCGCGAGTGCCGGGAAGCCTTGGGACTGCAGATCCTCCAGGATAGCCTCGTTCGATAATTCGAACGGGACTCCCCTGAGAACCGCTCTGATCTTACGCTCTTCTGACAGAGCATAAGTATGAAAAGCATATTGCTTATCGGTGAGGAGCTTTGTTAAAGCACGAAAGTCGTCTATCGACGAGACTAAGATTTTAATAGATACACCCGAGTTGGCTGCTCGGATGTAATGGATTTTGTGCTCATTGCACAATGTCGAGACCTCAGTCCATTTACCCTTTTCCCGAAGGAAAACGGGTGGTGGGACCTTGGCCTTGACAGAAGTTGGGGCCGGAGCGGGTGTTGAAGACACCGGGGCAGCTGACGTTGAAGACGCCGCAGGGGGTGTAGGGACGGGCGTCGAGGGCGCCGGGTCTTGTTTCGAACGCTTCTTAGAGCGCTTTTTAACAAGCGTAAAAGAGGGAGACTCAGGGCCAGTTGGGGTGGCGTCCGAGGATGACTCGGTCGCGGGTGCGCGCTTGCGGCGCGGAGGGGCGTCTACTTCGCACTCAATTTCACTGGAGGAAGGGGACGCGGGAGGGCCTAAGACCAGAGCGGTCTGAGGGACGGAGGTGGCCTGAGGGGCCGGTGTGAACAGTGCCATGATTAGAGGGAGAAATGATTGCAGTGTGCGAATCATATGAGGGGGGCAGTGAGTGCCTTGGGCGTCGTAATCAGCGATCAGCTTATTCAGAAGCTCCTCAGGGCTTAGGGAAGCCATTGCGAAGGGGGTTGGGGAGGGACAACAATATATAAATATATATACTATGAACCTATCAACGATGACTAACTTCCTAAAAACCACCCTACACGCAGTAGGGCGGTTGAGGACGACGCGGATAACTTACTCGAACACGGAACTTGAAGTCCTGGAACGACGAAACCCCGTCGACGAAGCTCACGTTCCACGATGTACGGTTAAAACCCAATTTCCGCCGTGAAAACGGCGTTAGAAACTTATTAGAAGTACGGTTAACGAGCCACTGTCCGCCGTGAAAACGGCGTTAGAAACTTAATACGGTGTACAACTATGAAATTATATATTACGACAACAACCAGTGAAATTTGGGTGCTCAATTAGCGCGGGGGCTAATAGAGCGGGAAGGCGTCTGCGATCGACGTGCGCTCGAGAACGCACGCAGACCGAGACGAGGAAGAATGAGGTCATGGATGTTTGTATTTATATATGTATGTTTATTCTGGGTTCCCTGCAGATTCTCGCTCCGATCGCCGCCCAGTGCGGACGTGAAAGACCCCGTTCTCCGTTGTTTGGTCCCTTCCCGATACTCCGTGGCACTCAGTCTACTGACGTCACGGTTTAGCGTGTTGGTTCCGTGCTACGGTTTTCAAGGTTCTTTCTACTCCCTCAGAGTGCTATCGAAGTGCGTATTTTTCTTTGCGACTAAGCCCCTTAGTCTTCAAAGTGCTGTGCTAAGTTGTGTTGTGCTTGTGCTGAGTGCAGTGTTGTGCCCAGCGTAAGTAGTCTGGTTTCAGTGCAAAGGATACTTAACGGTGACAACGAATTTGTACTGAACCAGTCCTTTTTATTTTTATTTATTTCTCTTCTCTATTTTATTTATTTTTCTCCTATTTTCATATTTACTTTTATCATATTTGTGTGTTTTCGTGTGTATTTGTCCTTTCTGTCGGTAAAGGTTGACCCTAACGCGGTCAACTCTTTACCTGCGTACCCTTTTTTAGGTTTCTAGGTAGCGGCCTTCGGCGTACTACGGTTAGTTTTAAGTTATTCTCCCCAGCCCCCCTACCGCTTGTAGGGAGGTTTGCCGCTAGGGTTCGCTAGGTTTTTATTTAGGAATCCTAGGCATTTGTTTTATATTATAGGCATACATTATATATTTATATATAACATATTGTAATTCCAAGTCCTCCAATGGACCTTGTTAATATTCTTAAGTCGTTCGCCCAGGCGCTCGCTGCGTCCGGCGTAAGCATACCCGCTGACGCACTAACGCAGGCCTTACAGGCATCTATTGCGTCCCCGGCCCCTCAGGCCTCAACCCCGGCCCCTCAGGCCGCAACCCCGGCCCCTCAGGCCTCTAATGTCCAGACCCCTCAGGTCTATAGCTCTCCCGCGTCTCCCGTTCCATCCGATATGGACTGCGCGTCGGTCTCATCCTCGCGCTCATCTCGCAGGAAGCGTACCGCTCCCGGGAGCGATTCAGACTCCGCCGCGTCCGAAGCTTCGTCGGTCGCCGCCACCCTAACCGGTTCTCCTGAGCCCGCGTTTCAGTTAGTTGCCAAACGCTCTAAGAAGCGTTCGAAAAAAGCCGCGGTGTCTTCAACACCTGAGCCAACCCCGGTGTCTTCAACACCAGCCCCCGCGCCATTAAAATCGCTCGAAGTAACCGCGTCTCCGTCGGTCACATCGAAGCCAGCGACGCGCTGCGCTCCCATCCCACCGAAGCTTCAGCTCCCTCCGCCCGTCTTCCTGCGTGAAAAAGCGCGCTGGACCGCGGTTTCAAACTTGTGCAAAGTGCACAAAATTAATTACTTAAAAGCCGCCAACGCTGGCGATACAATCAAGATTCAAGTAGCGACCGTCGACGACTTCCGCGCGTTTACCAGGTTACTCGGATTAAACCAAATCGCGTATCACACCTACGCCCTCCCGGAGAAGCGTAAGATCCGCGCAGTACTACGGGGCGTCGCGTTCGAACTCAGCAACGAAGATATTCTCGAGGACCTTAAGTCCCAGGGTTTCCCGGTCACAGCAGTGCACAAGATGCACTCCAACCGCGGTAGGCGTTTTCCTTTAGCTTTAGTAATCCTTTCAAATACTCCCAACTCGAGGGAGATCTTTAGAGAGGCTCGCACAATTTGCGGACTCTCAAATATCTCCGTCGAGCGTCCCAACCCCCGTGGTCACCCTGGGCAGTGCCACCGCTGCCAGCTCTATGGCCACGCAGCGGCTTACTGTTCAGCTCCCCCCAGGTGCGTAAAGTGCCTGGATCCTCACTTCACTAAGGAGTGCACTCGCACTCCCGAATCCACTTCCCCCCCTGCCTGTGTGCTGTGCGGCCAGTCCGGCCACACAGCTAACTACAGGGGCTGCCCGCGCGCTCCGCGCTCCACCACCAAGAGGGTCGCGCCTAAACCGGCGCCGCCGCTCACTCACGCTAACTTCCCGCCGCTGCGCAACCGGGGTCCCCCGGAAGCAAAGCCCGCTCAGCCGACGCCTACTCCGGCTCTGTCTTGGAGGCAGCGTCCGGCCGTTCCGCCTGCACCTTCCCGACCCATCCCAGCTCCCGTAGCTTCCGTAGGGCCGCGTCCTTCTCCGTCATCCGCACCTCAGTCGTCGTTGGCTGAGGACATGAAGACCGTGTTCGACGTTATTCAAAACGTCGATATTAACGAAATTTCCGTGCTCGCACGCAAACTGCGAGCCGCCCGCTCTCCTCAAGAGCGTTTATTTGCTTTAGCCGAGCATCACTCGCTCCTAAGTTCGTTGTAAATTCTTTTATATTTGTATAAATTCGTAAATAATAAATTATAATGTCTAGACCCGCGAATCCCGCGTCCAGTCGTATTAAACCCAAGGGCTTATCCCTAGTATCTTTTAACGCTCGTAGCCTTAACACCAACCTTCCCGAAATCAAACTGTTCCTTCAGAACAAAGAACCTGACTTATTCCTTCACCAGGAGTCATGGCTTACTCCAAACCGCTCCAGGGGATTTGCTATACCTAAGTACGCGTTTATTCGTAACGATAGGCCCAACTCCGACGGTTTCGGCGGCACCGCTATATATTTCAAAAGAGGCTTCCACTGCTGTCCTCTCCCTACTCCTCCTCTCCTCAACATGGAAGCCACTGTGTGTAGATTGGCTATGACTGGTCATCCGACCATCATCATAGCTTCGGTCTACATACCTAGTGGTACCAGACCAATCCGCAGCGACTTTGAGGCCATTCTCGCCCTCGGCCATTCAGTCATTATGTTCGGAGACTTTAACTCCAAACATACTGACTGGACGTGCCTATCAACCAACACCAGCGGTATCGCTCTCCTCGCCATCACAAATTCACTTGACTTAGATGTCATCTCCCCCATCACTCCCACCCACTATCCCGACAACCCGAACCACTCTCCTGATATCCTCGATTTTGCAATAGTCAAGCGAATCAACCTCGACCTCAGGTCTATCGAACCTCTCGATGACCTAGGTTCTGACCACCGCCCCGTCTCCCTCGTGCTAGGACCGCCGAACGATAACGTTACCTCTCCTAAGACCTTTACCAACTGGAAAGGCTTTAAAAATACGTTAGTTTCAGCCTTAGAGGCTCCGAACTCTCCACTCGCGATCTCTCCCGAACAATTAGATAGCCCGGATAAAATCGATTCATTAGTAAATTCTCTCACTGATGCTATCAACTCAGCCATCAGTGACAACGAAAAGGTTGCTAAGCAAGGCAAACCCACGCTTCCCTTAGCCGTTAGCAATCTTATTAAAGCTAAAAACGCGGCTCTCCGGAGAGCCAAGAAATATCCCACGCCCGCCTATAGAACAGCTGCGAATCAGCTTCAACGTAAAGTTAGGTCTTGCCTCGCGGAACTCCGAGACGCTCAGATGAACGATCTCATGGCGAATATCTCTCCGTCCCACCAAGCGTACTATAGCATGGCTCGAGCCTTACGCGTAGACACCGTCTCTCACGTTCCTCCTCTCACTCGTCCCGATGGCACTACTGCCTTCGAAGTCGAAGAGAAAGCCGAATGCTTCGCCGACAGCATTGCCGCACAATGCTCGCCCAGCACGCAACCTGCTTATCCCTCACACATCCAGGCGGTGGAGGACGAAGTCCTTCGCAGAGACTCTCTCCCCATCATCGCCGACCCTGTCACAGTCTCTAATGACGAAATCTTGCTTCTCATTAGAAATCAAAAGTCCAAAAAGGCTCCGGGTGCGGATGGAATTTCCAACCACGCACTTAAGCACCTACCTCAACAGATGCTTACCTTGTTAGCTATCATTTTCAATGCCTGCTTCGACCATAGCTACTTTCCAAAAGCTTGGAAAGAAGCGACAGTCATAGGCATTCCCAAGCCGGGCAAACCTCTGAACGTCCCGGCTAATCACAGACCCATCAGCCTCCTCAAGGCAATGTCTAAACTTCTCGAGAGAGTCATACTCTCTCGAATGCGGAACCATCTGTTTCCAACGGATGGCGATCCTCTCATTATTCCCCATCAGTTCGGCTTTCGCGCTAAACACTCCTGCCCTCAGCAAGTCCACCGAATCGTCGAGTATATACTTGACGGTTTCTATCCGCGTCGTTATAAAACAGTCGCGGTTTTCTTTGACGTAGCCAAGGCTTTCGATAAAGTCTGGCACAGCGGTCTCGTTTATAAACTCTACAAGATAGGCTTACCTGATCGCCTAGTCAGGTTAATAGCGTCGTTTCTCAAAGACCGTACGTTTCGATTTAAACACGAAGGCACGCTTTCTGCACCTCGTCCCATAAAGGCTGGAGTCCCTCAAGGCTCAGTCCTCGCCCCTCTGCTGTACACCGTGTACACCAACGACATTCCCATCCCGCCGAAAGGCGTCGAACTCGCCCTCTTTGCTGACGACACCGCACTCTATACCAGGGGCCACAGTGTTCGGCACCTTGTAACCAGACTCCAAAGGGCCGTAAACGCCCTTGGTGCATGGTTTCAAGAATGGCGCATCGATGTGAACCCTGAAAAGAGTTCTGCGATGCGCTTCGACCACAAACGCCGTCGTCCCGATGGCGATCCCCACGTTCGAATGTTAGGCATTCCCATCCCCTGGAAGCGCAGTACTAAATACTTAGGCGTCACATTAGATCCGACGCTTTCTTTCAAGCCACACGTCGAAAGAGTTTCGAAACTCGCTCGTCATTATTTAGTCCGCCTAAATAGCATGTTAGGTAGAAAAAGTAAAATGTCCTTCAGAAACAAACGTACACTTTACAAGGTCTGCGTTAGACCCGTCATGACATATGCCTCGCCAATCTTTGCCCACGCCAAACCCTCCCTCCTGCACAAACTGCAGGTAGTTCAAAACCTCTTTTGCCGCCGGGCCACAGGCGCACCGTGGTACGTGCGTAACGCGGACTTGCATAGAGATCTTGAACTGCCTACAGTGCAACAACATCTCAAAACACTCTCTGAAGCGTTTTTCAAACGCTCCGAAACCCATCCCAATCCTCTAGTTCGTGATTCGGTCTCATATGCTGCTCCTGTGTTAGACTCGAAGTTCAAAGTCGCTAGGCCTAGAAATGCGCAAGCGTACTCATCCACCAGACTGTCACGCGATCTCGAGGCCCTTCTGGCCGCAAATTCTAATTCTAACGTAAATTCTAATTCTAACGTAAATCCTAATTCTAACGTAAATGTGAATTAACTCAATTTTATTTTGCAATTTTTTTAATTTTTGTTTTAATTATTGATTTTCATTTTGAGCACCTTCAGTGCTATGTATTAACCTTCAGTGCTTTGAGCACCTTCAGTGCTATGTAATCCCAGCGGGTGACCCCTTCTGGGCCCCGCTAGCGCGGCCTCTTTCTCCAATTGGCCGTCGCTCAGATGAAGGCTGAGTGGCAAAAATGCACGAGCCGACAGGGGGTTTTTAGTGGGTATGGTCCTGGTAGGCGTCGGGACGAGTCCCACATAACTTTGGAATCGCGCCAGAGTATGCGTCAGGGCATTTTTATCCTCCTGCCCTTCCCGCGGAGGGGAACAAAAAAAAAATCTGGGTTCCCCTCAGTTCACTGCTTGGGGCCGTACAGTTGGTGTGATTGTGAGGGGATTTTATTTATTTTTATTTATACAGCTTAAACTTGGTAACGTCTGATGAAATCTTGTTACGAATGTTATCTTTAAACAATTAAGCTTAATTTTAAGCTAATTATTGTCATATTTTACCCTTAAGAATAAGTTTTTTACCTACATCTTATTACATTACAAATAAAGGTCCAATTAAGATGACAATCTTGCTCCTATTTATAATGCAATCGCCTACATGTGAAACAGGTCGGCAAAGATCAAGACATGTTAAAAATGTATCATAACCAGATTGTTTTTGCAACAGGTAAACTGCTTTACACGTTTTGGTTCCTTAATGGTCAAATACTATTGTGTAACCAGCTTTTTGAATCGTTAATACTGACAGTAAATTATAATATTATTCCATTACCTTCTTGTGTTTCTCTATGTACTGTGTTAATTTGGAGTTAAATTGTTATTATTATTTTTTTTATTAGGTTTGTAAACATATAAATAAAATTAATCACACACTCACTTTAGTACTGTGTACGTTAGATAGAAATTCAAGATTGGTATATAGTTTTATAATAATAATTATATATATTTTTAAATGTTGGTTAATAAGTTAAACATTCTAACGGTAGAGCGGAGTCTCCTGGCACAGGCCTTCTTGGCTTAAAAGGTGACTCCAGCCACATTTGATGTAATTTAAACTTTTTGCTGAATAAATTTTATAATTATTGTTATTATTATTACCGAAATAACCGTTTTTTGGCTGAAATTACCAGAATAAGCTTCTGAAAATTACAAAGAAGGGTAAAAAAATTAAAATAAGCAGATGCTTCAGAATCCAATAAAGATTATATCTTGCTTTTGTTTCTGCTTTTTTCGTAATGCCCGGTCTTAAGAGCCTTTAAACAAATCAACGCTCATCCGAATCGGTAAACTGCAACACGCACACTTATCCGATACACGCACACATCTGCAGTGCTGTATGATACAGTCGCTGGCCATCAAGTAGCGCGTCCGCATAGGTTTGGATACTTTTTCAAATATGTTTGACTTAATTTACGTTATTATATTTTTCTTTTGATTTATAGAAATATAAATTTATGTAATTTATTACTTGAGTTATGTTTTGCAAAGTAAGATATTTAAATACCTGGTTAGGATAATATGGGACGAAATAAAATTGGGGTACAATAAGGGCTTAACGAAGCGATTGATGTCATTAATATATAGACGTTTGTTATGGTAGTTATGATTTAAGATAAAAGTGATTGCTTAATAAAAATAAATAAAATTAGGTGAAAAAAATATTATTCATTATTATACAATACAGTGAAAAACTTTAATTTGGGACCCACTTAAGGTGGAATGTCGTGTAACAAATTGAAAATGACTAGAGCTATTAAATTGACTGATTAAGTTGACATATTTTTTACACTGAAAAAAAATAAGGATAAATACCCTGCAGTAGCTGCAATAGCCAGGAGCTGGTTAAAATAGTAATCAGACTACAATTCGTAGTACTTTAGATTCTCAAAATCTGGCTTACGATCTAAAGTTTTCACCTTTCCTTGCTAAAACGTCAATCTGAGAAAGTTACAATTTGCCATATAGTCTAATCACTGCTTTATGAGATTTGAGGGCAACGGATAGTTTTTTTATTTAAAATTTTTAAAATAACTAATTAATTTACAAGATAAATAACAGCCTTGGAGCTACTGGGAAGATCTTCGTTACATTCTACTGTAGTAGTCGCTGGTTGCTCCTTGTTCAAAGTGATTTTTAATCTTTAAAACAATACCGAAAATGACACGATTGACATAATTGCATACCCTCAGTTAACATAATGAGCTTAAGGTGAAAAATATTACGATTTTAGCACATATAGTTTACACTGTATATTAATTAAAAATCTGATTTTTTAAGTACCCGGTAAAAAAGTAATCATCATCAACTCATTGTCGACCCGCTGCAGGGTTAAAGTTTCCTCCCAGGATTGCAGACGGTTTGATTTTTCTGTTTTAGCTTAAAAAAAATTATATTTTGTACTATTTTCTCTATAGACTCTTTTAACGAGAAAACAGAGACCATAGTAAACTTTTCTTTTTCTGTTTGTGTCCGTTACTTTTATATTTATCGAATGGCAAAGTACGCATGTTTCGTCAGATTACAAGAAAAGGCGTATGAACAATGAACTCCTTATAAAAAAACTATCATGAGAAATAAAAATTTGCTCAATACGTGTTTTAGACGGTAAAATTTCAAATAATTTGAAGTCATATTTCGATGCATATGCGTAATATTTTGATCGGAAACGAACACTGAAAACTCCTAAAATTGCACGATTTTGTATAAACGCTCTTAAAGACAAAGCATTGAAAGTTATTTAAAGTAAATGTCACAGTCAACTCAACCACCTGGACAGTTATCGTTCTGTTGATCTTCTACAATGATAACAAATTTGTGTTTAAAGTGTCTTTTTCTCCTCGATAATTCCATTTTACCAGTTTAGTTCGCTTCAATTATTTGAATTAGTTGCATATAATAATAATAATATAATAAACCCCTAGGTAAACACACCAACTGTATGGGTTGTTGTTTGAATTTCAATTTTTAACACGCAGCATTTATAACACGTACGCCGCGATGTAGGCTTGACGACGATTCGTTACGTAAATCGAGTATGAGGCCTGTGGGACCTATGCTTGGCTGCGCTACCGGCCTGCATACCATTTCTATTTCTCTCCATAATAAGTTCAGTGATTACCTATATTACAAATCAATACAAAAGAAAGCAAATGTATATTGTGGCGAAAGGCACTGCAACGAACTGGTAAGATCGTTTAAATTTATTTGGAACATTAAAATCAGTTAACCTTACAAGTTCCGGAAAGTCAATCTAGGAAAGGTTGCATTATTTTATATTGTTCATTTAATATATAAGCAATGTCAATCATTTCGTGGCATCTCTCTAAAGGTAGTAGATGTTGTTGCTGATGTCATCAGAATGATAACATCTGTTCATTTTAAAACAGAGAAACTATCAAAACGTACCCTGAACTTGTTCGATTATGTTAACGTAGGTCCTATACCTAGGATTTCAAATTAGTGAGGCTTTTTAGAGTTTGCTTGACGCATATGAACAGTATAGTATTTTTAATGTTTCGAAAGGAGTGATGTAGAGTATTTTTTTTCAGTTTTCCATTTAGATGGCGAATGAGATTCAGAGTAGAATTTGTGGAGTAGTAACGACACAGGTACCGAAAATTTTTTAAGGACACTTTAATCCAGAAATGAGCTGCTAAGTCATCTGGACCTGCTGGCTTTGTCGGATCAAAACTAAGCATCAATTAGCTATACATGTTTTACTGATACAGGGAGTTAGCACTGTTGAAATCCATTAAATTATAAATAACCAATTAAGTTCACAAATTGTCTAAGGGCAATTCTGTTACTTCAAATCGGCTTAAAGCGAAGGAAAAATAATAATCTCCAACGAGCAATATCCTACGGATCAACTGTTATGAAAGTTCCAAGTACTTCCAACGATCTCAGTCGGTTAATTTGTTTTCATCGGAAAACGGGCAGCAGTCCCGTTTCAATTACCAATAATTTCATAAACCTCAGAAGAATTTATTTCATTGGAGAAAAAAATTTAGCCAGTTTTATCCAAATTGAATGGAATAAAGTTTTATAAATATTTGTTGGTTATAACTTTATGATAATCTACAATCTAACCTTCCACATCAGTGAAAATTAATGAATTGGATAAAAAAAAATCTAACCATTTTGATAAGAAAGGTTGCCACATGGTGCCTAAATAGCTTCATAAATAACGAGTATCTTTAATAAAGGATCTCGTATTTACACTTTATTCGAATTGTAAGTTATATTTATGACGAAATTTTACTGGATGCGGTTGTGAAAAACAATAAATTTGAAAAAATTAAGCACCTGACGCAATCTTGACGCAAGCATTGATAAATAAATAAATAAAAACCCTCTTTTAATTTTGTTTGCTTCGAATCCGACTGTTTTATATGTGCAATTCCGATCTAAATATTTGTATTTTAATTGTGAATTTTAAAACTTAAAAAAGCCGTAAGTCTATCCAGACAGAAGACAAAAAACTTTAAAGTTTTTATTATGCTCATATATAGTCATTATCTAATAATCTGGGCGATACCCTAAACTCAGTATTATATTTATATAACTAAGTTCGGAACACACTGACATCTGAGGTTACCTTATGTGAAATCTCCAATCCCAAACTACTTGTGGACTTAGTTTTGATTGACATACCAAAGTCAACACAAATCAAATTTGATTAAATTTATCTTAGTATACGAAGTACTTAATAGAATAACCAAAACAGAGTTTCGAGGAAAAGAAAGGTACAAAGTAAGTAAGTTTCCGTTCATTTGTTTTTAGAAGAATTTAATATTTTTCAATTGAATTGTATTCTTATATTACTTTAAATAGCAATAAAATTAATATTATTTTCAAGCTCTTCTAACAACTACGTACAATGACTCCAATAAACAAGTTATTTGAAACCTCAAATTAAAAAAACACCTGTCATGCATATTAGGTCCTTACATATGAAATTGGCATTACATAAAAATATTAAACTTATTACATACATTTTGTTGCGTTCGGGGTTAAAAACTGTACATGTAGAAAGTAGAAAGGCAGAAAGGGGGTTTCTGCCTTTCTACTTTTTTATCCAACAAATTAGTTGTGTATAAAATTAATTCAAAATTTGTTCTAAATTAATGTACAAATACAAACGGTTCAATAGTCGTAATTTTAAATTATTTAACGAATACACATATCAAAAACAAGAGCTGAAATAATATCGTTATTTTAACCAGTTGTTACAAAGATTTCAATAGTAAAACAATGGATCGGGAAAATTATGAAACCGTTTTAAGCCCTTTTTGCACCTACATTGTTTCCGTACCTCTTAAACACACGCTCAAATGTTCAAGATGAACACTATACAGTATATGAAAATATTAGATCGTTGTAAAAACTGGTATTTTAAATTCTTCTTGCAATTATTTTATAGAAATTAATTTATAAAGTTTTCCAAATAAATATCACTAAACACGTTTTTTATGGAATCGTGCGTTATGCTTATTTTGTGAAAATGCTTATTTTAGTAAACTTAATATTAAAGTTTTCAAACCGTATTCATATGGTAACTCCGGCACGGTTGTATTGATTTATTTTTATCCCTAACAAAGCAAAACTTTACCACTTAAGCTGCGCTTAAAATTGTTAAAACTGTGTTTACTATTGCACAGTATTAAGAGGTATTATCAAGTTCAGGGACAGCGACATGTCACTCAAAAAAGTGAATGTATTTTTATGGTTTGGACCAACGCAGACATGAAAGTTCAAACAATTACAAAAGATGACGACTTCTGGAAAAATAAAATGGAAGAAAAATTAAAAATGTTTTACCTTGCTTGTATGTTTCCTGAAATTATAAGACTCAAGATTAGATAGGAAAATCGAGGTGAGAGAGCCCATTTATTTGATGAAGGCAATTAAAAAAAGATTAGCTATACGTGAAGCAAAAATACGAAAAGTGAAAATATGTGCGAAACCACTATTGCTAAAATAAAAAAATTAATCAGTGGAGTACCATTAGTTTCAAAGCTAACGGCCAAAACTTCGGAACCCAGTCCCTTTTTGTGCATGTATATAATAGCGTCCTATTACATTTATATGCAAGAAAAATAAACGTGATAAACAAAATTTGTGTAAATCGTTATTTATTTTAATCTGTATTTTCCTTTTTTAAATTACAGATCATTTTTGAATCCCATATAATTCCCATACCACACAGAATATTGACATAATATTTTTTGAAATAATTTGTTCATAAAAATACACTGGGACCACACCCTGTGTCGCCGGCTAGTAACTACGGGCACACTGCTTTTGTCACATTACTAATCAACCTACAAAGACGAAAACTCGATGAATATCTAACTTAAACGAAAACCCGAAATTAGTTTCCAGGTTGAGAATACGAACAGTGCGCGATGCGTCTATTGCATTTAAAATATCAAAGTGTGTGTTAGATCAAAAGTTCCCACGCTCAGGGTCTACAGTCTTAAATAAGATACACCGGAGCTTGAAATTCAACGTTATTACTACTTTAAATGTTTGTCATTTTTTAATTTATTTAAACTCATTATTACAATATATATTCAAAATAGTTAAGTACATAATATTTCGTACAAATCTACTAGTATTTGCTTATTGACAGATCTGATTCAAATCACCATGGTTTGAAACGTTGAATATGCTTAAATGTTTTTTCAGTGTATTTTCCTAAAACATGTGTTTAGTATAATTTTTAAAATTCTTAAAATTAATAACGTTTCTGGTATCTTTTTGCTCAATTGGTAACTTGAATAATAAGGCAATAAATGTTTTTAAATTTTGAACAAAATTATGGCGTATTCACTAACTCCAATAATTATTTCACTATACTACAAGACCAAGCATACCAAATGAGCACTCTCCAATCCCCGTCCTGTATTAGCCGGTGTCCCTCAAGAATCAGTACTTTCTCCGACTTTGTTTTCACTATACACTAGTGACATACATGCCAAAGATGGAGTAGAACTAGAAGTAGAACTCGCGCTCTTAGCAGACGATACCGCGCTACACAAATCTGATATGAATATCATAAGAATAGAATACTCCAATCCGCAGCCAACGCACTAGGCATCTGGTTTCGGGAACAAAGACAATTCCCTTCCCAAAAAAATCCCCTGGTATAAAAAATCAAATTATTTAGGATATAATTGGTTATATTTATATCCCCTATATATAGGATATATAGGTTATATATATATATATATTATATATATATATATATCCCCGCCCTATATCCACAACTTAGATCTGCATAAGGATCTCGAGCTGCCCACCATTGCCGGGTTCATGAAGTTGGCGTCTAGACGACACTTCGACACCGCTCCCCATCTTGCCAACCCATCGGTCAATAAGTCAGCTGACTACGAAGCCAACCCAGACGTGGCTGTTCGTTACAGGCATTCGCGTAACGTCTCAATATGTCCCGACGACGCCATTACAACAAGGAAGGCTGGCTGTCCAGTTAGAAATAAGACAATACGGCATTCGAATCGCCTAAGCCACCGGTGGGCCAGGCTAACGCGTCGTACGCATTCCTACTGAATATTTTGCTGGTTCTTTCGCAGTAGATGACCCTTCCGAACCAGTGGTAGTTTCTATATACGCCGTCCTATGCCGAGGTTCATGCCATATGATGTGTATCATATACGAGTATCACAACATTTTACTGATCTTCTTGTGGTAAATTAATGTCGATATCACACTGTTGCTATTGTAACGTACGGGTGATTGCCGCTTTATTATTCACATTTTAATAACTGAGTTATTTTCTTAGTGTAGAAGCATGTTGGTATTGGTTTTAGGAGAAGGGGCGTTGTTAGAGAGGGCCTAGTATAAGGGAGAGTGACATAAGATTTAGGATTATTTCCTTAACTAGGGCAAAGTCAAGGATGTCCGGAGAGTGGAAAAACCAGAGTAATTTTTAAATTTTTTTAAAATTTTGGTTATAATTTAGGTAATGTAAGGTTGACACCGTGAGAGGATATTCAAAACTACTTTTCTACGTTTAAACTGTTTTTCAATCAGAAGTCCCAAAATTTGTTCAGTGACGGCATCAGACCCTTTACCGTACGTAGAAAAGCTTGAAGTAAGTTTTTAGCTCTAATTGGAATAGCTAAAATTCTAACTTTACAAAGTTTCTCTGTTACAATCTTTTTATGCGAATAACTCTCAATTGTGACACTTTAGAGCAAAGTGGCTATTTTCTCATATTACGATTTTGATCGGAAATCATGCCAAACTCTTCAAACCCTTTTGACCTCGATATGTCGAAGGTAATATATTAAAATAAAGGAATTTTTCATATTTTTTTGTTTTGTGTTTATATTAATGATTTATGGTTTATTTAAACCCACATTTTTTAATTCCAGTACGGTAACTTAAGTCTTTATTGTGTGTATAGAATTGAATAAATAAAATCTCTATTATGTATATTTGATTTATAAAATTGTATCCTTTAATATTTTAACTCAAAAAAATTTCTGATCTGTATGCCCATTTAGCAAACTTTTCTTAACACAAATTCATCATTTAATGGTTCTGTTATTGACAACAGCGCGCCCCTAATTAGTGGCTTGTCCCATAACGATCAGTCACGACTAAATCAATAAAACTTTTGCGTTTTTTCCCTTAACTTCGTACTATTTAATATATAAAGTAATCGGTGTATAGGTATTATGATATGATGCATGATATACAGATTGTAATAAAGTGGCATCTAAATTTATAGATTTGGAAACAGGGTCAAATGTTTTGATATTTTCCAAACTCCAGATCGATTAATACTGCTAACATAACATTGACATACATGACGACATAACATGACGGCCTGTTTAGTGTGGAGGTAAGTAGCCTTGCCTTCTATGGCAGATATTTTATTATATTTGCTTTCTAGTATGGATGTGTATGTATGTAATTAATTTTTAATATTTATATATATATAAATCTATGTGTGTTTACATATTTCCTAAGTTAATTTATCCGTTATCTAGTATCCATTACACAAGTTCTTAATGATACTTAATTTGGGCTAGATAATGTGGGGTAATTGTTAGAAATATTTATTTATTTATAACATTGCATACCGTTTATCGTAGATTACTTCTACAATACTTACTTTTACTTCTACTTACGTATCCTGTCTGCTACAGTGTTTTTCCCTATTCTTCTGCACTTCCATACTAAGAAAAATAACATATCTCTATAATTAAATCTTATCTTTTTACCTATCACGACTTTGAGTGCAGAAAAGCCTGAATTTTTTCTTTTTTGGATTATGTTTATTCTTATTTTTTTCTCAAATAATTACAGTGTCTATTTATCTCATTATTAGGTTGTTCACACCAAACATGTGGTAAGAAAAAGATACTTTATTTCAAATGTGAGAGTCTGTTAATATATAAAATACATATTATTTATATATAATCCCCTTCGCTTTCCATTACCGCCTGCCAGCGCTCTGGAAGTCTTTGAATACTTTTAAACTTTTTATTTTTCTTCAATAACTACTCTACATCATGCGTTCTCTGCTTCCAATTAGTTGGTTCTCTATGGTCACCTCCTCTTCTTTCTTCCACTTCAAACTGGTTCTTCCTAAATCGAGTTACCCACGATTCCACTGTGCGTTGACTGTAGGCTTGTCCACCTTTGCACTAACTGTTTATGGATTTGCTTTGCAGTCCAGCCAAGACCCACGCCAAACTTGATAAAAACCCTTTGCTGATAATCATCGATTGAGTTTTTTAATTGTGTTTGATCCATTTCTCACAATAACTTAAATCAAATTCAACAACAAACACGTCTGTTCTTTGTTAACCCAATCGCACTACTACAAGTCGTAACATGCATCCGTTCAAAAAAATAGTGCGCGACAAGTCGCCACACGTTTGGTATGAACAACCTAATAAATGCATTTCATCTTTCGTAATCCATGTATATTTAGTAAATTATGAAATATTAGGTTCAGCATTCCATGTCCGGGAGTAAGAACCTGTAGGAGGTGTTGGCTGCTTGAGTCGTACTATTTCACGTTATTTCCCTATTTCGCTATAAAAGCTGGCAAACGAGCCAACGACCTACCTGATGATAAGCGGCTTCCGTGTCTTACACTCGTATTCATAAACAATGAAATAATTACTTAGACTACTTATTATTTGAACTTGAATTCTGTGTCATAAAACTATATTTTATAGTTTAGCACTATTGCGAAGTAAAAATACAAAAAAAATTACGTGTCGCAATTCTAAAGAAAATAATATATAACGAATCGTATATGGCTGAAAATTCCTAACTTTTGTCAGTTCTTACTTCAACCAATTTATGAACTTCTGAACCGTTTTCAAGTAGAGATTCCTTGCGATGTACTGTACTAATTACATATCTATTTGTTGAGCGTCTAACTGTCTAAAAGCTTTTTTGACGCGTAAAACGAAACCCACCCGTACATTAACAGATAAGGCGGTCACTATAAATTAAGATTTCGCCAACGTTTTGTTAATTCACGTTGTAGCTTGGTTGCAAGTTGTGCCGACTGAAAAACTTTTTATTTATTTTGAAAAATTGTAGGTATAATTAACGTTTGGCATAAGCTGACAGATTATTTGACATATAAACCTGATCTTAAATGAAGACAACCAACAGCCAACCTATTTAATAAAGTATGAGATTTTCTTTTAACATAAACTTCCTTAACTTTGGTTGACAAAGAATATGGGTATAGACACATTAATAGTTATTTAAATTTTATCACTATTTAGGAGCCACTGCACTAGAGACCAAGTAAAACTGCTAGCATTGTTATTTCGGGGATAAATAGAAAAACATGAGTTATTAAAAAAAACATCTTTATTATAACACAGTTTGTTATCTGAATTTGAAATTTTATACTTATTCTAGGCAAAATAAGTCGTATCAAAAATGTCTTGACCATAAACAATTTTATACACAAACAATAAATTAATATAACAAAGTTGTACCTATATATTTTTAGTTCCTATATTGTTTGTTGTAAGTTAACTGAAAGTTCTACATCTAATGTTAACTTTTATATATTTTGAGACAAAAATATACATATTTTAATGGTCGTATATACGACTTTCACCTTCAATAACAATTTCCATGACGTCTGTCTGTAGTTGAGTTTCTGTGAACGGGGCTTCTGTGTGTTCCTTCAAAAGGAATAGATATATCTGGCATTATGACATTAAATGCTGTTCAATACCTATATAAGAATGAGACAGCGCTGAATTAAAAACAGCTATGTAACACCAAAGGCTAAAAAAATTGCATTAATTATCAATTGTATTAACATATCAGTAGCTATTTATACGAAGCATCTGCAAAAAAAATACGATGAGGAATGTGGAATGAGTGGATTTGGTGGAAATAACGTATTTTTTCTTAGTCTCAACATAGTTTTTTGGATTTCAAACATGCAAAAATACTATTAAGTAAGCAAAAAAATTTTAAAAATGCTAAACGTATAATATTTATAAGTAATAGTTATAATTAAAGTAAGCAAGCAGGCTCTGCAACTGGTGCAGGGCCTGTTACAACGTTTATGATTTTGCAAATAGTATATTTGTCATCGTTTGCGCCGTTTAAATTATCAAAAACACACGCATGAGTTTTTTAATGAACCAGTTTATAGCGTATAGTGTCTAAAACTTCAACCTTTTAATAAGTCAGTTTCTACATAACGTAAAAAAAGTAATATTTAATACCATTTATTATATTAATAGTAAAATATAATGTCTAACATATTAATAGGTTGAACTTTAGGTAAATACAAATAAAGGGTGTCAGGAAAGATCAGTGAACGCTCTCTGTGGATGTAGCAGAAATGCTTTTAGGGGTTTTAAAACGATTTTAAAGTACCATTTTCTGAAACAGGAAGCGGGATTGTTTTCCAATATTCGGTAGCATCAGTATCTGAAACTGCCCCGAGATCCTGCTTTTCTATGTGCCGGAATCAACAGCTTGTTGACACCTGATCTTGTTCTGTAGCGACCTCCATATGACCTTCACGTTTATTTTCTAAATATAGATACATTTTTATATTTTATTGTACAAAATTATGAAACATACAGAATTTTTGTCGGCTCCCCATATCCCCTTACCTATGTTTACAGGTTATTAAATCTGTTTACAATTTATATAAAATTAATTTATTTTATTGGTCTAATGTTCCTATTATTATATGCACTTATTAAATATAATATTTGAATTATTGTTAAACACTAAACGATCTAATAACAAGCAGAGCTTGTCTTATTAACGGACCATAAAGTAAAGTGTGAGGACACATGCACATTTGTGTGCTGTCCAGGACCACTTACGCCTCAAGGCCCTTTTGTATTAAATGTAACGACATAGATTGTTATGAAAATAAAATACAAGTACCATATTCATAAACAATGTTTTCACTATAAATGTCTCTTAGGTCATTTTAAAATTAAAATTTTTTTTCTTACAATTATCTGTATACTAAGTTCTGCTACATTTCGCTATGAATAAAAGATGTGGAAAGCTTTCATGGCTCTAAGTTCACATAAAAATCTTAATCTCTATCATTTTTCTTCAAGTAGATGTACTTACAAAACTATGAGCCACAAACTTGAAAATATACAAATTATCTTTTCAGTTTCGTAGGTTCAAAGAATTATGCGTCACAAATTAATCAAACTTATTCATACCTAGCAAATATAGAAAGGTATTTATATATTAAGGAATAAGTAACAAACAAAGAACAATGTATGAATAACTGAAAATACCCAAGCCTTTATCCAGTTCAATAAGCTTGGTAAAGAAAAGAAATAAACTTCTAGTTCTAACAAAATTTGTACTACTTTCTCGACAAGCCCCAAGGAATTTCGGAAAATATATCCTTGTTCGTGGATCTCAACTTTCTATTCACCATTATAGTAATAGTTCCTCATGAGGCATTTTCCCTTATTTGAATTTGATCTACGAAGATAAAGTTGTAATAAATAACGTTATAAAAAAATTTGCTACCTAGGTATAAACAGGTTTCAGAGCCATATTTGAGATTTTAATAGAACGTTTCTTTAGAAGTTCAATATAATATAGATAAATAATCGGGACGGTTATTATAAGAGCGTCTGTATATTGACCTCTATTCCCTTTCATAACGAACTGATATGCAACTGATGATTCCAAAAAGGTTTTAAGTCATTTTGGTACTTTTAAAATATTTTTTCTGATTAGTGCTTGTCCTTGTGTGAAGCTGATTTGCCCTCTTTGCAATAAAATAAAGTATGAATAACTGTTATGTCGTTCTAATTAGACGAAGGGCGATATTCATCCTTCCTTTAAACCTCTTTTTACCGTAATAAACCAAGAAAAGTAAAAGTGAGAATAATTTCCTATAAGACCGAATAAGTAAGATTTTTCCACAGAAAAATTCAGCAAAAAGAAATCAGTGATATGTGTACGAAGCCTATGAAGAAGCATGCACTTGTTTAGTTCAGCTGTTAATTTCACATGCTTCTCATTGTCCATCAACCATGAAACAATATTAGTAGCGTGGCTTAACTTTTAAGAAAAGCTATGATTTATAAATAAATATATATTTATTTTGTTTGTTTTTTACATATGCGCCATTTGTTATTTATTCTTATGATACATGACACTAGTTTATATAGCGTAGGATATTTAGATAATGCAATTCTTTGTGATATAATTCATAAAAAATGAGGAATTTAAAGTAATTTAAAGTTTTTTTGTAGTTGTGAAATAGTCTTCATTGGTCTATTGTTCTAATATGTATCGGTGCAAAAAGAAGGAGAAGATTTACGACATAATAATAGGTTACGTTAAATATGTTATTAATATGTGCTGTTTTACTTTGCTTAAGATCATAACTGATTAAAATCGAAATATGTTTATAAAATAAACCAACCCTTCTATTGGAAAACATGGAAAAGGGGCAACCTTGTTGCATTGTTTGCATACCTACCTAGAGATAAAACAAAGGCTTGTTGAAAAACCTTTTGCTAAGTTCAATGGGAAGAATATAATTAATAAGACTCAGTTCAATTTATTTGTAAAATCGTTCATTTGGAAGTTGTTAATTTAAATGTTTCTTTAAGAACTCATTTGAGAACGTTCGATATTAATTGTAATTTGAAACTGTTTGTTTAGGTACATTTAGAGAAATAATTGAACCAAAAATCGAATGTCAAGTGTCTGAAGGTTTCATGGATACGTATTATATTTATAAACAATACTGTTTGTGAGATCTTACTAAACAAAGTAACGGATAGCATCATTCCTGTGATAGGTACGTTTTAATAATCACAGAATTATATAACATAGAAATAAGAACGCACAAATGTCTCTATTTTGGCATTTTCTACTCACATGATTGTATTCAGATAGCTTTCCACCATATTTGCCCCTTTATTTTAAAGGCATACAAAGTAGACCGTAATAACGAAGTTTTGAATATAATTATTTACACATTTATTAATTAACATATTAACATTCATCTTTCGGAAACTTGGTTGTGACCCTTATTCGTCGTATATGTTAATTACTAATTTTCTTTAAATTAACGCATATTTACATATTCATTGGACCGACACAGTTCAATAATTCGATAGTGATTAAAACATTTACGTCATGTCTTCTATATCACGATAGCTTTGTCCTTAGTTTAAGCTATTCATTAAATAATTTTAATTCTATAGTAAAACGCAAACAGTGCATAAATAGTAAAGTTTTTTTGGATAAGATAGTTCTCAATAATCTTTACAGGGTTTTGAAAGCGAAACTTGTACACCATAGACAGACTATCTGTATGCTTTAAAATATTATCAATACGAACTATTGTCCTATACAGGTATATTAGCAAAGTTATTCGCAAGGTGTTCAACGCAATTTTTTATTTTTTTTCTTACACATAATTTCAATACATAATCTACCTATTATTAAAAAAACTTAATGTTAACAACTTTTCTGCTTTCTTTTGCAAATCACAGACCTAACACTTTCCCTTTTTCAATTCAATTCATCAGCAGTCATAATTTCAATAGTTTAATCAAGCTGCTTTACTGGCTGCAAAGTTCACAGTAGCGCACTAAGTGGCGCTGATTTCAAATGCTACGTGTTTCTGTTGCGAGGCTCTGCATCGCGCGCCATGGGCAGCACTTTCCTGGCGAGCCTTGTGAACGTGGAGCGGAACTGGTGGCTCATGCTGCAGTACAGCACGAAGTTGATGGCTGAACCCACCAGCGCCATCAGGTCCATTACTTCACCTGCAGACAAAAAGTAGACATTTATTCAAAATCGGTGGTGTTAATAAATTGATTGAATTAATAAAAAAGGTAGAAATAAACGTTTAAGTTTTAATTTGAATTTGAAATTCAGGTTTTTCCGTGCGGAATATGAGAAGTTTTTTGATTTTTGCTATATTGATTCAGAGTTGTGGTCTGAGGCCATATGAACATTTTCCGAAATGTAGTGGTAAAAAAGTCACCCGGTAGATATTTCTTCTTTAATACATAGTGTCTTTAAGAAGATCCTTCCTTTCCTCTTTTAATAATTTATTGACCAACTTTTTCCAATAATTTCATGCAGTGAGCCGAAAAATGAGTTCGGTCGCAACCACACATTACTTTTTTATGTCATACTTTATGTTCAGTTCATGATAAGCTGGTTGGCGACATATTATACCTAACATAACTTTTGTTTCAAAGCATAAAACGCTCAAATCTGGTTCGAAAAAAACCTAGGCCATAGAAATTACTAAACATTATTATAAATATTTTACACTATTTTACTTTATTTTTTATTTTTGCCTTTGTCTATACAGACAAAAGCTTAATTAAGCTTAGAAAAAAAGGGCACGTCCATAATTGCCTTTAAAAATTAATAAGTAAATATATAAATGACATAGGACATTTATGAGAGCTGTGGGTTTTGTAATACCTAAGTAAATAAATCATTCTAAATCTTCTTTTTAAAATAAATAATTTTGAAAAAGTTTTAAATGTAACCTTGGAATCAAAATATATTTAAAATCAATATTCTTATATCTATTTCATGATTTTTAAACTGTTCCAAAATAAAAAACGAGTTACCTTTATTAAACACCAAATTTACTATGAAATTTTTTAAACTTTGTTTTTTTTTTTAAGAAACACGAAAAGCGTCCAAAAATTTAAATCTGTTCTAAAAATATGAACAGAACAATTTGGGATGATCTGCACCAAAATAATAATTTAGTTCAGCTTTTATTAATGTAAACGATGCATAAGATTTTATTAACACATTTTGTTAATGATTTGTCTTTAATGTCAACTGTATTTAGTATATTTTTAGTATAATTTTATTTGATAAATATTGCATTTAATGTTACTAGTCTATAATTCTATAATTTTAAACTGACGTTAAACCGTCAACTGTAATGACAGCGCGCGGGGTGCGTGGCGGCGCGCGGGGCTGTATAACGAACAGTTTTTTTTTGAAATAACAGTCCGAGTACTGCTATCACGCACTTCGCACGCAATTCATTCTTATTTTTGTACCTTTGTTTTAAAAGTGAATATAGTCAAGTTTGTTGTTTAAATACATCTTTAATTTACTCGATCAAGTTCACCCCGATCCCCAACAATAACTATTAACAAAATTAATATGTATTCCTTTTTTTTTTAAGGTTGTTTAGCCTTTTTTAGGTTACTCCTGTCCAACTCATACTAGATGTATGGAATAGTTTAATGAATTTATGGGATTCTTACCACGATTTTCGATTTTTATTTCGCACGTCTGATATTTCGATGCTGTTGCAAGCACCATGATTAAATTATAGAATATACATTAAATTATAGTGAAAATAAGGATAGTTTAAAATAGATATTATGTAAAGAAAAGGTTCATTAATAGGTAGGTTTTCGGTTGATGCACGATGAATTTGATTTATTACAAACCAAAATAGAGTATGTAGAACAACTAATAATATATTTTATATGATTTCGTTTTATTTATTGACTTGAGATACTTAAAGAGCTGAATGCTCAAATGAATTTTGTCAGTAGAATAATTTTGGGAATTTGACATATTTCTATTGAAAGTGTTTTAAAGTGTCAAAGTTATTCTCCAGATAAAAGTTATGCGAGCGATGAAAAATCAGACTTCAATAACATAAGTATTCTATCCTCTGAGCCGTTCCTTACAAGTGTTACAGTTCGCTAGCTCTAGTAACGCATTGACATTGTTTCACATCATTCTCTGTATGTACAGTACATCTCCTTTAAATGTGCTTATTATGCTAAAGCTTAAACCACATCTGTGGCTTATTTCTGTAAAGCGACGACGCTGGTACTAAATAAGTTCTGAATAGAACTGCCACAATACAAGCTTAGAAAGCGATTCTCCTGTAAGAATGTGACATTTACCTTAATAGGGAATCTTGATTTTTTTTTTTTTTTTTTTTTTTGTTTTTTGCTGCTGAGGCACCCTCGCGGGAGGGAGGTGGAAGATGCGTCATGCATACCCGCCCGCAGGTAAATTCCTCTGCGGGGGGGTTATGTGGGACTCACCAGAATGGCACCTACCCACTAAAAACCACCTGTTGGCTGTAGTTATTACCGTTAGCCTTCATCGGAAGCGACACCCGTCGGGAAGTTGGGCGCGCTGGCGGAGACCCGCTAGCGGGTCTTCCGCCTGTAGTGAAAGTTGCACTGAAGGTGCTCAAAGGGACATGAGTTGGTGGCCGTTCTGGGCAGCCTCCGGTGAAGCCGGGGCTGGGCAGAGGTCGGCCGAAGCATGATTTAGGGATCAATTCATTTAAATGAACCTACAATGAATTGAGAAGGGAACTATGCTCCGCCAGAGCTAGCAAACGCTCTGTCGGAGTACGTGAAGCCCTAAGTTTACGGGCTAAGACTGCGATTTCACTAACATCGACATTTTTAATAGCGTCGCAGACGATACGCATATCGTCTGCTACGGAGGATTGAGGAGTGGGTTTGTATGGGCGAGGAGCCGGGATGGGATTCGATGCGGGACGCTGCCTCCAGTTTTCTGGAGCAGGCTTGGGCTGAGTAGGCTTTGCAGCCGGAGGAACCCGGCTACGCAGCGGCGGAAAGTTTTCTTGAGAAAGGCGCGGGGCCTGTTTGGGAGCCGCCCTTTTGAAATTGGAGCGCATACAACGGGGTGCACGAGGGCAGCCCCTGTAGTTTGCGGTGTGGCCGGACTGGCCACAAAGCACGCAAGCGGGAGGAGAGGGAGTTTCAGGAGTGCGATTGCACTCCTTAGTGAAGTGCGGGACCAGGCACTTGACGCACCTGGGCGGTGCGCGGCAGTTGGCTGCCGCGTGCCCGTACAACTGGCACCGATGGCACTGGCCGGGATGACCGCGGCGATGAGGCGCCTCGATTGAGATCCCAGAGAGGCCGCAAATAGAGCTAACCCCTTTCAGGATCTCTCTGGACTTGGGGACGTTGGCGAGAATCACCAAAGCGAGAGGGTGTTGCCTCCCGTACTTGCTGTGCATTTTATGCTCCGCGAGTGCCGGGAAGCCTTGGGACTGCAGATCCTCCAGGATGGCCTCGTTCGATAATTCGAACGGGATTCCCCTGAGTACCGCTCTGATCTTACGCTCTTCTGATAGAGCATAAGTGTGATAAGCATATTGCTTATCGGTGAGGAGCTTTGTTAAAGCTCGAAAGTCGTCTATCGACGAGACTAAGATTTTAATAGATTCACCCGAGTTGGCTGCTCGGATGTAATGGATTTTGTGCTCATTGCACAATGTCGAGACCTCGGTCCATTTACCCTTTTCCCGAAGGAAAACGGGTGGTGGGACCTTGGCCTTGACAGAAGTTGGGGCCGGAGCGGGGGTTGAAGACACCGGGGCAGCTGGCGTTGAAGACGCCGCAGGAAGTATAGGGACGGGCGTCGAGGGCGCCGGGTCTTGTTTTGAACGCTTCTTAGAGCGCTTCTTAACAAGCGTAAAGGAGGGAGACTCAGGGCCAGTTGGGGTGGCGTCCGAGGATGACTCGGTCGCGGGTGCGCGTTTGCGTCGCGGAGGGGCGTCTACTTCGCACTCCATGTCACTGGAGGAAGGGGACGCTGGAGAGCCTAAGACCAGAGGGGTCTGGGGGACTGGGGTGGCCTGAGGGGCCATTGGTGGAATTAACGCCATGATATGCGGGATAAGAGAATCAAGGAAACGGAACTTGTCAGCATTTATATGTATGCCTTCAGCACCGGTACTATCAACTAACTTCTTCCTAATCTCATCAGAGCTTAGGGAAGCCATTGCGGAGGGGTTGGGGAGGGACAATATATGAACCTAACAACGATGACTAACTCCCTAAAACCACCCTACACGCAGTAGGGCGGTTGAGAACGACGCGGATAACTTACTCGAACACAGCACTTGAAGTCCTGGAACAACGAATTCCCGTCGACGAAGCTCACGTTCCACGAAGTACGGTTAACAAGCCACTGACCGCCGTGAAAACGGCGTTAGAAACTTATTAGAAGTACGGTTAAAGAGCCACTGTCCGCCGTGAAAACGGCGTTAGAAACTTAATACGGTAAACAACTATGAAATTTGGGTGCTCAATTAGCGCGGGGGCTAAAAGAGCGGGAAGGCGTCTGCGATCGACGTGCGCTCGAGAACGCACGCAGACCGAGACTGCGGGGAATCTTGATTTTTTTTTTTTGTTCCCCTCCGCGGGAAGGGCAGGAGGATAAAAATGCCCTGACGCATACTCTGGCGCGATTCCAAAGTTATGTGGGACTCATCCCGACGCCTACCAGGACCATACCCACTAAAAACCCCCTGTCGGCTCGTGCATTTTTGCCACTCAGCCTTCATCTGAACGACGGCCAATTGGAGAAAGAGGCCGCGCTAGCGGGGCCCAGAAGGGGTCACCCGCTGGGATTACATAGCACTGAAGGTGTTCAAAGCACTGAAGGTGAATACGTAGCACTGAAGGTGCTCAAAATGAAAATCAATAATTAAAACAAAAATTAAAAAATTGCAAAATAAAATTGAATTAACTCGCATTTACGTTAGTATTAGGATTTACGTTAGAATTAGAATTTACGTTAGAATTAGAATTTGCGGCCAGAAGGGCCTCGAGATCGCGTGACAGTCTGGTGGATGAGTACGCTTGCGCATTTCTAGGCCTAGCGACTTTGAACTTCGAGTCTAACACAGGAGTAGCATATGAGACAGAATCACGAACTAGAGGATTGGGATGGGTTTCGGAGCGTTTGAAGAACGCTTCAGAGAGTGTTTTGAGATATTGTTGTACTGTAGGCAGTTCAAGATCTCTATGCAAGTCCGCGTTACGCACGTACCACGGTGCGCCTGTGGCCCGGCGGCAAAAGAGGTTTTGAACTACCTGCAGTTTGTGCAGGAGGGAGGGTTTGGCGTGGGCAAAGATTGGCGAGGCATACGTCATGACGGGTCTAACGCAGACCTTGTAAAGTGTACGTTTGTTTCTGAAGGACATTTTACTTTTTCTACCTAACATGTTATTTAGGCGGACTAAATAGTGACGAGCGAGTTTCGAAACTCTTTCAACGTGTGGCTTGAAAGAAAGCGTCGGATCTAATGTGACGCCTAAGTATTTAGTACTGCGCTTCCAGAGGATCGGAATGCCTAACATTCGAACGTGGGGATCGCCATCGGGACGACGGCGTTTGTGGTCGAAGCGCATCGCAGAACTCTTTTCAGGGTTCACATCGATGCGCCATTCTTGAAACCATGCACCAAGGGCGTTTACGGCCTTTTGGAGTCTGGTTACAAGGCGCCGAACACCGTGGCCTTTGGTATAGAGTGCGGTGTCGTCAGCGAAGAGGGCGAGTTCGACGCCTTTCGGCGGGATGGGAATGTCGTTGGTGTACACGGTGTACAGCAGAGGGGCGAGGACTGAGCCTTGAGGGACTCCAGCCTTTATGGGACGAGGTGCAGAAAGCGTGCCTTCGTGTTTAAATCGAAACGTACGGTCTTTGAGAAACGACGCTATTATCCTGACTAGGCGATCCGGTAAGCCTATCTTGTAGAGTTTATAAACGAGACCGCTGTGCCAGACTTTATCGAAAGCCTTGGCTACGTCAAAGAAAACCGCTACTGTTTTATAACGACGCGGATAGAAACCGTCAAGTATATACTCGACGATTCGGTGGACTTGCTGAGGGCAGGAGTGTTTAGCGCGAAAGCCGAACTGATGGGGAATAATGAGAGGATCGCCATCCGTTGGAAACAGATGGTTTCGCATTCGAGAAAGTATGACTCTCTCGAGAAGTTTAGACATTGCCTTGAGGAGGCTGATGGGTCTGTGATTAGCCGGGACGTTCAGAGGTTTGCCCGGCTTGGGAATGCCTATGACTGTCGCTTCTTTCCAAGCTTTAGGAAAGTAGCTATGGTCGAAGCAGGCATTGAAAATGATAGCTAACAAGGTAAGCATCTGTTGCGGTAGGTGCTTAAGTGCGTGGTTGGAAATTCCATCCCCACCCGGAGCCTTTTTGGACTTTTGATTTCTAATGAGAAGCAAGATTTCGTCATTAGAGACTGTGACAGGGTCGGCGGTGATGGGGAGAGAGTCTCTGCGAAGGACTTCGTCCTCCACCGCTTTGATGTGAGTGGGATTCGCGGGTTGCGTGCTGGGCGAGCATTGTGCGGCAATGCTGTCGGCGAAGCATTCGGCTTTCTCTTCGACTTCGAAGGCAGTAGTGCCATCGGGACGAGTGAGAGGAGGAACGTGAGAGACGGTGTCTACGCGTAAGGCTCGGGCCATGCTATAGTACGCCTGGTGGGACGGAGAGATATTCGCCATGAGATCGTTCATCTGAGCGTCTCGGAGTTCCGCGAGGCAAGACCTAACTTTACGTTGAAGCTGATTCGCAGCTGTTCTATAGGCGGGCGTGGGATATTTCTTGGCTCTCCGGAGAGCCGCGTTTTTAGCTTTAATAAGATTGCTAACGGCTAAGGGAAGCGTGGGTTTGCCTTGCTTAGCAACCTTTTCGTTGTCACTGATGGCTGAGTTGATAGCATGAGTGAGAGAATTTACTAATGAATCGATTTTATCCGGGCTATCTAATTGCTCGGGAGAGATCGCGAGTGGAGAGTTCGGAGCCTCTAAGGCTGAAACTAACGTATTTTTAAAACCTTTCCAATTGGTAAAGGTCTTAGGAGATGAGACGTTATCGTTCGGCGGTCCTAGCACGAGGGAAACGGGGCGATGGTCGGAGCCTAGGTCATCGAGCGGTTCGATAGACCTTAGGTCAAGATTGATACGCTTGATAATTGCAAAGTCGAGGATGTCAGGAGAGTAGGACGGGTTGTTGGGATAGTGAGTGGGAGTGACGGGGGATATGACATCTAGGTCAAGGGAGTTAGTGATGTCGAGGAGAGCGATACCGCTGGTGTTAGTCGATAGGCACGTCCAGTCAGTATGTTTGGAGTTAAAGTCTCCGAACATAATGACTGAATGGCCGAGGGCGAGAATGGCCTCAAAGTCGCTGCGGATTGGTCTGGTACCACTAGGTATGTAGATTGAAGCTATGATGATGGTCGGATGACCAGTCATAGCCAATCTACACACAGTGGCTTCCATGTTGAGGAGAGGAGGGGTAGGGAGAGGACAGCAGTGGAAGCCTCTTTTGTAATATATAGCGGTGCCGCCGAAACCGTCAGAGTTGGGCCTATCGTTACGAATAAACGCGTACTTAGGTATAGCGAATCCCCTGGAGCGGTTTGGAGTAAGCCATGTCTCCTGGAGAAGGAATAAGTCAGGTTCTTTGTTCTGAAGGAACAGTTTAATCTCGGGAAGGTTGGTATTAAGGCTACGAGCGTTAAAAGATACTAGGGATAAGCCCTTGGGTTTAATACGACTGGACGCGGGATTCGCGGGTCTAGACATTATAATTTATTATTTACGAATTTATAAATTATAAAAGAATTTACAACGAACTTAGGAGCGAGTGATGCTCGGCTAAAGCAAATAAACGCTCTTGAGGAGAGCGGGCGGCTCGCAGTTTGCGTGCGAGCACGGAAATTTCGTTAATATCGACGTTTTGAATAACGTCGAATACGGTCTTCATGTCCTCAGCCAACGACGACTGAGGTGCGGAAGACGGAGAAGGACGCGACCCTACGGGAGCTACGGGAGCTGGGATAGGTCGGGAAGGTGCAGGCGGAACGGCCAGACGCTGCCTCCAAGACAGAGCCGGAGTAGGTGTCGGCTGAACGGGCTTTGCTTCCGGGGGACCCCGGTTGCGCAGCGGCGGGAAGTTGGCAGGAGTGAGCGGCGGCGCCGGTTTAGGCGCGACCCTCTTGGTGGTGGAGCGCGGAGCGCGCGGGCAACCCCTGTAGTTAGCTGTGTGGCCGGACTGGCCGCACAGCACACAGGCAGGGGGGGAAGTGGATTCGGGAGTGCGAGTGCACTCCTTAGTGAAGTGAGGATCCAGGCACTTTACGCACCTGGGGGGAGCTGAACAGTTAGCCGCTGCGTGGCCATAGAGCTGGCAGCGGTGGCACTGCCCAGGGTGACCACGGGGGTTGGGACGCTCGACGGAGATATTTGAGAGTCCGCAAATTGTGCGAGCCTCTCTAAAGATCTCCCTCGAGTTGGGAGTATTCGACAGGATTACCAACGCTAAGGGAAAACGCCTACCGCGGTTGGAGTGCATCTTGTGCACTGCTGTGACCGGGAAACCCTGAGACTTAAGGTCATCGAGGATGTCTTCGTTGCTGAGTTCGAACGGGACGCCCCGTAGTACTGCGCGGATCTTACGCTCCTCCGGGAGGGCGTAGGTGTGATACGCGATTTGGTTTAATCCGAGTAACCTGGTAAACGAGCGGAAGTCGTCGACGGTCGCTATTTGAATCTTGATTGTATCGCCAGCGTTGGCGGCTTTTAAATAATTAATTTTGTGCACTTTGCACAAGTTTGAAACCGCGGTCCAGCGCGCTTTTTCACGCAGGAAGACGGGCGGAGGGAGCTGAGGCTTCGGCGGGACGGGAGCGCAGCGCGTCGCTGGCTTCGATGTGACCGACGGAGACGCGGTTACTACGAGCGATTTTAACGGCGCGGGGGCTGGTGTTGAAGACACCGGGGAGGGCTCGGGTATTGAAGATACCGAAGCTTTCTTAGAGCGCTTCTTGGAGCGCTTGGCGACGAGTTGAAACGCGGGCTCAGGAGAGCCGGTTAAGGTGACGGCATCTGACGACGTATCAGACGCGGGTTCGGAGTCGCTCCTGGGAGCGGTACGCTTACGACGCGACGCGTGAGAGGATGCGACCGATTCGCAGTCCATCTCGGACGAGGTGGGAGACGCGGGAGAGCTTAAGACCTGAGGGGTCTCGACGTTGGAGGCCTGAGGGGCCGGGGTTGAGGCCTGAGGGGCCGGGGACGCGATAGATGCCTGTAAGGCCTGCGTTAGTGCGTCAGCGGGTATGCTTACGCCGGACGCAGCGAGCGCCTGGGCGAACGACTTAAGAATATTAACAAGGTCCATTGGAGGACTTGGAATTATAAAATGTAATATATAAATATATAATGTATGCCTATAATATATAACAAATGCCTAGGATTCCTAAATAAAAACCTAGCGAACCCTAGCGGCAAACCTCCCTACCAGCGGTAGGGGGGCTGGGGAGAATAACTTAAAACTAACCGTAGTACGCCGAAGGCCGCTACCTAGAAACCTAAAAAAGGGTATGCAGGTAAAGAGTTGACCGCGTTAGGGTCAACCTTTACCGACAGAAAGGACAAATACACACGAAAACACACAAATATGATAAAAATAAATATGAAAATAGGAGAAAAATAAATAAATAAAATAGAGAAGAGAAATAAATAAAAATAAAAAGGACTGGTTCAGTACAAATTCGTTGTCACCGTTAAGTATCCTTTGCACTGAAACCAGACTACTTACGCTGGGCACAACACTGCACTCAGCACAAGCACAACACTACTTAGCACAGCACTTTGAAGACTAAGGGGCTTAGTCGCAAAGAAAAATCGCACTTCGATAGCACTCAGAGGGAGTAGAAAGAACCTTGAAACCGTAGCACGGAACCAACACGCTAAACCGTGACGTCAGTAGACTGAGCGCCACGGAGTATCGGGAAGGGACCAAACGACGGAGAACGGGGTCTTGCACGTCCGCACTGGGCGGCGATCGGAGCGAGAATAAGGGGAATCTTGAAAGAAGGCATTACTTTAAATACTTGAATAATGATTTGCTGTGTTTAAAAAATAATAACTAGATGATTAAATAAGTATCTAAATTTGTTTATCCCGCGGCTTCGCTTGCTTATGTTCTGATTAAAGTACATAATATCTGGATGACATGCTTTTAGCTAGAGATAAGAATATATTTTAACTTAATATAATTAGTGTCAATCAATTTATGAAAAAGTTTGCTTACTTTTTACTTACTTTTAATAACTTATTATTTATTTAAAAAATTATTACATACTTTGACTACTGTTCTCATTTGAATCATGTTTATTCTAGAAGCTAGTAAAACAGGTTAGTATCTAACACGCGAACTCTTTAAAACTAAGCCACATAGCAACATAGAACACCTGTGCGTTTATTTTGGCTTACACGTATTTGTAATAATTTGTTAAACTTCGGAAATCAAACATTTTGAGAAAATATGTGATAAACATAAATAGGCTTGGAAATTTTGAAACAAACCTAAATGGAATTGGCATAAAATGCACTGGTACCTATAAGGTATTTTGTACTGGATTATGCGCAGTAATTTCATTAATGTGCATGTGTAATATTGACTCTAGGCCGGACTTATTCTTTAAAACGTTTGTCGATTATGACTCAATGTGCGATAGCTGTGCTATCCCTGTGGCCCTTTTGTTGAGAATAAGGTTGGTGGTTTAATTATTTTATAAGTTCCGAGAATCTCGTACTAGTATAACTCCTTCTGTACCGTAAAATGTACCCAGAAGTAAAATTGCTTATTTTGCTTTACGAACTAAAAAGTAATTCGAGAAAAACTTACATTTTAAAAGCTCACCTTAAGAGTTCTTACTCATACTTTAAAATATTTACGACATTAGAAATTATTCGCAAGAAAATATGAGATTAGCTTTTTAAGCCACATTTTTGTATACAGAACAAAGTAAGAAAATATAAAATAAACTTTACTTAAGCCATATTTTTGTATACAAAACACAGTAACAAAAAATAAGATTACCTTTCTTTGAATCACATTTTCGTATACATAACGCATAAATCCTCTCATATTTATAACATCTCGTATAATGAAAACACTACGAGATGAAAAAAGCGTTCATTTCCGGGATTCAAATAGAATGGTTCTGATTCCCCTATTTCGATTAGTCGATATGCGTTACATATAGTAATAGTAGGTACGTTACATATCTGTGGCATTGCTGTCACCTTAATACAGAGATAAAGAGATAAACTGATGCAGTTATAATATCAATGATTAACTGACTGATAAATGTTTATACATCTATAATATGGTTTTACCTAATTAAAACCTGATACTTGCTTCTTTTCCGCTCCGCCTTCACTTCGCATAGTTTTTAATTGAAAGTATACTTCAGAGAAACCTTTAATTAGACTTATAGTGTAACTCAAGTTTTTAACACTGTTGTTTTTTGAATTTTATTGAAAATATATATACCTAAAGCCTGTTTTACCAGTATTTTATTATCAATGTATATTGATTGCCAATATTACAATTAATGTTCAATATTTTATAGCGCATAATAAGGTCACTTTGTGAGAACAAAGACCTTTTTTTATTTGAGGAACAAATAACAATACAATCGATTGTTAAGTGGCTCACGGATTGCATCTCAATTTCTATTTAACATATCATTAACAGACAAGAAACACGTAAAACTTAATTACTTTAAGTGCTAGTTTAAATGATTCATTAATTTAAACTAATAATAATAATTTAGTACTAAGTATTATAGCAATTTTTTTTTGATTATTTTAAGATTAGATATTAAAATCTTTGCAGGACAAGTCCTCTGCATACATTTGTACGAATTAACACTAATTCATATTAAAAATATTTCAGATTGGTTTAACCTTGTCTTTTTAAGTAGTTCATGCAGTTATTTTAATTAACCACATGATACATTATAGGTTGTTCCAAATTGTTATGGTTTAGATACAGTATAATTTGGTTCTTAAACACGATAATTCGAAAAACTTTAAATTCATGTAATGATATTTTAAATACTAAACAATTTCAAGGCAAAGAGTTTATCTCAACTTGTTCCAAGAATTCGAACACAATTCAAGTGCTGATTTCGACTCTGAATAAAACCGTGCGTCGCGCGGAAACCTATTGTTTTTTTTTCCAAACAAAAAGACAAAGATACAATTCTCACGAAGCTGGGTGATTTTCATTTATTTCGAGCAAAGAGTCTTTGAGCGTTAAGTTTGGACTAATATATACAAAAAGAAACTGTTTTTTCGGATTCCTTCCCAAAAAAGGTATTTTATTCTCATTTTTACGCCTCCTCGCTGTTCACCCATTCGTACACGCGTATTTACATCTATCTGTCAGCGGGATGTATCCCAGGAAGCGTAATAGATACATAGTTGAATTTTTCACAGCACAAGTATTTACTGGTGCTACGATAGTACCGTACCCTTCGCATGCTTATCTGATTTGTACTTGGACAGTTTTATTACTACTTTATAAATGCAGAAAATGCGTTTTGTTTTCTCTTCATAAACGAATCGAAATTACAATATTTACCTGTTCGAAACTCGTGGCTTACATTAAAATGATCAGTGCTCCAAATACCCACTCTTGGCGCAAAGTACTCGTAATATACGATTCCAAGTTTAAAAAGTTAGTAAGCTTCTGCTTCCCATTATCCTCTTTAAAATAGTAAATAAACACTATTTATGTTTTTATTGGTCAAAAATATTTTTCCTAAAATAGACCTAAGTTCAAAAAAATATTAATGTTACTTAGTTGAAAGCAGTTTTGGAGGTAACAGGAGGAAACTGATAAAATCTCGTGCACTGAATTATTTGATTAAGTTGTACCGTAATTTATGTTTAATGTCATGTGTGTAAATTAAAATTATCAGTGTTGATATAAAAGTACCATCAAGAAAATAACATCTTCATATCCGTCAAGAGTTCCCTTACATCCTATCAATAATCTGAAAACTTAGCTATGTCGTTAACAATACAATAACATAGATAAACTACAAGTCTTTTTTTTATTTTATTTTTATATTCTATAAAATTTAGTGCAATAATCTGTATACAAAAAATATTTGTATAAGTACTTACAAAAACGATATCTCGACCCATACAAGCTTCCTGCTACAAAAACTTTGAATTCGTAAGTTTTATTTATATTTATTGTTTACAAATAGGTCAACACATTTACGTAGATTTAACAATGAGCATTTAAAACAAAGTACTTGTTAAAATTTGTGTATAAATCGTCTTAATTAGACTGAGTGTTCTTATTTAATGGCCTCTACTGATAAATACTTTTGTTTGTCAAAACAACGTATTAAAAAAACGAATTAATATTTTCGCGTTTTTACAAATAAAAACATGTAGCATGTGAATCGAAACACTACATAGAATGAAAATGACCTAATTGTATTAGTATTTAGAAACTTAAGTGCGATTAAAACAATACTTTTAGCAATATTTTAATTTCAAAATATTGTACACATTGTAAAAACATTCATGAACAGACTCAATAGGCTAGAAATGCTACGAATACTTACCAAAAGAGTAATAGCAAACTGAGAACAGCTGGGGTGCTATCGCCGTAAGAAGTCCAAAAAGGGCTTGTGGCAGCTCCGTCGCCAAGAAGAGCCCGAGCAAGGCTACCAACATGCGGGTGGTGCGGTCCGTCCTTCCGCCCCGCTTGGCGCCGCCGCCACCCTCATCGTTCAGTCGAGCTTTTTCACCCTGCTTCAATAGAAACCTTACATTAGATAAAAAAGCACGCACATAAAACTTAACGAAGCTTTTTCTTGCTGAGAAATAAAATAGTTTCTTAGAAGAAATTAAAGTTCAAGTTTTTTTGTAGTTTCCACAGATTAATTTGCTGTTTCAATGCCTATTTAGAAAGTAACAGATTTGTAAAATTCCTTTACATTATATATTTTAGTTTATCATTCTTTTTGGAAGAAAATGCTTTTGGCTTCTTTATTTGCTATGTAAATAAAGGTTTTTACAGTAATATAGAGGGTGGAAACGATAAGTGATGTCCCTCGATTATTTATTTATATTATTGCTAGTGCAATGTGCTTAAAATGCAATGGCTAAATACGGATATTTACAATTTAAATTCGACTTAACATGTCGATGTGTGGTTACCAAAGTTAAGATAATGTTTGGTTTCGTGTTTGTGGATTATGATAGTTGGGAACTGAGTTCAAATCCAGAATTATACCCATATTTTAATATTATTTAGATCTTAAATTAAGTCTGCGATAATTCTTAGTATGCTTAATTAAATTTAGCCTAAAAGACGAATTGGCTAGTGTGCTCTTACTACAATACTTTGTCTGCAACTAACACTAACATTCGTAACAAGTCATTTTAAAAAGTCGAATTCAAACCTGCCACATATATATAATCATATTGCCTTTACCACCGGTTTTTTAAAACGGAAAATTCAAACATCTTATGCAAGAACTGTTTCATTTTATATTGCGAACTCAAATTTGGGCAAATTTCCTTTTTAATTTTTCAAAATAAATTTTACTCATGATTTATAAGCGGAGCAAAAATTATTCATAGCTTCTATGTTTAGGGCAGCCATAGTTTTTGGAGCTACAGAAATGAATGAAGCAAATTTATACAACCCTTGTGATAGGTTCTGTCAATAGTACCTGTTTATAGTTTGAGAACGTTATCGTAAAGTAAACTATGTCTCAGGGATGCTGGAGTCAGGTGTGAACAAATCAGACCCTCGTCACCATATGAAGACAGATTACCTGCGCACTTTACAAGAAGCATAATCCAAGCCTCGATTGGCATTTCGCTCTTGAATGTGGATAATTTATAATTACTTCTGAAGATTCTATTATAATCAGCACCAGAAGAGTATTTTCAGAAATAGTTATTCAGGATAAACTTTGTTTTTGGTTAAATAAACGGCTCTTAACAGGGATAATTATCTCTCTTCATTATTTTAAATCTTTATGAGAGAACATTGTCGATTCCCTATAGTAAATCAATTTTAATTTACAAGTTGGTTGTCAGTCACAAATTACAACACAATTACATTTGTAATTTTCGATCCTAAATCATTCGAGAGGGTTAATAGTGTCATAATTAAAAAATAATTTCTGTTATAGTATTTTACAAATCAAAATATAAGCTAAACAACCAGTTAACTTTACTAATCCTATTTGAAGGCCGTATCCAGTTAGCTTGTTAAGATTTCACTATATAGTGAGCCATCTATTCATACCATCTGTGCAGTGTTCGTGTTCGTGTTATTTAGTTAATTATTACTTTACATAACATTGCTGAGTTTATTATAATAACTTACTACCGAATTACGACCGTGAGAATTTAGTAAGGTTTTTGGGATAAATAAATACAAGTTATTTGATAGTACAAACTAAAATGCCGCCAACGGCCAGAAAAAAAGTACACATAACCTTATAGATGCTGAACTAATTTACTTGAAATATAAAAACTTTTTCGATTTATTTGGCTTTTAAACAAAAAGAACCCAAAAGATACACAGATACACTCGGTAAAGTTATAACTACCCTCTTCTTACATCGGGGGTTAAGAAGTAATGTAAGCAGAATAGGACATCTCATGGTATATTTAGTGTTCAGTATACATGTTACATTAGCATTAGTCTCACAAATGGACCATGTTCACCAAGCCCAATAGCCCCTAGACGTTGGCGAAGTCGGGTCAAAGGATCGTTTTTCAAAGAATAGATAATATTTATTTATTTATTTATATATATATTAAATCATAATTCATTAAATCATAAAATATGTAAGTCTTAAAACATTGTGAATATTGCTGATCCGTGAAGTGTTTCATTTTAAATAATTTTTTTTAAAAGTCGTATGGTAACGTCGCGGAGTGGTTATCTTTTTGAAATCGGATTGCAAAGATTTTTTGTGTTAACTGGTATAAAAACTTTACCATTCTCTAGGGATTGTTGATGACAAATATAAAATAAACTACAAAACACAAAATAGCTTTCTAAAATGTTTACCTATCTCATAAACGTCATAAACTTTAATTCAGTGCCAATATTTAGTTTTTCTATTAAGCCTTTAATGTTTGGCTCCTATACCGAGTTTATAAAAACTTGTTTTCCCTTGTTTGTAAGAGTTGCTCTTATTACGGAACTTAAGAAATTACGTTAACTAAACCGAGGGCACAATTATGTTTCGTAAAAATTATATTGTATTCGATAAAAGCTTGTGTATGAATCTTGGTAGATCATGTGGTAATTTCAGGGAACTGCCAATTTTTATAATAGCGAGATCAACGTAAATAAAGTAGTCTCAAACGATATAAGTTTTTAGATTTTGTCAATACAGGATCTACTCGTATATTCTCTGTTAATAAAATATTAACAGTTTGTCATTGTATATGTGTATATAATTATCATTAATCTTATTCACTGTCATGCCCTGTAGATAGGTTAATAACTCCATTAGGCCAGGAAGACCAATAACCATTACCATTAGCACTAAAATGATGATGATATCTTGTGTATGAACAACGTATTCAGCGCTATAAAAAAGCATGCATTTTTTTTATCTCAATGTAAACTGATTAAAACCTTTTTTTTAACTTTTTATTTCAACGCTTTCTTTCATCTATAGAAGTATTATTTGCTAAGAATAATTTTTATTTACCATATTTCTTGCTGCATACGGAAATTTAACTAACGTCATTCTATTATCTATTTCAACTTTAAGTAACACAAGCCTACTCTCTTTCAACTCACCGAAAAGCAAGTGAAAGTAACTATTAAATCTGTTAAAAAAAACCAGAGCTTGTTTTGTTTACCATAATGGCCCAGAATTTCATTGAAAACTTTGGAAACTTAAACGAAAAAGAATTCATAATCAAATATCCTGCGGAATTTTTAAACACGATTCGACTTTCAATTTCGATTTTCCGATATTTCGGCATTTCGCAAGTGCCGTAATCACGGACATCTTGAATTATACATTCATTTTGGTGAGTGCATACCGTGGATTCCTTAAACTTTTGTTTCAAATATCGCGAAAGTCTAAAACACTTCGCTGAACAAAATTAATAGTATAACTTATTGGCATTCATACAAGAGGTTGCATATCCATCAAATCTTATCTCAGAATAAACTAATAAACAGGATTATTATATTTTCCTAATCAAAAAAGACAAAAATAAATTGTCTGTTTGTCCATTACGCAACTATACTATTGAAGTATTTTGTTTTATATATATTTTTAAAGGTTAAATATTATTAATGGCCATATGTTTAAGTTATGCCTTATAGTCCTTTGAAATATTCATATTCTACTACCTCTTCCTTTTTATTTCAAATTCAAATTATTTGATACATTTTTGGAATGTTTCAGTAAATTGACTCATGGTTATCTGAATATTAGAAAAGACTTGACTTCGCTGTGGCCTAAAAAAATACAGGGTGGCCAGAACAGTGACGTCCAAACATTAAAAAAAATGTTTTGCCTCGTGTTGAGAAGTATCTGAATCACCCCTATGTATGTTATACGATTTTTTATAGTTTTCGAGTTACGATTTTTTGGCACGAGGCACCTAAAAAAATATTTGAACGTCACTTTTCTGGCCATCCTGTATAACATTGTGTACAATACTGCGCTAATTAACGTCAGGAAGCATTACGTGAAACGGTAATTGAAATCAAGATAGATTAAAGTAGAGTCAATCGATATTTATATAACATCGTCGTCTTAAATGTGCGACGGTTCACGCAAATTATATGTAATATTATAGAACCTCTTCAAGTTCAACCTTCAAAACATCATCAAAATTTGTAAACAAGCTGTTAAACATATATTTTTGTTAGTTTACGTTTACTTCTATATTTAACTATCGATGGCAGACAGTGTTACCAGATTAATATACATCATTTACCGTAAAGTGAAAATTAAATGAACTTGTGAATTTCTTTTATCATAAGTTTTAACGATTAAGTTGAAAAGTAACAATATCCAGCTTGAAGTGTTTAAAATTTACACTTGTATATAAGTATATTATCAGTCTTTTCTTTTTTGATGTATAGTAACTAAACTCCAAAACAGGTAACTTAATTTACATTATTTTACAAAGTGCGACTTCATCAATTACTACATTCACAATTACTTACATCTTTGTTAGTTATCGTAGTTTTGTTTAACAACTTTTCTCTTCTTCTGTCACTAGATTTCATTTTCAATATTAAACACACACTCAATATGGACAACACTACACAAGGTACTAGTTTTATAAACACACTGTAAATCCAGAAGATAGCAGTTAACAAATCCTTATTTTCAGTCATTGATATTTGATACACTGGTTCATTCTCTGTATTATTCAGATGATTCCTATCATGTATTGTGTCGTTGACGTTTCCCTTGGATTGCACCTCTTGAATATTCATAGCAAAATAAATAGGAAGACACAATATTGGACACACCACATATGCTATGGCAATGGCGATATTTGTGTTTCGTTTGTTACAGAACGTCCTGTTTATTTGGGGAAACTTTATTGCGATGTACCTCCAAACGGCGAGTGTAATTGTCAGCCAAATTGAAATTGTATGAAACGTTTGACTGAATATGGAATGAAAATATACGAACACGGCCCATCCGTATGAATTCCTATTGAGTTCAGAGCCTACTTTTATGTATATATGTAGGGCGAAAGGAATGTAGTCTAGCATTACAAGGAGATCTGCAACCGCTAAGCCAGTGAGGATAGAATTCGTTGAAGTTGCCATTTCTTTTCGGCTCAGCACTGCGATGTTCACGGAGTTTGCCACGGATCCGAGGAAGCATATTAGTAGAGCTAGGTAGCCATGTATCTGAACATATACTTTCTGAAAGTCTTGTCCTCCTGGTATGCAGTAAGCATGTTTAAACGGATCCTCAACCCCGTCGGTTGACATTTTCGCGTTTCTGGCTCTTGAGGCTATGTCACTTGCTTCAGAAGATTTAACATCGCGATAACTTCTGAAACAAAAAAAAGGACTAACTTAAAAAGTGTTTAATTCTAAAACGAAAAAACTGAAATATAAGTTATATGCTTTAGTATTCGTAGTGACGCCGCTTAACCCACGAGGTAGGTTTAATTAAACATATATATTCAGGGCTTTTACTTCAAAGTAATCACAAATTATTAAAAATTACCTGAAAATAAATAAGCCTAGTGGAAATATTTTGATATTTGTTTTAGCTTTGAACATGCATTATCTTGCATTTTAATTTGGCACTGTTCTTTAACGAATGTCAAAAAAATAATTAGAAGTATTCTAAAATAAGTATTAATAATGGTGAACAGAATTACATATTAATCCTTAATTATATTATAAATAAGAAAATGAGAGCTTATATATATTTTTGTTTGTTTTCACGCCTTAACAACGCCTTAACGCTCAATACACAATTTTACATGTAATTTGTCAACTAATGTTACGGATAATGTCACAATTTTACGGAAAACCTTCATATAATTGCATGCATTTGTTTATTTCTATATCACGACAGGAAAGCCCAAGTCACATCAAGAAATTGAGACAATTAGTCGACCCTTGTCGACCACTTAAGACTCATTACTCAGACCAGAATTCGTCGATTTCTCGCCTTATGACTTGAGTCTTATGTCACCAGTGCTACGCCTGCAGGGGCTTAGGGAAGAACACAGGGTATCTCACATAAAAGCAATTTTCTTGAGTGACACGCAACCAAAACCACAAGCTATAAAACTAGTATTACTATAAGAGAAGATATAATCTGATTGATATTCAAAATTAATAAAAGATATACAAGTATTACATATTTAAAAGAATCATAAAACACTTCTTTGTGAGACTGCCAAGGCCGAATTATTTCCAAAAAATTTAATTTTTGTAAAAATCATCCAAGATATTTTAAAGCCACCAAATGTCGAAGACTGCCAAGTTTCTTTAATCAAATATTCACTTTAGATGCAAATATAGGAAATTTATGAAGCTGCTGAGTTGTACGAGCTGGGTCCACAGATTACTTATTGACATTTATCCGTGACCTTGAAATTTAGTTTCGCGAATCGTTTTTACTAACATTTAATTATTACAGGCAAGCAATAAGCATTGTTGTTGGATTCATTTATTTCATTCACGTTTACTTTTAAATAACTCTGATTTACTTAATCATTTCAACGGTTATAATGTATATAGTACAAGAAATAATTTTAGAGCACTTTTTTATAATAATTTTCTATATAACAATCGTCGTCATTACACCGTACTCATTGTTCAAAAAAAGCGGCGACCCAGGGAGTGCGATTTGCCATCTTAAATGAAGCTAAAAAAGAAATTGCTCAATAGTAAGGCTGGAATACCTGGAGAAGACAGATTATTGATGACATTATTAGTGACTCGTTTTGGATAAAATATTGAGGTTATCCATAATAGTTATAGGGTAATTTCCTCATGCAGTTTAGTACTTGGGTTATATTAAAACGCAAGATTCGTGATAATAAATTCCGGGGAATATTGGTAAAATTAAGAAACTGGATATGGATTTCGGCAGCCACGTGGTGTCTTCAAACGGAAACATGCAGTCTAATAAAGTGCACTAAGGTTTAAAATTATGAATAATTTTAAATTGAAAACAGTATAGTTAAAAATTTCGTTAGTAAAGATTATAATACCTTGAAAATATAACAATGATCATTTATAATCTTAAAATTATCACAGCTAGAAACTTTCATCCAAGCTTTCACTTTCATGACATCCTCATCCTCGGAGAAATAATAAACTGTTAATTAGAAGTTACTGATTTCAGGTTATAATTAGAGCTACAATAGATTATTATTATATAAATTGCCCCAGGCTTGACGCAAAAGAAAAGTATCTTATTTTAATGGTTTATAATAATGTTAAATTTTGTATAGCTCCTACATCCCGTACCGGTGAATAAAGTAAAATATGTTTGTGATTTGAGCACAAATATAGTATTATACTTATATATTCTGGCGCCCAATAATGCAGCAATGCTGTATAAAAACGACAGTTTTCTCGGCAGAAACAGACCCGATCTGCGTCCGGACCCGTTTGGACGTGTTGATGGTCGCTCCCGGCTGCCGAGTCACGATTGTTGTCTCACGACTTCTCTCGTAGCAATACTCATACGCTGTTAGCCTCTTTAGGGCTTACTCTGCGGTCGGTTTCGATCGGCTGCAAGTAAGTCGGTCTCTTGCACAGCAACAACAGAGCTGAGCTTACCGCGGTCGATTAAATTCGATAGTGGTTCGCGAAGCTCGGGCTGTTTTTCTGGCTGCGTACTTGACGCTTGGCGCTTGCTACGTAGTCAGAGACTCGCTCTGCGGCCGGCCCCAGGCCGGTCGTAACGTAGTCAATCCCGCACTCTGTCTACCCCTCGAAGTAAAAACCTCACCTCGGTGAGTGCAGCAACAACAGGGTTGAGCTTACCGCGGTCGATTAAATTCGATAGTGGTTTGCGAGACTCGGGCTGTGCTTCTGGCTGCGTACTTGACGCTTGGCGCCTGTACGTAGTCAGAGACTCGCTCTGCGGCCGGCTCCGGCCGGTCGTAACGTAGTCAATCCCGCACTTTTAGTGCAACCCAACTCCGTCAGGTCTACGGCCGGTTTTTGTTGTCAATTTATTGACGACACACTCCGTAGTAGACTCGAGTTTGATCAGGTGGATACTTAACGGTGACAACTAAGCCTGATAGCGTTGCCCCGGTGCGCTTCCAAGGCCCTTCAGGCCAAGGAGAAACCGGCTGACCCGAACCCATTGCACTTGGGCCTTTCCCAGGGTGACGGTACAGTGCTGTCCGAGCTAGGGGCACCACTTCGCGTCGTCCCCAGCCCCCCTACCGCGGGTAGGGAGGTTTAGGTGCTAGGTTTGCTAGGGAACCTAGGCATTCTTATATATTTATATATATTATATATCGTAGGACGTCAAGACCCCTCAGGTCTTCAGCTCTCCCGCGTCTCCCGCCTCGTCCGAGATGGACTGCGAATCGGTCGCATCCTCTCACGCGTCGCGTCGTAAGCGTACCGCTCCCGGGAGCGACTCCGAACCCACGTCTGATACTTCGTCAGATGCCGTCACCTTAACCGGTTCTCCCGCGTTTCAACTTGTCGCCAAGCGCTCCAAGAAGCGCTCGAAGAAAGCTTCGGTATCTTCAATACCCGAGCCCTCCCCAGTGTCTTCAACACCAGCCCCCGCGCCGTTAAAATCGCTCGTAGTAACCGCGTCTCCGTCGGTCACATCGAAGCTCAAATACTCCCAACTCGAAGGAGATTTTCAAAGAGGCTCGCACAATCTGCGGACTCTCGAACATCTCCGTCGAGCGTCCCAACCCCCGCGGTCACCCTGGGCAGTGCCACCGCTGCCAGCTATATGGCCACGCAGCGGCTAACTATTCAGCTCCCCCCAGGTGCGTAAAGTGCCTGGATCCTCACATCACTAAGGAGTGCACTCGCACTCCCGAATAACTACAGGGGTTGCCCGCGCGCTCCGCGCTCCACCACCAAGAGGGTCGCGCCTAAACCGGCGCCGCCGCTCACTCCTGCTAACTTCCCGCCGCTGCGCAACCGGGGTCCCCCGGAAGCAAAGCCCGTCCAGCCAACGCCTACTCCGGCTCTGTCTTGGAGGCAGCGTCCGGCCGTCCCGCCTGCACCTTGCCGACCCATTCCAGCTCCCGTAGGTTCCGTAGGGCCGCGTCCCGCTCCGTCATCCGCACCTCAGTCATCGTTGGCTGAGGACATGAAGACCGTGTTCGACGTCATCCAAAACGTAGACATTAATGAAATTTCCATACTCGCACGCAAACTGCGAGCCGCCCGCTCTCCTCAAGAGCGTTTATTCGCGTTAGCCGATCATCACTCGCTTCTAAGTTCGTTGTAAATTCTTTATCTTTGTATAAATTCGTAAATAAGTAAATTATAATGTCTAAACCCGCGAATCCCGCGTCCTGTCGTATCAAACCCAAGGGCTTATGCCTAATATCTTTTAACGTTCGTAGCCTAAGCACCAACCTTCCCGAGCTCAAACTGTTCCTTCAGAACAACGACCCAGATCTTTTACTTCTCCAGGAGACATGGCTCACTCCTAATCGCTCCAGGGGATTCGCTATTCCTAAGTACGCGTTTACACGTAACGATAGGCCTAACTGCGACGGTTTCGGCGGCACCGCTATCTACTACAAAAGAGGATTCCATTGCTGTCCTCTCCCTACCCCTCCTCTCCTCAACATGGAAGCCACCGTATGTAGATTGGCTATGACTGGTCATCCGACCATCATCATAGCTTCAGTCTACATACCTTGTGGCACCAAACCTATCCGCAGCGACTTTGAGACCATTCTCGCCCTCGGCCGTTCAGTCATTATGTTCGGAGACTTTAACTCCAAACATACTGACTGGACGTGCCTATCGACCAACACCAGCGGTATCGCTCTCCTCGACATCACCAACTTACTCGACTTAGACGTCGTCTCCCCTATCACTCCCACTCACTATCCCGACAACCCGAACCACTCTCCTGACATCCTCGACTTTGCAATCGTCAAGCATATCAACCTCGACCTCAGGTCTATCGAACCGCTCGATGACCTAGGTTCTGACCACCACCCCTTCTCCCTCGTGCTAGGACCGCCTAACGTTAACGTCACTTCTCCTAAGACCTTTACCGACTGGAAAGGTTTAAAAAATACGATAGTTTCTGCCTTAGAGGCCCCAAACTCTCCGCTCGCGATCTCGCCCGATCAATTAGATAGCCCGGATAAAATAAATTCGTTAGTAAATTCTCTCACTGATGCTATCAACTCAGCCATCAGTGTAAACGAAAAGGTTGCTAAGAAAGGCAAACCCACGCTTCCCTTAGCCATTAGCAATCTTATTAAAGCTAAGAACGCGGCTCGCCGGAGAGCCAAGAAATATCCCACGCCCGCCTATAGAACAGCTGCGAATCAGCTACAACGTAAAGTTAGATCTCGCCTCGCGGAACTCCGAGACGCCCAGATGAACGATCTCATGGCGAATATCTCCCCGTCCCACCAAGCATATTATCGAATGGCCCGAGCCTTACGCGTAGACGCCACCTCTCACGTCCCTCCTCTCACTCGTCCCGATGGCTCTATCGCCTTCGAAGACAAAGAGAAAGCCGAATGCTTCGCTGACAGCGTTGCGTCTCAATGCTCGCCCAGCACGCAACCGGCGAATCCCACTCACATCAAAGCGGTGTAGGATGAAGTTCTCCGTAGAAACTCTCTCCCCATCACCGCCGACCCCGTCACAGTCTCTAATGATGAAATCTCGCTTCTCATCAAAAGTGATGGTATGGTATTTGTGCGGATGGTATTTCCAACCACGCACTTAAGCACCTGCCTCAACAGGTGCTTACCTTGTTAGCTATCATTTTCAATGCCTGCTTTGACCTTAGCTACTTTCCAAAAGCTTGGAAAGAAGCGACAGTCATAGGCATTCCCAAGCCGGGTAAACCTCTGAATATCCCGGCTAATCACAGACCCATCAGCCTCCTCAAGGCAATGTCTAAACTTCTCGAGAGAGTCACACTCTCTCGAATACGGAACCATCTGTTTCCAACGGACGGCGATCCTCTCATAATTCCCCACCAGTTCGGCTTTCACGCTCAAGACTCCTGCCCTCAGCAAGTCCATCGAATCGTTGAGTACATACTTGACGGTTTCTATCCGAAACGAAAGAAAACGATCGCAGTTTTCTTTGACGTAGCCAAGGCTTTCGACAAAGTCTGGCACAGCGGTCTCGTTTATAAACTCTATAAAATAGGCTTACCGGCTCGCCTAGTTAGGATAATCGCGTCGTTTCTCAATGACCGCACGTTTCGTTTCAAACATGAAGGCACGCTCTCCGCGCCTCGTCCCATAAAGGCTGGAGTCCCTCAAGGCTCAGTCCTCGCCCCTCTTTTGTATTCCGTATACACTAACGACATTCCCATTCCATCGAAAGTCGTCGAACTCGCTCTCTTTGCCGATGGCACCGCCCTTTACACCAAAGGCCGCAGAGCCTCGGGTCTCGTCACCAGACTTCAAAAGGCTGTAAACGCCCACGGTGCTTGGTTTAAAAAATGGCGTATCGATGTGAACCCAGAGAAGAGCTCTGCGGTTTACTTCGACTACAGACGCAGTCGTATCCCCGACAATCTCCAAGTGAGAATGCAAGGCACTCCCATCCCCTGGAAGCGCAGTACCAAATATTTAGGCGTCATATTAGACCAGACACTTTCTTTCAACCCTCACGTCGATAGAGTAACGAAACTCGCACGTTTTTACCTAGGCCGGCTTTACAGTATGTTAGGTAGAAAAAGTAAAATGTCCTTCAGAAATAAACGTACGCTTTACAAGGTCTGCGTTAGACCAGTCATATCATATGCTTCGCCAGTCTTTGCCCACGCCAAACCCTCCGTCCTGCACAAGATGCAGGTAGTTCAAAACCTCTTCTGTCGAAGGGCCACAAACGCACCTTGGTACGTGCGCAATGCGGACCTGCACAGAGATCTTGAACTACCTACAGTTCAACAGTACCTAAAAACACTCTCAGAATCGTTCTTCAAACTCGCCGAATCCCATCCCAATCCACTAGTCCGAAATTCAGTCTCTTATACAGCTCCTGTCTTAGATTCGGTATACAAAGTCGCTAGACCGAGAAACGCGCACACAAGCGAACGTACGCAATTAACTTTAGATCTCGAGGCCCTTCAGGCCGCAAATTCTAATTCTAACGTAAATCTGAATTAATGCAAATTTAATTTAATTGTCAATTTTTAATGTTTATTATTTACTTTTCATTTTTTGAGCACCTTCAGTGCTATGTAAAACCCAGCGGGTGACCCCTTAAGGGCCCCGCTAGCGCGGCCTCTTTCTCCAATTGGCCGTCGCTCAGATGAAGGCTGAGTGGCAAAAATGCACGAGCCGACAGGGGGTTTTTAGTGGGTATGGTTCTAATAGGCGTCGGGACGAGTCCCACATAACTTTGGAATCGCGCCAGAGTATGCGTCAGAGCATTTTTATCCTCCTGCCCTTCCCGCGGAGGGGAACAAAAAAAAAAAAAAATACGGCAGAATCAGTCTCGGTCTGCGTGCGCTGGGCTGTTAACCGTACTTCGTGGAACGTGAGCTTCGTCGACGGGAATTCGTCGTTCCAGGTGCCTCGAGTCTTCGTGTTCGAGTAAGTTATCCGCGACGTCCTCAACCGCCCTACTGCGTGTAGGGTGGTTTTAGAAAGTTAGTCATCGTTGATAGGTTCATAGTATATATATTTATATATTGTTGTCCCTCCCCAACCCCTCTGCAATGGCTTCCCTAAGCTTTAACGAGTTTAGGAAAAAGTTACTTGAAAGTACTGAAGGCATGTCTATAAATGCTGATAAGTATCGTTTCTTGGACTCTCTTATCCCGCATATCATGGCGTTAATGCCCTTAATGGCCCCTCAGGCCACCCCAGTCCCCCAGACCGCTCTGGTCTTAGGCCCTCCCGCGTCCCCTTCCTCCAGTGACATGGAGTGCGAAGTAGACGCCCCTCCGTGCCGCAAGCGCGCGCCCGCGACCGAGTCATCCTCGGACGCCACCCCAACTGGCCCTGAGTCTCCCTCTTTTACGCTTGTTAAGAAGCGCTCTAAGAAGCGCTCGAAACAAGACCCGGCGCCCTCGACGCCCGTCCCTACACCCCCTGCGGCGTCTTCAACGCCAGCTGCCCCGGTGTCTTCAACACCCGCTCCGGCCCCATCTTCTGTCAAGGCCAAGGTCCCACCACCCGTTTTCCTTCGGGAAAGGGTAAATGGACTGAGGTTTCGACATTGTGCAATGAGCACAAGATTCATTACACCCGAGCGGCCAACTCGGGTGAATCTATTAAAATCTTAGTCTCGTCGATAGACGACTTTCGTGCTTTAACAAAGCTCCTCACCGATAAGCAATATGCTTATCATACTTATGCTCTGTCAGAAGAGCGTAAGATCAGAGCGGTACTCAGGGGAGTCCCGTTCGAATTATCGAACGAGGCTATCCTGGAGGATCTGCAGTCTCAAGGCTTCCCGGCACTCGCGGTGCGTAAAATGCACAGCAAGTACGGGAGGCAACACCCTCTCGCTTTGGTGGTTCTCGCCAACGTCCCCAAGTCCAGGTGCGTCAAGTGCCTGGTCCCGCACTTCACTTACTTGCGACGCTATGAAAAATATCGATGTTAGTGAAATCGAAGTCTTAGCCCGTAAACTTAGGGCTTCACGTACTCCGACAGAGCGTTTGCTAGCTTTGGCGGAGCATAGTTCCCTTCTCAATTCATTATAGGTTCATTTAAATGAATTGATCCCTTAATCATGCTTCGGCCGACCTCTGCCCAGCCCCGGCTTCACCGGAGGCTGCCCAGAACGGCCACCAACTCATGTCCCTTTGTGCACCTTCAGTGCAACTTTCACTACAGGCGGAAGACCCGCTAGCGGGTCTCCGCCAGCGCGCCCAACTTCCCGACGGGTGTCGCTTCCGATGAAGGCTAACGGTAATAACTACAGCCAACAGGTGGTTTTTAGTGGGTAGGTGCCATTCTGGTGAGTCCCACATAACCTCCCGCAGAGGACTTTACCTGCGGGCGGTATGCATGACGCATCTTCCACCTACCTCCCGCGAGGGTGCCTCGGCAGCAAAAAAAAAACGGCAGAATAGATCAGACCCGATCTGCATCTGGACCCGTTCGGACGTGTTGAAGGTCGCTCCCGGCTGCCGAGTCACGATTGTTGTCTCACGACTTCTCTCGTAGCAATACTCAAACGCCACTCTCAGATCCGGACGCGTTCGCAGTCGCTCCAGCTGTTGAGTCACGACTGTCGTCTCACGACAACAACTCGTTCGCAATAATCATACGCTGTGATTCGTACAAATCACGGCTCGTCCTCGACGAATTGAGATAGCCTCTGCAGGGCTTACGCTGCGGCCAGTTTCGACCGGCTGCAACTAATTCGGTCTCGCACAGCAACAACAGAGCTGAGCTTACCGCGGTCGATTAAATTCGATAGGGGTTCGCGAGGCTCGGGCTGTTTTTCTGGCTGCGTACTTGACGCTTGGCGCCTGCTACGCAGTCAGAGACTCGCTCTGCGGCCGGCCCCGTCCGGTCGTAACGTAGTCAATCCCGCACTCTGTGCACCCCTCGGATTAAAAATCTCACCTCGGTGAGTGCAGCAACAACAGGGTTGAGCTTACCACGGTCGATTAAATTCGATAGTGGTTTGCAAGACTCGGGCTGTCTTTCTGGCTGCGTTCTTGACGCTTGGCGCCTGTACGTAGTCAGAGACTCGCTCTGCGGCCGGCCCCGGCCGGTCGTAACGTAGTCAATCCCGCACTCTGTGCACCCCTCGAATTAAAAATCTCACCTCGGTGAGTGCAGCAACAACAGGGTTGAGCTTACCACGGTCGATTAAATTCGATAGTGGTTCGCAAGACTCGGGCTGTCTTTCTGACTGCGTACTTGACGCTTGGCGCCTGTACGTAGTCAGAGACTCGCTCTGCGGCCGGCTCCGGCCGGTCGTAACGTAGTCAATACCGCACTTTTAGTGCAACCCAACTTCGTCAGGCCTACGGCCGGTTTTTGTTGTCAATTTATTGACAACACACTCCGTAGTAGACTCGCGTTTGATCAGGTGGATACTTAACGGTGACAACTAAGCCTGATAGCGTTGCCCTGGTGCGCTTCCAAGGCCCTTCAGGCCAAGGAGAAACCGGCTGACCCGATCCCATTACACTTGGGCCTTTCCCAGGGTGACGATACAGTGCTGTCCGAATAAGGGGCACCACTTCGCGTCGTCCCCAGCCCCCCTACCGCGGGTAGGGAGGTTTAGGCGCTAGGTTTGCTAGGGAACCTAGGCATACATTATATATTTATATATTACATATTGTAGTTCCAAGCCCTCCAATGGACCTTGTTAACATTCTTAGGTCGTTCGCCCAGGCGCTCGTTGCGTCAAGTGCCAACTTATCAGATGACGTAATAACGTAGGCCTTACAGGCATCTATCGCGTCCCCGGCCCCTCAGGCCTCAACCCTGGCCCCTCAGGTTTCAACCCCGGCCCCTCAGGCCTCCAACGTCCAGACCCCTCTGGTCTATAGCTCTCCCGCGTCTCCCGCCTCGTCCAAGATGCACTGCGAATCGGTCGCATACTCTCACGCGTCGCGTCGCAAGCGTACCGCTCCCGGGAGCGACTCCGAACCCGCGTCTGATACGTGGCCAAATGCCGTCACCTTAATCGGCTCTCCTGAGCCCATGTTTCAACTAGTTGCCAAGCGCTCCAAGAAGCGCTCGAAGAAAACTTCGGTATTATCAATACCCGAGCCCTCCCCAGTGTCTTCAACACCAGCCCCCGCGCCATTAAAATCGCTCGAAGTAACCGCGTCTCCGTCGATCCCATCGTAGCCAGCGACGCGCTGCGCTCCCGTCCCGCCGAAGCCTCAGCTCCCTCCGCCCGTCTTTCTCCGCGAAAAAGCGCGATGGACCGTAGTTTCAAATCTTTGCAAAGAGCAAAAAATCAATTATCTAAAAGCAACCAACGCAGGCAATTCAATTAAAATCCAGGTCGCGACCATCGACGACTTTCGACATCGACCAGGTTACTCTCGTTAAAACAAATCGCATATCACACCTACGCCCTCCCGGAGGAGCGTAAGATCCGCGCAGTACTACGGGGCGTCCCGTTCGAGCTCGCGAACGAAGAAATCCTCGAGGACCTTAAGTTCCAGGGTTTCCCGGCCGAAGCAGTGCACAAGATGCACTCCAACCGCGGTAGGCTTTTTCCTTTAGCTCTAGTCATCCTATCCAATACTCCCAACTCGAAGGAGATTTTCAGAGAGGCTCGCACAATTTGCGGACTCTCGAACATCTCCGTCGAGCGCCCCAACCCCCACGGTCACCCTGGGCAGTGCCACCGCTACCAGCTCTATGGGCACGCAGCGGCTAACTGCTCAGCTCCCCCCAGATGCGTTAAGTGCCTGGATCCTCATATAACGAAGGAGTGCACTCGCACTCCCGAATCCACTTCCCCACCTGCCTGTGTGCTTTGCGGCCAGTCCGGCCCCACGGCTAACTACAGGGGTTGCCCGTGCGCTCCGCGCTCCACCGCAAAGAGGGCCGCGCCCAAACTGGCGCCGCCGCTCACTCCCACTAACTTCCCGCCGCTGCGCAACCGGGGTGCCCCCGGAAGCAAAGCCCGTTCAGCCGACGCCTACTCAGGCTCTGTCTTGGAGGCAGCGTCCGGCCGTTCCGCCTGCACCTTTCCGACCCATCCCAGCTCCCGTAGCTTCTGTAGGGCCGCGTCCCGCTCCGTCATCCGCACCTCAGTCATCGTTGGCTGAGGACATGAAGACCGTGTTCGACGTTATTCAAAACGTCGATATTAACGAAATTTCCGTACTCGCACGCAAACTGCGAGCCGCCCGCTCTCCTCAAGAGCGCTTATTTGCATTAGCTGAGCATCACTCACTTCTAAGTTCGTTATAAATTTTTTTATTTTTGTATAAATTCGTAAATAAGTAAATTATAATGTCTAGACCCGCAAATCCCGCGTCCGGTCGTATTAAACCCAAGGGCTTATCCCTAGTATCTTTTAACGCTCGTAGCCTTAGCACCAACCTTCCTGAGATTAAACTGTTCCTTCAGAACAAAGAACCTGACTTATTTCTTCTCCAGGAGACATGGCTTACTCCAAACCGCTCCAGGGGATACGCTATTCCTAAGTACGCGTTTACTCGCAACGATAGGCCCAACTCCGACGGTTTCGGCGGCACCGCTATATAATATATTGCAAAAGAGGCTTCCATTGCTGTCCTCTCCCTACCCCTCCTCTCCTCAACATGGAAGCCACTGTGTGAAGACTGGCTATGACTGGTCATCCCACCATCATCATAGCTTCAGTCTACATACCATGTGGCTCCAGACCAACCCACAGCGACTTTGAGGCCATTCTTGCCCTCGGCCATTCAGTCATTATGTTCGGAGAGTTTAACTCCAAACATACTGACTGAACGTGCCTATCGACCAACACCAGCGGTATCGCTCTCTTCGACATCACTAACGCACTTGACTTAGACGTCATATCCCCCATCACTCCCACTCACTATTCCAACAACCCGACCTACTCTCCTGACATCCTCGACTTTGCAATTATCAAGCGAATCAATCTTGATCTCAGGTCCATCGAACCGCTCGATGGCCTAGGCTCCGACCATCGCCCCGTCTCCCTCGTGCTAGGTGCGCCTAACGATAACGTCACATCTCCTAAGACCTTTACCAACTGGAAAGGCTTTAAAAATACGTTAGTTTCAGCTTCAGAGGCCACTTAGATCGGTTAGATCGCCCGGTTAAAATAGATTCATTAGTCAACACTCTCACTGATGCTATCAACTCAGCCATCAGCGACAACGAAATTATTGCTAAGCAAGGCAAACCCGCGCTTCCCCTAGCCGTTAGCAATCTCATTAAAGCCAAGAACGCGGCTCTCCGGAGAGCCAAGAAATATCCCACGCCCGCATACAGAACAGCTGCGAATCAGCTTCAACGTAAAGTTAGGTCTTGCCTCGCTGAACTCCGAGACGCTCAGTTTAACGATCTCATGGAGAATATCTCCCCGTCCCACCAAGCGTATTATCGAATGACCCGAGCCTTACGCGTAGACACCGCCTCTCACGTTCCTCCTCTCACTCGTCCCGACGGCACTATTGCCTTCGAAGTCGAAGAGAAAGCCGAATGCTTCGCCGACAGCATAGCGGCACAATGTTCGCCCAGCACGCAACCCGCGGATCCCTCCCACATCCAGGCAGTGGAGGACGAAGTTCTCCGCAGAGAATCTCTCCCCATCACCGACGACCCCGTCACAGTCTCTAATGATGAAATCTTGCTTCTCATTAGAAAGCAAAAGTCCAAAAAGGCTTCGGGTGCGGATGGAATTTCCAACCACGCACTTAAGCACCTGCCCCAGCAGGTGCTTACCTTGTTAGCTATTATCTTCAATGCCTGCTTCGACCATAGCTACTTTCCAAAAGCCTGGAAAGAAGCGACAGTCATAGGCATTCCGAAGCCGGGTAAACCTCTTAATGTCCCGGCTAATCACAGACCCATCAGCCTCCTCAAGGCAATGTCTAAACTTCTCGATAGAGTCATACTCTCTCGAATGCGGAACCATCTGTTTCTAACGGATGGCGACCCTCTCATTATTCCTCACCAGTTCGGCTTTCGCGCTAAGCACTCTTGCCCTCAGCAAGTCCATAGAATCGTCGAGTACATACTCGAAGGATTCTATCCGCGTCGTAAAAAAACAATCGCGGTTCTCTTTGACGTTGTCAAGGCTTTCGACATAGTCTGGCACAGCGGTCTCGATTTTAAACTCTATAAAATAGGCTTACCGGTTCGCCTAGTCAGATTAATCGTGTCGTTTCTTAAAGACCGTACGTTTCGATTCAAACATGAAGGCACGCTCTCCGCGCCTCGTCCCATAAAGGCTGGAGTCCCGCAAGGCTCAGTCCTCGCCCCTCTGCTGTACACTGTGTACACTAACGACATCCCCATCCCGCCGAAAGGCGTCGAACTCGCCCTCTTTGCAGACGATACCGTCCTTTACACTAAAGGTTGCGCGATCCCGTATAACATCACCAGACTCCAAAAGGCCGTAAACGCCCTCGGTGTTTGGTTTAAAAAATGGCGTATCGATGTTAACCCAGAAAAGAGTTCTGCTATTCAATTCGATCACAAACGTCGTAATCGCTACAACGATCCCCACATTGGAATGTTAGGTATTCCCATCCCCTGGAAGCGCAGTATCAAATACTTAGGCGTCACCTTAGATCAGACGCTTTCTTTCAAGCCACACGTCGATAGAGTAACGAAACTCGCACGTTTTTACTTAAGCCGCCTATATAGTATGATAGGAAGAAAAAGTAAAATGTCTTTCAGAAATAAACGTACGCTTTATAAGGTCTGCGTTAGACCCACCAGTCTTTGCCCACGCCAAATCCTCCGTCCTGTATAAACAAAACACTCTCAGAATCGTTCTTCAAACGCGCCGAATCCCATCGCAATCATCTTGTTCGAGATTCAGTCTCATATACTGCTCCTGTGTTAGATTCGAAATTCAAAATCGCTAGACCGAGAAACGCGCACACTGGCGAACCCACGCAATTAACTTTAGATCTCGAGGCCTTCAGGCCGCAAATTCTAATTCTAACGTAAATCCGAATTAATGCAATTTTATTTTTCAATTTTTAAATGTTTTTAATTATTTACTTTTCATTTTGAGCACCTTCAGTGCTATGTAAATCCCAGCGGGTGACCCTTAAGGGCCCCGCTAGCGTGGCCTCTTTCTCCAATTGGCCGTCGCTCAGATGAAGGCTGAGTGGCAAAAATGCACGAGCCGACAGGGGGTTTTTTAGTGGGTATGGTTCTGGTAGGCGTCGGGACGAGTCCCACATAACTCCGATCGCGCGCGCGGAGTATGCGTCAGAGCATTTTTTATACCCTCCTGCCCTTCCCGTGGAGGGGAACCAAAAAAAAAAACGGCAGTATATAAAAATAGCAAAAAAAAGTATTTATTCTTCCAAAATAACTAAGCATAGCAGCCTGAAGAAATATTGATTGAAGAATTAAAACAAGAAAGAATTTTATTGTTCGTGCCTACGTGGTCGGAGGACGCTGGGTAGTTTGCACCAATATCCTAACTGTCGTGCACCATTGCAGTTGGGCTAGATATGAAGAGGTCTTTTACCACATTTTGTTGCTTTCAGTTTTTTTTTATTTCTTAACGATAACGAGAAATATGATTAGTTAGTGAATTTAGATTAAGGTTTTTTGGTTGTTTTCATTGTAAATTTAGTCTTTCATTGTTCCTTAATGAATTCAAATTATATTTGTGTCTTTAATATTTTCAAACTTTAATATTCCCTTTATATACTTTAACATGTAAGATTTCTAACTACTTACTATTTTTATGAATTGGTAATATTTTCTTTTAAACTATAATTTATATATTGCAAGGAACACGTTTTATTTATATTCATTCGTATTCAAATGTATCTACTTTTATGACGAACTTTTTATTGAATATTTGCTTAGCAAAAAACTAGGAAGGAATATCATAAAAGGCATTTATTTACTGGAGCAGCTAAAAGCGAAAATGTTTTGATTCCGCACATCCAAATTATTCCAAATAATTCATTACAGTCAATTTATGATAAATAATACAATTTTCCATGAAGTTGGCGTTGGCATTACAATGATACTATCAATAAGACCTAAGGCCAAACGACGAAAGTAGTAGAAATTGGTTAAGACACTTTTTGCTTCTCACATGGTTGAGTTTATGTCAGTTGCTCTAGCTAGAGCATCAAGTGCTCATACATACTAGCAGACCATAATGCATATTACAATGTCGTCGCCTATGAAGGTCTACGTAGCTAGAAGTGTTCATAATAACGTAAACAAAAATTATGTGTCATAATTAATCAATTTTAGTCCAAAAAACTATTGTATAATAGTTGAATTGGAGTACGTACCTAAGAGTACGTTCACATTGTATAATAGTTGAATTGGAGTACGTACCTAAGAGTACGTTCACATTATATAATAGTTGAATTGGAGTACGTACCTAAGAGTACGTTCACATTGTATAATAGTTGAATTGGAGTACGTACCTAAGAGTACGTTCACATTGTATAATAGTTGAATTGGAGTACGTACCTAAGAGTACGTTCACATTGTATAATAGTTGAATTGGAGTACGTACCTAAGAGTACGTTCACATTGTATAATAGTTGAATTGGAGTACGTACCTAAGAGTACGTTCACATTGTATAATAGTTGAATTGGAGTACGTACCTAAGAGTACGTTCACATTGTATAATAGTTGAATTGGAGTACGTACCTAAGAGTACGTTCACATTGTATAATAGTTGAATTGGAGTACGTACCTAAGAGTACGTTCACATTGTATAATAGTTGAATTGGAGTACGTACCTAAGAGTACGTTCACATTGTATAATAGTTGAATTGGAGTACGTACCTAAGAGTACGTTCACATTGTATAATAGTTGAATTGGAGTACGTACCTAAGAGTACGTTCACAGAGAGGTCGATTTTATCGTATTCGTTTTTATTCAGCGATGGCTTTTATAGATGTATAAGCGAGTCTCAAACACAAAAGTATTAACATACTGATCCGTTTTATCGGATCGAGGCTGCAGTCAAAAACGATCCCGAAAATGTAATACTGACGAAAATATATACCAACTCGTTTTAAGATTTACTTCAAAGGTTATGTTTTTACCAAAACGTACTAACACCAAGTAATACCCGAGCGCAATCTCGGGACAAATCAAGTAGTCATTATAACCGATAATTTGAGATGGTTTTCTTTAGCGCAGGGCATGGGAGAGTTTTGTACGGGCCCTGAATCACCTTTTTGAATTTTTTTTAGCCGGCAAGTGAAACACGTACCCTTCCTTATGTTGGTTAATATCTCGCCGATAGTGACCGTAGGCTTCAGTTGACATAACCTTTGTTCTCCCCTTGAAATTTTAATGTAGATAAACATCATTTTATATTAAGGTTTCAATTAAGACAGCAATCTTGGTTATACATCCCAAAACAAATAAAAACTAACATCTCATGTTATTGTCATTTCCATCTCTTATTATTGTTAAATTAACCTAAACTAAGCTCAAATTATTATTATTTAGTTAAAAAGTAACACAACATTATACATATTTACAGTTATTTCATAGTTTCAAAATATAAATTTACATAATTTCCATAACAAATGGAACGAAATGAATAACAATGTAAATAACAAACTAACTACAACCGAAAAGCAAATTAGCAATAGTAAATAGCTTAGTCTGTCCGAACTCCCAAGTCGCCAAACTAGTTGTGAACTTGCTTTTGATCCAGTAGCTGGCTTACCAAAGTTCTCCTTGAACACTTTACCAAATCGGAATAATTAATCTTAGACAGCTATTTAAGCTATCAAATAGATATGCTCCATTCAGTAATTTTTACTCTTGGATTTTGAGGTGTTCAAAGTACAACGTGATTTTCAGAAAAATCTGGAGTTCTATCAGTTCAGCAATCGAACTATAATCACGAAGAAAAAAGAGTATTCACGAATTTATTTCGTTTATGAGCTACGTTGCTACTGCACAGTTACAAATACGACAAGCTTAAACTATGTTTACGTATATATAATACATCAAATTCTATTATATTCCAATTAAATGCAATGAATGGGTTTATTAATGCTTTTATCACGTTTGTGGCTCACAAAAAGAAATAACTATTGAAATTAAAAAAAAAATTTGACTCTGCATATTCTATATACTGGTCAGCTGACAATTTTGTACGAACAGTTGAATTTTTTTCATTTGCACTTAATTATTTCTTTGAGAAATTTGGTCAGGGCTGAGTCTACGTGCCCTTTTTCCGAAAGCTAAAAAAAGTCACTCGGTATGTTGAAGTGCAATAAACGTCTTCTTTTAGACAAGAGAAATCAGTAATAAAAATAAAGTGTACAATTGCAAAATATTACAATTTTTAATAGGTATAGAAATTCTAATTACGTAAGATATAATAAACAAATTATATTTATATATAATTTATTATATGAAGCCGATCAATATGAAATATTTCTGCCAATTGATCTTTAATTAGTGGCTCTAATCCTGTACACATATCTCAGCACCGCAATTAGAGATAGCACACTCGGCTCATTGATTAATTAGGGGAGTGGAAGTCAAATTAGAGATCATCGTAAAATATTACCTAAGCTATAATATTGACATTTGTATATGGTATAAACAAAAACAGACCAGTATTATTTTAGGATGTTCATCTTGAGGCTTTTGGTTTATATGGTCAAAATATTTCGATTAAATATCATTCAAATAGTTATATTTTTACTTTTGATTAAAGTAAAATATTGGAACATAGGTACTAACAAACCCGTATACTGACACAAGTTCAAATATGTTAAAAAATATGCAACTTAAAAAATACATAATTCTTAACTTTCAAACTTAAAATTATAATTAGTCAGATTGCAAATAAGTTGGATGAAGCGACGGAGACCTTATCTATGAGATCAATACTTGTCAGTGACCTATCTTTCGCTTCTATTTTCATTAATTGAAAATTTTGGTCCTTATATGGCAGTACAACACAGTGTCTAAAAAATGGTTTTCAAAATTATTTTGTTACGATTACGACGCAATATAATATTTCCTATAAAATGGTTTATTAAAGCGACTTTTAAACTGAGAAGTATTTATTAATGGCTTTATTTTAACACTTTACTTCTAGTTCTAAAGCTCTTTAACTCAGGAGAAGCAACCAACATTTTAAGGAGGACCAAGAAATTATTTGTCGTAAAAGTGAGTCTGGAGGTAAAATAAAAGAATCAAGGAGTAAAACGAAAAATATTACCATATTTTTATTATTATGGAAATACATTTCTTATTTGAAGGTATTCTATTAACAAAGTAATCAAGACATTATTCTCCGTTATATTTCAAAGAAATAAATATCAAAGAAACTGGAAGTAAACAAGCGATAGAATCATAATAAAGTGTTTTAAAAATAGAAATGATATTATCACCATCACGGATGCGTGCCATAGTTTAAATTTAGTATTTAGTTCAATTGCGTTATGTGCGTTAATCGAACATTTTAGATCAATCGTGCGTTCATATTCAATATTTGGTACGTTTCATATTGATAGATTTAATATTAAATTGAAAGATTTAAAACACATATAAACCAATCTTTAAATTTTTTGTGATATTTTTAAAATCTGTACACAGCTATCGTTTTTTTTATACTCATTGCTTCCTGACCTGTTCCAGTCACATTTAGTTGAAACTGTTTATATTTTACTATCTTCGTAGTTAGTTAGAAAAAGGTTAATAATAAGTTTCTAAGAGATAAGATAGTTATTAGGTAAATAATTTTTCAATTATTCCTGTACAGCAGTCGCTTTTTGTCTTTTTAAAAAGACAAAACCTTTCCTTTTATTAATAAAAGGAAAGGTTTAGGTATCAGTAAAGAAATAACTTGGCAGGAACCTTTTTGTGACCGCTTTATGTTAAGCTAATGTTATCAAAGTTTAGCATGAAGCACACAATGTGTGAAGTTAATCGCTAAGCAGAATTCAAGACTTAAAAATAAGGTACAGTGAAAAAATTTGGTTCTCCATAAGGATTATTTTGATTTTAAAAATGTGGTAAAATAAAATCAAGAAATCACTGAAAGCTTATCATTTAATACCTTTAAACATAAACAAAAGAGAATTTTAACTGAGATAATTGTCTCTTGCTATTTATTTACGAAAATAATTGCTGTTGATCTCAAAATTTCAGCTGAAAACCTATGAAGGATTGTAAGCCTTCGTTTGCATTTTAAAATCCGGTACGAAATCTACGGCAAAAAAGCAACACGCACAAATATAGCATAAATAGCATGTTTCAATATATAATGCTGTCATTAAGTATTGTAAGAATATTTATTGTGAACCAATTTTGCCCCCGTTTAACACCCGTATTTTACTCGAAATTTTCCTTGTCCTCGACTTGGGGTTCTTTCTCACTAGGAGTAAGGAGCCAAACTTCAAGATGAGGTACATTACGCGATAACTTAAGTTTTCATCAGTGCTTGTTGAACATGTCAATTTCTTGTCAAAGCTAGTTTTATTGAGATATTGACCGACAGACATTTGTAATGTTAAGTATTTTGGCATTTGATATTTTTCTTTTCTGCCAAAATGGTTTATGTGACATATCAACCCATTAAAAAAAGAGTACGGGCAGAATTGGCATGAACCCCTCCGATGGTTGCCCGCCTTGTTGTGGTGGGGGGGCTTAGTAACCGTGGACTGGTCACCCACGGTGAACTAAGAGGCAACCAGGGCCGGCCTGTTTGGGCCGCCGGCTGGCCCGAGGTGGGCGCTCCCAGCGGGCTGAACAAGTCCGCTGAGGACGCGCTTGAAGGTGGGACCGCAGAAGAAGAGTAGTGCCGGTATTACGGTGCGCCGTTCTCCCTATCTTCTGCTTCCGTGGAGGGAACGCAGGGAGACAAGCGTGTTGGTATTACGGTGCGCCACTCTCTCTACCCCCTTGCGAGCTGGCGGGGCCATTCCATGCTGGTCCATGGCCTCCTAGTAGCAGACTCGGGGGGAGTCTGCTACAGTACTGGTAGAGGCCGAGGAGGGAGGCGCACCTAACCATCTGGTGTGCCCATCGTGGAAGGCCTTGGGGCTTTCGCGATGGTGCCGCTTGTGGGCGGCTGCCGCCGGCGGGTTCGCGGATGTGTGCGAAAGCGTTCCCGTAACCCCGTCCCAAGGTGGCGAGGCGGAAGTTGGGGGGGTTTTTGGGTATACCGTGGGTCTCATTAGCCTATATGGGAGTCCCACATAACCACTCGGGCGCCCCCTGCGCCCGGGTGGTATGCGTATGGAAAAAAAAACAAAAAAAAAGAATTGGCATGAAAATGCAAGAATGCTCTTAAATACCAGTCCAAAGAAACATATTACCTTTGTGAAAAGTCGAAGCTGCATGAGATAAAATAATAATAAAAACAAAATAAAAATCTTTATTAAAGACATATTTAAACAAATTGGAACAATTATCATCTAAACTAGGCAGAATCTGTATCTCGGAAAATAGCCTTCTTCTAGTTAATACAAAAATAGAAAATAAAGAATGTATGTAGTAATCTAAAAAAATAACGAAAATTTGGAGCTTCTGTTTTATTTTGTAATCTTAAATTTAGGGATGAATAGCATGCATGCGTGTGAGGTTGATCGTTTAGTGTGGGTGTGTGTGTGTGTTATATATTATTAAGTGTCATAATATACAATATATAAAAGGCATATATATATATATATATATATATATATATATATATATTTTCATACACATATATAAACTATCTTGCTTTAACACATATTAACAAACACACACATATACATATAGGTACACATACATGTGACAATTTATTGAACATGTATGAATATTTTTTGTGCTTTTTGGTAATTTTTTGATAGTCTAGATTTACATTCATAGAATGTATTGTACAAGTATATTGATAAGTAGCAAGCTTATTATCTGGCCGAAATAGTCTTAAAAAATTGAACTTCAAGATTTTGCAGTTATCACCTGTAATGCAAAGAAACACGATTTAAAGTTATTTAATTTATTTATAATTCTGCACATGTATGAGTTAACTCGAAACAATTCAGAAGTGTATTAGACTCACCGTCCTTTTGTTTTTAAGCCAATGCATAAACCTGACCTTAGAATAAAATGTATATATATTTGTATAAAAATAAACCTAACTTTAGCGAGCAGCCAACCTTATAATGAAAAATTTTACGCCACTAATTCACTTGAGTTTACGACTATGAATATCGATTCCGTGGAAAATGACTAAGAATACGGGCGTTAGACTCTTTGTTTCTGCAGCATTGCACATACGCTTACATTGATACCAAATAGTTTTATCAAAGATATGCATTAAAATATTACTATAAAATTCAACCATGTTTCTCGCACACATTGAAATGAATATTTTTGATATTTTGTTAACACTTTCTGAAACCAATGATCTACACGCATTATCGTCGGGCAGTACGCCACAAAAAAAATTGTTCATTTACTAGTAGCGTATTCCGCAGTAACATTTCATGTACATTGCCATTTCATGATAGTAGTGCTGACATGTCACTGACTTTAGGGTGGTAACGAGATATTGAAAAAAACTGTTAATGTATCCTTATAATAATTAAATGTCCTATATACATAGGAAACAAATAGTCTTCATTTTCTTGGTAAAATACGATGAAACTGTTTTCCTAACCCAATCACAAATCGGAAAAACCGTTAGAAAGTATATCTTATATCTATACCAAATTAGAAATCTTTTAGGTCTGAATGAAATAAGTAGAACTGAAATATACTCCAAGACAATTACGGTCCTTTTGTGACTTATTGTGACTTCCTTTGATATGATCAAAGAATAAAATATCTATGTATTCAAATTCGAAGTCAATTCTGTTTCATTTGTCTACTGATATTTTAATAAATATTTCTTTGTTTGAAAGATTATAATTGATTCACTAAGTGGTCGCCATAGGTATTATTTAAGCCATATTAATGATATTTAATAAGTGAAAGAATACGACAGGGATAGTGGAGCTTAAAATGACCTATGAAATGATTATAACTGTTCACACTATAATTTTAAATCCATAATTTCAATTATTCAATACAGTAAAATGTGTGTGTAACTACGAGGTTATACATCAAGCAATGTGACTTAGATCACTGTAATCTGATGTAACTTCAACTATCAATACATAATTTTTAATAGAATACGAACTTGCGGCACAGTATTATATGAACCTAAATATTCTTGAAGCGGCCACGCGAATGGAGAAATGATCCAATGTTATTTATGAATAGTTGGTAATGTATTCAATACGAATGAAACTGTAGCTGCGGCCACGCCCCATTTTTGACCCTTTTGTGAAATATAGCATTTTCACCAATGAAAGATTGTCTGGTATCGTATTTACAGGGTAAGCCTGTTGAATTTTGTTACCATCACTAGACAATATTGATTTTATGTTGCACATGTTAATAACCCGAGAAATAAATTGTGACACAGAACCCTCACTAATCAATTGCAATAATCTATGTTGTAAAGAAAAAATACTTGTATAATTATTTTTTATTTTTGAGCAAACTCTAAAGATATTGAACCGCTCTGTCATGCAGTGTTATTACATTGGTGTGCAATAGAATCCGTAAACGTAATATGATAATGATAAATACATATCTTCCATGTAATATGTTGAATGTAGACCTGCTTTCCTAGATCGTTAAAATATTGTCTGTAATATACACAGCATATTTTGGTATTTTATATTAAATTGGGACATGTTATTGAGTATGTGAGATATAACAGCTTTCAGAAGGAGTTTAATTTGGTAGATCCAACATTAAAAACATACAGTTAATACAAACATTTTAACATTGTCTTCAGGGTTGTCAAGTCTAAATATTTTTACTGACCATAATAAAACTATTTTATGTAGAATTAACCAAGGTGAAATCATACAAGTACGCTCTTCTATCCATATGCTATCTGATATATTGTCATGTATTAATTATAGTAACAGGGCTTACCATCAACATTGAAAAAATTATATCTCCTCTACTGTGGTGAAAATTACATATCTTTACGTAAAAAACATTACCGACACACAAATTAACTTCTCATTTATAAAATACTTAACTTACGCATTCATTCATTTTGTGAATTTCATGAAAATAATTTGACGGCCGGGTGGTTAATAGCCCTGCCTCAAACGCCGGAGGTATCAGGTTCGAGTCCTGGTCGGGCATTAATTTGTGTGACGATCACAGATGTTTGTTCTCGGGTCATGGTTGTTTATATTTATATATGTATGTTTATATTCTGGGTTCCCCCCAGTTCGATCATCTATAACCCAAGCTCTGCTTACTTCGGGGTCATACAGTTGCTGTCTTTGTTTGGGGACTTATTTATTATTGATATTATTATTATTACACTAAAACTTTATAACTAACTCTAGTGTAAGCTTTATAAAAAGCTGGAACATTTTTACGTTTCTTATGGATTATTAAAAAGTTGAAAAGTCTTGAATTATAAAAATACGTCGACACAAGTCAACGATTGAATGTCAATACCACCCTTCATTGAACCAAGGTTTTACCTCAAAAGGTTCACTTCCGGTGTGGACAAATTAATATCATTAAAACGTTCGAGCGCGCGGTTAAACTTCACAAAAGCCAAAACGTCCTTGAAAAGTTTAATTCGGTCTATGGATCCATGTCACAGGATCCTTTCCACAAGACTTTTAAAAGGAAAGGCTATATATCTGAGAACAAAAGAACCGAAGCTAAAAAAAGGTTAATACGGATTTCATTATCTACAACTAAGATTATGCAGCTGAAGAAATATGGTCTGTGATTTTTTATAAAAAAATTTGGTTTGCAATAATTTCTTGGCAAAAGTTAAAGTCAATCTTGTACAGAATTACGATTCGATGACTATAAAGATCTTTCTAACTGTTCTAAAGTGTACTACAAATGGCAGGAGGCCTATGTCCAGCAGTGGATTGCGATACGGTTGATTGAGAAACGGTTTTAACCACACGTGGCACTTTTGTTCAAAAGAATAGAATAAAAAATCTTCGTTACTTTCAGAGAACATTTTATGTCCACAGTCAGTAAATAAAGTTTGATGATTCTAAACAAAATCCTAATTTATGGATTGACAGTCCTGAATAGGCTCTTTCAAAATGTTTTTACCCTGTCACCTTATTTGTCATGTCACTGTTATAATATTAATATACAACTATTATAATTTGACTTTGTTATGAGTGTTTGATAACTAAAAATAATGAAACAATTTTAATATGTTTTGAACCATTATAAAGTAACATAAGCTATAATATATATGAATAGGCTTCCACGGGAGGTAAACGGCTGTAACCAAGCCGAGACTTCTAGTCATCTAAGTATTAAATACAATTGGTTTTCTTATTTTTTGCAACCAAAGTTTCCTTGGCATCTTTTCCACACTTAACTCAAGAATATAATGTTTCGCAGTGCTCAAATGTGGTGCTTCAACCCTAAAATCATTGGGGTGAATACTCTTGCAAAAAAAAAGGTTCTCGTTATCAATAAAAAAGTCTCAGCGTTGATAGCAAAAAACGAATTCAATTTCGGAGAACAAGATATTTTCCAAAAATATAAGACATTGTTAAACAATTTTTTTATTACAATAAATAAATAATTAAACTTATATTTATAATTCGACTTAATACTTGTGGTTTAGTGATTTAATAAAAGTGAGATAATTTAGTCAAGACTCTGCATTACCGAGTCTATTTATGACTAAAGCTAATGCTAAAGCTATGAAAGCTTCTACCAATTCGCTAGAAATTAGCTTGTAACCTGCAACATCCCTCGAGTTACCACCAAAATACCAACATTTAAAAACTAAAAAAGACTGGCACACGATTGCCCTTTCGATGAAAAAATCTGCAAAAAAATTGATCCGACTATGCCCGCTGGGAATAAATCACACTTTATCACCAACAATTATTTGGTATCTAGTGCAAATCTAAAAATTATTTAACTTCAAAAGTTATTGTTAAAAAATAGCTTATACAATTAATATAATTAATGAGAAGTTTGTCTGTTCAAGCCTACTAATAAACGCATTTGCCTGAGTCGGTCATGTCATTAAGGGACCAGCCCCGCCCGACAGCCACTCAGTTAATTAGGTACGACTCAAAATTTAACGAAAGTTCGATAACGTGTGATGTTCTAACACTCTCAAATGAAAATGCCTTTTAATTAAAAAAAACTGCCACATGTTATAGACTTTACCCAGTAAATGAAATAGGTATTTTATCACATCTCCTAATCCGAAGTTGTGTTCCGAATAAAGAAAATTAATAGCTAGTGACACTGCGTGAAAAAAGCAATTTCAATTGAAGCCTCATCATTAATCTTTCCATGTTGTCCATGGTTGGGTTCGGTCGTAGTTCTCCAATTCGATGCTGGCTATTTTCGTAGTGTATGACTGCTATGTCATTAAACGATTTTATTTTTGAAAGATAACAAAATGAACATTACGTTTTCTTTACCGTGCTGCCAACATAAAAATATAAAGATACAAATGTAAAGTGGCCAAGTAATCCATAACTTCGACTTCTTCTAAAAGAACTTGGCAACAGCGTAAATATACATTCATTTTAGGACTTAGTGAATTAAAATTCAAGATTGGTATGAAATGATTCATAAACTTCAAGAATTTTCATCTTTCACGAGCAGATGATAGATATCCACTCTCAGTTTTTGTTTAGTAAAAGTTTACTTAAGGAATACCATCGATCATCAAAGAAATATAATCTCAAGCAGATGTCACACTGGGAAAATATTTTTTTTTTAAATTCGAATTATATCCTACACTTATTTGAGACAACAGTAGTTATTAATCAAACAAACTATCATAATTTTTTTTTGTATAAATTACCTTTCCATCAGTAATTTTATTTTTTTTAATAGATTTAAGAAAGCGACATCAAATCATAAACAAAACATTTTGTTTATGTGAATTTGAAAACTGGTTATTTACAAAATTAAAACCTTGTTGACGAAGGAATGTAGCACTATTGACATTTCCCGAAATATGATTGTCATAAAACATAACGCTGCAGGCACATTAATTGCCTAATGGAACACCGCCCTTATTCCATCCAAAAAAAAAGTTCCACGATTTATTGTCCTCTGCGTATTCTGGTGGTCTGTGGTTTGTTTGACGGACACTCGAAATTATTTTTCTAAATTTTAAATATTTTGAGCAAAAGATAACAATTACGCGAAATTTTGTACAGTAGATGCATGTTTAGTGTGTTTGCAAATAACGTCCATTAATATAAATTCAAACCAAGTCATATTTGTCTTATTTAGATTAGAGCATGGGTTTCATCAATGAGTTTTCAAAAAAGTGCATGTCTCATAAAAATCGTACAACAGAATATAATGTCTATGGATAGAAAAGTAAAAAATATTTAACTTACTAATGATAAAAAAATATAAATTATTGTCAAAGTTATAAAACTACGTCTAAAAGTATATTTATTTATTCAAGCATTTCCACTCCAAGCAAATTATTGCCAAGGAGTAAACAAAATATTTCTCTCTGGATTCATTATTACTCTTGTGCAAATAGACGCACTAGCCAAAGGAAATCTATGCATAGCAAACAAAAAACTAATACCAGTTCAAGTATTAGACTTTTGGTAAAGTTCCAACTGTACATCCGATTCTGGGAAATATAAGTTATCTAAGATTACAAGAAAAAGGGATCGCAAAGTACATCAAATATTCAAACATGATGACATCATAAATACAAGATTTGAGTACTTATTTATATGTACACGTAACAAATTTTAACAACCTATTTTATTATGGAAAAAAGGGCTAGAAATAATTACTAATAAAATATTACGCTTGAATATTTTATAGATTTTAATTCTTTTACATTACGCGTGAATACAGAGCAAAGTAGCTAATTACCTCGATGGATAACGATCGATAAACAAATTATTTTTTAAATCTTTATTTAGGGGAGGCTTACGTTCATAGAACAAGGTAGCCTCATTGTATAACAGTTATTAAACTTTAAATACATAATTGTTTTAGTTTCGGGAAAACATATAAACTAATAGCGTAATATTAGGTCTTTACCTATAAAATTGCCGTTTTTCACGAAATAAATAAAGCGTAATTTTTTTATATATTTTTTATTTCTATTAATCAAAATAATCACCCATGCAATCAATGCATCTTTGCCAACGCATTGGTAGCTTATTCATGCCTTTCTTGAAGAAATCAGCTGGACGGGAGGCAACAAATTCTTCAAAAGCATTTTGTACTGCCTCTCGGGTATTGAATTTTTTTCCCGCCAAGAAGTTATCCAAATTCTGGAAAAAGTAGAAGTCTGTAGGCGCAAGGTCTGGTGAGTACGGCGGATGACGGAGAACTTCCAACCCCAACTCTTGTAGCTTGGAGACCGCCTGCTGTGCAGTATGAGGTCGCGCGTTGTCGTGCAGGAGCAGTGGAGCCGAACGATTGACCAAAGCTGGTTGGAGACGTGCGAGCTTCTCCATCATTGTGTTCAGTTCTTCACAGTACACATCTGCAGTAATGCTTGTCCCGTTTGGCAAGAAGCTGTGATGAATTACACCCGCGTTAGACCACCAAACAGTGACCATCACTTTTCTAGGGGTAAGTTTTCGTTTAGGGCATTGTTTGGGTGCTGAACCAGGGTCCAACCAACTTGCTGAGCGCTTACGATTGTCAAACAGGATCCATTTCTCGTCACAAGTAACAATGCGGTTCAGAATTCCTTCATTTGTATGCCTGCTGAGCAGTGCAAGGCACGTCTCCACGCGTACTTCGCGCTGGCGGTCATTGAGTTCGTGGGGTACCCATTTGTCGAGCTTTTTTACCTTGCCAATTTGACACAAATGGACCAATATTGTTTTGATGCTAACGTCGAAAGCTGCTGCTAATTCAGCCGTGGATTGAGTTTCATCAGCTTCCACAATTGCCTTTAATTCGTCATTGTCGACCAAAGTTTTCGGACCACCGCGGGGTTCATTTTTCAGGTCAAAATTTCCAGAACGGAAGCTGGTAAACCAATAACGGGTGGTGCGTTCGTTTGTAGTGTTCGCTCCGTAAATGTCGTTGATGTTGCGTGCCGCTTTGCTGCAACGACGGTACTCATACTCCATAATTACTCGAATTTTTAACTTATCCATGATGACGAAAAATGTTCGAATGCGTTGAAAACAAAACACTAACTATTAAACAAATGACGATTTTAGAAAAAGAATTCCATGTTTGTCAAATAAAATTAATTTTAAATTAGAATTATCAGTCAAAAAAAAAAAATTTTCATTTGAAATGGCCAGTACGGCAAAACGGCAGTTTCATAGGTAAAGACCTATTATAACATTTTAGGTATATTTTTAAGTATATTTTTAAGTGGAGGTAGTGTTACGCACGCTAGTTACTAAATTATAAACAAGGACAGCTTCAGAAGATGTTGGCGTAGATAAGATTGATTGAAATATTCCTACGTCTTGAATATTCAGTCCCAGTGTGCCCATCAGCGCCTCCCTCTCACTGCGGTTCAAGGCACACTCCTGCAGCAAGTGAAACAGATCTTCGATAGTACCACAGTGCAAGCAATTTGGTGAATCAGATTTCCTCATCAGATGAGCGAACTTCACTGCAGGATAGTGTCCTAATCTTAGTCTAAAAGCCAACTTTGCATTACTTCTACTCATTCCAATAAACCAAGGTACTGCAACGTTTGCTTGTGCCGTATTTAATAAAAGAGGTTATTGCACAAACAAACTTGCCGACATTTATGACTGGCAACTTATAAGTCTGTCATTATTTTATTTTATTTGTAAAATGTAAAATATATATAATATGGAAGATTGTTCCGTGGCATCCCTTTAGGGGATTCCTTTAGGGAATTTCTTTACGGAATTCTATTGCGGGCTTCGTCCCCAAAATAGTCTAATAATTATCCTTGTATTTTATTATAAAATAGATTCATCATAAATAAAAGTAATTTAAAGTTATATGTGTTTTTCCTTTGTTGATTAGGATGACCTCCCTAGGTTAGATTATTATTCGGTCCATCTAGGGTCCCGTAACGCCAGATGGTGGAGGCGCCGGGTACTGTTGTAGTGTTTTGCTTTTTTTCAGATTATTTCAGCTATATACGCTACTGAGTATGGCGGAAAGTAAATTTTAGAAGGCAAGAGCCATCTGAATACCAAGAGTAAAGGAAAGACTCTAGAAGGTGATTCATCCGACGGGCGAGGAAGAAATTTCCCAAACTTGAAACAGCTTGGGACATTGTTGATGCCGATTGATCAAGATAATGTTATATGGAGCTGAATAAGAAGGTAATTACAGATTTGTATCATTTGCTTATCATCGAAGGTATGATAGCGCAGCTGAATGGGGCGAAATTCTGCGCTGATTTGGATTTAAACTGTGCCTATTGGTAATTATCGATAGCGGAGAAGGATAGACACGAAACAGCATTCATCACACCGTCTGGATTATACGAGTTTAACGTATTATCATTTGGATTTAAATCGTGTAGGACAATTGGTTTCGTTACATTGTCCAGAAAGAATATCGGGTGGAAGTCGAAAACTTGGTCGACCATATGAAGGTTTATCTTGAGTATTGCGATATATAGGATGTGACAATTATCTTGTAAAAAAAATACAAAATAACCAAGGATTGATTGTACCTGTGAATAGATTGGAACCATATAATGTTTGATAGAATGGAATGAATGATGAAATTGTGTCTGTATTTATATATGTAAAATGGGGTTTTTGTATATACATTTATTTCTTGAAATATTATAATATTATTATAATTTCTTTATTCTTAGAATTAATAGAGTAAAAGTACACATTTAGGTGTACAAATATGTATATCGTTCATTTGTAGATATGCAACGGTTAGAATTTCGTTGGGGTTTTAGAATAATATAAGAAACTAATATTTTTTTTTCTTAAATTCTATGTACACTTCACAACGCAATGTTCCGAGATGATATATCCTGCAAAGCCAATCCAAACAATATCACCAAAAAGGAAGATGCAATGGATGGACGATGCAGATAAAAGAAAATCAATAAGGAAAAGGTTTTTATATATAGTGACAAAAAGGTCTCTATATAATTATTTTTATCTAAATTAATTTTAGATACCCGAAGAGAAACCTCTAAGGGGCGGCAGGTACACGCGGCACGTATTTACATTTTATTTACGAATCATAGATATACGTGTGGTGCCAATGCTCTAAAGAAGTCAATTTTCAAAGACTAATTGAGCCACGCCTGATAATCTCCATAAGAGAGAAGGTGATAGCCGATTTAGCTATGCGGCCAAAGTTTACGAGTATATATAATATTGTGATATTGCTGTCTGTGGGTCAACACGTAGAATAGGATCCTCAGTGGGGTAAAATAGTAAAAGGGTTGTGATGGAATAGGTAATGTATTTTAAACGTTATTGGTATAGAATTTTGTCAGGTGTATTTCGGTGCATTTTGAAAAAGTTCTCTGCATTGCGTTGTGAAATATAAATTCAGTAATTTATAGGTATTATTCTGGGTTAAGTAAAATACTTTGGATCCAATTTTATGATCTATTCATAGGTAAGTTTGTCCGGTAATAGTTAGGCAGGTAAAATCTTAATATTTAGGTAGGTAATGTTTAAACTTTCGAAAGTTACAAACTTTCAAATAAACTTTTAATCATTCAGAAAAGTTTAAAGTTAATATGACAGTTCATGTCAAACGTGTTTGTTTTGCCAACTGAATGATAATGTTTGATAATATAATTTGTTTAATTTAGTATTAATTTTAATATAAATAGGATTAACTAAATTTACTTTTATTGGGATATTAATATATTTTTTACTTATCAATTAATTATAATTATAATTTGATTGTATTCAATGGGTTATTTTAACAATTGTTGATTAATTTAATAATAAATATTGGTTATTTGAATTTGCGTATGATTGTGTAGTGTAAATAATTAATATGGGATGAATTGTATGAGAAATTATAATAACTTATACTGTTTTATTTAGATATTAATTAACCAGCCGGGATCTTGGCTGATTTTCATCAGGTTTTGTGGCTATGGCTCTATTGATGGAAAATAAATACTATAAGATCATTTTTGGTGTAATAAGATGTTGTAATTTAAACATGATCAGGTATATATATTCCTATCGGTAGGGAGCTCATCTGAGAGTAATCCCGATTAATGTATATGGTCCTGATTTAAGTAGGGTTGTTATTTAAGAATGAAATGTATATAGGAATTTATTTAATCTTCCTAAAATTCCTTTACGGAATTCTATTGCGGGCTTCGTCCCCAGAATAGTCTAATAATTATCCTTGTATTTTATTATAAAATAGATTCATCATAAATAAAAGTAATTTAAAGTTATATGTGTTTTTCCTTTGTTGATTAGGAAGACCTCCCTAGGTTAGATTAGGTCTATCTAGGATCCCGTACCGCCAGAGTACTATGCAAGGTTGACTTTGAATAGTCTTAAACCAAATGCCTTTAGATTGACTTTGTTCATTAAACTTGATTTCCGATTGGCTATGTATTTTTTTCTTAAATTTTGGCAAATAATCTAAAAAACCTGGCATGAATGCTGTAATAATGCTGTTTTTACTGGCAGCGAAACGGTCTACTTCCTCAGTGCCTTGAAGTCCTATATGTGATGGAACCCACTGCAACCTAATATTTTTGTTAGCTTTTTTTAAGTGCCAAATTTGTATCAAAATGACATAGACTATGGGATTGCCTCTGCTAATTCCAGAGGCACATCGAGCCAAATATTGTATGGCACTTTTACAGTCTGTAAATACAACAAAATCACACTGATCTAAAGAATGTATGTGTAACAAAGCTTTCAGGATTGCAATGAGTTCCAAACACATTACAGATACAATACTTTGGATCTTATAACACCCAGCCAGGTTCAAACTTTGGTCATAATATGCTACTCCTTGTTCATTATTATTTTTAGAGCCATCAGTATAAATACGATGAAAGTTTTGACATTTATAGTTAATTTCTTCTATCGTATTAAGTCTAAGCTCATTAATTTCTAATTCTTTTTTTGGTTTTTTGACATTGTCCAAAGTAGCAAATAAATTATCATTGAAATTAATGTATGATACCCAAATTTCCAAAGAGTACATCTCAAGAACATTTACAGATTTAATTTCTAGATCTTTGGCTACATTATGAATTAACAATAGCAACGGCTTTTTCTTGTTTCTCCAATAACTTGCGTTTCATTTAACTCTAGAAGTAGCATATTTGTTACATTGTTCGTGACTGACAACACTTTTAATACATATTTATAGGCCAAGTACATTCGTCTTAACGGTGCAAGAGAGAGTTCGCTTTGCATGACGTGGCTTGGGGAGCTCCTAATAAATGATCCTATAACTCTTAAGCATTGGTTCTGAATTTATTCTAATATTGATAGATTACAATGAGCACTATTATCGTACATGAAACAGCCGAAATCAATCATACTATTTATCACAGCAATATATAATCTACGTAGATGTACTGGATGAACTCCCCAGCCTGAACCAGATAAACACGCAACAAGTTTAAATATTTACAACATTTTTCCTTTATTTCATTTATATGTTTTCCCCAACGCAGATTTTTGTCAAGCCAAATACCTAAATATTTATGACAATCGGTCTGTAGTAGTGTCCTTTGATTGATTTTTAAATCAATAGTTTTACGTTTATGACCTGTAGTAAAAACACAACACTTACTCTTTTGGCTTGACAAAGACAAACCTAGATCTAAAAGAATGTTAGCCATAGTGTCTATAGCCGTTTGCATCAGTGATTCACTTTTTTAAATATTTGGATTTCTTACATAAAAAAGAGATATATATATATATATATATAGAGAAGAGAAAGAGAAGAGAGAGAGAGAGAGAGATGCAAATACTTCTTTTATTTGATTTCAAACTGTGTAGGTTATTACATTAAATAGTAAAGGTGAAAGTGGATCACCCTGTGCTAAGCCTTTATTAGTCCATCTGCTAAAACATGTATTATCGCCTTTAATTTTCATATTAAGATGTCTTTCTTTTAAAAGTTCCACAAATAATTGCATACATTATAACCTACATTTATATGATCTAAGGTAGTTATTAGTTTATGTATTGAAACATTATTGTAAGCGTTATCGACGTCTAAAAAACAAGCCACAGTAGGTGTCTTTTCAGTGAACCCAATTTAAAAATAGGTAACAAGACGAGCTACACTGTCTAAACAAGACTGACCACGTCGAAACCCCGTTGTGTTGGCTGACAGAATTTGGTTAATTTCTACTTTCCATTCAATTCGTTTATGAAGCATATAATGAAAAGTTTTACATAAAGAGGACATGAGTGCTATAGGTCTCCATTTTGTAATTTCTTCACATGAATTCTTAGCTTTGGGTATAGTTATGATCGTAACTTCTCTCCACTGAAATGGTATTATACCTGACAAAAAAATTAAATTATAAATTTTTAAAAGCAAACTTTTAGCACAAATGGGTATATTATAAATCATTGAGTAAGCAACTTCATCATGACCAGGACAAGTATCTTTCTTTTTTAAACTGTTTTTCAATTCATTGATGGTGAATTCTTGGTCGAGATTTATATAAGATGAATTTATTTGTGGAGGTTAGTTAGTAACCGAATCTGGGGCAACACTACATAAAATATTGGCACATTCTTCTGAAACAGGATATTGTTTAACAGATTGGAATCCATTCATCCACCTCATTTTCTGCTCCATTTGAGCATCCGATGTGTTTGAGTCTATATCATCACAAAACTTTCTCCAGTATTCAGTTTTAGCCTGTTTAATTAGTTTTCGACATTTAACGATTTTATATTCTAATTTAGTTAAATTTTCTGGAGTTGGATTGCGGCGAAATATTTTTAAAGCAAGTCTACGTTGTGCCACATCCATGGACAAAGATGAATTCCAATATTTTTAGGTGTAAATTTACAATCAGGTTTATCACATATTTTGATTACAGGTATGCATTTATTTGCGGAATAATTAAGAAATCAATAAAAAAGTTATATAAATTATTTACTAAATTTATAGACTCAGTTAAACATTTTCTGTATGTGCACCAATGTGCATTTTTTAAGTTTATTTGCCTTGAAATGTTGAATTTGACTTGAAAATTTATATTTATTTTTATAATCAAATGATCACTTTGTAATGATTCATCACTTACTAACCAATTCATTTTTAAAGGCAAATCTGATGTGGCAAAAGTAATATCAGGCGAAGTAGATTGAAGAGTGCCATTGACTAATTTTATTTTTGTAAGTGATCCATTATTTAGCGAAATACAATCATTTTCTAACGCTGCATCCATTATTTGAACACCCCTCGTATCAGTTTTACTCGACCATTTAGAATGGTGGTCATTGAAGTCTCCAGCAAACAAGGTTTTACGTGAAAAAAGGGTAAATAAGCTTTCCCAGTCTGATTTACTTGTACGTACTGTTGATGTACAATAAACCACTACTATATATTCTAGACATGCACAATTAAGTACTTTAATACAAATTAATTCAATACCTGTACTCCCAATAGCTACTGGATGTAAACGACACTTGATAGATGTATGTGTTATAATTGCCACACCACCATAACCATCCAAATGGTCATTTCTATAAACATTATAGTTTTTAAACTTAATAAATTTATTATCGTCAAACCAGGTTTCAGACATTATGGCTACATGTATGTTTTCTTGGTTTAAAAAAGAATCAAATTCAGTAAACTTAGGCACTAAACTTTGTGCATTCCATGGCAGAATCCGTAGGTTCATCATTATGTCTTTAGTTGTATTATCCATTATAAATATCAAATAAGTTTCTAAAAAATTCGCCTCTCGATAAGTATTGCATCAAAAATGTTTTAGCTTCCTCAAAAATTAATTTTAAAAACTTCATGATTTTATCTTCTGCACAGTTTTTAGATATCAATATTCCTCTTATTTTTATTAAAACATTTTGCAATCAAACATATTCTTATTCTGCTCTTTGTTTCGTTCATCTTCACTCGCGTGATACTCTTCAAATTCCATATCAACCGTCGGTGTGTTAGCAGATGTTTCTTTGTTAATATTTCTTGCATTCTTTTGTGAATGGGGTCTTTTTTTTCTTGGAGACGTGCTGATTTCTTCATTTTCTAGGTTCTTCACAGTTTGTGTCATAACGGCATCTCTATAGGATTTTTGTAGTATTGGGCTGGCTTCCTGAATAACTGAGTTTTCAAATTATAGCATTATTAAATTTATACCGATTGCTTGTATAAAGTTTGGTAATGCGTTGCTCTTGAAACAAATTCTGATTGTAGTACTATCCGACTACCTTCCACCATCAAGCCGCTGAAGTCTTTTTACTGAAGAAATCCAAGTTCGTTAATTTTCACACAATCTGACCATTTTAATGCATCTTCGTTATTTTTAAAATGAACTAACACTTTGTAGGTATTTTTGTATTTTAATTTTAGTATATTTGTGGTGTTTTCATTCCGAAATAGTTTACCTAAAGCCATTTGTTTTGGCAAAGGCTCTATTGATGTCATATTGACAACATAAATATTTTCATCAGGTAGTTCTTGAATATACATCAAACCATGACTAGTATTTTCTTTTGACCTTATTAAAATTAAAGAATTACTACGTATTAATCGTTTTTGTCTTCTTCTGATAACAGTTGTAAATCCATCGTCACTTATACTTTCATCACTTCTATCCTGGATTTTCCGTTTTTCCTCAATATTTCTGTCAATTAGATTTACAGCTAAACTTGATTATTAAAGTCCATATTATGACTCATTAAAAATGTTTTCTGTTTCCCTCAACTTAATTTTATTTCAATAAATCCGACTTTCTAGATGTAAAGTTTCTCTCTAACGAGGCAGTAAAGTTTTTTGCTTGTTATAAAACTGTGAGCTGTATGGTAAACATGGGCATTAATTAAACATTTAACAACTTTGGTCAGTGAAGCGATGTATTTTAATTTCTATTTTGGTAATAATGTTTCACAATTCATCAGATTTGAATTAAAACTTCCTTTTTAATATCATAGAACTTTTTCTGGATCATCCAATTATAATAATTAATGGTTTTGCTGGGTTAAGCTCCTTTTGTGTTAGTAAGATATAAAATTAGAGGTTTAATGGAACAAGGACGTAAAATATTTTGCACGCAAGCTGCTTTTTTAATCTTTATAGTTTACTTAAATATAATATTATTTAAAACTATAAAAAATGAAACAAAATACAGATCAAATTATAACGTTTGATTAAAATATTTATTTGAATTAATGTACACTCGGGGAGCTCGGCGGAAGCACAGGTTAAGGCGGGAATGGCTTGCGCGTTGTTCGGTATTTTGTAGGCGCTCAATATTAGTATATGGAGCCTTCTTAGTAGGTGCGACAACCCTGCAGGGGATTCAATGACTACTTACAGCGTTGCCCAGCTGTATTTTGACTGACCATATATTTGCTTTAAACTAAGCGTTCACACGAAGTGCAAAAAGTACTTCTAAAAGCCAGATGATTTTTTTTCTAACTATCACACCACATTATCTAGCCCAAATTATCATTAAGAACTTATGTTATGGATACTAGATAACGGATAAACAAATTTAAGAAATATATAAAAATTTTTAATATATAAACTTAAATAAACATACATACACATTCATGACTAGAGAGCAAATATAATATAATATCTGCTCCTACCAGGATGCGAACCCGGGACCTCTGGCATGGAAGGCAAGGTTACTTACCTCCATACTAAACAGGCCGATTTGATTGCACCCAGTTCGATACTTGCCGATCCACTTAACATCACAATTCACAGCAGATAACAGTAAATTAATTCTTCGAGTGTTAATAACGAACGTCACTGGCTTGTTGACCTATATTGCCAATGGACCTAATTAGCAGGATCATTGCGGGCAACCATGAAAGACGGTTCAACATGTGCGGTCGGTTAAACTGATAACACACTTAATTGAACTGTAATTTGCTGCTGAAAATTTGACATTTTTAAGAAGATTCGGGCTCTTAACTAAATTTAAACAATGTGTTTTAATTTACACTTTAGATATTTCATAAGATTTTTTTATCCAAACCTAAACACGAAATATGTCGTATATACGTTTTTTGAGGCTTAAGGACAACCCTACATTGGGATAAATTTGTTAAGGAAATGGTCAAAAGTCAAGTACAAAAATAGTACTAGGGTGAGAAATAACTACGGGGTGATTAACAACATTTTCGGAATAAAAGTATCACATCCCGAAAAAACTGTTACATAATAGTATACTCAAAAATACTATTTATAAAAATTTGGAACCATAATTCATTCTTTTATATTGGCAACATTGAGTTATGAAAGTTCATTTCACTGCCGCCTGTTTTGCTGTTTAGGTAAGTTTAGTTGATCGTAACTTTTTAATAGCAGATAAACTTTGCTGATATCAATGTAAAAACTCTGACTAGTGTTTTGTGTCTGACTGTGTGACTAGTGTGTAAAATCCACGGATAGATAACTGTGATTTGAATTTAGTTCTGTATGACTTAAAGAAAAATTTTATAATTTTAGGTTAATACGGGTGAATCACAACAAGTGATGGGGTTATTCGCTATAAATGATGGGATTATTCACAATGATTTTTAGTTGTTAGTAATAAATGTCCCATTACATTTTTGGCAAAGATTTGTTATGATGTGCCGTTGTAGTGGACTGGTCACCCATGGTGAACTAAGAGGCAACCAGGGCCGGCCTGTTGGAGCCGCCAGCTGGCCCCGAGGAGGGCGCTCCCAGCGGGCTGAACAAGTCTACTGAGGACGCGCTTGGAGGTGGGATCGCAGAGAAAGAGGAGTGCCGGTATTACGGTGCGCCGTTCTCCCTATCTTCTGCGGTCGTGGAGGGATCGCAGGGGGAGAGGCGTGTTGGTATTACGGTGCGCCACTCTCCCTACCCCCTGGGAGCTGGTGGGGCCGTTCCGTCGAAATGGCACTGGTGGGGCCGCAGAGGAAGAGGCATGTCGGTATTGTGGTGCGCCGCTTGCCCTATCCTCTGCGGCCGAGGTGTGGTCGGTGGCAGAACCACAGACCTGATCTGCCACCGGATATCAGTTATTTGGTATCCATGGCCTCCTAGTAGCAGACTCGGGGAGAGTCTGCTACAATACTGGTGGAGGCCGAGGAGGGAGGCGCACCTTACCATCTGGTGCGCCCATCGTGGAGGGCCTTGGGGCTTTCGCGAGGGAGCCACTTGCCGCCGGCGGGGTCGTGGATGTGTGTGAAAGCGTTCCCGTAACCCCGTCACAAGGCGGCGATGCGGAAGTTGGAGAGGCTTTTAGTGGGTATACCGTGGGTCTTATTAGCCTATATGGGAGTTCCACATAACCACTCGGGTGCCCCCTGCGGCCGGGTGGTACGCGTAATGCATATTCCCCCCCGAAAAAAAAAATGTTTTTCAATAATGCTTCGTCATTTTGTGCATGATCCGCGAGATAAGAGACATATATCCTATAAAAAAGAAAATGTAGAAAGTGCCTTAAACATGAAAATGAATAATATGTCATACAGAGCAGCAGGAGCTAAATATAATATAGATCACGCAGGCTTTACAGGCATGCTACTCGAAGTTACATGCAAAAGATGAGAGGGCAGACAGTTCTTGGATACGAAGTAGAGATGTGTGATTATAGACAATATAAATGCTTGCTCAAAATGTGGATACCCTATGGACCAATACGATTTACAGCTGCAAGTTTAAATATTTTTAGATAAAAAAGGAGTTCAGTGTAAACGATTTAAAGACAATATGCCCAGAGAAGATTTCACTAAAGGTTGCTTGAATAGGCAAAAGAGTAAAATTTCCGGAAGATATGCCCCGAATATTAAAAGAGCACGAGCTGAGACCACCAACAACTATTTTGATGAATTAGAAAAAACTATGAAAGAAGTCCCTGCAAAGAATATTATAAATTACGATGAGTCAAGTTTGACCAATGACCCGGGCCAAAAAAAGTTATTGTGTAAGAGAATCAAAATACTCTAAACCTGCTATGAAAACTACAAAGTGTTCCATCTCATTACAGATGGCGGGTAGAGCCGATGGATATCTTTTCCCGCCCTTTGTAATTTACAAAACTCAACATCTTTACTATTTGTAGAAAACTAGAAGCCCTAAGTAAACTTGATACAATAGAACATTATCATGGTGGATCGATAACGTAATTTTTAAAGACTGGATACAAACTATTGTGATTTTTTATGCTAAAAAAACTGAGAGAACAATTAACTTGACTGGAGACAATCTTTCATGTCATTTTTCTGTAGATACTTTAAAAATTTTGTAAAGAGCATTACATCCATTTAGCATTCCTACCAGCCAATACAACAGACTTGACACAACTCCTAGATGTAGCATTTTTTCGACCACACAATATGGACTTACAGAGATATTGCAACTGTGAAAGAAAAAAGAGGGGCATACAGAAAAGTCTCTCCCTTAATCATTTTTCCCACGTCTATTGAATAGCTTGTTCGATAAAATCAATGCTGAAACTAATCTAAAGTCGGGATTTAGGAAATCGGGAATAAGTCCTTTAAGCAGGCAAGAAGTGTTAAGTTGCTTATAGATACCGGCACGGATCTTGAGCGCTCGGCGGTATAGTGGGGATGGCTTTGCGCATCTACACTTATGGCAAAAAAATGTATACCATTATTAATTTTTATATTATATTATTTTTTTAAAGAGATTGGCAGACTGGGTACCCTGTAATATTTATAAATTATAATCATATCAAAACCGGGCTATATTTAGTTGTTAGGTCAGTATTAGACACGTATTTACCAAACTCAAATATAGCTGTTGGGAATACTTAGAAATATAATAAAATCCAATTAATCCCGTAACAACGCCATTTATTTTTTCATCGACATCTAGAAAATTTATATATACTGTCAATCTGTCAAACCTCAAAGACATTGAGCCGCCATTTCAATGAGCCCTTATGTCAATTGTCTTGTCACGGTTCGCTGTTGTATGAACAATAATTGAAATTAGAGCGTTTTTTAATTTCAATAGTTTCATCTGATCATCCTATGAACGAATTAACTCTCTAACCGTATTCGTCCTATTGAGTAAACAACGTTTTCACGTCTTTTTCACGTGTTTTTGAGGTTAGATTATAATTTCGACTTTTTATTTCCAACTTCTATATAAATCTTATGATTGCATTTCGATTATCCATCATTCATACAGTCAAACCTACATATTCAATTTGAGATACGTGAATGCTCTGCGGAAATAAAAGCGGTACAGACAATGTATGTGAGTTTGCCAATATTCTTTAGGTAGCTTTGTTATTCCTTATTGGTTCTGTGATTGTATAAATAATTGTTTTGAATATTTTGCTTTATTCAAGATCAAAATATTTTCTTTTACCTACGCCTACATGGGCACTTAAAATACTTCAGAAAATACCTGCACGGTTCGGGTTAGTTGTTTCCTACGCATAAGAACTAGGAAGGAACTATGTTGTGTTACTGGGAATATCTCGTGCATGAGTATGAGAGAACAACCTAGGCCTGTTAACAAGAATGATTATTAACAGAATAAAAAATAAACATAAAAATGTAAATAATGTACATTGTTCTTACATTTATAAACAAGAAGTATAAAAAGTAAAACAATAAAAAAAACCAATAATAAGAATAAAATATATTTTAAGTTATGGGGATATAGGTGTGACCTTCCATTAGATCGCTTTGTACAATAACACTTGTACTAGCGGTTGGCATTTCATCACCATCTTCCTCGTCGTCATCACTATCCGAAAAGTCGTCACTGTCACAATTGGAGACGCTATCAACCCGAAGAACAAATTCTTCTCTTTACAAGTCAACCACATGATCACTTCTTTTATATTCATTTTCAATATTTATAACTTTTTCACACAATTTTTGCCTCTCGCTTAAATCTACTTTTTCTTTAACTAAATCTCCCGTGACGCTCCAAGTTACATTTTTCCTAGACACGTAGCCTTTAATGGCAGCCCATGCCATCTCAATCGGATTGAGGTCTGGGTGATTAGGAGGAGGGCGAAGTACATGATGGTTATTTTCTGCCATTATCCTATCGATGTATAATTTTTTATATGTGTCTTTGTGACATTTAATTAGATTATACAGCTAAGGTTTTAACATATCCTCACTATAGCCTATGCTTTTTTTAGTTAACCAGGTCTGCATAACTGACTTTTTTGCATTTGATGATGGTGCTGGTTCATACTGCTTATTATGGTAAGAAGCGTTGTCAACTACCACGACGGAATTACTTGGCAGATTAGGTATAAGCATCTGACATCGCAGCCATTTTTCGTAATAATTGATATTGTCGTGGTCGTCGCCCATTTTTATACTCGCTTTAAATGTAAGGAGTGCATTCGGAATAAAACCTATCTCAGATCCAGCATTTATAATAACTACCCGCTTTCCTTTTGAAATAGGTATTTTTATTCCTTTATTAATGAGATGAACCTACGTATAATTCATCCGTATATATTTAAGGCCTTCCTTTATGCCTATATTGGCTTATACGTTTTAAATATTCTATTCTTTTTAAGCGAACATTTGTGGTCTCTATGAGTACTTGCCTATTAATTTCGATATTTTTCCATTTAAAACCTAAACTCTTAATAATTCTCCTTAAACTTCGTTCGGAGCCTTGAATATTTATATCACGCTGCAGTTTTCTTCGCAATTTTTCTGCTATGGGCAATTCTTTTTTGGTGATATGGAAATTGTGTATACACCTTTTAATTATTCCGTGATCAAAATTATCAGTATCCGTGACAGGTTTCACTCTAGGTCTTTTTTTTTTCTGGAGTTCTAAAAACAGAAAGAAACTCATCACCACTGCTTTCTTTCATAAATCGCCTTACGTTCGTCTTCTTCAGCCTCTTTTTTCATAAAACAGTTTACATGGTAAACCATTTATCTGGCTGGTCTATTCAAAAAAGAGTTTTTTCTTGGCATCTTATCCCTAAAAAAAATAGAAATAATCATATATTGTACACAATATGAACTGTATTTAAAACCAAGAAACAATACCTACTCCTACTGATCCTAACATGAATAAAACAAACATATATTATTATTGTTATTGCAAAGATAATTAGGTCTAATTCATTCATATAAAATTTTTGAGTTCCTAACTTACCAGAGAATTAAAAAGCAATTTGCAATTTAAAAACTAGTATCTATTTTAATGTCTTGAAGTCTACTTGTCGTGGTCGCGCACGTGCAATCGGAGAAGAGAACCAATCCTGAGTGGCAGCTTAGACGCGACGCGCGGTGGGCCAATCACTGTACGACGATCTGATGCAACCACCCTCGCGCCTCACGCCTCACCACCAAAGAGGCCCGATAATGCACTTCTGCGCAGGTTAATGTCAGCGCTCAAGATTCGTGCCGATGATTATACCTGATTATAATATACACAAACCGATGGTAATGCTAGCATTGTTACTAACTCTGTCATTGCTCTATTCAAATCTATGAGATATAATGAAGAAGAACAGCCAGTAAAGAAGAAGAAAAAGCTTGATGTTGCTTCGGGAAGAAGTGTTGATGATGAATCCCTAAACTCAGATTATAGTAAAGAAAAGGCTACATTAACTAAGAAGAGTAAATGCAGAAAGTACTTAAGTAAAAACAAACGCGGATAAGATAAGGACATTGATAGTGTGGTCAAAGACTCAAAATAATCAAATGAAAATTGAATCAAAATAAATATTTAAAAATGTTTTTGAATCTACTTATGCGCAGAGTTTGCCATTTTTTTAAGAACCGCTCCGAGTCCTGGATGCAATGTAACGTAGGCAATAAGGAAATTTGTCGTAGCTGTTCGGGAGATGCCTTATCTATCGTATTTATCTGTGTACGTTGTTTACAAGTGGACAGGGATGCTAGCGCTCAATTTGAAGACTATAATCCGATGAAATCTGGTTTCTAGGCAGTGGCCTATGATGAAGAAAGTCTATCATCAGATTAAGCACGATAACCGAAGAAAAACTTATGATTGATCTTCTAATTTCTAAGTAATTTTGATCTCTATTTGTGTTCCTATTAAGATATTTATGTTTTTTAAAGTTTTATTTTTGTTTAGTTTGCCTTTCAAATTATACGTTAAAACAAAAAAAAGAGATACTTATAGGTTTTTTACTCATTATGTTTTATTTACTATACAAATGTTCGAGGCGTTGTTTTTCACTCCACATATTGTTGTTAATCAGCCCCTTATCAAAATTAATTTGCAAGAAGCCATATTTAAGTGAATATATTCTTGAGTTTTAATTTAAATTCTTTCGGGGTGATAAAAAGCTATAAAGCGGCTAGTAACGCATGTAAATTCGAATATTACACCGAATATTCATCAAAAATATCTACGATATGAATCTACAAAATCGATAACCGTTGCTATTGACCCAAGTTTACCGGTACTTACTTAGGTTGTAAAGTCGTTGTTACATTTGGCAGTCACCGGTTTGGGCGTTACTGAATGAAATGTCAAAACTTTGATTTTTATATAAATATAACGTATATGTACTCGAGTGCATGCTTTTGTAGGAGTGTTGATTAGTTTTAGTAGGTATAGGCACTTACGGTTAAAAAACGAAAATCCAGTCACTTTATAACTATGTATTTAATCCACTGTTTCACAAGTGTTAACGTAAGTACAACTTATAACTAACAAACAACAATCCAAATCGTTAAGCAAATCAGTCCGTAATAAAGCGAAAGCAAAGGGGAGATATGAGCGTATGAAAATAAACAAAGGAATGCGCACAGCGATCGAGCGAGCGTTCCGCGTCAAGATTAGTTTCTGACTGGCGAGCGGCTATAGAATGCGCTCGCGCCTGTTGCGGACGGCCGCCAGCGGAGCCCGAGCGTAAGTCTTGTTATGTATGTGAACTGAGGTATGTTTCCATTGACGCGGTACGATGTATGTTCTGTTAGTTATTAATGTGATAGATTATACTTACTTAATATGAATATTGTATTTATAAAATTGAATAATACTAGTAAATATAACTTAGATGTATAATTAAATAATGTAAATATATATATATTACTTAATAAGGTTTATGTATTGAATGTAAGTAAATATGTAATGTATACTTGTAACTTATGTAAGTATTTATGTATAATGTGAGTATATAATATTGTATATATCTTACTGTGGGAGTATCGCCCACATGGCTCCCCCCCAAAGACCGTCACTACGGGCGATAGTAATCAGGAAAATGAACTCTGCGGCCGTAGCGGGTTTGTTTTAAATCGCCTGGGTTAACCTGCGGTTCTGGGATCAGGGAATGCGGAATCAGGGATTTTGGATGGTGAGGGAACTACAATAGGTGCAGGAGAGGAGGTTGGGGTAAGGTTGGCTAGTAGGTAGGCCGGTTTGAGGCGGTCTACGGAGACTGTCGACTTTTTACCTTTGACCATGATTTTGAAAAACTTGTCAGATTTGTCAAGTACTTCATAAGGACCTGTATATGGAGGTTGTAAAGCGCCTCGTACAGTGTCGTCTCGTAAAAATACGTGGCTTGACTGCATTAAATCTTTGTAAATAAAGATCTTGTTTTTGTTATGGCGAGAAGCGGGTGCAGGTTGTAGCTTCTCTGTGAACATGCGTAGACGAGTCGAGAACTCTGATATGTCACTACTGCCAATTGACCCAGAAGTGATAAAAAATTCTCCTGGCAAGCGCAGAGGTTCACCGTAAACCAACTCTGCAGAGGAGGCTTTCAAGTCCTCTTTAAATGAGCTTCTGATGCCCAAGAGTACGAGGGGTAAAGTTTCTACCCAACTGCTGTCCACGTGGCACATTATGGCCGCCTTCAATTGTCTGTGGAATCGCTCCACTAAGCCATTGCACTGTGGATGATACGCGGTAGTTTTGCGATGATGAAATCCAACCATTTTTCCAAGAAATTGAAAAAGCGTGGATTCGAACTGACGCCCGCGATCAGTGACAATATCAGCTGGACATCCAAACCTGGATATCCATGATAACAGTGCCTTACCCACAGATTCTGCGGTCATGTCAACCATAGGCGTTACTTCGGGCCATCGAGTGAAACGATCCACGATGGTTAGGCAGTAACGAAAACCTTGTGAAGGGGGGAGAGGGCCAACAATGTCCACGTGGATAAAGGCAAACCTTGCGCGAGGCAAATTGAACGTGCCCAAAGGCGAGGACACGTGGCGAGTCACTTTAGCGCGCTGACAACCTAGACATTTACGAGCCCAATCTCGGCAGTCTTTGCGCATGCCAGGCCAGACGAATCGCTCCGCAACAAGCTTCGTAGTCGCGTTAGCGCCTGGATGGCTTAAACAATGAAGACTGTCGAAGATCTGTTTGCGGTACGGTTTGGTAACAAACGGTCTGGGAGTGGCGGTGCTCGTATCGCAATATAACTCTGTATTGGAGTTGGGGACCATCAACTTTTGTAGACGTAGTGCGGATTCACCACTTAAAAGTTGTGTCAGTTCGTCATCCGTAGCTTGAGATGATGCAAGCTGTTCAAGGTCCAAAGGTCTCTGCAATTCTTCAACTCGGGACAAAGTATCAGCGACAACGTTATCTTTGCCTGCAATGTGTCTGATGTCGGTTGTGAATTGAGAGATGTAGTCTAGATGACGAAACTGACGAGGCGAACAGTTGGCTTTCCGGTTGTGAAACGCGAAACTGATCGGTTTATGGTCCGTATACACAGTAAAGTGTCTTGCTTCGAGCATGTGTCGAAAGTGCTTAATACTTTCATAAATGGCCAGCAATTCGCGATCGTAAGGAGAATACTTTTGCTGAGATGGGCTCAACTTACGAGAGAAGAAAGCGAGGGGCTGCCATGTATCTAGGTGTAACTGCTGCAGTACGGCTCCCATTGCGAAGTCGGAAGCATCTGTTACTAGCGAAAGTTTGGCTTCGCAGTCAGGGTGTGCCAATAATGCTGCATTTGAGAGGCTTTCCTTGCACTGTTCGAAAGCTGCCAAAGTGTCACCAGAAATATCTACTGGGTGTGATGCTTTTACTGATCCAGTAAGAAGAGCATTTAGGGAAGCTTGATGTTTAGCAGCATTTGGTAAAAATCGCCGATAAAAATTCAGCATTCCAAGGAAACGCCTGAGCTGCTTGGCAGTTTTTGGGGCTGGGAATTCCTTGATGGCTTTGACTTTAGATTCGAGAGGTTTAGTACCAGTTGCTGAAATACGATAACCAAGAAAATAGACCTCACTTGCGCCGAAAACAGATTTTCCAGTGTTGATGAGGATGCCGTTTTCCTTCATCCGGGAGAATAACTGGTGAAGGTGCACTTCGTGCTCTTCCTCCGTTTTAGAGAACACCAAAAAATCGTCCAAATAACAGTAGCAGAAGTCGAGGCCCCTGGTCATTTCATCCACGAACCTCTGGAATGTTTGACCAGCATTTCTTAGACCAAATGTCATCATGGGGAATTCAAACAAACCTAGTGGGGTGGTGATTGCTGTTTTCTGTATATCCTTCTCATAAACAGGAATTTGGTGGTACGCTTTCACCAAATCAACAGTCGAAAATACTCTGCAACCTGCAATGCTGTGGGCAAAGTCCTGGATGTGTTTGATTGGATAACGGTCAGGAATGGTTCGTGCGTTCAGTAATCTGTAGTCGCCGCATGGTCTCCACCCGTTGTCTTTTTTTGGGACTAGATGCAACGGCGAAGCCCAAGGGCTTTTGGAGGGACGGGCGATACCAGCACTCAGCATCAGATCAAATTCCTGCCTAGCAAATTTTAATTTGTCAGGTGCGAGTCTTCGAGGGGTGCAATAAATAGGAGGACCTGGTGTAGTGTGAATGTAATGTACTGTTGTGTGTTTGGGAGTGTGTATCGTACCTGAAGGTTTCGTGATCTCCGGGAAGCTGTTCAAAATGTTATGGTACCTGGAGTCGCCAGTCAGAACCTTTACAGAATAAACATTATTAGCATTCGCAATTGAAGCGCTGGTGCAAAGTGAAGTCATGTTATCTATTAGGCGCTGATGGCGACAATCTACAATCAAATTATAATGAATAAGGAAATCAACACCTATAATTGCTTTGGTCACATTAGCTACTGTGAAGCGCCAAGGAAAATTGCGTCTTAAACCTAGGTTAACATTAAGATTGACATAACCGAAGGTATCAATAGCTGTGCCGTTGGCGGCACAAAGTTGGTAGTCTGTCTTTGGTCGGTGCTCATGAAGCGCTGAACGAGGAAACACACACAAATCACTGCCAGTGTCCACTAAAAAAGTTGTCCTTGAACTGCGGTCCGTGATAAAGAGGCGACCAGCGGGGGCGGGGCAATCGTCAGCCTCCATTAGCGACTGCCCGTGGAGTTTCCCGCCTTCTGGTAGTCGCAGGGCTTCAGACAATATCTGGCCTTATCTCCAAACCTGCTGTGGTACCGGCAAATCGGGTACTTCCGGTAGCTCGAGTTTGAACGAGATCCAGATCGTGAAGGTGAACGACTCGAATATCTGGAACGACGATTTGCCCAGTGGGGCTTATGAGACTGCTGGTCTAATTTCATTTCCAGGCGTTCAACCATCTTGCGTAAGGCGGCAATCTCGTCCTGCATGCTGTTCCCTGGTTCACTCCTGGAGCTCAAGGCAGGGCTCGACGTAGCAGCTACGTGGAATGACGTGGGCGATGTTACCTCCTGCACTCGGTCAGCTAAATCGGCTAATTGCTCCAGAGATAGATTAGGTTGTGAAGCCAGGACGGTTTGGAGGTTCTGCGGTAGTCTGCTGCTCCAGATACTTTTGATAAAATCATCAGGGATTGATGGTCCAGCAAGGTCTTTCATATGCCGAAGAAACTGCGAAGGTTTTCGGTCTCCCAGCTCTTCATGTGTCAGCAGCTGTTTCACTTTCCTCTCATGTGACGCGGAGAGACGACGGATAAGCTCGGTCTTGATTTTTTCATATTTTTTATTCGCTGGAGGATTCACAATTAAATCCTTATCGGCCTTGGCATGAGTCATATCCAGGTTTATTATAACCTGGTTGAATTTTGCCTGATCGTCAGTGATGCCATAGTTAAAAAATTGGCCTTCTAAAAGGGCAAACCAAATCTCAGGGTCTTCCGAGGAAAAAGGTTGCACTTTGAAAGAAATTTTTCTATCATCCAATTTCTGTTCAGTGGAAACGCGCATTTTCGGAGTACAACGGCGAGTTACGTGGCTAGTTGCCGTGCGCGTGGAATCGTCACTCTCGCTCATGGTATCTTTGTGTTCTTTCGTTTCGGGGTCACCAGTGTAGGAGTGTTGATTAGTTTTAGTAGGTATAGGCACTTACGGTTAAAAAACGAAAATCCAGTCACTTTATAACTATGTATTTAATCCACTGTTTCACAAGTGTTAACGTAAGTACAACTTATAACTAACAAACAACAATCCAAATCGTTAAGCAAATCAGTCCGTAATAAAGCGAAAGCAAAGGGGAGATATGAGCGTATGAAAATAAACAAAGGAATGCGCACAGCGATCGAGCGAGCGTTCCGCGTCAAGATTAGTTTCTGACTGGCGAGCGGCTATAGAATGCGCTCGCGCCTGTTGCGGACGGCCGCCAGCGGAGCCCGAGCGTAAGTCTTGTTATGTATGTGAACTGAGGTATGTTTCCATTGACGCGGTACGATGTATGTTCTGTTAGTTATTAATGTGATAGATTATACTTACTTAATATGAATATTGTATTTATAAAATTGAATAATACTAGTAAATATAACTTAGATGTATAATTAAATAATGTAAATATATATATATTACTTAATAAGGTTTATGTATTGAATGTAAGTAAATATGTAATGTATACTTGTAACTTATGTAAGTATTTATGTATAATGTGAGTATATAATATTGTATATATCTTACTGTGGGAGTATCGCCCACACTTTGCTTTCTTTTTATTTTACTCTTCTAACGGTCAAGAAAAGACCATTGAATTATTTCAACTTTGTCAGTGCAAATTTGCTACATTACATACATTAATGAAATCATTTATTTCCGAATTAAAAGTATTGAGAATAAATGAGAATAAACTGACGGTTATCAGTTGAAACACTAACAGACTGCAAAAGCCCGTGTATATTCAATGAATGAAGACGCCCGTTACCACACCCACTTCGTTTTCGTGTTGACTTAAAAAAGAATACACTAAAAAATGAAACAAAACATTCCTAATCTAAATACCTCCTTATAAATTCTCATGATTCATTTTAACATTTATAATAACTTAATTCTTTCTTTTCTCTGCACAAACTTTTAAATTAGATAAATTAATTCTTAAAAAGTGCCCCAAATTAAATTGGGGCAACGTTACCCCTGATACTCTTTGTTGACATTTAAGAAAGAAACGAAATTAAGTTTATAAAGTTAATTAAAAATATGAAGGTATTGAAAATAAGTAAAGAAATATCTGGCTTCAAATGAAGTTGAAGGACCATTATATAAAACTTAAAACGAAGTGAGAGAGAAGAAGAATCTTGGTAACTGGTCCTCTATTAGACAATTTTGCAAATCCTTTTAAATCTACGAACAAGATGTAGTAATGTATTGCATGTTGTTGCCGGCTTTTTACTTTAAATTATGAAATAATATATTTAGTTTATCTGTACGCTGCTTAGAATTATGAAAAATCAAGAGAAAATTGCAGACCAAAGTATGGTTGAAGATTTGGGTAACATTATGTCAGCTGCTATCGTACTTGGCATTATTTAAAAATTTCTAAAGCATTAAGATAACTTGAGCCTCACTTAATCTAAGCAGATTAAAAACATCATACTATAGACAATTTTGTTGTTTAATTTATCGTGTATTTTATACGAAATTTCCAATTTTACCAAAAGGCAGTCTTATTCAAAATAAACTTTTGATTTTGTAGTTAGACTAAAATATTTAAAAACAATAATAACAATGAATTTTTTTTTAGGTGTATGCTGAAATAAATTTGCAAGCGATATTGAGACTAGACGTCAATGTTAGACCAAAGACAAAATTACCAATATTTTTATATGTAACAGATATCAATGGTTATAATAATAATAATAAAAACACTTTATTGCTCACAAAAAACAGAGTACAAATTTACAATAGGAAACTTAAACTAAAGTGGGCAAATCGCTAGCAGCGATCTCTTCCAGACAACCTTTGTGTGGACGGAAAACTACAAAAAGAAAGAGAGGTAGTGCATTATAAGGAGAAAAAAAAAATACAGTGCAATAAATAAATAAATATTTAAGGAATAAATGCTGTATACACAAATATGATAACATAACACTGATATATCATTGATAGTAAACTTATAATAAATAATTGTAATTGTAGATAATTAATTGCAGCTCATAACTTTCCCAAAAGATGTTTATGGAGTTTGGATTTAAAAGTGGTTATGGACTTCGAGTGCCGTACAACAGCCGGTAGCTTGTTCCACAGATGAGCGGACCTAACTGTGAAGGATTCGTGAAAATATCCTGATCGAGTAAGTGGTGCCTCAATGAGGTTATCAGCATCAGATCGTAGGTCGCGGTTGTGTCGTAAACCAAGAAACCTGAAGCGCTCTTTAAGGTAACAGGGCGTGCGGGGGTCATAAAATACTTTGTATAACAACGTTAAAACATGCTCCTCCTGCCGCAGCCTGACTGGCAACCATCCAAGCTTGCGTTCGTGTTCTGAGACATGATCGAACTTGCGCAATCCATATATGAATCTGATGCACAGGTTCTGCAGACGCTGAAGTCTGTCAAGTAAGTCTTCGTTGAGATCGATGAGGCAGACATCAGAATAGTACAGAATCGGCAGCAGCAACGATTGCGCAAGCTCAATCTTTGTCTTGATGGGTAAAAGATTCCTCCATCTTCTCAGCGAACTATATGCAGCATATACTTTCCTGCTCACCTCGGTTATGTGAGGCGTCCAGGAGAGAGTAGAATCAAGAATAACGCCCAAGTTTCTTACTGCTCTGCTAAAATTTAAAGAAACATCACCTAAGTAAATGCGTGGCATAGCACGTAACGTAAGCTTAGCAATTTGTTTAGTACCGCCAATGATGATGGCTTGCGATTTCTGAGGATTTATTGCTAAGCCATGTGATTGACTCCACTCAGTTATTATGGCGAAGTCATCATTAAGTTTGTCAATCATGCTATCGATTTCCTCGACAGTGCCCTGGGTGTAAATTTGCAGGTCGTCAGCATATAAGTGGTAATGACATGAGATGAGGGGTGTCACAAAATTTATAAAGATTGAGAAAAGGAGAGGTGAGAGGACACCCCCTTGAGGTACTCCCGCGATGACATCAGAAAACTCAGAAAACACATCATCTACACGTACGCATTGCTGACGATTTGCAAGATAATTCCTAAACTAAGCTGTTTCCTTGTCTGAGCCAAAAACCCTACGCAGCATAGCCAACATTATATCGCAATCAACCGTGTTAAATGCATTGCTATAATCCAATAGAACCATAGCAGTCAGTTGTTGTCGAGACATGCTTAAACGTATGTCGTCAGTTACATTTATTAACGCGGTTGTTGTGCTGTGCCCAGGACAAAACCCAGACTGAAATTTGCTAATGAAGTTATTGGAATTCAAAAATACATTTAGTTGATTAGAAACAAGTTTTTCAAGAACTTTAGAAAGAAAGGGAAGGATAGATATGGGCCTAAAGTGAGAAGGAAGCGAGGGATTGGGAGTCTTAGGAATAGGTATAACTACTGCCTTACGCCAGCAGGTTGGAAAAGTACCAGTACTAAGCGAGAAATTGAAAATGTGGCATATTATAGGCATTAGAACCTCAAAACCAATTTCAATCATTCTGCGGCTTATACCATCATAGCCTTCAGCATTTGATTTGATTCCTGATACGCTTGCCGCAACCTCATGCTCAGATACTGTTCTAAAGGAGAAAGCAGGATGTTGAGGGCAGGACGTGGCAGACAGAGATTGCAGCGTAGCAAGTTTTTGATTATGTGGAACTGAGGAAACTGTGGTGAAATGTTTGTTCAAGGAATCAGGTTCAAGGTGAAGGGGAAGCGAAGAAGGAGATTTGCCGATACCTAGACTTCTCAGGAACGACCACACCCTCGCAGGTTTTCCATTCGAAACAGAACTGTAAATATGTTGACGTTGCGCATCTCTACACATTCTGCTACATCTATTGCGTAATTCTTTATAACGACAGCAGTTTTCGTCAGAGGGATTATGTTTATATTTGACCTTCGCAGCATTGCGCTTGGCCATCATAATTTTATATCCTTAGTAAGCCAAGGAGCGGGGAGATGTTTGAGCCGAACTGGTCGAAGCGGAGCGTGGATATCAAAAGCTTGGGTTATAATTGAATTAAAAAGTTCTAACTTTACATCAATATTCGGCGCTTCAAACAACGCATCCCATTTTGTGCTGCTTAAGTCAGATATAAACTTTTGTTTGTCGATGCCATTGTAATTGCGCTGTAAAATAACACGAGGCTTATGTTTAGGACATTTAATTTTAGATGAGATAAAAAGTAGGTCGTGGTACGAAAACGCGTCGGCAGTGAACTGTCCATGGTTGTTAACATGTTCAATGGATGAGACTATAATTAGATCTAACAAAGATGGTTGGCAGTTTGGAAAATGATGTGTTGTAGTTGATGGAAGGATATGAAGGTTTTTAGAATCTATAATTGAGCGTAGTTTTGCAGTACGGTGGTCATTTCTGAGAAGGCAGGTGTTGTAATGGTGTGATCAACAGTAGGCACGAGTGACTCCAACATCAACTCAAAAGCACTAAAATAGTCAATGTGTAGGTTAGGACTATAGAATACCCCCAACAAAACCGTAGTATGACCAGCTAGAACTTCTACCAAAATGTGCTCTGTAGCCTCAGTGTATTGAGAAGGGGATTTATTTACAACACGAAAAGAGAAGTGAGATTTTAGATATATAGCAACCCCACCGCCACCCTTACCAACTCTGTCATTACGAATAAGGTGAAATCCGGGAAGAGAATAGGAAGAAGAAGGAAGTGAGGGTTTTAAAAATGATTCTGACACTAATATAGCATGTAAGTTAGGATTATTTGAAAACGACGCAATCAAGTCCGTATAATGTGCAGGAATGCTCTGAGCGTTTATGTGAACGGCATTAAAATTTTTAGGAAATCCTGAGAAGACAGAATCCACCAAAAGGTCTAAGGATTCAGTCGTGCTGTGAAAACTGCTGTCAGGTGACGATGTTGCAGTTAGGAAACTCGAACCACTAACCGAAGAGTTATCATCTACATTATAAATACCTTGTAACATATAGTAAACAATAAATAAACAAAATTTCAAATATTGTGTACTTATAAAAATAAATACAAGTTAATTATAATATTCTATTTGTATTAAATTAATCAAAAGTAGTCTACACGCCAGCAGTATAGAAGAGTAATCGCAGTTTACATGTAACTCATACAGTAAACCCTAATAAACGAGAAATATAACAATCACATACATAACCCAAACTGTATACTACCTAATGAAGTATCTAAATAGGTCACTAAAATAAATAACAATACAACACACCAAAACTGAAATGAAAGAAAAAGAAAAAAAAAGACTTATAATAAATAATAGTTATAATCAATTAATAAACCAAATAAATTAATAATTCGTTGCTAATTTGAAAGTCGGGAAGCAGAGTTATAGGGTATTAATTACTTAAAAACGAACAAAAGACCGGTTTGGCTGCAAGTATGCGGTCTATCGCTAGACATATTGACACAATGAACCGTGCGGCTAGTTATTAATTGCCTCTCCGACGGCAAGTTGAGTATTATCAAACAATTAAAAATAATAAACTAAAAAGTGACTAAACAAGTGTAAAACAACTATTAGGTCTAACTTATGTCTTAGTGTGTAGTGGTTTTAAATATGACGGAAAATTATAATTTTAGCAACAATTAGTGAACTTTATGCCGACGGACTCGAAGAATAGGTTCAGCCATGGTTTCCAATTTGTATCGTTTACCATCCGGACTTTTGATGTGAATGATACCATCGAGCGTCCAGCAGTTGGAGATGCCGAACTGTTGTCTCGCTGCCATGAAAACGGCGTGTCGTGGTTTTGTTAAAAACTCGGAAAGCGTGATATTTGAGCCTTTAAGAGTAATTTTATTTTTCCAAAGTGCAGTACGTACCGATACATCTGAGAACTTCACCACAATAGGCCTTGGCTTAGAGCTGCTGTTAAGGAGTTTTCCTAACCGGTAACTTGCGGAAATGCTGTTGGAAGTGAGTGACGGCACCTTGCACCGGACAGCCAGACTGGATACAACTTTAGAGCACGTATCTTCATTAGTTTGCTCAGGAATGCCATGTACTAGAAGCATTTTACTGCGACATCGCATTTCTATGCGATCGATACTGTTTCGCAACGCATCCACTTCAGCCCGCAGCAGCGCGAGGCCGTTGCAGATGAAGGTCTTGAAGCTCAGGAACTCGCCGCTCAGCGCAGCAATGGTGGGACTCTTGCGACTCGTAGAAGCCGCCAGGGCCAGTTCCGCTTAGAATTCTGCCATCTTTTCTTCAAACATCTTGGCCATATTATATTGTCATGCAACTGTGACTTGCTGCTCATTTTGTGGCGAGTAGGAGGAAAGCTCAAGGAGAATTTTAACTGCAGGCGAGTAGTACTATTTATACTTAATAATAATTCATTAGCAAAAGTTATTATTTAACAAAATATACTAATTTAACTGTATATAATATACGGAGCGCAAAAATTTTACGTTAACTTGTTGACTACCCTCAACCTATTCAAGTATTCCGAAAATTAAATTTAACTTAGCTTGGTTTTTTTAATTGTTGGTTTACGAACACTCGTTCAAAACGATCTGCTATCACTTATTTTAAACAGAACCTTTTTATTTAGATTTTTAACATTTTCATATCCTGCAACTTACAAATCAGGTATTTACTAAGGTAATATCCGGTTTCGTTAAAACATGTCACATCGTAATATGTTTTTTTCTTTGTTCAAATACAATAGGTGCGCCTTTTACTATTCTTTGGCCAAACATTTCTTTTACAAGGTAAAACCACTATAATATTATTAGATATTATCAACATAAACCATTCGGTAAGTAATCTGATATCGTGTTTGGAATAAAAGCAGAAGGGCATTTCACATAATGCATGAACGTATTAAAAAATACTTCCTTTGTACTTTTTTTATATTCGTAAACGTATTAAAAAAAATAATTGTAAAAGTATACCACACACCTTAAGAACATACTACGCACTTTGCAAAAACGCCTGAATGAGAGGCAATATTAGAGGGATTCGATCGGCAAACCCTCAACCAGCGATTCCAAAATAACGTAATTATTATAATGTTGTATTACATGTATTTTAATTATATATTTATTCAAAATTATTATTATTATTATTTTTACTTGTCAAAGTACTCAATAATATGAAAGTAAATAATATTTTTATTAGTGCCACTTCTGCTTTACTTCATCTATGTAAACGGGCTTTTAGTGGTGATGGTGATTAATTTACGTGTCAATTTACTCAGTGATAAGCCGAAAGGTTTATCGTAAGCTGAATAATTTACTCGAAGTAAAAAGCTCTTGCGGAAAAATTATACACTACCTGTTTCAAATAGCAAACCTACACTTACGTTGTACTTCTATATTATAATAGAGAGGTAAGGTTGGTTTGTTTAAATATCTTATTGATTAACCCTGGACTTCTAACCCATTCTTAAAATTAGAAGGTTCTTGAACATTGGAAAGGTAAATTATCCAGGATGAATATACGATTATTTTACCCCGATCTATTTTACCTCTAGTTTACGAGTTACGCGAGAATCTCTAGTGTATGGCAAAAATACAAAATTGGTGATATGATAGAAGTACTTAACAGATACCTTCAGATTTATTGCAGAATACTTTTAATTATCCGAAAATTATATTGCCTATTCTTTAGCAAACTCGTGTTAGTAGCTTTAGGAAGTAACAAAAATGCACATATATACACAGACATACGTCTTGGAATGATGGACCTTTTTATTTCCTTATATGGATTCCTAATAAATATAACACTAAAAATCAGCAAATCTTTTTTATGACTGGTCAAGAACAAAGGTTTTGAGAACCAAAACCAACAAAATAATAGCATTTTTATTAACAACTCTGTTTTTGATATAAATAGGAACAAAATTAATATTAAGATACTGAAATAAAAACAGTACAAAGACTCATATAATCTCTATCTGCGTATAATATTATTTGTCGTCATTTTCCGTCAAAAATATTTTGCGTGGGACGATCTCAGAAATATAGAAGGAAAGAACTTTATATTATTCACATCAAATATATGGGTAAAATGAGCTGCAAGGAATAAAAGCTTTAGGGATAAAGTATACGTAGTAAGGGATACATCGTAGTAAAGAAGCTTAAATTATAACAGTATTTCACAAAACTCAAGTTACAAATTGTGTAAAAAGATATTCGAAATGGTTCAATTTACAGTTGTCATGAAATCTCAGCCTATCTTTTAAGATAACGAATTTTCAGGATAATTAAACCTTGACACAAAGAGTTAAGATAAATCTTCATTTTATAAACGAGAGATGGAATGGCAAATTGTAAATAAAGTATTTCTTTGATAACATCATCATCAACATGAATCTGTAGCTAAATAAAAATTTAGTAACTCTCCACAAATATGCATTTATTTTTTATAACTGTGTAATTTACAACAACCTGTGTAATGCGACATTTACTGGACCGATCTGCATAAAATTTGGCATGGCCATACTTTACGTACCTGAGAAACATTTAAGATATTAAAATTTAGGATGAAATTCACGGTTCCTGGAGAAAAACAAAAAACATATATACAGGACTATCAAGCTATAAGCTAAGAGTCCGAAAAATTTGCATGGTGGTTCCGTTTAGGATAAGCGCTCGCTATGAAAGGATTTGATGATTTCCCATCTTTAAAAAACTAGAAGATGTGTTATAAGTTTTATTAACTCACCCTATCATCTCGGAATCTCTTTTACTAGAAGCGGTAGAAGCCTGAAATTCTCCATGAGAGGTCTTACGGTCTACTTAGGAAGTTGATATCTTCGAAAGCGGCGCTTTGAGTTTTTTCCAGCTTTGAAGAAGTAAGACCTGGTCCCAACACAATTCGATTTGACTTAAATCGTCTAAATCCGACATTGCCCGTCAATGGTTAGTGATGTTACGAATGCCGTCGGTTTCAAACGTTAGGTCCGTGGTTCGAATAAGCATTGCCTTTGTACGCAGTTATTTCGAGTTGTGCTAAATAATTTTATTTTTTTCAGTTTTCTTTAAGGTAATATGAAATAAATAGAATTTTTTTTTTTAGTATTTCGTGTCGAACCAATTTTGGGAGGGACATTTTTCACATACTGAACTTATTCCTTTTTTCATTCAATATGTAGTGAATATTAATATTTTATTTTTAATATGCTCTATGCAAATTATTACAAATTATTACTCTGACTGCTTATTACTCCAAGATGACTTAAACAAATTAACTATTTACTGTGAAAAAAATTATTTGCATCTGAATATAAATAAATGCTGTGCATTACCTACACTAGGAAAAAGAAAAATAATATATGTCGAAATTATTATCTCTACAATCAGTCTTTAAACCGCGTTAATGAGATAAGGGACTTAGGAGTTATTTTTGATTCCAAACTCACATTTAACAAACATATTGATTCAATAATTTCAAAGGCTTTTCGTATGTTGGGTTTTATTTTCAGAACTGGCAAGGAATTCAAACGATGTTCAACGTTAGTACTTTTATTTAATTGATTTGTGCGATCTATTTTAGAATACACCTCAATTATTTGGAATCCTCAATACAATTTGTTTATTAATGCCATTGAAAAAATATATATATAAAGTTCGTTAAACACATTTCATTTAGATGTACACATTGCAAAGTCAATAAAGATAATATTTAAAAAAAATCCTTGTGTAACCGCCGCTCTGAGAGAGACCAAATTTTTCTGTATAAAATTATGAATAATTTAACAAATTCTTCATTCCTTTTGAGTAACTTAAGTTTAAGGTGTCCCCGGGCAAGTTCGAGAAACATGAAGATGTTTAGTGTCCCTTTCGTTAGAACAAATTATACAGCAAACACATTTTTGTACAGAGTATGCCATAATTATAACAACAAATTTAATTCTATAGATAGGTTTAGTCATGGCATCTTTATTTATAAAAAGAAAATTAGGGAAGTACTTAATAGTTAATTTACTGTTTATACTTTAATCAAAAGAACCTGTAATATCCTGTGTTGCATGTTGCATGTTTAATGTTATCTGCATAGTTATTTTATTATTAATATTTTTCATGTACCTAAATATAAAACAAACAACGCTGATTGTATGTGATTTAAATAATGGTGGAAACTTTATTGAATTGTGAAATTTTGAATATTATTTAATCAAATTGTAGTAAAATATTGTTTGTTTCCCAAATATATATAAATAAAATAAATAAATAAATCTTAAAATGTTTATTTTGACCGAAATAAAGAACGCCTGTAGAATGACCTAAATACATTTAAAGATATATTTTGAAATTAAATTAAAATATGCTTAACATATTCTAATCTTATCAAATTAAGCATTTATAAATACCTCCTCAACATACATTATACTGTCCAAATAAGCCTCTTGATAAAAAAGTTTCGGGCCGTTAGTCGGCCTGTTTAATAGATATAAGTAAAATAATGACTCAGGGAACTTTAATACAATATTGAATATTGCTAATTGCGCTAATTCAAGGATACTTTAACTTAATAATGTAAGGTATTTTTAAAATATCTAGGATAAACTGATTTTGATTATAGCATTGAAGTAATATGCACTAAAAATCCGTAAAATAATTTAGTCTTGTGAACTAGTCTTGTGTGACTTTCATAAATTTGGTTATTGATTTATTTTTGATTTCCCCATTATTTATGTTTTTACTGTTTTTATCGACTTCATTAATTATATAACCTCCCGAGTTAAAAATGTTAATAGGGGTGGAGTCCTCGTGTCCTGCAATACCGACCCTAGGTCTAGTTTAGGCACCAGTCTCCATGTATTGTATTTGCTAATTGATGCTACTGTCTCATCTTAAACATGTAAAAAAAAATGTATTTGATTTTGGAGAAATAAACGAATTATTATTTTTATTATTATTGATATCTCTAAAATATAGCAGTTTAAACATTTTGTTTAAATCATTGTATTTTTACGCTGTATGGATGAATAAAACTTAGGGATTTTCCATTGTACAGTATTTTTATCCATATCTCTATATTGATATAACTTTTTATTGGAAACTAATTGAAATAATAAACAGACTACAAGCTGCTTAAATTTTACCGTATGTAATCCATTAGTGAAAAATCCCTTCAAATCAGTTTAAATATGCCTGAGGTTTAAATATGCATAAACAAACTGACCAAGGTCTTAATATTGTTGTTTTGGGATCTGTTACGTTAATATACTCTCAATGAAAGTTTAGTTTCATAGTTCCAACAGTGTGGTTAGACAGATTGCGTCACACAGTGAGCGAAGCTGCAGACATAGGCTGTAAATTAGCAATCGGATAAAAGGCAGAGACCTCACTAACCATACTTTGACATACAATATGATGTTTTATAAAAATTGATAGCATTATTTCATTATGTGAAATAATAAATGGGCGTCCTTAGCTAAACACTGCGCTCCAATAATAGACTTGTGAGTTTCTCAGTTCGAGTTATGCTTCTCTTACCTATTGGTTTATATACTTTCGATTGCATTATGTATCACATCAATGTTACAAGAATGGCCTGCGCCGCTTACACGTGGACCGTAGGGCAGGCCCCAGATTTTTAGACACACGTCATGCTGTAGAGCCGTGTGCACTTAAACAAAAGTTTTTTATTTTAAAGTCGTTCGTATTATAATATTTTGCTTTGAAGGTTTCAAATACATCTCTAAGAGCGCATATGTTATAAGCAGAATCAGAAATTTCAATAAGGACATATTTTAGTAATAAAATACAATTAACCTAAATAAACTAAAAAAAAAATTTAATAAAATAAATATAACCCTTTAAGTGACATACTACAAATGTTTACTTAAGCCTTTATTTTACGTGGGCAACAACTAGTCAGTCATAATTTGAGTTATGAAACAGGATTCTAATTATTCAGCGATAATGCTTTTTCAATAAAAAGGTACACACTAACTACACCGCAATACATAAGAACTATGCTGCATGCCTACCTGTACTATGTGTAATAGTAATACTATTAAATAATTAAATCTACATAAATAAAAATGCATATTGTACATGTATTTTCTTATTGTTCATGTATCGTGTAGCTGATAGTGATGAACCTTTTGAGTGGTTCTCCGTTAGGTATATGTATGTAACCCCTAGATGGAGGTGATTTATGTTGTACGTAAAACCGAAGTAAAGCGAGACTTTTACTTTACGGGAGCCAAGCTGCAAGCGAAACTTGTTTTATTAAATTCTTGTTGTCGAGGCTCGCGGATTAGTTACTTTGCAATAACGTTATTATTAAGGAATCATAGCAAACTTTTGTTTTAAGAGAATAACTGTAGCAATATACGCGTAAATATTTGTCTTAACAAAAAGAGGCACGTACAAGTGCCTAAGAACATTGCATATTTATACTAGAGTTAAAAAATTGTCATCCAGTACATTGTAAGTTGTTTCACTACTTCATATAAAAATACTGATTATAGATTTCGGCTTATGTTCTGTATCTGACAGCTATCCCGATCACCGTGTTAAAATGATGATCAGTGATCACTATTGCACAATTTGTAAGATAAGTTCATGAGTTAAATTTTACTAGTTTAAATGCTCAGGACTGACCTTTTTTTTAAGTTTTCTGTATATAGTTTTATGGTGGTAATTTAAATAACATATCTATTCATTGTTCATTGTTTGATCTTTCATTATTCAATTCTACTTCAAACAAAAGAATTCATTGTAGACGGAACTCAGTTTTAAGGACAATAAATAAAAATGAATTATTCGCACTTAAGCAGTTAGAGCCAAACAAACAGTAAATCAATAACGTTACTTTGATTGTTTCAACCGATTCCCATCGTTCTGTGACTGTCTCAGGTTCTATTGTTCCAGTCTAATAATTACAATCATTATATTATAAATGAGGTAATCTAAGCAAAGGTGAAAGTACTTTGTCAATACTTGCGTTTTTTCCTCTTAACACAGGGTATGAATCGTACGTATGGTTATTTAAAAAAACCATTTGCTTCCAAATTTTCTAATCACTCACGAAATCTATGTAATTTTTATAATGAATAAAAAATATACATTTAGATTTTTACACTGTCTGTAAATAGTTAAACTTGAAGTCACGGCGCAGTTTTATCCACATAACTCCTGATCCTATAGAGTATTGGGTTAACTTAACATGGCCTAAGTTACTTCAGGACATTGTACAAAACTAACGACGAAAAAAAGTATTAAAAACATTTCAATACAGGCAGAATTTGTTCACTACATAAAAACAAACAAACAAATCTTGCATTTTTTTGTCATAACAGCACAGATAAACCTTTACTGCATTTAAGTAAAAAGGTAAATAATTATTCCAGCCAAAACAGCCCTACATACCAGTAATTAATATAAGTTTTTCCAAATTAGTTTTGAAGATAAAACTGGCAATATATAAAACTTTGTTGAGCAAATAAATGACTATAAAAGACAACAAATATACAACATGTTCTATAGATTTTACAGCATGATGAGCTTGTGACGTTCTTGAGCCATATCAGCAAGTGGTGCGAGACAGACGTCGGTCTCCACACACAGCTCATACATGAATAACCATGTAAATCGAGTTACACTGTGTGAAATAACAGTCTTGATTGCCTAATGGAGTGCTAAGAGCTTAAATGTAAGCAGTCTGCGTAGACTAAACAAATAATATCAACGTGAGATACACGTTTTTGATACATTAACCCGCTTTGATAGTATAATTTAACTTGCAACTAATTTAACATGATAAAATCGACGTTTTGGCTTAAGAATGACTTAATATTTTTTCATATTATATTTTCTCATTTCATTTATATTTTCATTCAAACATATTCTTTATTATAATATTTCTTTTTTTTTGGAGTGTTTTAAGTCTTATAGTATTTTCATATTTGCTTCTTACGAGTGTGACATAGTGATGATTTTATGACTATTACTTTGAGTGATACTAAAAAACTCGGGATTTTATTGATCTGAACAAACAAAAAGTTAATTTTTGTTATTAATATAAAATCTTTGGCAACATATTTGTGATATTAATCGGTTTGAGAGAGAAAATTTCAATAAAAAGCACTGGAATAATACAGGTTAAGTTTTACAAAATACGCATTCAAATCACTCGTTTATTTGGTTATCCTATGAAAACAAATCTGGCATAGACTAGTTCACTATAAAAAACTATTTCCATTTCTTTATTTTCTCGATGACAGCTCCTGTGTAACCGTGTGCGAGCGTTTTCTTTTTACATTATGTATGCATTATTTTATAAAAATATGACGTTTACACACGTACAAGGTTATATAATACCAGAGTCGGAGAAACTGATAGGGATGGAGCTAGAGAGCATTATATCAAATTAGAACTGTCATCGAGAAAATAAAGAAATGGAAATAGTGTAAGAATAAAATTCATGAACAATTAAGACAATCAAAGAAAAATAATGCTACCTGTTTTTTAGCATTTACCACATGTATGTGCTTTTTAATATTATTCTAAATCAATAAATGTGATTGAATGAATTGTATGATTATTTGATTAAATAAACATACAATTCATTATTTCATTTTTCATACAAGACTACATTGCAACTCCAATACCTTTTTAAATGTAATATAAGAAAATACAATTGGAATTTGAAATTATTTTAAAGTAAATCTAAAAAAAGACCGCAACAATATTATCCAGCTTGGAGCTGCTTTGGGATTTGAATGTTAAATTATTTGACGTCAGTTTAAACTACCGTAAAATTATTCATACATTCAACAGACATAGCGTGATCGAGTAAGGTTTGACTTAATATTTTAAATAGAAGTTTTTTTATGTTACGGACGAACGAACATTGATTAAGTATTTTGAAATAGATATAAAATTTATCTTGAGATTTGAGAGCATCCATTAAATAAATTAAATTTAGAAAACCCAGACTGTTGGTTATACGAAAAAGTAAGCAGGACGGTCTTGATATTTTACACGACTACCTGACGAGGTTTCTTTTTGTTATCTCCAAATATTTGTTCCGGGATCACATCCATTGTATTGTGTTCAAGGTGTTCGTGGACAGCCACGAAATTTTTTTTGCAACAAAAGCACTGTTATAATATTTGTTAACTGTTGTATAACAAAATTTACTAAAAAAAATTGATGCATCTTTCCAAACTAATCTTTAAATTAGAAAGCTTTTTGTTAAGCTACTTTGCATTCACGTTGTCTCAGGTACATAAAAAAAGGTATCTTATATCCTTACAAAGAACTGTTCCATCCATTTCACTGAAAGAACTAATTTAGAAAAAAATTAAAAACATTGTACATAAGTTTTAAGAAATAAATGGCCATCAAAACGTTCCTTGAAATCCTCATAAAGAAGATTGTTCAGGAAAAAAGATGAAAATATTATGCAACAATAATAGTTGGTCTCATTTAACTCATGAGTTCAATTTGAGCTTTTCATCTCCATATCAAATTCAAAGGTATCGACCCTCTGATTTAACTAAACAACACAAAATTTTTAAAAATACACGAAGTAGGCATATCGATATTAAACAAGCACCGTCTCATTTACAATCCATTTCAGGTTCCAGAATGTGTAGGTATATTTTAATTCATAAATATTGCATCTACCCTCTCCCTAAGTCAATTTAATACTAATTAGTAATCAAACAAAACAAAACCTTTTTTAATGATTTAAACATACATTAATTATTTTCTTCTAAAGAACAATGAAGACAAGATTTATTTTTTTAAAAGTTCAGATGCATTTTTTACAAAGCCGTTCAAGTTAAACAATCAGTTTTTCATAGAATTATAATGAAAAAAAAATTATTTTTAAAAACGAGACTTTTTAACTTTAATGCTTCATTTTCATCTTACAGCTCTTGGTGGGTAATCTATATGTAAAAACATTTGTTATAAACGTATAATTTTATATTCCAACTAATTTTTCCAGGTTTTACATAATTTTCCTATCTTTAATCACCAGAGAGTTAATTACTATCGTAACATTAATCTACTATCTTTAATTGCTTCCAAAATAATTAATAAATGTTAAAGGTAAATTTTTGGATTAATACTAGGGTATTTTGCGGTTAAATCTCTTGAAACTTAAACCTGAATAAACAGTTTACAATAAGTCATTATCAGTGGGCAATTGGTAAGTTTTTACATGTTGAAAACGACAGTTTGGAAACATATTCATCGATATCGGTTGAGTCCTCGTTTTTTTTGCAGTCTGTTAATGCTTAATACTGGATGATCTTTCTTATGATCATTGTGTAAAAACATGTTAAGGTCATTTTTTTATCAACAAGCAATTTTAATCATTTTAAACACAAAACAACACCGATTAGAGATAGATGCTTTACATATTTTATTATATTCTTAAGTAATTTTTCAAACTCCTTGTCGTCAGCTTCCGAGATTTGGGTCATATTTATATTTTCAGGCATGTCGAAGTATACAAATAAATAGTAGGTTTTGTTAGGACAGTAAAGTTCTACGCCATAAAGAGCATAATTAAAATATTTATTTTAATAACTTATTATTTTTATTTTCATTTACTAGATATTACATCTTTCTCCGATGATGGAGCAAGTCAGAATGTATTGTTTCTTAAATTTTTTTATGCCATTCGATATATTTAAATATACATTATTTTCTTCTTGATTTGTATCTGACGTACTCGTGAGGCCTAGCCGTGATGCTACTTGACGTTGTGCCACTTTTATATGTTATTTTATATACTTAATATTAAGGAATTTCTCTCAAGTCAAAAATGCTTCATTTTTCTTGTTTGTTGTCTAAAATGAAAAATGTTTGCTTACCATTAATCTTGATAATAATAAGTCTGCAACGCTGTGCATTTGCCTTATTTTTAATTGTCAACTTTAAACTCTTATCCACAACTCGCTGTCCTGGATTTCGTCATACTTTTAAAACTTTAACTTTTAACGTGGGGTTATTTTTTAAACCTCTGAAGCTTTGGTTCTATATAAAACATTTTAAACAATGTACAATTTACGCATAATTTGCCTGTTTCCTTTGAAAGTTCACATGCACAAATAAATACACATGCGCACTAATACTTCAATAGTCTTCTTTTAGTCTTATTCCGTTTGCTTTAAAAGCGTGTTGTTGAAAAGTATTTGTCAGCAGCAGTACATTTGCCTCTGCTGCGTAAATTCTATATTTTGTTGTTGTTACAAGCCATACATTTGGATTTTTATATTTCATTACCAAGTGTTGGAATTAAATACAATCTTATTTGAAATATCTTATCAGTCATAACCTGTTTTAACATAACATTTTTTTGCCATTCTGATCTTAGAATGATATAATTATTGAATAAATATTGCCAAAATATATTACATTTTAAATTATGTTTTATTATTTATAAAGATTTTAATAATATTGAAAATTTGTTAAGTGACTTTTATATTTGTCAAGTTTTTTTTTTTTTTTTTGGAAATGGACAGTTTATTTATAGCCCTATGGGCCTTTTAAATTTCAGCGGACTTTGTAGCTTAGCGCTGACGGCGCTTAGCTGGAACTTAAATTACTCCTACAAACATATGCCTAAGGGCACCCAAGAGGGCACGGACCTCGGCTTAGATCGTCGTATATTGAAACTACCACAAGTTCGGAAGGGTCTACTGCCATAGAACCAGCAAGAAACTCAGTAGGAATGCGTTCGACGCGTTAGCCTGGCCCACCGGTAGGTTAGGCGATTCAAATGCCGTGTTGCCCCATTTCTAACTGGAACACCGGCGTTCCTTGTTATAATAGCATCGTCGGGATCTGTTAAGATGTTACGCGGACGCCTATAACGAACCTCCGCGTCTGGATTGGCTGTGTATTCAGATGACTTATTGACCAGCGATTGATGGGGCGGATGCAAGTTTTGTAAAGTGTAAGATTGTTTCTAAGCGACATTATACTCTTCTTGCAAATTAGGGGATGCAGCCTACCCATGACGAAGGCGGCTTGGTCCCGGACGCGTTTTATGTGATCCCATATTTTTCATAAATTTGAAGCTTTGTTTCTTTTTCTGTACTGATATAAATGGAAAAGTTATAGTTGTATTGTTTGTATATTATGTATCAAAAAAATTCTTATTTCAAACTTATTGTTTAAATAAAATAAAATCAAGGGTTGCGGTGGTTGCAGTCAGATAATATTAAATAAAACGCTGTACGAACATTCTGTTGCTACACTTAATAAAATAAAATGGTTATCATCCTCCATTTTACCTAAAAATAGCTACTTTAGAAAGCCTCTTCAGAGAATAGTCTGCAAGTTTAAAATGGAGTTGAAATACCAACACTAAGCATTTTGCACTAACTATAGTGAGCAAAGTACGAACCAAAAATGGAACGTCGTTATCACAGAGAAATATAAAAGTCGAGGATATCACAAGAATTTTGTGAAAAAAGAGAATGCAAAGAATTCGGTACAGCCAAGACGTACCAAACATACATCTATTTTATTAATTTGACATCCAAAATCTGCATGTACTCATGTGATGACAATAATTGTAGGAATATCAGGCCTTATCAACATGCAAGAACAATGTGAATTGTTCTTCGAATGCTGAAATGATTCGCATAGTGTCCAGCCCACTGATTCTAGTCCATTCCACCAATGTTCAATTCGAACTATTAAGTGGTATTCATTGAGTTTAACTATTTTGAGTTTTACTATTTCATTTTTACTTAGATCTGTAAAAAAACGTTCGCATATATTCCATTCTAAATGTAAACAACGTGTCCGAGAAATAATGGATATCCTTGTGCGTTCTGGTAGTGGTATCTGCTAGGACAACAAAAACGTTTTTTTAATATTTTTGTCAATAAGGCTTTGTTGTTCTTTTTAATTGACAAGTTTATGAAAAATACACATTTTCATCGGTCTATGCCACATAACTTTCTTAATATAGTATTTGAGTGATTTTTTCAGCAAAGCGGTCTTAGATAGGTGGCGTCCTAAATCTAGTATAAACAAATTTCTTTTATGCCCATTATTTTCAATGATTCACTAAAATACGTCAATCAAAATTAAGTAAGTTATGTGTCATAGACAGATAAAAAATGGTTATTGTTCCAAATATTGAAATTTAAAAAAAACTGAGTCTTAACGACAAAAAATGTAAGATACGTTTTTGATGCCCTACTAAGTAGCACTACCGCCAGGTACAATGAGTTCCATTATTACCCGGACACGTTGTATAAATAACCACATATGACATATACCTAATACTCGTACTCGTAGTATAAAAAGTAAACAAAAACAAATTGTTTGGTAAAAACAATCATTACCCTTTATGTGAGCTTGTTGGTCTGAATTGTATGACCAGTCTTATGTAAATGATATAAAACTTTTGCAACTTATATTCAACTCGGTAAGCTCGAACTCTTCAATAACAAACTAAACTTACATGAATCTGTGAAACTCGCTTTAGTGCAGTCGACAACCAGTCGAGAGGTTTTTTCTACCGGCTATTTTTCCTCTCAGTCTACCTACAATACCTTAAAAACCGTTTCAATCGTATTTACGTAAGTATAGTGGAAGATGACGATGAAGATGAAGTAAAAGAAATCATTCACTTCATTTATTTGCTACCGAGCTATTTTAATATAATTCAAATATAATTTGATATTAGAATCCATAACTTAAAAGCCTACTATAATCAGGTGGCATGAAGATCTATGGGATCCCTTGTCCTGTAGTTAGCTTTTTCAGATGCGAAAAGGAAGAAGTATTGGAAACATAATGTTGTGATGTACCTTTATTCATAAAAACAATGCTTAGAAAAGCATACGATTTTAATTACTAGGAATGTTTTCATTCGAGTTAGTTTCAGACTAAAATCTAGAAAATGAGTCTTTAGCACTTAAGCTAAGCACAATCGGAAACTTTCATTCTATTACCACTTAGAGAGAGAACTATCACCGAGGATATTAATTAACTGTGCCATGGTTTCGCTTTTTTGTTGCAGGCTTGCTGACGGGGAAAAATGTGTTTTAAGAAAGTTAATTATTGAGCGAATAAATGAGTTAGTTAACTGCTTTGAAAATAAATTTAGCTAGAGACCAAGCCTTCGTTAGAAATAAAAAATTGCTTGGAGAAAATATATTGAGGAAGCAAGATTCTTAATATTTTAAATTCAATTGTACTTCTTTGAGAGAAGTTATTGATCTGAAAGACAAAAATTACCTTGATTTATTTTAAAAGTTATTTTAAAATATTTTATCAACATGGAAATTTGTCCCGTAAAATATTAAATAGCCCATCAGATATTTATATACTACCAGAATAGAACATAAAAAAGAAGTTGAAATGACATTAACCACATTGTATAGTGCTTGGGCGTGGACATGAACAACAAAGTATTGTAGTTCTATTTATTGTTTTGAGATGTTTATAACAACGAAATCAGGTATCTGAAGGTGTTTTAGTAATAATTTAGTTAAATAAAACAATGTAAATTATTTTTTATTAATCATTTTTGCATATATGTCTTCTCCGATGCATGATTGCAGTACCACAATTAACACAATGCATTGATTCTTGAGGCAAAATCGGTAAATCCATGTTCATGCGCAGGTCATCATGTAAAGAAGGGTAACTATGCCGAGAAATGCCGGAGTCATTGTGGTTTGAAGAAGGATGTCCTAAATCCAAGGGCATGCCGTGGTTGTTGGGTTGAGATCTATCGGAGTCCATTTTCAATAGCAGAAGTCGTCGAAAAAACCAAAATTAAAAAAAAAACACCCATACAAAACGTAAACGCACCAGCACGTAAACGCACTAGCATCAACAAGTAAACACCACGCGAAATGCGAGCGAATGAAATTGACAGATTGAGAACATTGACATTAACATAAACTATATTTTTGCCAGACTAAAACATTCCACGATAGGTTTTTCGACGTAAAGTAGGTAGGTTTTCAACCTATATAAGCATATGCATACTGATTATTTTCTTATTGATTACTTTAATAGCAAAATATAGTAAAATACATCAATACATTTTTGAAAGTTCTGAAATCACGTCATGAACACTTTTGATTCGTCTTTTTACAAAGCGCCATCTGTCTTAACCTTTTGAAACTTTTGACTGTGCGATTGATGGTGTCGCTATACAAATCAATTAAAATCTTATTTAAACAGTTTTTTAATTATTAATGCTGGTACTACATAATAATTATTAATAATCACATTATTATTCTTTTAATATTTTTTTAAAATGTAATTTTTTCCGAGTGTTTGTTCAAAGATCTCAGCCGAGCCCATAATGGTTGTTGTTATTTAACCTTATTGCAGCAAATCAAATCTCTCATTCAACATTTCATCATCTCACTCATTTTTAAAATATCATCAATAGTATATTTAATAAAACGCTTACTCGTTCTAACTCGCGCACGCGACGCATATCCTAAATCAAAGTACCTAGAAAAATGAAACTTTATAAGCAAAAGGACACTTAAAATGTGTCTCTCCTAAAAGGAGCGTATGTTAAGTAAGGTACATACTTGTTTTACATTTTTTTATAGTATCAAACCTAGCGTAAGTTTAGCAGATCTTTAAAAACCTTTCTAATGTACTTACTGTACATTATAGATACCTACTGGATACGAATGCCTTACCAAAACTCTCTCACTAGACATGCCGGAACTCTTATTTAAGTTCCGATGACTAAAACGTTAAAGGTGCCTTTGTAACTTCTATAATGAGGAAAATTATAACAATTTTCGAGCTCCTTTCTGTTCCGTAACTAAGTAATGAATAATGTACGTATATTTTTGATCCAGATCAACATCAGTGAGGTTACGTAAGTTTTTCAACAAGATCTTTACATCGCCTGTCAAAAAAAAAAGCAGATTTTAGATCTAATTCATAAATACACCAGGTTTGGATTTTTTTTTTCATTTATATATTTGAAGTTACCCTTAGTTTTCTCAGTAATCATCTGTATACGTAACGAGCTTTAGTTAGTTTCGGATTAGACAAATTAGTAATTTTGTCAAAACATTGTTTACTCATATGCTCTTTACTCAGATATAACATAATTATGGTGCCTTATTTTTATTGAAATAAAGTGTAACAAATAAAAAGTAATAAAGAGTACTAAGGTAGCTCTTATTTTAGAAGATAGAATTTTTTACATAAAAGAAAAACTTTAAGATAAAAAGGATTTAATTCTTTGGAACAACTACTTATAAAACAATTACGTGTTTGTGTTCAACCAAACCCCGTGAACTTACTCATCGTTTATATTTTCAATTTTTATGAATTGAACACTTCATAACTTTATTAGCATACAAAGCGATTTGTTCAATGTAAGTTTTAGAACATAAATATGCAATTAAATATAAAAGCAATCGTTCAAATTCCAAATTTTACCCTACTTATACTATAAATGTGAAAATGTGTACGGATGTATGGATTGCGTTTGATAACGTGTGATTGCGGTCGGTCCCCACCAAACATATCAATGGATTTATTTGAATGACAGGTTTTCTAATATAGATTAACAGGTGTTTCACAAATTTGTCAAGCCGATACCAAATGATAGGGGACTACTTTACATATCTATTAAACCCTCATGCGTGTTCAGCGATTTTCGGTTGTTTTCGAGATATAGCTCATTTTAATGTTTTTAAGGATCTTTTGATTGCTGCCATGAATTGCAGTTTCATGAGTAAAATAATAATGTCTGTCTTATCCAAGGAGATTCCAATAAATTTGTTTGTAACTTGTATTGATACGAGGGATATGATTATTTTACTCATGAAATGACTGGGGATTATTTATTATTATTATTATAATGCAGATTATGGCAACAAAGTTAAGAGTTTGACCACGATTTGTTCTAATCGGGCATTTAGATGTTCATTGCTTGTTGAACTTTAATAAAAACGAGCATTATTATTAAGAAACCACAATTGACATTTTAGTAAACGATGCTTCCTTCTACGAAAAAGTACGGCTGAGGATGAAATTAAATGAAATTAGGTTTATTTTCACAAAAAGAGTTAAGTAACTACATTAATAACACAAAATTAAATTATGAAACAGAAAAAAAAAGAAATAGTAATAACAATTTCCTGTCATAAAAGGCAATTAGTCCAACAACAGCGCTGGTTTTCAGCCTTAGCCTTGTTTATACACCTTATAAAATAATTGCGTAGTCTCAAATGATGCCAATATGTACTCAAATGATGGCAAGGTTATAGTGAATTGTTTCTTGTTTGGAAATGTGTGTTTTAATGTATGGCTGATATGTAGAACGGTTTAAATGTATGTTTGTGCTACATTAAACTTTTACATTTACTTTGTAAAAGCATTTAAAGTAGGTAGAATGATATCTAACTCAACTTTTTTCGTAATAATTTCAACGTTGAAAATAAGAAACGGCTGCTGTTCCATGTTTTTGCTTACGTGTCATTTGCACTAGTTTATAGAGATAAGAAAGGTGAGATAACAGAATAAGTATTCAACCCGTGTATCCCGGAAATCCATGCTTTGAGCGAACTTATGTACCTTCGATTTAAATGCATAAAGAACGAAGCAGGGAGTTGAGAGTATAACACGAGGGTGTTGTTATTGAACTTACCAAGTTTATTTTCGACTTTATTTTCGTAAGAATTCAAACTCTCTAATCTACGATATCTACTATTAAAAATAATATCAGTAAATAATACACAGCTTCAATCGCAGACATAAATAAGATAAAATCCAATAGAACTTCCAACTTTATAAAAAAAAAACCTTTAAGAATCGATTTTAAAATCACCAACTTCGGATTATTCTATGAATTCATTTTATGCACAAAGAGAGTATTTTAAATTCGAGTCAAATAAAAAGCTCATGATTCACATTTTTTCTAACTTCGTCGTAGCCAACAATGAAATGAAATGAAATACTTATTTCTCAACATTGACAGTTACTTGTTCTTATTGACGTCAAATAAAACATGACTCTACCGCCAGTTCGGAAAAACCTTCGTGAAGAAGAACTGGCAAGAAACTTCACGGGTATATTTTTTTCAAAATAAATTTTCAGAGTCTCTTTATGTCTATACAAAATTATTCTTATCTGCAACTGTTAGCTCGGTCGTAAGTCTCCCTCCCCGCGAGTATCCAAACGACGAACACCCTCAAACGGTACCCGTTCACGATTTAACACGGGATCCAGCTATCGCCCTCCTCATTCATGGGCTCGCGATCCACCTGATTGCGATTGGTATCCGCATCAATGGATCTCATTAATCGTAGGTGTTTTGAATGGTCATTTTGTTTATTGGTTTATCGGTTAGGTTAGGTTAGGTTAGGCTTATCCTCATGCAGTAGACATTTACCGCGACTAACAAACATCACGAAAGCCCCAAGAAAGTAAACTGGCATGACACCTTTGACCAACCTAGGACCACTGCACCACTAGGTAGGGGTTAATAAATAAGTACAATTATAGGTATAAAGTGAGCATATCGTATTATTTTTAAGTTATATTTAAGTAGAATTATTTAACAAAATTACGGCAGAAATGCATTGATTCTTAATCTTACTCAAAATAAAATATATCTGGAAAAAGAGTATTAATGTCATCTTTTATATCGACTTTAATTAAGAAGGACGTGGTATTTTCAACATTTTTTTAACGTTTACTTTATTCATTAATTTTGATAGGGTGGTCCCGTGTGATTTGAAAATGAACTAATTTCAAGACGAAGCTGTATAGTTGCAGTTTAAGTGCTAGCATAATCTGTAGATTGGATCGGGAAGTGTTCATGATATTCTACATAACCACCTTTGCGTAAGGAGGATAGGTTCGCGCTGGGTAACTCACAGACTCACCGATGCTTAGAAGCTTGTTCATTCAATTCAAAGTTTGTTCTTTTCGCCGTGTTTACGATATACAAGTGATGAATCTTGGTTTATAAATATGATCCAGAAACAAAGCAAAAGGCAACAGTATGGCTGTTTCAGAACGAACGCCTACGAAAGTGAAACGATCGAGAAGTCTGGAAAAAACTCTCTTAAAAAACCAAAGCAGCATCAATGTGGTAAGCTACCACATGCTTGCCAGACGTTCTTGCTGAGTTGAGCAACAAGCGACCGAACACGGGACTCCGAGGCCCTTTGCTCCACCATGACAACGCTCCCGCGCACTCCGTGATCAAGACGAGGGACTTCCTAAACACTAAACCGGTAAAACTTTTGGGTCATCAACGTTACAGCTTTGATTAGCCTTCTTTTTTCTCGTAAATTGAAAACCGGCTCAAAGTTATAGATACAGCTTTTATCGCCAGAAGAGACGTTCACTGCGTTCTAGAAGGCCGTTGAGGAAGTACCTGTTGTAGACTGGAAAATGTGCTTTGAAAATTGGTTCCGACGAATGAAACTTTGAATAAACGCTGGTAGACAGTTTTTTAAAAGCTATAATAAAAAATATATAACCTTCAAAACATTTTTATTATGTTTTCTCAAATCTTTCTGAGTGTCCCACGTATGAAAATCTTAAGGTCAACTATAATGGCATTAGACAGATATAATAAATATCACCATTAATAAACGCGATCCACCCGAACTTCGATAAATCTTGTCTAGTCAGTAAATAGGCAATAAATATTAATCTAACGAAATAATATCAAAGACAGACAGGATTCTTAGGAGTCAGTTCAATTATTTTGCTAACTAAATATAGGACATTCATCGTCTGTGCTGTGAAGGAATGTCAATCAGATTTGTTATAGAGCGCTGAGTTTCGATCAACACTCAAACCTGTAAACGTACCAAAGGTTCTGGGTAGGTTTTTTATCCGTCTTCACAGATTTGAGTTCTACTGCGTATCAAAATTAGTTACATGAAATGTGGTAGTTACAATTTATTTACCTGGCTTGGACGAGTTCTGTAGTGTAGAAATTAAGATTAATTAAAGAGAAAATATATTGATGAATGTACCAATTATTCAATTTCTCATTTGATTTAACCAATCTTTTACCTCTCAGATTCCTTATTTTTTTTTTTTTGTTTTGCGCCTTAGCAGTCACTCTCGGCAAGGAGGGAGGTGTTAAATACGACATGCATACCTCCGCAGCCGTCTGCAGGGTGATGTAGGACTCACCAGAGTGGCACCTACCCACTAAAAACCACCTTTTCGGCTGTGGCGCACCCCATACCCTTATCGGGTGCATACCCCAATCGGACCCGCTAGCGGGTCAACTGCTGAGTATTAAATATCACTATAGGTGCTAATGACAGGCTTGAGGTTGATTCGGCCTGGGCAGCCATTAGATGGTCCAGGTTTGCCGAGAGCTGTTCGGGACATTCCTTATATGAATAACCACGAATATATAGATTTCAATTTTAATTCATAACGGGCATTCATTTCAAACGGTGATCAAAATATTTATTGCTTGTAGTATCTTATTCAAAGGAATATATTGTCATATAAATTAAGCTTCTATGTAGTAATAGTTTCAATTTATAAAAGTTACGCATCCCAAAGTCAAAACAGTGTCACAAAAGTGTTTCGTATAAAATCTCGAAAAAGATAAATACTATACAACAAGGAATGTGCAGTTTAGTAACCGTTGCTTTGGCCATAGATGACCCTTCCAACCAGTAGTAGTTTCAATATACGACGTCCTAAGCCGAAGGCCCTGCCGGGTGGCCTTAGGCGTGTCGTATGTAGGAGAAGTCTAAGTTAAGATATTTAATTAAGAAATTTAAAAGGCCATAATTAAACCATCCATTTGGAAAAAAATTCGCTATCAATTTACACTTAAGGAAATTTAATGATTTAATACTACTGTGAAAGATGAGTATTGCAACAATACAGATTATCACAAAATCAGCCAATTCTCCTCGAGTGAAACACCCCAAAAGTTTGAAAATTGTAAACATTGGCTTCAAAGGAATTCCTTCATTAAAAACATAGCACAACAGCGAAAGCGAAAATTTTGAAAATGAAACTAAGTATGTTTAAACCATAAACTTTGTTGAAATTATTGATCGATGTTCTTTTGTCGAAATTAAAATCGTTACTAATGTTTAAATATTAGTCTTAAAAACTCAAACTATTAGAACCCTACTAAACTCAAACTATAAGAAATTTTTGGTTATTAGAAAGGCCATCAATCGAATCCCGAATATTTATTTGAAAAATTTATCTACAGACTATTTATATGTGTTTGACCTCTAATAAAACATATTTATCATCAAAAATAAACTTTTTAAGAACTAATTAGCTAAACATTTTTCAATGTATCAAATCAACTATTATTTCAAGACTTATTTTTTTAGAAGTGTTACACACTTCGGTATTGCATCCAAAACTGGTCACACGGAACGGAGTTTAAATTTTTTTTAATTTCACAATCTGCTCTTACTGACTAACTTAAGAGTATACTACTAGAAAGCTTACAATAGTAAACCAGGTAACAAAAACTGTGATTTCTTTTAAATTTTAATTTCGTGCGTAAACTACGCGTGGGTCAAGAGAAGCCGCTTTTGATTCATTTAAGAAAATGTCGTTTACGATGTCGTCGAAGACGCTAAGGTTATTTTCAAATGGACTACCTCAGTAGGCCACGCGTGCACTCGAGTAAACAATATAGGCGCGTATACTGCAGTGTTTAGATATAGTAAATTCAAAGCAATTAATTCATATAAGTCTGAGTTTTACGTAGTAATAATGAAGTATATTGAGCATAATTACACATAAATAAAGATCACAAAAGTACATTTATAAAATAACCGCTCTCAGTATAAAGGTAAATTAAAATTTAACAATACACTAAGACCATAACCGTCTAATGCTTTACTGTATATAATATGTTAATAGGCTGAGAATATGGTTCTGTAAAAAGGGCTTGCAAAAGTTACTGCGACTTCACTCAATCAAACGCTACTAGTAACAAAGAATCTGTAACGTAAAATTAAATTGGTATAGTTCTTTAAAGACGGATACTACAATACTACACTACAATACAACTACACTACAATACTACACTACAATACAACTACAATACAATACTACACTACTAAAAACAATACAACTTATAACCAGATTATTTCCATTTTATGATTTTGTTCTAGTTTTAAGTAATTTCTGTAAAATATGGTGACCAATAAACATTTATTATTATTATTATTATTATTATTAACTGTGACTATAGAAAAATTTTAATGTATCAGTTTTATTGAAAGCACTTAACCGATAACCTTTTGATAAAAATCCAATTCGTTGAATATGTACATTATAGAAAATCTTTGATTAAAGATCTAGGTGTACATTTTGACAATAAGATGCTTTTAAGAGACAACATCGAAATGACAGCGGGTAAAGCGTTCAAAAACTTAAGGTTTGTCAGTCGATCATGCCAACCATTCAAAAGTATGAATACTTTAATTATTCCTACGTCCACAGCATTGCCGGCAAGCCCAATTAGGTTTCCTTAGTATTCTATGCACAAATATCTGTTAGAAAACATACAATCTAAATTCATAAAACAACTGAACATGTTATCGTCTTCGGAAGTCGGGGTCTAATGACCCAGTATACGTTATACTATATTACGTATAGGGGAACTGGCAGCAGTATAATTTACAAACTTTAGAGGACAGGCGAAAATTATGTGACTTAAGCCTTCTATTTGACATAGTATGAGGCTATCTAGATTGTTTACTGTTCCTATAAGTGTCCCTGGCTTGAAATCGCAGCGTCGCATGTATTCCTCCACTTTTAAAAGTCTCTGAAATAATTAATTGCCCAAAACGCCCCATTTGCCTGATTACCGAATAAAGAACGACTATTCTCAGATATTGATTTATTCTGCAGTAGTATGGCCACTATTAAATCGCAGGCAACAAAAATTGTTGTCTTATTTCAATCATTATTTAAGTTTAATTTTTTCTACGTTTTTTTCCTTTGTACGCAAATTTCGGTCGGTAAATATTGTTTTATATACATGTTTTTCCCCACTTCACCGTCACTTGGCATAAACATTGAAAGTATATATATATATATATATATATATATATATACTTTCACACACACACACACATATATGTGTGTGTGTGTGTGTGTGTGTGTTACAGAAACCTGTAATTAGTCTTACTAGTAATAAAACACTTATTTTGTAATTTATCGTTGTAACACTGTAGGTTTCTGATATAAAAAATAATAAAAAAGATATATGCACTGAAAATATGTTTTGTATTTGATGTCCTAAAACGATTGCCGAGTCTTGTGTCGGCTAAAATATATTTGTTGATCGGCAATGCCGGCTCGGGCCGACTACTACACGTATTTGGTGAGAGCCGATCTGGTAGTCAATTCGGGATTTGTGCAGGTTCGGCTCGTCTTAACAAAACCTGAACGTCATTGACTGGGTGGCATTTTTCTCAAAAGTTTATTTACACATATTCGGCTTGTCTACACATATTCGGCTTTTCTACACATATTCGGCTTTTCTGCCCGGCAATGCCAATTGATTTCATTCCCAATATGTGAGTAACGCCCTTTAGATAATGCTTTTTTTATATTTAAGCCTAACGCATGCTTATTTTATCTTATTATTTCGACACATTAATTTGATTGGTTAAAAATCAATTGAATTAAGACTAGATACATAAACTTGAATGAGTTTTAAAAGGCCACAGGTTCAATTATAATTTAAAAATCATTGCATATTATCGTGATAATATGTACGCTCAATTCGAGCCACAACGGCAGCACATAATAAAGATTATAAACCCGATTTTCATTTGAATTTTTATGAAAATTAAGTTACTTACGGCAATCAATATTTCTTTCTATGTTGTATACGTATAAGGATTATCAAATATTTTTTTCTAAAAAGCCATGATTTTATTAGATAACAATTAAGTAACTGGACTAACACTCAAAGTGTTATCTACCACTTATCTAGGATAATGATGGAGTAAAAATGATGAACGAAGTCAATCAAAAATAACTGTCAAAACGAAAACATACTTAACTAGCTGTTAATTTACTTGAAAATTATACCCATGGTCAATCAAGTGGTTATGACGAAATTTTATCGTTTGAAATATTTAAATTGACGATAATTATAATTCAAAATTAAATGCAGATCACAAACATTGCATACCTTATTTGTTTATTTCATAAACTTATTATTCTGGTATTTGCCTGAATATCGTGATTTCTAAAGTGTTTAAAATAAACTAAATTGTCAATATGGTCACGAAGTTTGAAGAGAAATTAAATATATTATGCATATGATCTTTTTAGTTTCAACGAAAATAATCAGTATTTAACCGAGTCATACTAATATTGACATAGGTATACTAGTTTGTATATTGAAAACAACTTCTTTCTCTTCATTTGCGTTTTAACTGTATTTCAAGAATTAAAAAAACTGTGTACCGCGACTAAACTGTTATATTCCCGAAAGAAGGACTCACTTTTATTTACCCAGTGGCGTTGGCTTTTTCAATCTGTAAATGTGCAGTGAAAAGTCTTATCTGTAGGGTATGCTTGCCAATTTACTTCACAACTTCAGGCCAACTTGCGCAGACCTGGGATAAAAATTTAAGCTTACTCGGGTTAATAACTTAATTCTGTCATTTTAATATAAATTGACGGAGATGGAGTGTCATTTTTAACTGCCTGGCATTACTGATAGATGTTTTAGCCAAAACAGCAAAAAATTCACATGCTGATGATTAGGTATAGGAGACAGTATTGATGACTAGTGCCTATATAATAAGAACAGATAAATAATAAAAAATCCAATAGTTACTTTTTATGATAAAATTTTTAAAAATAATATAAGATTTATTAAAAAGTAAAAGTTCGATAATGCAGTTCCACATTTATAGCCTTAAAGAGTAATAATTTCCAGAACTCCGTTGATAATTCTAAATAGTATGATAATGTAGAATAGTGCTTACAAATTGGTAGCTCCTGGCTGTATGAATTTGCCTAACAAGTCAAACTCTGCCTTCACCACGCACTGCTTGGTTTTTTAATATTTTAATACTTCATGCATAATGTACCTGATTTCTCGATGATTATAATATGAAATTACTTACTACTTTCACAAGTATTTTTTTGGCTGTCCAGTTCAAACTAAAATTGACATCCGTATATCCGTAGATTGCAAAATTAGAAATAGAATTCAAACATGCCGTTATGTTTCAATTCTATTTATGAAATATAATACAAAGGCCGACTCTATTCCCGGTATGTTTTTATTATTTTATTATATTCATTCGCAAGTACCACATTTTTCTACTGCACTAGGTTTACCAAAAGATTGCTCTATGGAAAATAAACTAAAAATGTTAAAATTATTGTTTAAGAATTAAAATTTACAGTTATTCGATAAAAAAAATAAAAGTATAAAAAACATACTTCTAAACCTTTATCATTTATCATGGCCACATTGTTTACTTACTTTAAATATTGCAGAAATAGAAGACATTAAAATTCCTATCGTTCTACAGATTTCATTAAACGTATTCAAATTCAAAAATATTTAACCCAAACTGCATTTAAATATTTATTACTTGTTTTATTACTTACTTGTTGTATATACTCTCAAAAAGTTGAGCATTCACGTCACGTATTTTGAACACAAAACTCACAGAAATTTTGAGCAAAAACGTCCAACAATATTTCGTATATATCAATTTATAATGTTTTAAAATCCTTTTTTACAGGAATAGCTTTGGATATGTTGAAAAATATCGTTTTTCATTCAGGAATGAAAAACATTTTCGTATGTCGATACGCGGCGCTTCAACTGCGCGCTCGACACGAGCGCGCTCCTCGAAAGTTGACTTCAAACTGAAACTCACACCGGAGTATTCCAACATTTACGTATCCTGAAAATGACACGACACTGTTATTCTTGACAAGAAAACTTGACATACCGAGAACTGTAGAAATTCAAAACTCATTGCGCCCTGGAGAACGAATCTAACTGCAGCGTAACTCTGAAAATTTGCTATTTCGTCAGTTGTCTACCAGTTTCTTGAGTGATTTAATGGATGTGGTTTGTTACGTTACGACAAAATAGTCATACTGGGGCTGTTATTCTTGAAACCTGTAACTGGACCGGACTACTCTCATATTATATTATTAAAAGTCTTTAGAAATTATAAAAAAATACATTATTACGTTGAAAGTGGACGTGGAATGAGCAGTAGGTATTTTTGTGATTATGTCGCTAAATTATTAGTATAGTAATGTTCATCCAAACAAAATAAATAATGTAGTAAATATTCGATAAGGTGACTTTGCCGATGTATTAAATAGAAGACAGTAAATTATAATCTAGTTAACTTACCAGATTTCACACGGTAATTAGGTATTCTTAACAAAATACAATTCCCATTGAACTAGGTTTAATAATTATTATTTTAATATCATTAAGACATTTTCTTTGACGTCGGTACAATAATGATAAAGGGACAAACAGATAATGGGAGGATGTAAGTGAAACAATAGGAGGATTTCCCTCTGGCTCAGGCGGTCTTGGACACGAAACCGTCATAATTACTCATATTCCCTACCTCTCAAATCCTTTATTCTAAATTACTCGCTATAACTATAGCAGCATTTATAACAATAAATTACAAACGCCTGTACGAATGCTTGTTAAAATTTTTTCTAATCCTTAATTGCTTAAATACAAGTCATTATTGGTTCTGATTTTTAAGGTGCAAAAAATAAGCTAGCGTCTGTTTAACCAGACAAATATTATTCAAATAAAATATGCGAATAACTCATCTATTCTTATATACATGTGTTTATTCTATCCCTTGTATAAGATAGAACACAAACATAAAATAATCATTAATTGCTAAAATTACGACTATAATCGTTTCTGATTTTCAAGGTCTGAAAAGAACTGTTAGTGTCTGTTTAACCAGACAAATATTATTCAGATAACTTATATATTCTTATAACACATATGTATGTGTATTGTAATCCATTGTATAATATTGAACACAAACACTTTGTTACAAAGGTGGCTGTGTAGAATACCATGTAACCTTCCCGATCCCGAGAAAGTTGTGCTTAATCTTCTCGTAGGTGATTCATTGGTTTTATTGGATCAAATGTTTCACTTATAGTCCGTTTTGTTCCGTAACAGCAGTCAAAGGACGACCGCTTGTTTCTTCATCCTTCAAATTTAAGCAACCGCACTTAAACTCGTTCTACTAGCAGAACACAGTTGATTTAGAAGGTCCCTTGTTCATAAAAGCTAATTAAAGTCGATTAAACAATTCATCAGGGCCAAGTTGGACTTGAAGTCGTAAAAAAATATTCCCGACGCAGATCCATTTTTCTATGACACACAATAGTTTCATGTAGTCTAACCTACCTCCCTTTAAGTTGTTTTACTAGAAACTTTAAATTTTTTTAGGGAATTATATATTTTCTTAAATTTTCACGATTCATACTTTAAATAAAACACTTTTTACCGGTTATTATATACTGTTTATAGGAAACCCACCCACACTGACCGATATCTAAATGGGAAATCCCATCACCACCCGAGCCAATTATCTGCCGTAGGCAACTCTTTGTTTCAGAGAGCACATGGAATCTGCGATCCCCAACACATTAATGAGGAACTCAACCACCTGGTTAAAGTGCTGCGGGATAACGATTTAAAAACACCGCGTCGCCGTCGCAGAAACCGCGTAAAGCCACTCACAGTTTAACGAAGACCAGCATTCCTGCCTTATATAAAGGGTGTTACTGACAAGATAGGAGGCATTCTTCGGCGAGCTTCAATCAAAACTATCTACAAGCCGCACTCAAAGATAAGCCAGCATCTTCGTCCAATAAAATCAAGCATCCCTTTACAAGATCCAGGCGTTTATAAAATCGACTGTGACTGCGGGCTCTCTTATATCGGTCAAACCAAACGAAATGTGTCAACTCGCATTAAAGAACACATCTCTGATGTTAAAAATAAACGAACCTCAAAATCTGCAGTTTGTGAACATTCCATAGACAAGCCCAACCATTATTTAAGATTTGATACCGTGAAGATCCTAGCAAAAGAGAAACATTTTATACCTAGGATGGTCAGAGAAACTATTGAAATTAAAAAACATCCAAATTTCAATAGAGAAGATGGTTGGAAACTTTCATCAACATGGGATCCAATACTTAAAACATCAAAATGAAAAACCAGCAAACTGTTAGACTGCAAACTCAGGACACAGTCAGTGCCTTTTGTGTCAATCCGGGACGTTATGCGAGAAGACTGAGAAACAGATGGCGTTAATATGTATTGACAATCATGTAGTTTTTATTACTGGCAATAGATGAACAACACCTTAGTCTATCGTGACCACGGCAACTGCAAAGATGCCGAAACGTCGAAATAATTTTAAAATTAACTAAAATATACGCGATAATATCCGGTAAAAAGTGTTTTATTTAAAGTATGAATCGTGAAAATTTAAGAAAATATATAATTACCCGCTACGGAGCGGTAGTTGCAAACAAAATACGATCGCTTGAGTGCATGAAGAAAAAGAAATCACGGTTGCTGACATCGTTAAACTTTCTCAAAAGATGTCGGGATAACAACCTTCTCCCGGTATGTGTGAGAATATCTCCGAAGAAAGACATCCGGGGGAGTGCCGAAATTCTTCACCAAGCAAGCAAAAAACTACTGATCAAGTTAATACAACAACATCGGTATGACATATTTCGAACAGACGAAATTATTCAAAATTCAAAAAACGATCTTGCATTGACTCTGTCCCATTCGGATTTCGCGAAAGTTGAAGATTTTACGAATAAAAGGGCGTACTATGTCTACAACATCTATAAAAATAAACAAATTAGCAAATTTCAAAAACTCAATAACAAAAGGATGACTCATGAACCCTTTCAGCCTTCAATCAGCTCAACCACAGAGAATCAATCAACTTTTTCGCTTGAACGAACAGTTGTCAATGTGTCAAAACAAACATTGGAAACAAATGTTATAAAAGTTTTATCGAAGGGCTTAAATTTTGCACCAACTCAGTCTAGAATACCGGTAGAAGACATAATCTGTCGCGTAGAAGACTGTCTTTTCACAAACAAACTTTCAAAGGAAGATTCTGAAAGTATACGGCAAGATATCTCCGGCGTATTAAGACGCAATAGTCTACCGAAATCGAATCTTTCCAGAGAAGAACGCCTTGCATTGAAGACCTTACGCAATAATGACGAGTTAACAGTTCTCCGTGCAGATAAAGGAAATGCTACCATAGTGATGGATACATCTGAATATAACGAAAAAATCTTGGAGTTGTTAGCGGATGAAAACACATACAAAATGGTGAATTACGACCCCACCAACAGGATTATGAAGAAAACATCCACTTTAATACAAAAACACAAAGATTTGTTACATTTAGATGTGAAAAAGTTAACACCAGCAAGTGCAAAACCACCAAAATTGTATGGGTTACCAAAAATACACAAAGCTAAAGTACCTTTGAGACCTATTGTGAGCCAGCTAGACACACCAACTTACAAGCTGGCCCAGCACTTAGCAATTGTGCTCTCACAACTGCGAGGGAAGACAAGTGCATATGTAAAGGATTCTTACCATTTTGTTAGTGACCTTAAAAATCTCAAGTTAACTAACAATGAAACTATGGTTAGCTTTGATGTGTCGTCTCTATTCACCTCACTACCTGTTAGAGACTGCATTGATATAGTAAAAAGGAAGCTAAGTGAGTCAAACTTGCCCGAGGAATATGCAGAACTATTAGAGCTATGTTTAACATCTGGCTACTTCATGTGGAATAACAATTACTACATTCAAATTGATGGTGTTGCCATGGGGTCTCCGGTGTCACCTGTTGTAGCTGACATTTACATGGAGAACTTCGAGGAGCAAGCGCTCCGAATGGCACCTGTTGTGCCGAAGATATACAAGAGGTACGTTGACGACACCTACACTATATTACCTAAGCATGAAGTGACTGCATTCCTAAACCACCTCAATTCCCTTAATTCTAAAATTAAATTCACTATGGAATTGGAGCAGGAGAACAAATTAGCTTTCTTAGATGTCTTAATACAAAGAAATCCTGATGGTACACTTAGCCATACTGTTTATAGGAAACCCACCCACACTGACCGATATCTAAATGGGAAATCCCATCACCACCCGAGCCAATTATCTGCCGTAGGCAACTCTTTGTTTCAGAGAGCACATGGAATCTGCGATCCCCAACACATTAATGAGGAACTCAACCACCTGGTTAAAGTGCTGCGGGATAACGATTTAAAAACACCGCGTCGCCGTCGCAGAAACCGCGTAAAGCCACTCACAGTTTAACGAAGACCAGCATTCCTGCCTTATATAAAGGGTGTTACTGACAAGATAGGAGGCATTCTTCGGCGAGCTTCAATCAAAACTATCTACAAGCCGCACTCAAAGATAAGCCAGCATCTTCGTCCAATAAAATCAAGCATCCCTTTACAAGATCCAGGCGTTTATAAAATCGACTGTGACTGCGGGCTCTCTTATATCGGTCAAACCAAACGAAATGTGTCAACTCGCATTAAAGAACACATCTCTGATGTTAAAAATAAACGAACCTCAAAATCTGCAGTTTGTGAACATTCCATAGACAAGCCCAACCATTATTTAAGATTTGATACCGTGAAGATCCTAGCAAAAGAGAAACATTTTATACCTAGGATGGTCAGAGAAACTATTGAAATTAAAAAACATCCAAATTTCAATAGAGAAGATGGTTGGAAACTTTCATCAACATGGGATCCAATACTTAAAACATCAAAATGAAAAACCAGCAAACTGTTAGACTGCAAACTCAGGACACAGTCAGTGCCTTTTGTGTCAATCCGGGACGTTATGCGAGAAGACTGAGAAACAGATGGCGTTAATATGTATTGACAATCATGTAGTTTTTATTACTGGCAATAGATGAACAACACCTTAGTCTATCGTGACCACGGCAACTGCAAAGATGCCGAAACGTCGAAATAATTTTAAAATTAACTAAAATATACGCGATAATATCCGGTAAAAAGTGTTTTATTTAAAGTATGAATCGTGAAAATTTAAGAAAATATATAATTACCCGCTACGGAGCGGTAGTTGCAAACAAAATACGATCGCTTGAGTGCATGAAGAAAAAGAAATCACGGTTGCTGACATCGTTAAACTTTCTCAAAAGATGTCGGGATAACAACCTTCTCCCGGTATGTGTGAGAATATCTCCGAAGAAAGACATCCGGGGGAGTGCCGAAATTCTTCACCAAGCAAGCAAAAAACTACTGATCAAGTTAATACAACAACATCGGTATGACATATTTCGAACAGACGAAATTATTCAAAATTCAAAAAACGATCTTGCATTGACTCTGTCCCATTCGGATTTCGCGAAAGTTGAAGATTTTACGAATAAAAGGGCGTACTATGTCTACAACATCTATAAAAATAAACAAATTAGCAAATTTCAAAAACTCAATAACAAAAGGATGACTCATGAACCCTTTCAGCCTTCAATCAGCTCAACCACAGAGAATCAATCAACTTTTTCGCTTGAACGAACAGTTGTCAATGTGTCAAAACAAACATTGGAAACAAATGTTATAAAAGTTTTATCGAAGGGCTTAAATTTTGCACCAACTCCGTCTAGAATACCGGTAGAAGACATAATCTGTCGCGTAGAAGACTGTCTTTTCACAAACAAACTTTCAAAGGAAGATTCTGAAAGTATACGGCAAGATATCTCCGGCGTATTAAGACGCAATAGTCTACCGAAATCGAATCTTTCCAGAGAAGAACGCCTTGCATTGAAGACCTTACGCAATAATGACGAGTTAACAGTTCTCCGTGCAGATAAAGGAAATGCTACCATAGTGATGGATACATCTGAATATAACGAAAAAATCTTGGAGTTGTTAGCGGATGAAAACACATACAAAATGGTGAATTATGACCCCACCAACAGGATTATGAAGAAAACATCCACTTTAATACAAAAACACAAAGATTTGTTACATTTAGATGTGAAAAAGTTAACACCAGCAAGTGCAAAACCACCAAAATTGTATGGGTTACCAAAAATACACAAAGCTAAAGTACCTTTGAGACCTATTGTGAGCCAGCTAGACACACCAACTTACAAGCTGGCCCAGCACTTAGCAATTGTGCTCTCACAACTGCGAGGGAAGACAAGTGCATATGTAAAGGATTCTTACCATTTTGTTAGTGACCTTAAAAATCTCAAGTTAACTAACAATGAAACTATGGTTAGCTTTGATGTGTCGTCTCTATTCACCTCACTACCTGTTAGAGACTGCATTGATATAGTAAAAAGGAAGCTAAGTGAGTCAAACTTGCCCGAGGAATATGCAGAACTATTAGAGCTATGTTTAACATCTGGCTACTTCATGTGGAATAACAATTACTACATTCAAATTGATGGTGTTGCCATGGGGTCTCCGGTGTCACCTGTTGTAGCTGACATTTACATGGAGAACTTCGAGGAGCAAGCGCTCCGAATGGCACCTGTTGTGCCGAAGATATACAAGAGGTACGTTGACGACACCTACACTATATTACCTAAGCATGAAGTGACTGCATTCCTAAACCACCTCAATTCCCTTAATTCTAAAATTAAATTCACTATGGAATTGGAGCAGGAGAACAAATTAGCTTTCTTAGATGTCTTAATACAAAGAAATCCTGATGGTACACTTAGCCATACTGTTTATAGGAAACCCACCCACACTGACCGATATCTAAATGGGAAATCCCATCACCACCCGAGCCAATTATCTGCCGTAGGCAACTCTTTGTTTCAGAGAGCACATGGAATCTGCGATCCCCAACACATTAATGAGGAACTCAACCACCTGGTTAAAGTGCTGCGGGATAACGATTTAAAAACACCGCGTCGCCGTCGCAGAAACCGCGTAAAGCCACTCACAGTTTAACGAAGACCAGCATTCCTGCCTTATATAAAGGGTGTTACTGACAAGATAGGAGGCATTCTTCGGCGAGCTTCAATCAAAACTATCTACAAGCCGCACTCAAAGATAAGCCAGCATCTTCGTCCAATAAAATCAAGCATCCCTTTACAAGATCCAAGCGTTTATAAAATCGACTGTGACTGCGGGCTCTCTTATATCGGTCAAACCAAACGAAATGTGTCAACTCGCATTAAAGAACACATCTCTGATGTTAAAAATAAACGAACCTCAAAATCTGCAGTTTGTGAACATTCCATAGACAAGCCCAACCATTATTTAAGATTTGATACCGTGAAGATCCTAGCAAAAGAGAAACATTTTATACCTAGGATGGTCAGAGAAACTATTGAAATTAAAAAACATCCAAATTTCAATAGAGAAGATGGTTGGAAACTTTCATCAACATGGGATCCAATACTTAAAAACATCAAAATGAAAAACCAGCAAACTGTTAGACTGCAAACTCAGGACACAGTCAGTGCCTTTTGTGTCAATCCGGGACGTTATGCGAGAAGACTGAGAAACAGATGGCGTTAATATGTATTGACAATCATGTAGTTTTTATTACTGGCAATAGATGAACAACACCTTAGTCTATCGTGACCACGGCAACTGCAAAGATGCCGAAACGTCGAAATAATTTTAAAATTAACTAAAATATACGCGATAATATCCGGTAAAAAGTGTTTTTTTAGGGAAATTTAAATTTGAAACAAATATGTTTACTTTATAACTATCAAATTTCCAAAATAAACTATAACTCGCCAGCGTTACATACATAAACGCTTTTTTTCGTAATACTTTCCTTGAGACATACAAATGTATTTCTTATCAGGTGGGATCGATCTCAAATACAGAAATAAGCATATTCCTATTTGAAAGCACGTTGAATAAGGTCAAGTATCATATATCTTTTATTATAATATCATATATCAATACATCTCATACATACTTTTCGGTGATCAGTCTACAGTAACCTTTATGTTGGTGTTGTTGTATTTAGTTTTGTGCTGTACTTCTTCAAATACTGTAAATTACAAATAGTTTAGGTCTATAACTTAGGACAATATAATATTTTCTTCAAATTCGTTAAAACAAACAAAATTTTTACACATAACTTATTTATTTCTATTTTAAATAAGTGAATACATTTTATTTAAAAGTCTTGAAATTTTTAAAACTGAGTTTTAAATAAGTACCCAAAAAAAAAAACTCGCGAACCCAGAAATGTTAACTTAATTTTCATTTTAAGCCCTCACAGAAGTTTTATTTTAAGTTACAAAAAATAGTAAAAAGAACTCTTAAAAATGAGCTAAGTTTAATTGTAATTCTTTATTTCTCTCATAAAAATGCAAATCTTTGCTTAGTTGTTTATCCTCTTTCTCTAAAGTAAAATAGAAAAGTTATTTTTGCACTGGGATTGTAAAAGTTACAATGGCCACTAGGAACTTACACCGGAAAAAACATCTGGTCCTATTTTCACCACTTCTAAAAGGAATAACAAAGTGGACATAAAGAAGAGCTCTAAAGGAATTAAAAGATCACAATACAAAAAGTCGAATAAATGAATAAAACCATTTCACAAACTTTCTGATCACAAATGCTTACATAATAAAACCTTACAAAATAAAAGCATGCACGTGGTAAGCTAGTCTTGTGTACCTATTAAAATACACACATCACACCTCACCTATCCACCTCCCCCTCACCTCACCTCACCTCACCTCACATATCCTTAAACTAACGTGATCAAATTCTGTATGTAATAAGTACTATATGAGTTTTTCTTCAATATTGTATATATGTGAACGTCGTATTGATGCAGTTTCTATATATTACAAAAAAAATCTATTAAATAACATTCGGACTGTTAAATATCGATAACGGAGATATTTGCATAAAATGTTGTCAGATATTATAATTTTGAGCTTTACTTAAATTAGATCCCACAAAACTTAGTTATGCCACTGGGAGAGATAAAAGTCTACCCATTAAATTCTGAGTTTCATCCACACGTCGACCTAGCCATTTCGCGCTCCACGTTGTTCTTGGATTGAATAACGTTCCTTGAGGATTACACGAGTTTCAAACAAAAGTCTATTCGAAGCCTATTTCTTTAGTTTCGAACAATGGTTCACTTAATTATAGGTTTTCTTTTACAGGTCTTGTTTGCTCATCTTTTGAAAATGATGGGTTAGCTAAATGAAGCTTAGCCAGTTTTATGTAATATATCCTGTTAAAAACTTATTTCAACTACATTTGCTTTTTTGAAATAAATTCACTCACAGGTATATTATATACATAGATATAGATACACAGTCAAAATAGTTATTAGAACAGCAACTGAATGTTTATAAAGAAAGTAAAAGGAAAAATTATGGCTACACAATACATAATATACATTACTCTCTGCTTTTCTCAGTGGCCACGCTCTTCAAAAAAAAACCCAACAATGCATTGTTGTTAAGGAGGAGAGCTAAAAATCAGTCGTAAACATTGTATTCTACAAAAGCTAGGTCGACATGAGCGTCCTTCACCTCTCTTTGCTCGACTCTAACAAGACGGTGTTCAATTGTTTCCAACACGAATCAATCCTCAAAGTGCTCGAGAAAAATAGTAAAGCTCTGTTATGTTCTAAATAAATGCGAGTTATAATGATTTTTTTCATTTGATATTTCGAATTTAAAAGACATTTTTCTTATGTGTAATGTGAAAAATTAATTATAATTTTTTTTAAATATTTATGATCTCTTACAGATTATCTGAAAAGTGCAACTAACGTAGTTTAAGCAATGTACCTACTTTATTATAGTATTTAAAAAAAATTCCAATGCGAGATTAACTCATAAGACATAATCTTCTTGGAGTAACGTAATCTTAACTCACCATCTCTATGTAATAAGAATATAATGATTCTCGAGCCGAGCTTATTTTGTTAAGTTTTCTTCAGAAAACCCCTTTGTTTTCAACGAAGATCATAAAAACCGCCCTTTTTATACAGTACTTACGAGGTCAAAAGAGGAGCCAACAAATATCTGTATTCAATAGCTTTCAGAGTTGCTGTGTCTGAATAAAATTTGAACAAATAACAGATATTCCTCACGCATTCCTCAAATTGAACTCGATTTGAAAATGTCTCAGTTTTGTTGCTGTTCTGTTGGAGAAATAGAATTGCAACTGATATTGAATCGAAGATGTTTGTTCTTGGATTGTTTTGTAACAGAAACAAATAAATATCTACGCAGAAAATGTTTTCATTTATTTACGAACGATGAACTCGGTATTTACTAAATTATTTTAATAATAATTTAGAGCATAATTAGCATTGGTTTCTTTCAAGCGACTCAAACCAGTCAGAATAGAAAAAAGGCGAATAGAAAAAATGAGTATTTGTATGTAGGTGTCTATGCATGTTCATCTGATCCCTCATAACTTCTAAACTACTTATGATAATTTAACAAATGAGGTGTATTAATGTATAGTGTACTAATCGTTCGCTGATCGACTTTAAAAAAAATGATAAACTCGAAAAAAAATTTCAATGATACGTGTTTGATATCAAATCAAAGAGCTTAAAGAGCACTTTTTAATGCACCAAATTATTTGGAATAATTTATGGGGGTGATTCAATGAGCCAACCATACTTTTTTCCAAACCTACCGAAAATACTTTAAGGTATAGTAAATACGTATTTCGTTATGGATTCCGTCATAATTTTGTTATAACTTTATTTTCAAAAGTGTGTAAGTAGTAATAATGGCGTAAGCTGGGAGTTCCTCCCCGGGGTGAAGGCGGTAAACAGTAATATTGCTGGCAAAAACCCAGATTTAATAACTATGCCTTCGGGCACATGTTGTTTATTACGATAGTAGATACCTAGTGGATGTGTCGTTGTGACCCGGCAGGGGAGAGGAAAAACCGCATTTCAAAGGTTTTTTAAATTTTTATTTTATTTATTTATAATGGCATTAAAGTATTTCATAATACAAAGACAACGAGTTCTGAAAAGTACTTCGTTTTATTTATTATGCATAATATTTTGTTTTTTCTTCTTGTACTTAATGCTAGCATACTAATTACAAATCATGTCTTTTCGTCAAATAGTGTATGTTTTAAATGTTTTTATCAAACAACTTATCAAAAATTTTTTCATAAACTCATCAAGAGAATTACAAAAAAAGTCAATATCAAAGAATTTCTTATTATAGTTAGTGATACAACGAAAAAAAAAGTTATCACGAGTGTAATTTTTACGAAGCTTTCGAGTCTATGAGGTTATTTAGTATATTAAACAGAAAAGTATCCTTACAGTTCCATTCATGATATTGTTTATTTAAGCTATGAACCATTTCATATCAATATTTAATATTTGGTAGAACTTTTTAACCAAATTTGATCATAAACTAATACGAGTGGTTGATTTTGTTTTCATTTTCAAAACAAAAACACTTAACTAAGGAGTAAAATACAAACAGGATAATACCAAAGGTGAAGTTTAGTGACAATTGTAAATTATTTATTCTTTAATTTCTAACATTATTAACAATTTGTTAGCTGTAGTGACATTATATAATTTAGTGAACAATATTTAAAAGTAATTATCTAAACTTTGTTCGTTATTTGACGGTCAAAAATTTATTTGTTATTATTACTTCAGCTTATAAACAAATTGTTCGTTACGTTGTAATTATAAATATTAAATAATTCAGCTGTAGTAGTCACTATAAAAAAATTGTAAATAATAACATCTCCAAATAATTGGTTAGTAATTTAGACTTTGTTTCTAAGATCATAATAAGATCTAAAAAATCCTTCCTCGTGAGGAATTACAAAGGTTAACAAATGTTTCAATGTTTGATACTTAAACGTGTTTGTAAGTTTAGTATATTATCCAATTACACGTAAAACAATGCAACGAAAATATTACCACAAAATAATTAAAATAATAAATAAGTTCAAAGACTAAAACTTGAATATTCAGAAGCCATATATAAATAACTATTATAAACGTTAAAATATGCTACATCAAAAAAATGAATCCATTGCGAATGTTACAATTTTCACTGAGAAAAGGGAAAGGGAAAAAAGCCTTGAAATTTCTTACTTTGCCCTTCTCCAAAATATTTTTTAGGTACAGTTCTTTGATGGTGTTTACACTAGTGTTAGTATTAGTTTAAGACACAAAGGCCCAAAGGCTGCTAAAACAGATCCATAAAAAAAATTATCTATCTAGATTTGGATTGCCGGATGAAAGGACTTGTCGTAAGCGTTCACTAAATATATATTTAATTGTAGTTTTAATAATTGAAATAATAAACATTGTTAGAAAATGTTCTTATTTATATTTCAAACTAAACCATTATTATTATAGCTTGTATACTTTGTCACCTTCATTCAATTGGTTTAAAAATAAATGGAATAAAGATTTGATACGTATCTGTGTCCTATATTTTTAACTCTAATTAAGGAATCGTCGTCGTCGCAGCCGACCGAACTTGTTTTTGGCCTAGTTCTAACCACAACAGATATGGGTAAAAATTAAGATTATAAAAACGAATTTTTTTAAATTCTGAACTAAAAATAATATTTTGAAATGTAATATAACTAATTAACGTAATTATATTTCATTAAAAAGTCATCATATTATCTTATCAAATAATAATGGTATTAACATTTATGTACATTTCTTATTAGCCTTAGAACTGTATCTTTCTGAAAAATCGATATTGGTTTTTACAATGTATACGTATGAAACTGAAAAACCAGTTTTATCTATAAGTTTATGGTTTGCAATTTATTTCATAACTTTTGAGGTTAAGATTTTTATATTTCGTGTCCTTCAAGCTGTAATCCTCATATTTTAAATCTCAATGAATACGAGTTTTGACAGTGTCAAAAAATAGTCATGAAATAGTGATAAATAGTCATACATGTAAAAAAAATAGTCGTAGTATAGTTTCGGCGTTATAGCTGTAGGTTGGTGAGGATTATTGCTTGAACGTCAAGCTGTAATCCTCACCTCTCGCCCAAGCAAACGGTAAGTTACGCGTCTGTACATCCATAGAAATGTAGGGAAAAAAAAAGTTTTTAGTTTCAAGTGAAATCAGCTCAAAATTATTTTGGTTTCGTACGACTATTTCATAACTATTTTTTGGCATAAACATTAGACTGAAAGTCGAAGGCTTTCCGGAGAAATTGGAAGTTTTCAAATGTTCAAACCATAATCCTCACCAGGACTTTATATCTCTGGAATCTTTCATCAACTATTTCTGAGATTTGGCATGTCGTTATCACTATTTCATGACAATTTTTTGGAACCTAAACCAAGTCGATATACCTTACCGTTTGCTTGCACTAGAGGTGAAGATTACAGCTTGACGTTCAGGCCATAATCCTCACCAACATATAGCTATAAAGCTGAAACTATAATACGAATATTTTTTTTACATGCATAACTTTATCACTATTTGATGACTATTTTTTAGCATTGTCGAAATTCGTTTTCAATGAGTTTTCAAATATGAGAATTACAGCTTGAAGGCCCTATACTATATATTATCCAAAAACGCAAAAAAAACACATGCTATTTATTTACTTTTTGTGGCGATTTACTTTTACACTAGTACATGTATACAAGTAGCAATAATTGGTAAATAAAGCTAACTGTTATTTTTAATGACAATAAAATAAGGCAGGTTTTCCTAAAAATTATCGTGAAGACCAGTTTGAGGGTCCAGTTCAATGTTACAACGATGAAAATGGTATTCATATTTATGAACTCCGTTGATTTTTCTAAAAAGTATTATAATGCTATCATGTGTATAATGTGCTTTTAAAATCAAAAGTCTTGACTGCAATAATTTGTCAACTTACCCTAATGCTACTTAGTTTATTTTTAAAATTTTATATAATCAAATAAATACACAATAAAATCTCCTTAGTCTATTTTTTCTAAAACAAAAAAATTATCATCTTTTAAATAAAATAAAATATATTCAACTAGAAAAGAAAATAATAATAATAAATATTTCTAACAATCACACCACATTATCTAGCCCAAATCAAGAATCATTAAAGAACTTGTGTTATGGATACTAGATAACGGATAAAAAAACTTAAGAAATAAATAAACACATATAGATATTTTTAATATATAAATATTAGAAATAAACTTAAATAATAATAATAATAATATATAAGTTTTTTAAGGATACGAAAAAGCCAAATCAATATAATTTCTACCGTCTCTTAAATTGAAACACATTCAAATTCAAATATGCTTAACTTTCTTTTTTACTTACTTGTTGTTTATATTCCCAAAAAGTCGAGCATTCACATCACGTATTTCGTATAAAAATCTCACAGAAATTTTGAACAAAAACGATCAACAGTATTTCACAATACTTTTCCGAATTTTTTGATATCCCCTTTTACAGATAGAGATTTGTATTGGTCAGAAATATTTTTTTATGCACGAACGTAAAACATTTTCGTATGTCAATAGGCGGCGCTTCAACTATCAAGTACGACACGAGCTCGCTGCTCGACAGTTCACTTGCAACTGAAACTCAAACCTGAATATTACAACATTTACGTATCCTGAAAATGACACGACACTGTTATTCTTGACAAGAAAACTTGACATACGGAGAACAGTAGCAATCCCAAATTCATTTCGCCCTGGAGAACAAACCTAACTGCAGCACAATTCAGAAAATTTGCAATTTCGCAAATTGTCTGCCAGTTTCTTGAGAGATTAAATGCATGTGCTTTGTTACGTACCTACTACAAAATAGTTGAACTGTAGCATATGTATTCCTGAATTCGGTAACTCATATTATACTTTTAAAAGTCTTAAGAATTAAAAAAATAAATAATTACAATGATAGTGGATGTGGAAGGTTTATAGGGCTAGAGTTTACAACGTTGTGACGATCTCGTAATAATCAAAGTTTAGTAATGCTCGTCCTACAAAAATATATAATCTATAGTTTGCTTTTTTAAAAATTAGTTATGGTGACTTTGCCGACGCTTAAAAATAGCAGTTAATAATTTTTTTTACTACGTGACCCACCGGATGGTAATTGGCTTCTGCACCCATAGGCATTATTAATTGTAGGTGTTTTATTTATTAACAGTCATTGTGATAATTATATCAAGACCAAAGATGCGTCGCCGACCATAGGCTTCAGTTGGAGTTGCCTTTGGTCCAGTAATTGCACTGCCTGTTCCATATCTTTAACCAGAACACAGTCACGTAAACGTGATTACTATGGCGATGAAAATAGGAAGGACTGTGTTACTTCCCCAGACGAGACCTTAACATAGATAATTTACAACCACTAACAGTAATCAATTTTTTTTTAACAAAACAGGTTTCACATTAATAGACCTTTTTTTATGATTATGTTATTTATATTTATACTTATATGGTGTTTCCTTTGATATCGGTACACTAACCTGTATATATTCTATGAACACTGGACTGGCTTTGTCATATACAAATAACATCAAATTATTTGTTCCAATTTAAAGCTCCTCTAGCTATTAATCTCAGGAAGTTTTGGACTTATACCTGAAATATCATTTGTTCTAAAAGAAGTACAAGTAGCGTCCTGTTTCGTAGCCTTACCTCATACGCCGGAGGTCCCAGGTTGGAGTCCTGGCCGGGGCATTCATTTGTGTAATGAATATGGATGTTTGTTCTCGGGTCATGTTTGTTCATATTTATATATGTACGTTTATTCTGGGTGTCCCCACAGTTTACTGTATGTTTATCCATAACACAAGCTGTAATATACTTACAATTTAATAATCTCTTTGCTTGTTCTTTCCTGTTACTTTATTCTTAATTTTATCTTCGTTTCGTGTTTTTTATAATTATTTGATTTTTCTAAAATTGTTTACTTTATTGTCAAATCTTGTCAACTCAATTTTTTATGACAGCAATGGAGGCTGCCATGCAAACTAAGCCTCTTTCTTACACACGGATTCTTGCAAAACTATTGTAAGAAAATATATTCTATTCCTGGCTAATAATATTAAATTCAAAATTTCAAATTGCAGTTCCGATTGCTGACCTTAGAACGGCAGTCTCTTGCAATCCATCTTTCTGGTAACATATCGAGTCTTTTGCAAACCATCCTTCTGGTAACATCTCGAGTCTTTTGCAAGCCATCCGAATACAACTCCAATATACTGCAAGTCTTCAAATTCATGCTGATGCAGAAGCCACTGAATCCTGCAATGGAAAAACCTTTCGCCGCTGCCTTCTATGGGAGTATCTTACTCAAGACTCTACCTGCCTGCAGCAGACCATGCTGACCCTCCTTGCCGAAGGAACCTTGCTGATACTTACGAAGGAGCCTGCGGAGCCTGTTCCCGAGGCTGTCTGACTTGACCCTGCGACACTCAGGATCCTGCTCCTGCTGCTGAACCTGAAGAGACCTGTCTACCGCCTGCTCCTGCTGTTGATCCTATCTGCTGATCCTGCACGTGCCAGAGCGCCAGTCGGCGCCTGAGCGCCTATCTGCTGATCCTGCACGCGCCTAAGCATCTTCAACATGGAAACCTTCACGGCGACTCTCATCGATAAATCACGTCCGTGGTTTTTTTTATAAAAAACTTTTATTACGTGACAAAGCTCTGCTTATCTTTAGAACATACAGTTGATGTGTTTGTCTGGAGATTGATTATTTTTACTATTAAGGCAGAAACCTGGTTTTTACGAATTTCTGATTTTAAGAAATAATTAATCATAACCCAACCTCATCCCGGGGTAGATGCTAAAATAATTGCTGTATTTTACAAGAAATCTCCGCTCCCTCCGCCCGTCTTTCTCCGCGAAAAAGCACGATGGACCGTAGTATCTAATCTTTGCAAAGAGCAAAAAATCAACTATCTCAAAGCAACCATCGCAGGCGATTCAATTATAATCCAGGTCGCGACCATCGACAACTTTCGCGCGTTCACCAGGTTACTTTCATTAAAACAAATCGCTTATCACACCTACGCCCTCTCGGAGGAACGTAAGATCCGCGCAGTACTACGGGGCGTCCCGTTCGAGCTCGCGAACGAAGAAATCCTCGAGGACCTTAAGTCCCAGGGTTTCCCAGCCGAAGCAGTGCACAAGATGCACTCCTACCGTGGTAGGCGTTTTCCTTTAGCTCTAGTTATCCTGTCCAATACTCCCAACTCGAAGGAGATCTTCAGAGAGGCTTGCACAATTTGCGGACTCTCAAACATCTCCGTCGAGCGTCCCAACCCCCGCGGTCACCCTGGGCAGTGCCACCGCTGCCAGCTCTATGGCCACGCAGCGGCTAACTGCTCAGCTCCCCCCAGGTGCGTTAAGTGCCTGGATCCCCACATAACGAAGGAGTGCACTCGCAGTCCCGAATCCACTTCCCCCCCTGCCTGTGTGCTGTGTGGCCACTCCGGCCACACAGCTAACTACAGGGATTGCCCGCGCGCTCCTCGCACCACCGCTAAGATGGCCGCGCCTAAACCGGCACCGCCGCACACTCCCGCTAACTTCCTGCCGCTGCGCAACCGGGGTCCCCCGGAAGCAAAGCTCGTTCAGCCGACGCCTACTCCGGCTCTGTCTTGGAGGCAGTGTCCGGCCGTTCCGCCTGCACCTTCCCGACCTATCCCAGCTCCCGTAGCTTCCGTAGGGCCACGTCCTGCTCCGTCATCTTCACCTCAGTCGTCGTTGGCTGAGGACATGAAGACCATGTTCGACGTCATTCAAAACGTCGATATTAACGAAATTTCCGTACTCGCACGCAAACTGCGAGCCGCCCGCTCTCCTCAAGAGCGTTTTTTTGTGTTAGCCGAGCATCACTCGCTTCTAAGTTCGTTATAAATTTTATTTTTGTATAAATTCGTAAATTATAATGTCTAGACCCGCAAATCCCGCGTCCGGTCGTATTAAACCCAAGGGCTTATCCCTAGTATCTTTTAACGCTCATAGCCTTAGCACCAACCTTCCTGAGCTCAAACTGTTCCTTTAGAACAAAGAACCTGACTTATTGCTTGGTTGCGCCGCAAATTAATAGATTATAGTTTTCAAATATCACGTGCGAATAATTGTCATTTTCGTTCATATTAAAATTGCTAACTCCTTCCGTTCCTTGTCCCCCGCCCCTTCCCCGCACTTGCCTCTCTGTCGCCATTGTTTTATGTCGTTTTGGAAGAAAAACGCTCGCATGCAATCTCTCGCTCGCAAAATCAAATGTTGGACAGTTATCAGTGAACCTATGTGCAGTGAAAATTATCTAAGTGCTTTATAACGCATGTGAATCCATATGATATAATTGAATTATCATCAAATTCACCTTAACAAGTGTAATCGCCGGTGCCGGTTTCGTTCATGTCAACGAGCCACGGGCAACCACAGGTACCTATCTTTCTTTTCCTTATTCCTATTCATATCTGAAGGTGTTAGCAATTAAATTTAAAATTATTAATCAACCGCATACAGTCCTATACTTTGATATCTAATTAGCATCCGCAACGGAGGGTTGAGGAGTGGTATTGGATGGGCGAAGAGCCGGGATGGGATTCGTGTGTGCAGCGGGGCGCTGCCTCCAGTTCTCTGGAACAGGCTTCGGCTGAGTATGCTTTGCAGCCGGAGGAACCCGGCTACGCAGCGGCGGAAAGTTTTCTTGGCAAGGGGCGGGGCCTGTTTGGGTGCCGCCCTCTTAGGATTGGAACGCATACAACGGGGTGCACGAGGGCAGCCCCTCTAATTTGCGGTATGGCCGGACTGGCCACAAAGCACGCAATCGGGAGGAGAGGGAGTTTCAGGAGGGCGATTGCACTCCTTAGTGAAGTGAGGGACCAGGCACTTTACGCGCCTGGGCAGGGCGGCGCAGTTGGCCGCCGCATGCCCGTACAACTGGCACCGGTGGCATTGGCCGGGGTGACCGCGGCGATGAGGCATCTCGATTGAGATGCCAGAGAGGCCGCATATGATGCTGACCTCTTTGAAGATCGTCCTGGACTTGGGGACGTTGGCGAGAACCATAAAAGCGAAGGGTGACGCCTTCCGTACTTGCTGTGCATTTTATGCACCGCGAGTGCCGGAAAGCCTTGGGACTGCAGATCCTCTAGGATAGCCTCGTTCGATAATTCGAACGGGACTCCCCTGAGTACCGCTCTGATCTGAGTGTGGTAAGCATATTGCTTACCGGTGAGGAGCTTGGTAAGAGCTCGGAAATCGTCGATCGACGTGACTGAGATTTTAATTGAATCACCCGAGTTGGTCGCTCGGGTGTAATGAATCTTGTGCTCTTTGCACAAAGTCGAAACCTCGGACCATTTTGCCTTTTCCCGAAGGAATACGGGTGGTGGAACCTGAGGTTTGAATGAAGCCGGGGTAGGGGGTGGAGTCACTTTAAGTGACATTAATGGGGCCGGGGCGGGTGTTGCAGGCGCCGGGGTAGCTGGCGTTGAAGTCGCCGCGTTGGGTGTTGAAGACACCGGGACAGGCGTTGAGGACCCCAGGGCTTGTTTCAAGCGCTTCTTAGAGCGCTTCTTAACAAGGGTGAATGAGGGTGGCTCAGAGCCAGTTGGGGTGGCGTCCGGGAATAACTCGGTCGCGGGTGCGCGCTTGCGGCGCGAAGGGGCGTCTGCTTCGCACTCCATGTCACTGGAGGAAGGATGCGGGAGGGCCTAAGACCAGAGGGGTCTGAAGGGGTTGTTGGGGTGCCAGAGAGGCTATGTTGTCTGTTATGAGTTGAGGGTCTCAAAAAACGCCTTAAAGGTGTTCATAATTTCGGGCGAGGCCATAGCGGCGGGTTGGGGATGGAAAACAATATATAAATATATATTTTATGAACCTACCAACGATGACTAACTTCCTAAAACCACCCTACACGCAGTAGGGCGGTTGGGAACGACGCGGATAACTTACTCGAACACGAAGACTCGAAGTCCTGGAACGCAGAGCTTGCCGGAGCGGCGACGGCGACGCAGGTCGGCGACGTCGGACTGCAGGCAACCAACGAAGATTCGTCGTGAAAACGACGGTTCTTTGAAATTTAAGAAATACGGTACGAAAACCTGAGTCGTGAAAACGACCCGTGAAATTTGGGGTGCTCAAATAGTGCGGGGACTAGAGAGCGGAAAAGGCGTCTACGATTGACGTGTGAACGAATCCGCACGCAAACCGAGACTGGCGACCACTGCGAGTTCGCTCCATGGTAATAATAGTTCGTCACTCTCTGTAACCGTACAGCCGCCGCCACCGCACGCGCTCGAACCGCGGGCTGCGCGCCCTCGCTTCGCTCGCGCCGCCGCCGCCGCCGTTGTCGACGATGCGCCCGCGCCTTCCCGCACCTCAGCTTCAACCGACGCACACACTTCGGTTTCGTCTTTAACCCCGCCCGCACCATCGCGTACCGAAGATGTAACCCTTTGTTCGTTGTCAGATAGTAAATCTGTTTCGCATGTTTCTAGTACGGTATTACTGGCTACTGCGCGAGTAATAGTTTTTGATGTACACGGGAATGAACATAGTATTCGAGCGCTATTAGATAGTGCATCACAAAGTAATTTTGTTACCCGTGAGTGTTGTAATCGTTTACATCTCAACACTCAAGGACCTACCTGTACTGTTGTGAAAGGAATAGGAGGGTCAAGCAAAACTATTCAGGGTTCAGTAGTTTTACAATTTTTCTCGCATTTTAATCGTAAAATTAGTTTCGACATGGAGTCCTTGGTCGTAGACATAGTCACAGAACGTTTACCTACTATATCAGTCGATACATCAGCACTAACTTATTTTGATAATTTACCTTTAGCCGACGATACCTACGCCGTTTCCGGTAGTATTGATATGTTGATCGGTGCCTTGATCTTTCCGCACCTCCTGCTACCTCACAGGGTTCAAGGTCACCCTATAGAAACTTCACCTTGCGCTTTGGAAGTGCTTTGAAAATTCCGCGTCATGTAGGAATCACCAAAAATTCCGTAGTCAATTTAATCGGTTTCGCTGATGCGAGTGAAAGGGCTTACGGGGCTGTTGTTTATTTTCATGTTCAGAATGGCAGTGACATTTCTGTCAATCTCATAAGTGCTAAATCTAAAGTAGCACCCCGTAAGGTCGTGTCTTTCGCTCGGCTCGAATTGTGTGCAGCTCTTTTGCTTTCAAAGCTGAACAATACAGTTATAGAAGCTTGTAATAATCGCCATTCCATAGACAATATTTATGCATTTTCGGATTCTACAGTGACACTCTGTTGGATCAACTCTTACCCCATCGATGGGGAACTTTCGTTGCTAACAGGGTGGCAAAAATACAATATTTGTGTCCACCGCATAACTTTTATCACATAGCAGGTTCCATTACCCCGCTGATTGTTTATTACGCGGCCTCACACCGGCTCAGATTATAGATCATCCGCTTTGGTTTGATGGACCTCCTTGGGCCAAATCAGAGCCGTGTGAATGGCCTATTATTTCATTCGACCCGTCTATGTCTCGGAATTGCCAGAACAGAAAAAACATACTCTGCTTGTATCAAAGCCAAGAGAAGAATCCTTTATTATGACTTTAGCTAGCCGTATCTCTTCTTGGTCAAGGCTTTTGCGCTGCGTCGTTTACGTATGCCGCTTTATGAAGACGTTACCTCGACGCGACTTCATAACCGCAGCTGATTTAGATCACGCCGAACGCTTAGTACTTCGTGAATTACAAATCACTCATTTTCGACAGGAAATCGCAAATTTAGAAGCTGACAAATCTTGTTCACTTGTTTTTCAACGCCTCAAACCATTCTTGAGCGATGGCTTGATTAGGGTTGGTGGTCGTTTGCGCCAATCTGATTTAAACTTCGGTCAGAAACATCCTATTGTTCTACCAAAAAGGGATCACGTTGTAGATCTTTTAGTGGATTATCATCACAAGGTTAACTGTCATGCAGGCCCAGACTTGTTAATGTCTGTCTTACGCCAAAATTATTGGATACTGTCCGCAAGTAGTGTTATTCATAGAAGGGTACATAGGTGTCTCCCTTGTTTCCGTCTTAAACCTAAGCCAACTTTCCCGGAAATGGCTGAACACAAAACTTGTCGTGTCGTTCAATCAGCTAAACCTTTTGTTCACACCGGTACGGACTACGCTGGGCCACTTAAGGTCACTATAACTCGTGGACGTGGCATTCGCGCCACTAAGGCTTACGTCTGCCTGTTCGTTTGTATGACGACTCGCGCCGTACATATAGAATTAGCTGGAGACTTGAGTACTACTTGTTTCATGGCAGCCTTCAAACGTTTTTTATCTCGCCGTGGACCAGTTAGTCACATGTATTCGGATAATGGCACCAATTACATTGGCGCCAAACGCACACTCTCGGAACTTCATTCTTTTTTAATTTCAAAACATTTTAACTCAGAATTCGGACAAATGTTATCGCAAAATCGTATCAATTGGTCCCTAAACACTCCTGCAGCGAGTCACTTTGGTGGTAATTGGGAAACCAATATAAAGAGTCTCAAGACGCATTTATACCGTGTCATTGGTGACCAAATCCTAACATTCGAAGAGTTAAGTACCGTTCTCGCTCAAATCGAAGCGGTTATGAACACTCGCCCTTTATGTCGTACACTGTCCAGTGATCCGTGACCGACCCGCGAAGGATATTTCGGAGACTGAAGTTCATTTACTTCCGCGCCATGAATTACTGGATAAACTTGTCCAGTCATTCTGGAAACGATGGAGGACAGAATATCTGCATAGGTTGCAGTCTCGAGAAAAGTGGAACACGTCAGTCAATCCAATTACAGTCGGCACTGTCGTGATTCTCTCGACCGAAAACGCTCCTCTGCTTCACTGGCCTTAAGGGGTTGTTGAGGAGGTCTTTCCAGGAGCTGACGGTGTAACTCGCGTCGTTCGCGTCAAGACCGCGACCGGTTCGTATCTACGCCCGGTAGTGCGGCTCTGTCCCTTACCTTACCAGTAGAATTCGTTGTTTATGCAGTTAGGTTAAGTTTTCGTTTAGTAGTTTGTTAGTATATAGCAATTCATTTGTTAGTTAGTTATATTTTTTGAAGGTAACCCTTCAAGCCGGGGGGGGGGGGAATGGTTGCGCCGCAAATTAATAGATTATAGTTTTCAAATATCGCGCGCGAATAATTGTCATTTTCGTTCATATTAAAATTGCTAACTCCTTCCGTTCCTCGTCCCCCGCCCCTTCCCCGCACTTGCCTCTCTGTCGCCATTGTTTTATGTCGTTTTGGAAGAAAAACGCTCGCATGCAATCTCTCGCTCGCAAAATCAAATGTTGGACAGTTATCACTGAACCTATGTGCAGTGAAAATTATCTAAGTGCTTTATAACGCATGTGAATCCATATGATATAATTGAATTATCATCAAATTCACCCTAACAAGAGTGATCGCCAGCGCCGGTTTCGTTCCTGTCAACGAGCCACGTGCAACCACAGGTACCTATCTTTCTTTTCCTTATTCCTATTCATATCTGAAGGTGTTAGCAATTAAATTTAAAATTATTAATCAACCGCATACAGTCAACTACTTTAATATCTAATTAGCTTATGAACCGCGTCACCCTTGCTTTTCCAGGAGACATGGCTTACTCCAAACCGCTCCACGCTATTCCTTATTACGCGTTTACTTGCAACTCCGACGGTTTCGGCGGCGCCGCTATATATTACAAAAGAGGCTTCCATTGCTCTCCTCTCCCTACCCCTCCTCTCCTCAACATGGAAGCCACTGTGTGTAGATTGGCTATGACTGGTCATCCGACCATCATCTTAGCTTCAGTCTACATACCATGTGGCTCCAAACCAACCCGCAGCGACTTTGAGGCCATTCTCGCCCTCGGCCATTCAGTCATTATGTTCGGAGACTTGAACTCCAAACATACTGACTGGACGTACCTATCGACCAACACTAGCGGTATCGCTCTCCTCGACAACACTAACTCACTTGACTTAGACGTCATATCACACATGACTCCTACTCACTATCCCAACAATCCGAACTACTCTCCTGACATCCTTGACTTTGCAATTATCAAGCGAATCAATCTCGATCTCAGGTCTATCGAACCGCTCGATGACCTAGGCTCTGACCATCGCCCCGTCTCCCTCGTGCTAGGTGCACCTAACAATAACGTCACATCTCCTAAGACCTTTACCAACTGGAAAGGCTTTAAAAATACGTTAGTTTCAGCTTCAGAGGCCCCGAACTCTCCGCTCGCGATTTCGCCCGACCAATTAGATAGCCCGGATAAAATAGATTCATTAGTCAACACTCTCACTGATGCTATCAACTCAGCCATTAGCAATAACGAAGAGGTTGCTAAGCAAGGCAAACCCGCGCTTCCCCTAGCCGTCAGCAATCTCATTAAAGCCAAGAACGCGGCTCTCCGGAGAGCCAAGAAATATCCCACGCCCGCATACAGAACAGCTGCGAATCAGCTTCAACGTAAAGATAGGTCTTGCCTCGCGAAACTCCGTTACGCTCAGTTTAACGATCTCATGGAGAATATCTCCCCATCCCACCAAGCGTATTATCGAATGGCCCGAGCCTTACGCGTAGACACCGCCTCTCACGTTCCTCCTCTCACTCGTCCCGATGGCACTACTGCCTTCGAAATCGAAGAGAAAGCCGAATGCTTCGCTGACAGCATTGCCGCACAATGCTCGCCCAGCACGCAACCTGCTGATCCCTCACACATCCAGGCGGTGGAGGACGAAGTCCTCCGCAGAGACTCTCTCCCCATCACCGCCAACCCTGTCACAGTCTCTAATGACGAAATCTTGCTTATCATTAGAAATCAAAAGTCCAAAAAGGCTCCGGGTGCGGATGGAATTTCCAACCACGCACTTAAGCACCTGCCCCAGCAGGTGCTTACCTTGTTAACTATCATTTTCAATGCCTGCTTCGACCATAGCTACTTCCCAAAAGCTTGGAAAGAAGCGACAGTCATAGGCATTCCCAAGCCGGGCAAACCTCTGAACGTCCCGGCTAATCACAGACCCATCAGCCTCCTCAAGGCAATGTCTAAACTTCTCGAGAGAGTCATACTCTCTCGAATGCGGAACCATCTGTTTCCAACGGATGGCGATCCTCTCATTATTCCCCATCAGTACGGCTTTCGCGCTAAGTACTCCTGCCCTCAGCAAGTCCATCGAATCGTCGAGTATGTACTTGACGGTTTCTATCCGCGTCGTTATAAAACAGTCGCGGTTTTCTTTGACGTAGCCAAGGCTTTCGATAAAGTCTGGCACAGTGGTCTCGTTTATAAACTCTACAAGATAGGCTTACCGGATCGCCTAGTCAGGTTAATAGCGTCGTTTCTCAAAGACCGTACGTTTCGATTTAAACACGAAGGCACCCTTTCTGCGCCTCGTCCCATAAAGGCTGGAGTCCCTCAAGGCTCAGTCCTCGCCCCTCTGCTGTACACCGTGTACACCAACGACATTCCCATCCCGCCGAAAGGCGTCGAACTCGCCCTCTTTGCCGACGACACCGTACTCTATACCAAAGGCCACAGTGTTCCGCACCTTGTAACCAGACTCCAAAAGGCCGTAAACGCCCTTGGTGTATGGTTTCAAAAATGGCGCATCGATGTGAACCCTGAAAAGAATTCTGCGATGCGCTTCGACCACAAACGCCGTAATCGCTGCAACGATCCCCACATTCGAATGTTAGGTATTCCCATCCCCTTTTTTTTTTTTTTTTTTTTGGTTCCCCTCCACAGGAAGGGCAGGAGGACATAAAAAATGCTCTGACGCATACTCCGCGCGCGCGATCGGAGTTATGTGGGACTCGTCCCGACGCCTACCAGAACCATACCCACTAAAAAACCCCCTGTCGGCTCGTGCATTTTTGCCACTCAGCCTTCATCTGAGCGACGGCCAATCGGAGAGAGACGGCCGCGCTAGCGGGGCCCTTAAGGGGTCACCCGCTGGGATTTACATAGCACTGAAGGTGCTCAAAAAGAAAAGTAAATAAATAAAAAACATTAAAAATTGACAAATAAAATTGCATTAATTCGGATTTACGTTAGAATTAGAATTTACGTTAGAATTAGAATTTGCGGCCTGAAGGGCCTCTAGACCTAAAGTTAACTGAGTGCGTTCGCTCGTGTGCGCGTTTCTCGGTCTAGCGATTTTGTAAATCGAATCTAACACAGGAACAGTATATGACACTGAATCTCGAACAAGATGATTGGGATGGGATTCGGCGCGTTTGAAGAACGATTCTGAGAGTGTTTTGAGGTGCTGTTGCACTGTAGGCAGTTCAAGATCTCTGTGCAGGTCCGCGTTACGCACGTACCAAGGTGGGTTTGTGGCCCTGCGGCAGAAGAGATTTTGAACTACCTGCAGCTTATACAGGACGGAGGGTTTGGCGTGGGCAAAGACTGGCGAAGCATATGACATGACGGGTCTAACGCAGACCTTATAAAGCGTACGTTTATTTCTAAAAGACATTTTACTTTTTCTTCCTATCATACTATATAGACGGCTTAAGTAAAAACGCGCGAGTTTCGTTACTCTATCGACGTGTGGCTTGAAAGAAAGCGTCTGATCTAAGGTGACGCCTAAGTATTTGACAGTGCGCTTCCAGGGGATGGGAATACCTAACATACGAATGTGCGGATCGTTGTGGCGATTACGACGTTTGTGGTCGAATTGAATAGCAGAACTCTTTTCTGGGTTGACATCGATACGCCATTTTTGAAACCAAACACCGAGGGCGTTTACGGCCTTTTGGAGTCTGGCGATGTTATACGGGATCGCTTGACTTTTAGTGTAAAGGGCGGTATCGTCTGCAAAGAGGGCGAGTTCGACGCCTTTCGGCGGGATGGGGATGTCGTTAGTGTACACGGTGTACAGCAGAGGGGCGAGGACTGAGCCTTGCGGGACTCCAGCCTTTATGGGACGAGGCGCGGAGAGCGTGCCTTCATGTTTGAATCGAAAAGTACGGTCTTTAAGAAACGACGCTATTAATCTAACTAGGCGAGCCGGTAAGCCTATTTTATAGAGTTTAAAAACGAGACCGCTGTGCCAGACTTTGTCGAAAGCCTTGGCTACGTCAAAGAGAACCGCGATTGTTTTATAACGACGCTGAGAGCATCCTTCGAGTATGTACTCGACGATTCGATGGACTTGCTGAGGGCAGGAGTGCTTAGCGCGAAAGCCGAACTGGTGGGGAATGATGAGAGGGTCGCCATCCGTTGGAAACAGATGGTTCCGCATTCGAGAGAGTATGACTCTTTCGAGAAGTTTAGACATTGCCTTGAGGAGGCTGATGGGTCTGTGATTAGCCGGGACATTCAGAGGTTTACCCGGCTTGGGAATGCCTATGACTGTCGCTTCTTTCCAGGCTTTTGGAAAGTAGCTATGGTCGAAGCAGGCATTGAAGATGATAGCTAACAAGGTAAGCACCTGCTCAGGCAGGTGCTTAAGTGCGTGGTTGGAAATTCCATCCGCACCCGGAGCCTTTTTGGACTTTTGCTTTCTAATGAGAAGCAAGATTTCATCATTAGACACTGTGACGGGGTCGTCGGTGATAGGGAGAGATTCTCTGCGGAGAACTTCGTCCTCCACCGCCTGGATATGGGAGGGATCCGCGGGTTGCGTGCTGGGCGAGCATTGTGCCGCTATGCTGTCGGCGAAGCATTCGGCTTTCTCTTCGACTTCGAAAGCAATGGTGCCGTCGGGACGAGTGAGAGGAGGAACGTGAGAGGCGGTGTCTACGCGTAAGGCTCGGGCCATTCGATAATATGCTTGGTGGGACGGGGAGATATTCTCCATGAGATCGTTAAACTGAGTGTCACGGAGTTCCGCGAGGCGAGACCTAACTTTACGTTGAAACTGATTCGCAGCTGTTCTGTATGCTGGCGTGGGATATTTCTTTGCTCTCCGGAGAGCCGCGTTCTTGGCTTTAATGAGATTGCTAACGGCTAGTGGAAGCGCGGGTTTGCTTTGCTTAACAACCTTTTCGTTGTCGTTGATGGCTGTGTTAATAGCATCAGTTAGAGTATTGACTAATGAATCTATTTTATCCGGACTATCTAATTGGTCGGGCGAAATCGCGAGCGGAGAGTTAGGGGCCTCTAAGGCTGAAACTAACGTATTTTTAAAGCCTTTCCAATTGGTAAAGGTCTTAGGAGGTGTGACGTTAACGTTAGGCGTACCTAGCACGAGGGAGACGGGGCGATGGTCGGAGCCTAGGTCATCGAGCGGTTCGATAGACCTTAGGTCAAGATTGATTCGCTTGATAATTGCAAAGTCGAGGATGTCAGGAGAGTAGGTCGGATTGTTGGGATAGTGAGTGGGAGTGATGGGGGATATGACGTCTAAGTCAAGGGAGTTGGTGATGTCGAGGAGAGCGATACCGCTGGTGTTGGTCGATAGGCACGTCCAGTCAGTATGTTTGGAGTTAAAGTCTCCGAACATAATGACTGAATGGCCGAGTGCGAGAATGGCCTCAAAGTCGCTGCGGATTGGATTGGAGCCACACGGTATGTAGACTGAAGCTATGATGATGGTCGGATGACCAGTCATAGCCAATCTACACACCGTGGCCTCCATGTTGAGGAGAGGAGGGGTAGGGAGAGGACAGCAATGGAAGCCTCTTTTGTAATATATGGCGGTGCCGCCGTAACCGTCGGAGTTGGGCCTATCGTTGCGAGTAAACGCGTACTTAGGAATAGCATATCCCCTGGAGCTTTTTGGAGTAAGCCATGTCTCCTGGAGAAGGAATAGGTCAGGTTCTTTGTTCTGAAGGAACAGTTTAATCTCGGGAAGGTTAGTGCTAAGACTACGAGCGTTAAAAGATACTAGGGATAAGCCCTTGGGTTTAATACGACTGGACGCGGGATTCGCGGGTCTAGACATTATAATTTACTTATTTACGAATTTATGCAAAAATAAAATTTATAATGAACTTAAGAGCGAGTGATGCTCGGCTAACGCAAATAAGCGCTCTTGAGGAGAGCGGGCGGCTCGCAGTTTGCGTGCGAGTATGGAAATTTCATTAATGTCTACGTTTTGGATGACGTCGAATACGGTCTTCATGTCCTCAGCCAACGACGACTGAGGTGCAGAAGACGGAGCGGGACGCGGCCCTACGGAAGCTACGGGAGCTGGGATGGGTCGGGAAGGTGCAGGCGGGACGTCCGGACGCTGCCTCGAAGACAGAGCCGGAGTAGGCGTCGGCTGAACGGGCTTTGCTTCCGGGGGACCCCGGTTGCGCAGCGGCGGGAAGTTAGAAGGAGTGAGTGGCGGCGCCGGTTTAGGCGCGACCCTCTTGACGGTGGAGCGCGGAGCGCGCGGGCAACCCCTGTAGTTAGCTGTGTGGCCGGACTGGCCGCACAGCACACAGGCAGGGGGGGAAGTGGATTCGGGAGTGCGAGTGCACTCCTTAGTGAAGTGGGGATCCAGGCACTGTACGCACCTGGGGGGAGCTGAACAGTTAGCCGCTGCGTGGCCGTATAGCTGGCAGCGGTGGCACTGCCCAGGGTGACCGCGGGGGTTGGGACGCTCGACGGAGATGTTCGAGAGTCCGCAGATTGTGCGAGCCTCTTTGAAAATCTCCTTCGAGTTGGGAGTATTTGACAGGATTACTAAAGCTAAAGGAAAACGCCTACCGCGGTTGGAGTGCATCTTGTGCACTGCTGTGACCGGGAAACCCTGAGACTTAAGGTCCTCGAGAATGTCTTCGTTGCTGAGTTCGAACGGGACGCCCCGTAGTACTGCGCGGATCTTACGCTCCTCCGGGAGGGCGTAGGTGTGAAACGCGATTTGATTTAGCGAGAGTAGCCTAGTGAAAGACCGGAAGTCGTCGACGGTCGCTAATTGGATTTTGATTGTATCGCCAGCGTTGGCGGCTTTTAAGTAATTAATTTTGTGCACTTTGCACAAGTTGGAAACCGCGGTCCAGCGCGCTTTTTCACGCAGGAATACGGGCGGAGGGAGCTGAGGCTTCGGCGGGACGGGAGCGCAGCGCGTCGCTGGCTTCGATGTGACCGACGGAGACGCGGTTACTACGAGCGATTTTAACGGCGCGGGGGCTGGTGTTGAATACACCGGGGAGGGCTCGGGTATTGAAGATACCGAAGCCTTCTTAGAGCGCTTCTTGGAGCGCTTGGCGACGAGTTGAAACGCGGGCTCAGGAGAGCCGGTTAAGGTGACGGCATCTGACGACGTATCAGACGCGGGTTCGGAGTCGCTCCCGGGAGCGGTACGCTTACGACGCGACGCGTGAGACGATGCGACCGATTCGCAGTCCATCTCGGACGAGGCGGGAGAGCTGAAGACCTGAGGGGTCTGGACGTCGGAGGCCTGAGGGGCCGGGGACGCGATAGATGCGTGTAAGGCCTGCGTTAGTATGTCATCGGGTATGCTGACGCCGGACGCGGCGAGCACCTGGGCGAATGACCTAAGAGCGTTAACAAGGTCCATTGGAGGGCTTGGGATAATATGAAATATATAAATATATAATGTATGCCTAGGTTCCCTAGCAAACCTAGCGCCTATTTATATAACAAATGCCTAGAATTCCTAAATAAAAACCTAGCGAACCCTAGCGGCAAACCTCCCTACCAGCGGTAGGGGGGCTGGGGAGAATAAATTAAAACTAACCGTAGTACGCCGAAGGTCGCTACCTAGAAACCTAAAAAAAGGGTACGCAGGTAAAGAGTTGACCGCGTTAGGGTCAACCTTTACCGACAGAAAGGACAAATACACACACGAAAAACACACAGATATGATAAAAATAAATATGAAATAGGAGAAAAATAAATAAAATAGAGAAGAGAAATAAAATAAAAATAAAAAGGACTGGTTCAGTACAAATTCGTTGTCACCGTTAAGTATCCTTTGCACTGAGACCAGACTACTTACGCTGGGCACAACACTGCACTCAGCACAAGCACAACACAACTTAGCACAGCACTTTGAAGACTAAGGGGCTTAGTCGCAAAGAAAAAACGCACTTCGATAGCACTCAGAGGGAGTAGTAAAACCCTGGAAACCGCAGCACGGAACCAACTCGCTAAACCGTGACGTCAGTAGACTGAACGCCACGGAATATCGGGGAGTGACCAAACAACGGAGAACGGGGTCTTGCACGTCCGCACTGGGCGGTGATCGGAGCGAGAATGTTCCCATCCCCTGGAAGCGCAGCATTAAATACTTAGGCGTCACCTTAGATCAGACGCTTTCTTTCAAGCCACACGTCGATAGAGTAACGAAACTCGCGCGTTTTTACTTAAGCCGCCTATATAGTATGATAAGAAGAAAAGGTAAAATGTCTCTCAGAAATAAACGTACGCTTTATAAGGTCTGCGTTAGACCCGTCATGTCATATGCTTCGCCAGTCTTTGCCCACGCCAATCCCTCCGTCCTGTATAAGCTGCAGGCAGTTCAAAATCTCTTCTGCCGCAGGGCCACAGACGCACCTTGGTATGTGCGCAACGCGGACCTGCACAGAGATCTTGAACTACCTATAGTGCAACAGCACCTCAAAACACTCTCAGAATCGTTCTTCAAACGCGCCGAATCCCATCCCAATCATCTTGTTCGAGATTCAGTCTCATATACTGCTCCTATGTTAGATTCGAAATTCAAAGTCGCTAGGCCGAGAAACGCGCACACTGGCGAACCCACGCAGTTAACTTTAGCTCTCGAGGCCCTTCAGGCCGCAAATCCTAATTCTAACGTAAATTCTAATTCTAACGTAAATCCGAATTAATGCAATTTTACTTTTCATTTTTAATGTTTTAATTATTTACTTTTCATTTTGAGCACCTTCAGTGCTATGTAAATCCCAGCGGGTGACCCCTTAAGGGCCCCGCTAGCGCGGCCTCTTTCTCCAATTTGCGGTCGCTCAGATGAAGGCTGAGTGGCAAAAATGCACGAGCCGACAGGGGGTTTTTTAATGGGTATGGTTCTGGTAGGCGTCGGGACGACTCCCACATAACTTCGATCGCGCGCGCGGAGTATGCGTCAGAGCATTTTTTATCCTCCTGCCCTTCCCGTGGAGGGGGTCAAAAAAAAACGACCGCGCCCGCGAGTCAATGTGAACAAGCACTAGCCGTAGCCTATTCGGTCTAAAAAGACGTTGCCTCCAGCGCCAAAATGGCGGAAGTCAAACTGGCACGAAAATCATTTGACAATAGCCATGGATGTGTGTGAAACAATAAGAGGATCTCTCTCTGTCTCCTTAGGACATTTAAAATTGATCAAATTCTGAAATTTCTTACATTATGTGCTCGTAATTACTGCACATGAATAAAGCAACTTTGATAACAATAAATTTTACACGCCCAGTCAAGTTTTAAATAAATTTGGTGTCGTGGATTGAAGAATATATAGGTAATAAGTTTAATGGTTTCTTTCTTTTATTTCCTATAATTCGACTTTGAGTCGAATAGCAAACTTGATATTAAAAAAAAGCTCCAAAGTTTATGTTTCCATTTTTGGTCCTAAATAAAAAATTTTATAACATTCTGAATGAAATAATCTTAAAAACTTAGTGAACATAATGGTAAAAACACATAGCGTATGCAAATTTGAACTATCACACAATCACTAAAATTTAAATAAATCCTTAAAACTAAAGACATTCAAGTCGTAAGCCGATTTTATGTATGTATGTTTAAACACCTAAATGCCTTGGTTCTCACACATTATGTACATTTTAGTTTGATCTCAAAGCCAACATACACGAATTCTGTATTAAAAGCTTATCAGCTAACAGCTACATATAGTAAGTATTATATTTGCTTTTCTTCTATATTGTAAGCCTTGTACTAATGCAGTTTCTTTTAATTCCGTAACATATGTAGTTACGGAATTAAAAGTTAAAAATAAAAGTAAAAAATTAAGTAACATCTAAACTATTTATTAAAATATTTGCACAAATTTCTTACAATTTTGTGCTTTGATGAAGTTAAAAACCAAAAAACGAAGGTATGTCATGGGTCAGATAGAAAAGATAAAAGTCTACTGATTGAGTTACGAATTTCATCCACACGCCAACCTAGCTATGTGGCGGTCCACGTTGTTCATGGATTGAATAACGTCCCTGGAGTATTACATGAGTTTCGAACGTTAGTCCATTTGTCTAAGTGCTTGTTCACGTAGGAAAGTGCGGGCGCGGGCGCGGTGGATGTGGCGAGCTCTTGTTCACGTTGGCCGCCAAGTGTTTGCGCGAGTGACGTGCTGTCAGAGGTTGGAAAGATGGTCGACGGTCTTTTATTTTTAAATGAAAATTCATAACTTGAGTGGGAGATGATAAAAATTAGAATTGGTGTGCAGGAAATTAATAAAAAAAGAGAACGTTATGGTGAATTTCATACTTTATATAGTAATTTGAGAGAACATCTTTTAAGATTTTTTGGATATACCAGGATGACCGTCAACTGTTATTTATTTTTATTTATTTATTTGGAAAACACCTGTTGTGTTAATAACAATTAATTCTGTACCATACAGTCGAGATTACAATCATGCAAATCCATATTGCTATCCTAAAAGTGTTTACACGACAACTTCCGCAATAAAAAGTTAGTTAAAGTATATGATAGATTAATATCGAAGCTATACATAAAAGAAACAAAGCTTAACGTAAAATTTTGGTTAACCTATAGTTTACATACGGTTTGGAAATATCTTATTACACTTTTATAAAAATTATTCTTAGGTAATGTCCCTGAGGATACAGACAAGCAGAGAGCGAAAACGGAGAGGTGACGGATTAAATATATCAAGATAAGCGCATCGACCACCGTACTCTTCATAGAAGCGACAAAACCTGGCCAAAGGCAAAACTTCTTTGATTACAGCACTGATCTTTCTTCTGTATTAAACGACGTGATGAATTGGTAAAAGCGTGCTATCGTTTCTAGCGACAAGTTCAAAATGGTTGAACTTACCTGACGTCACGAGTGAATCGCGCGCTTCGCCGCTAGTATGACGTGAACACACACAAACATCTCACGTGTTTGACATTGCCGCGAGCGCGCCGCGCGCGCCCTTCGCTAGCTTGCCCTCTACTTAGATCGCATGTGCTTTTTAGACCGCATGTGCTTTTTTTTTGTGCTTTTTATACGTGAACACTTGGATATTAGATCATACGTTCATTCTCGCTCCGATCGTCATTCTCGCTCCGATCGCCACGCGGTGCGGACGTGCAAGCCCCGTTCTCCGTTGATCGGTCCTCTCCCGCTATTCCGTGGCGCTCAGTCTACTGACGTCACAGTCTAGAGTGTTGGTTCCGTGCTACGGTTTTCAAGGTTTTCTACTCCGTCTGAGTGCTATCGAAGTGCGTATTTTTCTTTGCGACTAAGCCCCTTAGTCTTCAAAGTGCTGTGCTAAGTTGTGTTGTGCTTGTGCTGAGTGCAGTGTTGTGCCCAGCGTAAGTAGTCTGGTTTCAGTGCAAAGGATACTCAACGGTGACAACGAATTTGTACTGAACCAGTCCTTTTATTTTTATTTTATTTCTCTTCTCTATTTTATTTATTTTTCTTCTATTTTTCATATTTATTTTTATCATATCTGTGTGTTTTCGTGTGTATTTGTCCTTTCTGTCGGTAAAGGTTGACCCTAACGTGGTCAACTCTTTACCTGCGTACCCTTTTTTAGGTTTCTAGGTAGCGGCCTTCGGCGTACTACTGTTAATTTTAAGTTTTCCTCCCCAGCCCCCCTACCGCTGGTAGGGAGGTTAGCCGCTAGGATTTTGCTAGGTTTTAGGAACTAGGCATCTTTTATTATACATATATTTATTAATATTACTGTCCCAACTCTCCCTTATGGATCCGCTAAGCGTTATTAACGCGTTCACCCAGGCACTTGCTGCGGTAGGCGTCTACATCCCGAATGACATCATAACGCAGGCCTTGCAGGCATCAATCGCGTCCCCGGCCCCTCAGGCCTCAACCCCGGCCCCTCAAGCCTCAAACCCGGCCCCTCGGGCTTCAACCCCGGCCCCTCAGGCCTCAAACCCGGCCCCTCAGGCCTCCAACGTCGAGACCCCTCAGGTCTACAGCTCTTCCTCGTCTCCCGCCTCGTCCGAGATGGACTGCGAATCGGTCGCATCCTCTCACGCGTCGCGTCGCAAGCGTACCGCTCCCGGGAGCGACTCCGAACCCGCGTCTGATACGTCATCAGATGCCGTCACCTTAACCGGCTCTCCTGAGCCCGCGTTTCAACTTGTCGCCAAGCGCTCCAAGAAGCGCTCGAAGAAAGCTTCGGTATCATCAATACCCGAGCCCTCCCCGGTGTCATCAACACCAGCCCCCGCGCCGTTAAAATCACTCGAAGTTACCGCGCCTCCGTCGGTCCCATCGAAGCCAGCGACGCGCTGCGCTCCCGTCCCGCCGAAACCTCAGCTCCCTCCGCCCGTCTTCCTGCGTGAAAAAGCGCGCTGGACCGCGGTTTCCAACTTGTGCAAAGAGCACAAAATTAATAACTTAAAAGCCGCCAACGCTGGCGATACAATCAAAATTCAATTAGCGACCGTCGACGACTTCCGCGCGTTTACCAGGTTACTCTCGTTAAATAAAATCGCGTATCACACCTACGCCCTCCCGGAGGAGCGTAAGATCCGCGCAGTACTACGGGGCGTCCCGTTCGAACTCAGTAACGAAGACATCCTCGAGGACCTTAAGTCTCAGGGTTTCCCGGTCACAGCAGTGCACAAGATGCACTCCAACCGCGGTAGGCATTTTCCTTTAGCTTTAGTAATCCTGTCTACTCCCAACTCGAAGGAGATTTTCAAAGAGGCTCGCACAATCTGCGGACTCTCGAACATCTCCATCGAGCGTCCTAACCCCCGCGGTCACCCTGGGCAGTGCCACCGCTGCCAGCTATATGGCCACGCAGCGGCTAACTGCTCAGCTCCCCCCAGGTGCGTTAAGTGCCTGGATCCACATTTCACAAAGGAGTGCACTCGCACTCCTGAATCCACTTCCCCCCTGCCTGTGTGCTGTGCGGCCAGTCCGGCCACACAGCTAACTACAGGGGTTGCCCGCGCGCTCCGCGCTCCACCACCAAGAGGGTCGCGCCTAAACCGGCGCCGCCGCTCACTCCTGCTAACTTCCCGCCGCTGCGCAACCGGGGTCCCCCGGAAGCAAAGCCCGTTCAGCCGACGCCTACTCCGGCTCTGTCTTGGAGGCAGCGTCCGGCCGTCCCGCCTGCACCTTCCCGACCCATCCCAGCTCCCGTAGCTTCCGTAGGGCTGTGTCCCGCTCCGTTATCCGTACCTCAGTCGTCGTTGGCTGAGGATATGAAGACCGTGTTCGACGTTATTCAAAACGTCGATATTAACGAAATTTCCGTACTCGCACGCAAACTGCGAGCCGCCCGCTCTCCTCAAGAGCGTTTATTCGCGTTAGCCGAGCATCACTCGCTCCTAAGTTCGTTGTAAATTTATTTTATTTTATTTTTGTTTTTATTTTTTTTTATTTTTTTTTTTCGTATACAATCGTAAGTAAGTAAATTATAATGTCTAGACCCGCGAATCCCGCGTCCAGTCGTATTAAACCCAAGGGCTTATCCCTAGTATCTTTTAACGCTCGTAGCCTTAGCACTAACCTTCCCGAGATTAAACTGTTCCTTCAGAACAAAGAACCTGACTTATTCCTTCTCCAGGAGACATGGCTTACTCCAAACCGCTCCAGGGGATACGCTATTCCTAAGTACGCGTTTACTCGCAACGATAGGCCCAACTCCGACGGTTACGGCGGCACCGCTATATATTACAAAAGAGGCTTCCATTGCTGTCCTCTCCCTACCCCTCCTCTCCTCAACATGGAGGCCACTGTGTGTAGATTGGCTATGACTGGTCATCCGACCATCATCATAGCTTCAATCTACATACCTAGTGGTACCAGACCAATCCGCAGCGACTTTGAGGCCATTCTCGCCCTCGGCCATTCAGTCATTATGTTCGGAGACTTTAACTCCAAACATACTGACTGGACGTGCCTATCGACCAACACCAGCGGTATCGCTCTCCTCGACATCACTAACTCCCTTGACTTAGACGTCATATCCCCCATCACTCCCACTCACTATCCCAACAACCCGACCTATTCTCCTGACATCCTCGACTTTGCAATTATCAAGCGAATCAATCTTGATCTCAGGTCCATCGAACCGCTCGATGACCTAGGCTCCGACCATCGCCCCGTCTCCCTCGTGCTAGGCGCGCCTAACGATAACGTCACATCTCCTAAGACCTTTACCAACTGGAAAGGCTTTAAAAATACGTTAGTTTCAACCTTAGAGGCACCGAACTCTCCGCTCGCGATTTCGCCCGACCAATTAGACAGCCCGATTAAAATAGATTCGATAGTCGATAATCTCACTGATGCTATCAACTCAGCCTTCAGCGACAACGTAATCATTGCCAAGCAAGGCAAACCCGCGCTTCCCTTAGCCGTTAGCAATCTCATTAAAGCTAAGAACGCGGCTCTCCGGAGAGCCAAGAAATATCCCACGCCCGCATATAGAACAGCTGCGAATCAGCTTCAACGTAAAGTTAGGTCTCGCCTCGCGGAACTCCGTGACACTCAGTTTAACGATCTCATGGAGAATATCTCCCCGTCCCACCAAGCGTATTATCGAATGGCCCGAGCTTTACGCGTAGACACCGCCTCTCACGTTCCTCCTCTCACTCGTCCCGACGGCACCATTGCCTTCGAAGTCGAAGAGAAAGCCAAATGCTTTGCCGACAGCATAGCGGCACAATGTTCGCCCAGCACGCAACCCGCGGATCCCTCCCACATCCAGGCGGTGGAGGACGAAGTTCTCCGCAGAGAATCTCTCCCTATCACCGACGACCCCGTCACAGTCTCTAATGATGAAATCTTGCTTCTCATTAGAAAGCAAAAGTCCAAAAAGGCTCCGGGTGCGGATGGAATTTCCAACCACGCACTTAGCTTGTTGTTAGCTATCATCTTCAATGCCTGCTTCGACCATAGCTACTTTCCAAAAGCCTGGAAAGAAGCGACAGTCATAGGCATTCCCAAGCCGGGTAAACCTCTGAACATCCCGGCTAATCACAGACCCATCAGCAGCCTCAAGGCAATGTCTAAACTTCTCGAAAGAGTCATACTCTCTCGAATGCGGAACCATCTGTTTCCAACGGATGGCGACCCTCTCATTATTCCCCACCAGTTCGGCTTTCGCGCTAAGCACTCCTGCCCTCAGCAAGTCCATCGAATCGTCGAGTATATTCTCGAAGGATTCTATCCGCATCGTAAAAAATCAATCGCGGTTCTCTTTGACGTAGCCAAGGCATTCGACAAAGTCTGGCACAGCGGTCTCGTTTTTAAACTCTATAAAATAGGCTTACCGGTTCGCCTAGTCAGATTAATCGCGTCGTTTCTTAAAGACCGTACGTATCGATTCAAACATGAAGGCACGCTCTCCGCGCCTCGTCGCATAAAGGCTGTAGTCCCGCAAGGCTCAGTCCTCGCCCCTCTGCTGTACACCGTGTACACTAATGACATGCCCATCCCGCCGAAAGGCGTCGAACTCGCCCTCTTTGCAGACGATACCGCCCTTTACACTAAAGGTAAAAGGATCCCGTATAACATCACCAGACTCCAAAAGGCCGTAAACGCCCTCGGTGTTTGGTTTCAAAAATGGCGTATCGATGTCAACCCAGAAAAGAGTTCTGCCATTCTATTCGACCACAAACGTCGTAATCGCCGCAACGATCCCCACATTCGAATGTTAGGTATTCCCATCCCCTGGAAGCGCAGTATCAAATACTTAGGCGTCACCTTAGATCAGACGCTTTCTTTCAAGCCACACGTCGATAGAGTAACGAAACTCGCGCGTTTCTACTTAAGCCGCTTAAATAGTATGATAGTTAGAAAAAGTAAAATGTCTTTTAGAAATAAACTTACGCTTTATAAGGTCTGCGTTAGACCCGTCATGTCATATGCTTCGCCAGTCTTTGCCCACGCCAATCCCTCCGTCCTGTATAAGCTGCAGGTGGTTCAAAATCTCTTCTGCTGCAGGGCCACAGACGCACCTTGGTATGTGCGCAACGCGGACCTGCACAGAGATCTTGAACTACCTACAGTGCAACAGCACCTCAAAACACTCTTAGAATCGTTCTTCAAACGCGCCGAATCCCATCCCAATCATCTTGTTCGAGATTCAGTCTCATATACTGCTCCTGTGTTAGATTCGAAATTCAAAGTCGCTAGGCCGAGAAACGCGCACACGGGCGAACCTACGCAATCAACTTTAGCTCTCGAGGCCCTTCAGGCCGCAAATCCTAATTCTAACGTAAATTCTAATTCTAACGTAAATCCGAATTAATGCAATTTTTTTTTTTTTTTTTTTAATGTTTTTATTTTTACTTTTCATTTTTGAGCACCTTCAGTGCTATGTGAATCTCAGCGGGTGACCCCTTAAGGGCCCCGCTGGCGCGGCCTCTTTCTCCAATTGGCCGTCGCTCAGATGAAGGCTGAGTGGCAAAAATGCACGAGCCGACAGTGAAAGTGAATCGAAGTGTTAGTGTTCTTTGCGACTAAGCCTCTTAGTCTTCAAAGTGTGCAGTATTGTGTTGTGCTTGTGCTGAGTGCTGTGTAGTGCGTAGTCTGGTTTCAGTACACAGGATACTTAACGGTGTCAATGAATTTGTACTGATCCAGTCCTTTTTATTTTATTTATTATTTCCTTCTACTATTTTATATTTTCTCTTCTTTTTTCATCTTTATTTTTATCATATTTGTGTCTTTGCGTGTACAATTGTCCTTTTTTTCGGTAAAGGTTGACCCTGACGCGGTCAACTCTCTACCTGCGTACCCTTTTTTAGGTTTCTAGGTAGCGGCTTTCGGCGTACTACGGTTAGTTTTAAGTTATTCTCCCAAGCCCCCTACCGCTGGTAGGGAGGTTAGCCGCTAGGGTTCGCTAGGTTTTTAGGAACTAGGAGGCATCTTTTATATACTTATACAGTATGGATACCACTTATGGGCAATAAATGAAACCTCATACTTGTTATCGCCTTTTCTAACAGCATACAAAAAATTAAAGAAATCGGTCCAGTAATTAGGTCAAAAACCAGAGTTTTAATTTTGAGCAAATTCGTAGAGACACACTCTGTAGATTTGCTGCACTAGGTCAATGAGTCAATGAACTTGAATTAACATTATTTAGGTACTTAGTTGGAGAAATACGACGTTGCCACGTAGTGCGTTATTTGCCGAGCGCGGGAATTCCCCTGAGCGGGGCGCGTGCAGGGTGGACATACCTGTTCTACTGCCCTACCGTAAAAGGATGCTAAGTGCAAAATCATATTTTTGAGAAAAATTACAAAAACCCGCCAAACTTGTTTTCTAAAGTTGTATGTAAGATAGCATGTTATAATCAGTTAGTTACCACTGTTTTGTAAAGGGAATAATAATCGGTTAATAAATAAGTTGAAAGAGAAAATGATTTGACATTATGTTTATAATGTTTAGCTTTAATCACGGGGTACATAGTGTTTTTAAAATTATCATAACGGTACTTAAAAGCGTTCTTATTAAAAATGATTATGTGTAATTAGAGATAAAATAAATAAAGAAATCGACAGTGAAATCTTATGTATTGTTTTTACGTGTTACGCCTAGACTGGACGAGTCGAATCGCTCCTGTTAAAATTCATAAATTCAATCGTAAAAACAAAAAATAAACATTTTTTATAATAGGTACATAGTCCATTCCTTAAAATAATTTGTTGATTGTTAATAACAATAATAATAAAAACTCTAATAACGCAAACATACTCTTATTTTAGTGCATTGATGATTATCATAGTTCCTTTTCTTAGGTACGTAATTGTAAATAAGTATTGAATACTAACAATTGCACCAATTAAACTATTTGTGACTTATATTTTTTGCCAACTGGGAAGTTATGTTTCGTCACTCACTCGCACTCGTCAGTTCACCGCTAGACTTCGGGGTCACTGCGCATGTGCTTATTGCATAGATTTTGAAACTCGGCTCGCGCCCGCGCATTGTGCAGTAATTATTGTAAACTGTGGTTATTAGGTAGTTTAATTTATTCAGTATTTATTTGTTATGGTGAAATTGACACTAGGTACTTGACTTTTGTGTGTGTGTGTGTGTGTGTGTTTTTTTTAACAAAATGCCGCGACAACAGCATTTTTACATGATTTTAATGTATGGCGAATGTCGCCAGAATGCGTGTTAACTTTACGTATGTAATGGGAGAGATTTGGCGCAACTCGCACCTGTCCTACAATATAGGATAGTGCGCCATGATTGGGTTTATTCTCAGTTTAGTTAAATCGTGACGAAATAAAAAAAGCACGGTTAAAAAATGAAAGTAAGTGATTTTTTCTCATTACGTCGCAAACCGTTAAACAACAATCGAAGATGGCGGCGCCGTGCTGCTTATCGCGCCATGCGTGTGCATCGTTGCCACTCTTCTGCTGAGGCTAAGGTACGTTGTCTAAACAGAGTGTTATACTGATACTGCATTTATTTTGCTATTTATTTTGTTTGAAAATGAAAGTGGTTTAATTTGCGGTTTTTCGTGTAATATTCGATTGAGTTATACTGCTGTGGACTATTATTGCTTGTGGTTTCATTTTTTGCCCATGAGTGGTATCCACACTGTATACATATAATTGTCCCAACCCCTCCCTAATGGATTCGCTAAGCGTTATTAACTTCGCGAAAGCGTTCACCCAGGTCCTTGCTGCGGCAGGCGTCTCCATTCCGAACGACATCCTAACGCAGGCCTTGCAGGCATCAATCGCGTCCCCGGCCTCCAGATCCCTCAGGTATACAGCTCTCCCGCGTCTTCCGTCCCGTCCGAGATGGACTGTGAGACTGTGTCACATCCTCTCTCGCGTCACGTCGCAAGCGGGAGCGACTCCGAACCCGCATCCGATACGTCATCAGATGCAGTCATCTTAACCGGCTCTCCTGAGCCGGCGTTTTAGTTAGTCGCCAAACGCTCTAAGAAGCGCTCAAAGAAAGCCTCGGTGTCTTCAACACCTGAGCCCATCCAGGTGTCTTCAACACCCGCCACCGCGCCGTTAATGTCACTACAAGTGACCGCGACTACGTCCCGTCCCACCTAAGCCTCAGCTTCCTCCGCCCGTCTTTCTCCCCGAAAAAGCGCGATGGACCGCGGTATCTAATCTTTGCAAAGAGCAAAAAATTAATTATATCAAAGCAACCAAAGCAGGCGATTCAATTAAAATCCAGGTCGAGACCATCGACGGCTTCCGCGCGTTCACTACGTTACTTTCAATTAAACAAATCGCGTACCACACCTACGCCCTCCCGGAGGAGCGCAAGGTCCGCGCGGTATTACGGGGCGTCCTGTTCGAACTCAGTAGCGACGACATTCTAGAAGACCTTAAGTCTCAGAGCTTCCCGGCTGAAGCAGTGCACAAGATGCACTCAAACCGCAGTAGGCGTTTTCCACTAGCTTTAGTTATCCTCACTAACACTCCCAACTCGAGGGAGATCTTCAGAGAGGCTCGCACAATCTGCGGACTTTCGAATATGTCCGTCCAGCGTCCCAACCCCCGCGGCCACCCTGGGCAGTGCCACCGCTGACAGCTCTATGGCAACGCAGTGGCTAACTGCTCAGCTCAGTTATACATTTTATTTTTGTATAAATTCGTAAATAAGCAAATATAATGTCTAGACCAGCAAATCCCGCGTCCGGTCGTATCAAACCCAAGGGCTTATCCCTAGTTTCTTTTAAAGTTCGTAGTCTCAGTACTAACCTTCCTGAGCTCAAACTGTTCCTTCAGAACAACGAGCCAAACTTATTGCTTCTTCAAGAGACATGGCTCACTCCAAACCGCTCCAGGAGATTCACTATTCCCAAGTACGCGTTAACTCGTAACGATAGGCCCAACTCCGACGGTTTTGGCGGCACTGCTATACATTAGGTCTTTACCTATGAAATTGCCGTTTTTCACGAAATAAATGATGCGTAATTTTTTTGTATATTTTTTATTTCTATTAATCAAAATAATCACCCATGCAATCAATGCATCTTTGCCAACTTATTAGTAGCTTATTGATGCCTTTCTTGAAGAAATCAGCTGGACGGGAGGCAACAAATTCTTCAACGGCATTTTGTACTGCCTCTCGGGTATTGAATTTTTTTCCCACCAAGAAGTTATCCAAATTCTGGAAAAAGTAGAAGTCTGTAGGCGCATGGTCTGGTGAGTACGGCGGATGACGGAGAACTTCCAACTCCAACTCTTGTAGCTTGGAGACCGTCTGCTGTGCAGTATGAGGTCGCGCGTTGTCGTGCAGGAGCAGTGGAGCCGAACGATTGACCAAAGCTGGTTGGAGACGTGCGAGCTTCTCCATCATTGTGTTCAGTTCTTCACAGTACACATCTGCAGTAATGCTTGTCCCGTTTGGCAAGAAGCTGTGATGAATTACACCCGCGTTAGACCACCAAACAGTGACCATCACTTTTCTAGGGGTAAGTTTTCGTTTAGGGCATTGTTTGGGTGCTGAACCAGGGTCCAACCAACTTGCTGAGCGCTTACGATTGTCAAACAGGATCCATTTCTTGTCACAAGTAACAATGCGGTTCAGAATTCCTTCATTTGTATGCCTGCTGAGCACGTCTCCACGCGTACTTCGCGCTAGCGGTCATTGAGTTCGTGGGGTACCCATTTGTCAAGCTTTTTTACCTTGCCAATTTGACGCAAATGGACCAATATTGTTTTGATGCTAACGTCGAAAGCTGCTGCTAATTTAGCCGTGGATTGAGTTTCATCAGCTTCCACAATTGCCTTTAATTCGTCATTGTCGACCAAAGTTTTCGGACGACCACGGGGTTCATTTTTCAGGTCAAAATTTCCAGAACGGAAGCGGGTAAACCAATAACGGGTGGTGCGTTCGTTTGTAGTGTTCGCTCCGTAAACGTCGTTGATGTTGCGTGCCGCTTGTGCCGCTTTGCTGCCACGACGGTACTCATACTCCATAATTACTCGAATTTTTAACTTATTTATGATGACGAAAAATGTTCGAATGTGTTGAAAACAAAACACTAACTATTAAACAAATGACGATTTTAGAAAAAGAATTACATGTTTGTCAAATAAAATTAATTTGAAATTAGAATTATCACTCAAAAAAAAAATATTTTCATTTGAAATGGCCAGTACGGCAAAACGGCAGTTTCATAGGTAAAGACCTATTATTACAAAAGAGGTTTCCATTGCTGTCCTCTCCCTACCCCTCCTCTCCTCAACATGGAAGCCACTGTGTGTAGATTGGCTACGACTGGTCATTCGACCATCATCATAGCTTCAATCTACATACCCAGTGGCTCCAGACCAATCCACAGCGACTTTGAGGCCATTCTCGCCCTCGGCCATTCAGTCATTATGTTCGGAGACTTTAACTCCAAACATACTGACTGGACGTGCCTATCGATCAACACCAGCGGTATTGCTCCCCTCGACATCACTAACTCACTTGACTTAGACGTCATCTCTCCCATCACTCCCACTCACTATTCCAACAACCCGAGCTACTCTCCTGACATCCTCGATTTTGCAATTGTCAAGCGAATCAACCTCGATCTCAGGTCTATCGAACCGCTCGATGACCTAGGTTCTAATCACCGCCCGTCTCCCTCGTGCTAGGTGCGCCTAACGATAACGTCACCTCTCCTAAGACCTTTACCAACTGGAAAGGTTTTAAAAATACGTTAGTTTCAGCCTTAGAGGCCCCGAACTCTCCACTCGTGATCTCGCCCGATCAATTAGATAGCCCGGATAAAAGATTCATTAGTCAACTCTCTCACTGATGCTATCAACTCAGCCATCAGCAATAACGAAAAGGTTGCTAAGCAAGGCAAACCCACGCTTCCCCTAGCCATTAGCAATCTTATTAAAGCTAAGAACGCGGCTCTCCGGAGAGCCAAGAAATATACGTCTGCCTATAGAACAGCTGCGAATCAGCTTCAACGTAAAGTTAGATCTTGCCTTGCGGAACTCCGAGACGCTCAGATGAACGATCTCATGGCGAATATCTCCCCGTCTCACCAAGCGTATTATAGTATGGCCCGAGCCTTACGCGTATATGCCGCTTCTCACGTCCCTCCTCTCACTCGTCCCGATGGCTCTATCGCCTTCCAAGTCGAAGAGAAAGCCGAATGCTTCGCTGACAGCATTGCGTCTCAATGCTCGCCCAGCACGCAACCTGCGAATGCCTTTCACATCCAGGCGTTGGAGGACGAAGTTCTCCGCAGAGACTCTCTTCCCATCACCCCTGACCCCGTCACACTCTCTAATGATGAAATCTTGCTTCTCATTAGAAATCAAAAATCTAAAAAGGCACCGGGTGCCGATGGAATTTCCAACTACGCACTTAAGCACCTGCCTCAGCAGATGCTTACCTTGTTAGCTATCATCTTCAATGCCTGTTTTGACCATAGCTACTTTCCAAAAGCTTGGAAAGAAGCGATTGTCATAGGTATTCCGAAGCCAGGCAAACCTCTGAATATCCAGGATAATCACAGACCCATCGGCCTCCTCAAGGCCATGTTTAAACTTCTCGAAAGAGTCATTCTCACTCGAATGCGAAATCATCTCTTTCCAACGGATGGTGACCCTCTCATTATTCCCCATCAGTTCGGCTTTCGTGTTAAACACTCCTGCCCTCAACAAGTCCATCGAATCGTCGAGTACATGTCGTGTACGGTCGCAGTTTTCTTTGACGTAGCCAAAGCTTTCGATAATGTCTGGCACAGTGGCCTCGTTTATAAACTTTATAAATTATGCTTACCGGATCGACTATTCAGGTTAATCACGTCATTCCTCAAAGATCGCACGTTTCGCTTCAAACATGAAGGCACGCTTTGCGCACCTCGTCCCATAAAGGTTGGAGTACCTCATGGCTCAGTCCTCGCCCCTCTGTTGTACACCGTGTACACAAGATAAAGTAATTATAGTATATATAGGTAACATAAGAACAAGTAATTGTCAATGTTGAGAAATAAATATTTCATTTCATTTCATTTCACTAACGACATCCCCATCCCGCCAAAAGGCGTCAAACTCGCCCTCTTTACAGACGACACCGCCCTTTACACCAAAGGTCACGAGTCCCGAATAACATCACCAGACTCCAAATGGCCGTAAACGCCCTCGGTGTTTGGTTTCAAAAATGGCGTATCGACGTCAACCCAGAAAAGAGTTCGGCCATTCAATTCGACTACAAACTCCGTAATCACTACAACGATCCCCACATTCGAATTTTAGGTATTCCCATCCCCTGGAAGCGCAGTATTAAATACTTAGGCGTCACCTTAGATCCGACGCTTTCTTTCAAGCCACACGTCGATAGAGTAACGAAACTTGCCTGTTTCTACTTAAGCCGCCTATATAGTATGTTAAGTAGAAAAAGTAAAATGCCTTTCAGAAATAAACGTACGCTTTATAAGGTCTGCGTTAGACCAGTCATGACATATGCCTCGCCAATCTTTGCCCACGCCCAACCCTCCGTCCTGCACAAACTGCAGGTAGTTCAAAATCTCTTCTGCCGCAGGGCCATAAACGTACCTTTGGTTCGTGCGTAACGCAACAGCACCTCAAAACACTCTCAGAATCGTTCTTCAAACGCGCCGAAACCCAGCCCAATCCTCTTGTTCGAGATTCAGTCTCTTAAACTGCTCCTGTCTTAGATTCGAAATTCAAAGTCGCTAGACCGAGAAACGCGCACACTGGCGAACCCACGCAATTAAGCCCTTCAGGCCGCAACTTCAAATTCTAGCGTAAATTATAATTAATTCAACTTTTATTTTTCATTTTGAGCACCTTCAGTGCTATGTATTTACCTTGAGTGCTTTGAGCACCTTCAGTGCTATGTAAATCCCAGCGGGTGACCCCTTCTGGGCCCCGCTAGCGCGGCCTCTTTCTCCGATTGGCCGTCGCTCGGATGAAGGCTGAGTGGCAAAAAATTGCACGAGCCGACAGGGGGTTTTTTAGTGGGTTGGGTTCTGGTAGGCTCCGAACGAGTCCCACAAAACCTGGATCGCGCGCGCCAGTGTATGCGTCAGAGCATTTTTTATCCTCCTGCCCTTCCCGTGGAGGGGATCAAAAAAAAAAACGACGGCGCCCGCGAGTCAATGTGAACAAGCACTGACCGTAGCCTATTTATTTAGTTTTGAGCAATGGTTCACGAAATTATATTATACTTAAGATTTTTTTCCAGATCTTGTTTGCTGTGTTTCAAAGAAAACGATGGGTAAAGTGAAGTGGCAGCAGCTGAGTCAGATTTTTCGTAATATATCTAGTTACAATGTAGTTGTAATAACTTTTTTCGACTACATTTTTGGCTATTATGAAACAAATTCACTCGCAACCTGGAATTTTCCGTATAAATGCATTCTAACTTGTTATTAGAACAGCTAATGATTTCACTACTTGTAGCAAAATACGAGTATAACACATACAGTAGTTTTCTCTCTCCCTTTGCTCACGTTCCTCAAAATAAGACCCAACAGGCATTAAGGAGAAGAGCTCAGTCCTAAACATTGTATTCTACAAAAACTCGGTCGACATGAGCGCCCTTTACCCCTCTTTGCTCGGCTCTAACAAGACGGTGTTCAATTGTTTCCAACACGAAGCAAGCTACAAAATACTTGAGAAAAATAGAAAAACTTCTATTGTATTCTAAATAAATAAAAAGTAAAGTGGATTTGTTCTTTTGTTGGTTCGATTTTAAAAGACGTTGTTTTTTATGTATTTTCTTTTGTTTACTACTATAATATTGTGTAATGTGAAAAATTTTATTGTGTAATATTCAAGATTTCTTGCAAATATGTTGATTTACAACAAACATCTATGTTCAATAACTTTCATCATTGCTCTGACAAATTGGAACAAATTGAAAATATTCCTCATATATTCCACGAATTGAATTGGACTTAAAAATATCTCAGTCTTGTTGCTGTTAAGTTTAAATGCGAATGTGGTCCAACAAAATCTTTTGATTGGACTTAGCAGCAGCACTTTACATTCGTTTTATAATTTGGAGATTCACGGCTTTGCGTCTACGTGTGTCAGCCCAGGTAAGGTACACAACAGGTTTACAACAAGCAGGCAACTGGACAATGGTCCAGATTTGGGTGTTAAAGGGCACGTCAGAGAACGGTATGAAGTAATCCATACCTTTTCATAACACATTGGAGACATCAAACAGAACGATGGATCATCGGAAGCAAATCAGAATTGCCGTCGAGGATAAAAATAATTTTGGCCAGTATTGAAAGACTTATCCTCTAATGGGAAGTTATTACCGAGTGTGCCCCAAGCTAAAACATTTTTATTTAATTTTAGAGTTCTTTGGAAATGATATCCAAAATTCAGAACGCTATTTGTGCCCTATTTTGTGCATTATTTATGTGCCTTATGTACTTATTATGTTATTAATAAATAATTAATAAACACCAGTCAAGCACACTTTCGTTAAAACGTTTTTTCGTACTACTTTTAATAGAGAACTGTCTGGATCACTACATATTTCTAAATGTCAAACCTTAAGGTTTTACAAAATATATAGTTTTTACGGTATTTATGATTGAAAGTTCTTATTTTGTGGGCTCAAACCTTAAAATATTAAAAATATCTGCATTTACATTAGTCAAAATTAATCAAAACCTAAAGAAGCAGTTTACAAAGCTCTGAAATCACTTAATGAAACTAAATGCTTAAAAGCTAGGTGCCAAGATATACCGTCTATTTTGTTTTGAAACTGTCTAATTCACTTAGGTTTTATCCTTAACAGAGTGTGTTTTCCGAACCGACGGCAGAAGGCACTAAAAATTACAGAAGCATCTCAATTCTAAACACTGTTGCCAAAGTTACCGAAAAAGTAGTGATTGAAGTTGTTTATTCAATAATCTCTATAGGAATACCTGTGAGTCAACACGCACTCCAAACACAACGCTTTGACCAACATGGCCAGTTCTCAAATTTTGTTTTATCAAACAGGTTGATAAACACGGATTTTGAAAAAGCATTTGACCGTATAGATCGTTACTTCCTTTTAAGTAAATGGTATACATTAGGAATCCGTTGAGATTTTCTGAAATTGACAGAAACCTCGGTTATACCTCGCATGGCGTTGTCCTTGTAGGTTTTAAATTAAATTGTATTAAATACCACCCAGTGTGCCACACCTCGACCCACTATTTTATAATGCTTATTTGTGTGATATAGATAACTGTTTTAGAGATGCAGGATGCCTATGATATGCGAGTGAAAAAAATATATATCAAAGTTCAAATAAATAAATTGTATATCTACTATTGTGATAATAATATAAATATCCTAGCGAAAATGTTTATTAATTAGTCTGAAAAAACATATCTATTCCTCATAATTGACTTTTGTAGATTAAGTTATTCTACTATTGTTATTGTTTATTTGATCATGAGAGACCTAGACCACTGACAGCACTCGGCCGAGATAGAACATATTATCAAAATTTATTAAAATTTTGTGCTACGATCATGTAAACAAGATGTCAAAACAGTGAAAACACTGTTTTATTACGGCCGCGTTTGAACGAATCTAAAGAGCCTTTATTGATTATCTCGATTATCCACACCGTTTAATTACCACATGAAGAACACTGCTCTCGTTATGGCCTTTTGACTTTAGAACAGAGATTACTATTCATTTTGAACGCATGGGAGGACTGCGCCACGTTTCGTGGCGCACTACTAACTACGCTTGTAATGCATTTTCGAAGGTAAAATACGAAGATACTACAATAATCACTTCTCTAAATTATATTTGTTTTGCTATAATCCTAATAATACCTACTCAACATTTTAAGGATTTAATGTTTGGGTGTTTGTTACTCAATCACGCATATACGGCTGAAAAGATTTGAATGATTTTTGGCCCTTGGGTAGAATATAACCTGGAAAAACATATAGGCTGAAATTTCAACGGTGTCGGGAGTTAATGCAGGATCAATGGAACTTTCGAATATTAATTTAATTAAACTCATAATTTTTATTGTGAATACAATTCGATGGCCCCAACGAATAAACGTGCAAGAGCTCTTACCCAATATTTTTTTTTTGTATTTTTCATTTATTTGGCCTATGATACACCTATTTAATTTTTAGTGAATATTTTGGACTTAAAATAAGCCTGTTATAGCAGTATATTCGTTTTTTGTACGGAAAAAATATTTTTACATTACACGAACAACAAAACATGCGCCTATTGCATATTCTTTGTTTCTTCGAGTACACAAGAACAAACGTATGAAATCAATCAGCCGCTTGAGTCTATCCTATTCTGTCGGGAATCACTTCTTACAGGTTTATTCGTATAATAATGGAAGCAACTTTTAATAGTAATGATTCATTTCATTTTTATTTACATTCGTGTTTAAATTACAGCTATTGCAATATCCTTTACTAATTTCTCCCGTTTTTTCCAGTGTTGTAAAGGTTCAAGCACGAATTATTCTTCGCTCATCAATTTAAAGTTTTTGAAAGTAACCGTTAAATAAACGAATACATACCTAATTTTTAATGATAGACAAGGGGTAAAGAGGGCGGAGTTTAAGATGCGTTTGACATCGCTAGACCCTGGAAGGTCAGTCCGAATGCGAATTTACTCGAATTGTTACGTAATTTTGTTTGTTTACTAAGCACTTACGGCGTTGTTAGTTATTTATATTGAATCATTAAAGTGTGTTATAGTGTAATTATGAATGGGAATAGAAATAAAGGTGCTTCTAGTCGTTGCAGAAAGATATTAGAATTAGCGAACTATAGAAGATACAAAGGTAAGATACTACATACATACTGATTTATTATGAATCAATTATACATCAATGGAAACATTTGGAACATTTTATTATTTATGTTAATATTAATTCTATTTATACTCTTCTCAATGATTAGTAAATTGTTGTAGAAAAAACATAGTAAGGTAATTTGAGCAATTTGTTTCAGAGAGTTTCATATATCTTTCGCGGAGTTCTTTCCCTGTTGATGGCGTATCAGAGCTCACTAAAGCAAACCCAGGATCTGATGATTTTATTTCTCCAGACAAATTAGTAACTAGTGTGTCGCCACACGATAACAATATATCACCACTAAATGTACCAACAAGTGATATTTTAGATATTTCTCATAATATTATTGAGTCATTAGTATCTGAGATGGAATATCCTTCGGCATTGCAATTCGTGAATAATAATGATGATTTACAGACCACTCATAACTCAATGATTATGACTCCATCAACCCAACAAAAAATACATTTCATAGCCACGCCGAGTGTTTTATATATTAATAAAGATTACGATCTAAGAAGTATTTCCGATTAAGATGGTGTTCTACGTAGTATTTAGGCACAAAATATATCACAGGATGTTGTAACTACAGGATCGGAGGAAAGGGCCGTGACACTTTCTGAACGAGAAAGAGGAAAATAAACCCTAATTTATGGAAAGATCACAAAAACAAAACCCTTAAAAACGCTGGTAAAAGTTATGAAAGCGTAAGAACTAAAAAACAAAACTTACAAAAAACTGTTCGACCACCATTGAAATGTTAAATTGAAATGTTACGAAAAGATACATGAAAATATGAGGAATATAATTTTTCAGAAGTTTGGGGCTATCGGAGACTATGAAAGTCAGTGGGATTTTATAAACCGCTATGTAAAGAAGAATACTGTCAAAAAAATAACAGTTGAACGTAAAAATAATCGTACTCAAACATTAACATATCAATTACCTGATGATACTAATTCTATGATAAAAATTTGCAAAGTTATGTTTTTAATTAGCTTGTCCATTACACAGCAAGTAGTATACACAGCTATAGATAAATTTGGAGACGACAATTATTTTAAAGATTACAGAGATACTCATAAGAATAGGCCAAGAAGAATGTCTGAAGAGACTGAGAAAAGCATAATTGACCATACAAACCTATTTGAAAGGTTGAATCACACTACAACCGTAAAGATAGCCAAAAGCAATATCTGTGTGAGACATTGAATGTTTCTAAAATGTATAGACTATATTTAGAATAAATAGAAACAAATACCCAGTATAACCAAACATGCAAAGCCACTTAACGCCAATATGAGATAATATTGAATACAAAATTTAATCTTTCCTTTCACAAACCTAAAAAAGGTTTACGTGAAGTATGTTCAATTTATCAAACTTCTGATAATGTTAGGAAAGAACAATTAAAAGCAGACTATGAGAAGCACTTGAAAGAAAAGCTATTGGTAAGGCAATTAAAGGAAGAAGAAAAAGAAAATATTAGATCAAATGACAGTGTTGTAGCATGTTTTGATCTGGAAAAAGTGTTAAATATCCCACAAAGTGAAGTAGGCATTTTTCACTATAAACGTAAATATCCTGTTTATAATTTCACGATCTATCATAGCGAAAGAAGGTTACTGCTACGTCTGGCATTGTCAGATTGCGAAAAGAGGTGCCATAGAAATAGCAAGTTGTCTTTGGGCATTTATCCAGGTACACGTTGAATTAGGAATCAATAATATATCTTTTTATTCTGATTCATGCGCAGGGCAAAATCGTAATCGAAGAAATTTAACTTAAAAATAACTCATAGATTTTTAGAGAAGGGCTATAGCCAAACGGAGGGCGACTCTATGCATGCTGCTATTGAGCGTTCTAAGAAAAAGCACATTACTTAGACTCCTGATCAGATGTATTCTATGATTGAGAATGCCAAAGTTACCGGGCACAAGTATCAAGTAAAACAAATGACGCAAGCTGATTTCATAGATTTTAAAGAGTTAATAAAAGGAAAAAATCGGTTAAAAGATAAAAATGGCAAAGCAAAATAAAAGAAGTTATTTTTTCCTATATTGATATTGATAAAATTTACTTTAGATACAGTTTCGACGATGAACTATAAGAGATGCAAACTATCACGAGGACTAATTCAAGAAGGCGACGAGGAGAACCTATAGAAGACGCTGAAAGCCTAAAACTCGCATACACTTGAATGCTACCCGTACCTATGCCTTTATACAGGGATTTGATAAGTCGGTGCGACTCAGGAGCAATACCTAACCATTACCAGAGTTTCTACAGAAATCTAGTGCCATTGGAATCCAACTCGGCTACAAATGATAGTGGCGAGGAGAATTAGTACTTCTTGATTAATTTTTTTTTAGGTCTTAATATATACTTGCTAATTAAAAGTAATTTGTTTTTTATTAGTTAATTTACATTATTATGCCACTCACTTACAAATATGTATTACATAAATAATCAATTGGTCACATTAAGACTAATATAAGTGCTTTTAATCTTGACAATCATGAAAAAGCAATAACTATACAAGAATAAGTGTGTAGAAAACCAGAGCAGGATTCAGGAAAAAAATATTTCCGTAGAATAACCATGCAAAGTGTCAATACACGTGATCATATGTCATATAATAACACGAATAAACGTACTACTAGAGTAATAAAATAATATGTTTTTTCTTGAATATCTAGAAAAAATATAAAGATTTTTATTAAATAAATACATGAGATGAAAGATATTTTTTTTACCTTTAATTTAATAATGCATTTTATATACCTATTTATTATGAAATTAAAGTTATGCAATCCCAAACGTTTTTATATTTTCCTGAAAAGTTGTAGTTTTTCATTCGCACGCTTATTCGTTGGAGCCATCGAATTGATGAGAAATCATGGTAGAGTCATGCTTTATTTGACGTCAATAAGAACACGTTATTGTCAATGTTGAGAAATAAATATTTGATATTGAATTTTGAATATTTGTTACTTTGTTCTTTTGTATCATTTTATTGGGTTTCTTACGGTCTTTTGCTTCAGTATTTTTTTTTAAGAATCACTTTTTTAGTTCAGTTTTTTAAGAATGAAGATATACTTTTTTTAATTATTTAAACTATTATTTTAAAAAATCGAAATATTTTATTTCATTATTAGTAATAAAAATATATTTTTCTTTATCTACATCAAGATTGCGTAAATACAACTTTATTTCGGGTTTTAAAAGGTATTATGGGTAGACTGAGAGGAAAAAAAGCCGACGGGAAAAACCTCTCGGCCCTCCTTTATAGAATACTTGGGACGGAAGGTACAAAATTTGACGACGACATGAACGAAACACACACATGACAGCTAATTGTTCGTGCTAATGAAATGCCGCAGCCAAGCTGTCTACATTGTATGTATATTATTGTTCACAAACAAAAACAGAAATAGCCTGTATTTTAATCTTACGTCCTTTTGTCATCCAAATAATCTTTAATCTTATGGAAACTTTTTGGCTATTGGCAACTTTTTAATAGTTTTCTTAAACTTATTGAAAGTCAGGAATGAAACTGATTTCGTTAGTTTATTGTGATAACGTATTGACATTCCAAAATAAAAGATTTGTTGCATTTAGCCAACTCAAGTTTTGGAAACTCAATCGTTATAGCTATCGTCATGGTTATCGTTTTTATTTTTGCAAATATTTTGTAAATGTACAAAATATTTGCATAAATATATGGTGTTGCAAGGGTTAATATTCCAATTTGTATTTCTTCTTCCATTCTCTCAGAAATTATCTGTTTCCTAATTTATATATTACACGAATATCACTTTTCTGCATAGTGAAGATTGTTTTGATGTCTACGGTATTTCCTAGGTATGATATCATCCATGTGGTAGGTAGGATACCATAAGACATTATACAATAAAAATAATTAAAATATACTAGCCTGACAGTATGCATATTAGTCAGTGAGCGTATGTTCTTAACGGCGAACGCTGCAGAACAAGATTTACTTGCCAGTTGTAAAATGTGGAATCCCCATTTAAGTTTAGAATCTATGGTTTACCAAGAAAAACAGTACTATCTACTAGGTTCACCTGTTACCATTACGATACAATTTTGATTTGACTTGTTTTACATTAGGTGTCTAACATTTTATGCATTTTATTTTTTGTCATTAAATGCTACATTGTTTACATTAAACCACTGCATAACATAAGAGAGAGAGCATTGTTTACATCGTGAAAAATGGTTATTTGTATGGGTCATTCTTGTCTAGGCCAATTTAAAAATTACATTCTGATTCATTCATTAAATGCAAAAAGCAATAAATTTAAATTAAATATTACGAAATGATAATGATGTATCATCATCACCAACCAAGTATGTCTGCATTCTAAGCGATCTAAGTTCAAAATTGCATTCATTTAAATTCTATTATTTTTTTTGGCAATGTTGTTTTGTTATCGTTATACTTTATTTTTACGAAACTAAAATGATTTAACAACAATATATAATGCATTGCTAGTATACTTTCCTCACAATATTTTTCTTGAATGACTGCCTTAATTTACTGGCTAAGTTACGTAATGGCTGATTCTGCACTTACGAAGTCTTAGTTGGCTTCGTTTGTCTTTATTCTCTTTACAGTCAGTCAGATTATTAAGTAAAGTAGGAAGCGAGTTGTAAGCCCCTTTAACAAAACGATATCGTCTGCCTAATTATCAAAATTCGTATCTCCATCTTGGTAAACTTTACAGGAGCAAGTAAACTTTTCTAACTATTTTGAGCAGTACGTAGTTGAAGTGGAGTTATATTTTAAGTTCATGTCTACATAATGAAATTTGCTCTGTTTCTCTGTAGAAAAATCCTTTTAACTACGTACCCATTACTTTATTTAGGCAAATAAAACAAGATATTGCAAAAATAGAAACATTACGTATATGTTGGGTAACTTTTAATTGAGGTCTAACTTTGAACAAAGTTGTGAAAAAGATTTTTATATGGAAACGTTTTGATGTTTCAATATCGGGACTGCATAAATCGAAAAAATAAAAAAATAAACTCTCAATGTCATAATTTTGTAAAATACCCATCTTTCCGTACTGAAGTTGTTGGAGGTGTTTAGAGCTTGTAATCGTGATTAAAAATATAACACTTACTGTAAACAGGTGTATATTTTTGTGTAAAATGAAATTTATATATTAACATTGTCAAAAATATTGTTATCCATTTTTGATGTTAAATATTGTGTGAAACTGATAAAGTTTTGAGTACGTTCAAAATCGAAGTTATTTGGATAATATTGAATGGTTCAAAGTTACCTGTATCCTAAAAATCCTATGTTGCGTAACTATTGTTAAATATGTGCATAATGTTGCTCAGTTCTCATAACGATATTTTTTCCACTAAATTGATCTACTTTGATTTATAAACCGATCTATCACATTTATACATCAGTGTAGATGTAATTTTCACAGATTAGGTTTTCTTTAATAAAAAGTTACCCAAAACTCATGGTATTGTTTTTTTCCGTAAATTCATCATGTTATAAAAATAAACCAATTCAAAAGGACATTGTTCATTCAATAAAATAAAGGTGTAATAAATATAAATCAGATGTAATATCTCAAATACTGTAAAAAATGTTCAAAAGTGCCCCAAATTGACTGTATTTATTAGGAATCAATAAACAAAGTCTTACAATGACTATTTTTTTAGATACTTAGAGTTGCTAGGTAAGAAGGAATGTACTTAACCCATTAAAAGTCACTGTACGCAATTGGTAACACCCATATTTTTTGACGTATGAGTGAGTTATCAAACAACGAAGCTAGTTTCGTAATTATAGTTTACCAATGACTGTTCTTTTATATTTACAAATATTTCGCGTGTAATATTTTTTATACATATTGTAAGCTGAAGTTGTGTCACTAAAACAACGTACAGGTATGTGAACATTTATTTGAATATTTACAATACAATGGTATTGAATAATGATTCAAAAGTTAGTTTTTTCGTTAAATTTATACAAAATACACATTTAAGATAATAATTAACAAAAAATATATCAAATAACATAAATGGTATAGATCTACGAGCATGTCAATTTTACTGTACCTAATTGAGTACAGTGACAAAATACATACATAAAATAGCCTTTTTTTTTCGATCTGTTACAATGAGCAAAGAGCGGTTTGCTGCTCGTATGAGCTACAAGAGGCTTGAGGAGGCAGTTGATGCTGTTCTTCGCGAAGTGAGTGATGGTGAACAGTGTGATTTGGCTAACATACCACCGGATCCCAGTGCATTGACGGACGAAGAAGAGGGTGCAGAGGAAAAAATTGCACAAGGGTACCTCAAGGTGTACCTGGAACTATAGAAGTGTTTAGGAATCGCGATGACGGTGATAACGTCGAAAGCGAAAGCGATGATGACCACTGGCAGCAAAAAAGAGACGTCAAAATGCAACCCCTCGTTCTAATGCAGTTCCGAAACGGAGGAAATGTATCCCTACTTATTTTCCATCTTGCAGTCATATACTAACATAATAAATCTGTGAAAGAAAAAATAGCTGTTTGTGAAGAACTAAAGTGCCTTACTCCAGTTCAAATCTTTAAGAAGATTTTTGATTCAGAAATCATTGATATGATTGTCGCAAATAGTAAAGATTATGCTAATCAAAATAATAGACACGATTTTCAAGTGGACTCCTCCGATCTAAAAAAGTTTTTAGGTGTTTTGATTTTATCGGGATATCACAAGCTACCCCGAGAAGTCATGTACTGGTCCCTAGATGAAGATGCAGGCGTGGAAGTACTTGCAAAGGCTTTATCAGGGCATAAGTTTCGAGTTATAAAAAGAAACCTCCATTTTGTGGACAATAACCTAGCAGCAACATCGAGTGACAAGATGTTCAAGGTACGACCTTTGGCAGATGAACTTTTGCAGAAGTTGTTACAGTGGGGTGTTTTCTATGATTGTATCTCTGTAGACGAATCCGTGGTTAAGTATTATGGGCACCATCCTGCAAAACAGTTTATTCGCGGAAAACCAGTCCATTTTGGATATAAAAGGGTTGCGGCTAGTTCTACCGGGTACTGTTATGCATTCGACTTTTACTGTGGTAAAACACAAATGCAGTCATCTGATCCATCATGTTCTAGAGTTGTCAAAAATGTATTGGCAAAATTGAACTGTACTCCAGCCAATCATAAAGTCCTTTTTTGACCTTTTTTACCAGATACGATATTCTGGTTGAGTTGAAAAAACTAAGGTGCTGTGTTACCTTTTAGACTCAGTCTGCAGTTTGCACCTTTCCTTCATATTCCTCTTAGTCTTAGGTTCACTAAATATCCATTAATTGTCTATCTTTTTCTTTTCTTAATAAGCTTCACCTTTTTCTCTTTGTTTCTTGTTTTTATTAACGGTCCAATTGTCTGGTTTACTCGTTTTTTGCCTTTTCTTTGAGGGTAATCAACAATGTTGTCTTCATAATCCTGTACTATAATATCGTCGCTAGATACAGATGATGGTCTAATGTTATGTGACTGTTCAATGGTGTAAATTTTAATGTCATCTTCAGCTGTCTGGAGAATTGTCTCGTTTATTGATGTGTCTTGTGGGTCTATAATAATAACATTTTATAAGCTAGAGTTGGCTAATTCGCTTGTTGGTGTTATTAGATTCGAGTCAGCCAATATCGAAACGCTACTTGTCGATAATTTTCGGAGAGATCCATCGTTGCATATAATAATATTCGCCAGAGTACAACTAATATTATTTACGTTTGTATTTTCGTCATTCTCAAGTACTAGTGAAGAATCTTCCTGTATTTTGTAAGAGCCAGTCTTGATATCTCGATAATTGTGCGTCGTGAACTCTTCTGTTTCGTCATAATGAACTTTTTGAAGTATCTCGTATTTAGTACACGAGAATTTTCAAACATGATGAATAAACAAACGAAGTAGTCTGAAATAAAAATCAAAAACGCAATTAAAAACTAAATACCTAATTAGGCACATAATGTATAATACAAAAACCTCGTAACTCCATACACGTTGAGCGTAACATAGGTAACGAACACAAAATAAAACGTTGTAACACCACCAAAGTCTTATTTATGAAATGTTGGTTGGTTTTTCTAATTTAATCAAGCGTAAATAACGTTCTTCATCATTAATACAATAAAATAAGTTAGTAATAACACAATATTCAAGGATTTGCTTACTTTTTTTGACGCGAAGTGCGCGCGTCCTCCTCCTACTGTTGGTAAAGCCGCACTATCTTACATAACATAGACGATACTATCTAAGGAGGTACGTGCTTTGCGCAGCCAAAAATGGTGGCGTGGACATAGGTAGTTTAATTATTAGCCAATAGAAAAGATGAAAGACCATTCCTGATCTGTCAACATTTTGACAACTCGTATTATGTATAGATAAGTAATATAGTACGAAAATTACTAATTTTTAGCTGAACCATAAAACCTAATTCATGTCAAAAACTACAATCCACAAATTTATTGGGTTTTCTTTTTATAGCCATTATTGACATTTGGTTTGCCACCAACGCGCCCAATAAATATATGGTCTATGACACGTTTTGTTCCAAATAAAGCTCGAACTTTACAATATTTCGAATTTGCTTATAAATTAATAGAAATATATGACTTTTTTAAATAAATTAATATTCTATTTGATAAATTTTTTAAATTAATGCACATAAAAATGAAATAATCAAATGAACAATACAGCTTAACTTAACTGTCATATTGACAATGTCAAAAATTACAACGTCAGTTGAGATTTGAATTCAACGTTTGCATTCCTTCGTTTGCATTTGCGTTATTGTGTACTGTGCGATACTACTCTGAATTTTTCTAACTTTTGATCACCTTGACATTCCTCCCGGTTAACGTGTCAGGCTTCTGCTTCAACGATTACTTGCGCTAGTTTTACACGGATCTCGGATTTTGCTGAACTTACTGGATTTACGTAGTGTGTTCCTGTTCGTTAAAATGTCGGCTACATCTACAAGACTAGGGATGGCGGAACGTATGCTGTGTATTAACTGTAACATATGTGTTAGTAGGTACTTGTAACACAGTTCGTCATCACCGGTTTTGTATGTATATTCTAGGATCCTCGTAGTTCGAAACATGGTAACCCATAACACATATTCCTTCTTATCTGTGTAAAATTCTATAATCTAACTGGATAACATGAACAGGTGTTTGACTAACTACATAAAAATGACGAGACTTACTAAACATCAATGAACTCATTTGAAATCGACATCTTTCATAGAAGGTTTGTCTACATTTTAACCAAATATGAGTTTTCATACACGAATTTCAACATAATTATTGAGAATACTTAGTCATTTGAGGTTTTGAAACGCTTTTTACTTCTTTTGCTTAAAAAAAATAACATATCCGTGAGAATCTGAAACTAAAATCCTGAAATTAGCTGTACTTTCGTTTTTCCAAGTAAAAAATTGCCAAGATGTGCTATGAAAATTGATTGAATTTGACATATAACCTCGAAATATATTTTTCAATGTAACTTTTTTTCTGAATTGCTAAATTACATCAAGTTGTTACCTTAAGTTTAGGAATATAACACTATTTTTTCCGCATTGTTTTTATATTTATACATTAGATCAATAAAAAACAGGCTGACAGGTCATAGCATATTATATGAAACATGGGCATTGTTCTTTGTGTTTTTTTAGGGAAATAAGACCTATTCCATTCTATAGCTTACGAAATTTCACACTAGATGGCATCAAAAGTCCATTTTCGTATTTTTGTGGAGTTACGATCTCTGATAATTAGGCCGACGATATGATGTTAAAAACGAGACCTGATCTGCGTCCGGACCCGTTCGGACGTGTTGAAGGTCGCTCCCGGCTGCCGAGTCACGATTGTTGTCTCACGACTTCTCTCGTATCAATACTCAAACGCCACTATCAGATCCGTTCTGCGTCCGGCCCCGCTCGGACGCGTTCGCGGTCGCTCCAGCAGTTGAGTCACGATTGTCGTCTCACGACGACAACTCGTTCGCAATACTCATACGCTGTTAGCCTCTTCAGGGCTTACGCTGCGGCCGGTTTCGATCGGCTGCAAGTAAGTCGGTCTCTTGCACAGCAACAACAGAGCTGAGCTTACCGCGGTCGATTAAATTCGATAGTGGTTCGCGAGGCTCGGGCTGTTTTTCTGGCTGCGTACTTGACGCTTGGCGCCTGTACGTAGTCAGAGACTCGCTCTGCGGCCGGCTCCAGCCGGTCGTAACGTAGTCAATCCCGCACTTTCAGTGCAACCCAACTTCGTCAGGTCTACGGCCGGTTTTTGTTGTCAATTTATTGGCGACACACTCCGTAGTAGACTCGCGTTTGATCAGGTGGATACTTAACGGTGACAACTAAGCCTGATAGCGTTGCCCCGGTGCGCTTCCAAGGCCCTTCAGGCCAAGGAGAAACCGGCTGACCCGATCCCATTGCACTTGGGCCTTTCCCAGGGTGACGGTACAGTGCTGTCTGAATTAGGGGTACCAATTCGCGTCGTCCCCAGCCCCCTACCGCGGGTAGGGAGGTTTAGGCGCTAGGTTTGCTAGGAAACCTAGGCATACATTATATATTTATATATTACATATTGTAGTTCCAAGCCCTCCAATGGACCTTGTTAACATTCTTAGGTCGTTCGCCCAGGAGCTCGTTGCGTCCGGCGCCAGCATATCGGATGACTTAATAACGCAGGCCTTACAGGCAACTATCGCGTCCCCGGCCCCTCAGGCCTCAACCCCGGCCCCTCAGGCCTCGAAGTCCAGACCCCTCAGGTCTTCAGCTCTCCCGCGTCTCACGCCTCGTCCGAGATGGAATGCGAATCGTTTGCATCCTCTCACACATCGCATCGCAAGCGTACCGCTCCCGGGAGCGACTCCGAACCCGCGTCTGATACGTCGTCAGATGCCGCCATCTTAACCGGCTCTCCTGAGCCCGCGTTTCAATTAGTCGCCAAGCGCTTCAAGAAGCAATCGAAGAAAGCCTCGGTATCTTCAATACCCGAGCCCTCCCCGGTGTCTTCAACACCAGCCCCCGCGTTATTAAAATCACTCGAAGTAACCGCGTCTCCGTCGGTCCCATCGAAGCCAGCGACGCACTGCGCTCCCGTCCCGCCGAAGCCTCAGCTCCCTCCGCCCGTCTTTCTCCGCGAAAAAGCGCGATGGACCGTAGTTTCAAATCTTTGCAAAGAGCAAAAAATCAATTACCTAAAAGCAACCAACGCAGGCGATACAATAAAAATACAGGTCGCGACCGTCGACGACTTCCCCGAGTTCACTCGGTTACTTTCTTTAAAACAAATCGCTTATCACACCTACGCCCTCCCGGAGGAGCGTAAGATCCACGCAGTACTACGGGGCGTCCCATTCGAACTCAGTAACGAAGACATTCTCGAGGACCTTAAGTCCCAGGGTTTCCCGGCCGTAGCAGTGCACAAGATGCACTCCAACCGTGGTAGGCGTTTTCCGTTAGCGCTAGTAATCCTGTCCAATACTCCCAACTCGAAGGAGATTTTCAAAGAGGCTCGCACAATTTGCGGACTCTCGAACATCTCCGTCGAGCGTCCCAACCCCCGCGGTCACCATGGGCAGTGCCACCGCTGCCAGCTATATGGCCACGCAGCGGCTAAACGGTCCAGCTCCCCCCAGGTGCGTAAAGTGCCTAGATCCTCACATCACTAAGGAGTGCACTCGCACTCCCGAATCCACTTCCCCCCCTGCCTGTGTGCTGTGCTGCCAGTCCGGCCACACAGCAAACTACAGGGGTTGCCCGCGCGCTCCGCGCTCCACCGTCAAGAGGGTCGCGCCTAAACCGGCGCCGCCGCTCACTCCCGCTAACTTCCCGGCGCTGCGCAACCGGGGTCCCCCGGAAGCAAAGCCCGTTCAGCCGACGCCTACTCCGGCTCTGTCTTGGAGGCAGCGTCCGGCCGTCCCGCCTGCACCTTCCCGATCCCAGCTCCCGTAGCTTCCGTAGGGCCGCGTCCCGCTTTATCATCTTCACCTCAGTCGTCGTTGGCTGAGGACATGAAGACCGTGTTCGACGTCATCCAAAACGTGGACATTAACGGAATTTCCGTACTCGCACGCAAACTGCGAGCCGCCCGCTCTCCTCAAGAGCGATTATTCGCGTTAGCCGAGCATCACTCGCTCCTAAGTTCGTTGTAAATTCTTTTATTTTTGTATAAATTCGTAAATAAGTAATTTATAATGTCTAGACCCGCGAATCCCGCGTCCAGTCGTATTAAACCCAAGTTCCTTCAGAACAAAGAACCTGATTTATTCCTTCTCCAGGAGACATGGCTTACTCCAAACCGCTCCTGGGGATACGTTATTCCTAAGTACGTGTTTACTCGCAACGACAGGCCCAACTCCGACGGTTTCGGCGGCACCGCTATATATTACAAAAGAGGCTTCCATTGCTGTCCTCTCCCTACCCCTCCTCTCCTCAACATGGAAGCCACCGTGTGTAGATTGGCTATGACTGGTCATCCGACCATCATCATAGCTTCAGTCTACATACCATGTGGCTCCAGACCAATCCGCAGCGACTTTGAGGCCATTCTCGCACTCGGCCATTCAGTCATTATGTTCGGAGACTTTAACTCCAAACATACTGACTGGACATGCCTATCGACTAACACCAGCGGTATTGCTCTCCTCGATATCACAAACTCCCTTGACTTAGACGTCATATCCCCCATCACTCCCACTCACTATCCCAGTAAACCCGACCTACTCTCCTGACATCCTCGACTTTGCAATTATCAAGCGAATCAATCTTGATCTAAGGTCTATCGAACCGCTCGATGACCTAGGCTCCGACCATCGCCCCGTCTCCCTCATGCTAGGTTCGCCTTACGTTAACGTCACATCTCCTAAGACCTTTACCAACTGGAAAGGCTTTAAAAATACGTTAGTTTCAGCCTTAGAGGCCCCTAACTCTCCGCTCGCGATTTCGCCCGACCAATTAGATAGCCCGGTTAAAATAGATTCACTAGTCAATACTCTAACTGATACTATTAACTCAGCGATCAACGACAACGAAATTATTGCTAAGCAAGGCAAACCCGCGCTTCCCTTAGCCGTTAGCAATCTCATTAAAGCTAAAAACGCGGCTCTCCGGAGAGCCAAGAAATATCCCACGCCCGCATATAGAACAGCTGCGAATCAGCTTCAACGTAAAGTTAGGTCTTGCCTCGCGGAACTCCGAGACACTCAGCTTAACGATCTCATGGAGAATATCTCCCCGTCCCACAAAGCGTATTATCGAATGGCCCGAGCCTTATGCGTAGACACCGCCTCTCACGTTCCTCCTCTCAATCGTCCCGATGGCACTACTGCCTTCAAAATCGAAGAGAAAGCCGAATGCTTCGCTGACAGCATTGCCGCACAATGCTCGCCCAGCACGCAACCTGCTGATCCCTCACACATCCAGGCGGTGGAGGACGAAGTCCTCCGCAGAGAATCTCTCCCTATCACCGACGACCCCGTCACAGTCTCTAATGATGAAATCTTGCTTCTCATTAGAAAGCAAAAGTCCAAAAAGGCTCCGGGTGCGGATGGAATTTCCAACCACGCACTTAAGCACCTGCCACAGCAGATGCTTACCTTGTTTGCTATCATCTTCAATGCCTGCTTCGACCATAGCTACTTTCCAAAAGCCTGGAAAGAAGCGACAGTCATAGGCATTCCCAAGCCGGGTAAACCTCTGAACATCCCAGCTAATCACAGACCCATCAGCCTCCTCAAGGCAATGTCTAAACTTCTCGAAAGAGTCATACTCTCTCGAATGCGGAACCATCTGTTTCCAATGGATGGCGACCCTCTCATTATTCCCCACCAGTTCGGCTTTCGCGCTAAGCACTCCTGCCCTCAGCAAGTCCATCGAATCGTCGAGTACATACTCGAAGGATTCTATCCGCATCGTAAAAAATCAATCGCGGTTCTCTTTGACGTAGCCAAGGCATTCGACAAAGTCTGGCACAGCGGTCTCGTTTTTAAACTCTATAAAATAGGCTTACCGTTTCGCCTAGTCAGATTAATCGCGTCGTTTCTTAAAGACCGTACGTTTCGATTCAAACATGAAGGCACGCTCTCCGCGCCTCGTCCCATAAAGGCTGGAGTCCCGCAAGGCTCAGTCCTCGCCCCTCTGCTGTACACCGTATACACTAACGACATCCCCATCCCGCCGAAAGGCGTCGAACTCGCCCTCTTTGCAGACGATACCGCCCTTTACACTAAAGGTCAAAGGATCCCGTATAACATCACCAGACTCCAAAAGGCCGTAAACGCCCTCGGTGTTTGGTTTCAAAAATGGCGTATCGATGTCAACCCGGAAAAGAGTTCTGCTATTCAATTCGACCACAAACGTCGTAATCGCTACAACGATCCTCACATTGTTAGGTACTCCCATCCCCTGGAAGCGCAGTATTAAATACTTAGGCGTCACCTTAGATCAGACGCTTTCTTTCAAGCCACACGTCGATAGAGTAACGAAACTCGCGCGTTTCTACTTAAGCCGCCTAAATAGAATGATAGGTAGAAAAAGTAAAATGTCTTTTAGAAATAAACGTACGCTCTATAAGGTCTGCATTAGACCCGTCATGTCATATGCTTCGCCAGTCTTTGCCCACGCCAATCCCTCCGTCCTGTATAAGCTGCAGGTAGTTCAAAATCTCTTCTGCCGCAGGGCCACAGACGCACCTTGGTATGTGCGCAACGCGGACCTGCACAGAGATCTTGAACTACCTACAGTGCAACAGCACCTCAAAACACTCTCAGAATCGTTCTTCAAACGCGCCGAATCCCATCCCAATCATCTTGTTCGAGATTCAGTCTCATATACTGCTCCTGTGTTAGATTCGAAATTCAAAGTCGCTAGGCCGAGAAACGCGCACACTGGCGAACCCACGCAGTTAACTTTAGCTCTCGAGGCCCTTCAGGCCGCAAATCCTAATTCTAACGTAAATTCTAATTCTAACGTAAATCCGAATTAATGCAATTTTACTTTTCATTTTTAATGTTTTTATTTACTTTTCATTTTTAATGTTTTTATTTACTTTTCATTTTTGAGCACCTTCAGTGCTATGTAAATCTCAGCGGGTGACCCCTTAAAGGCCCCGCTAGTGCGGCCTTTTTCTCCAATTGGCCGTCGCTCAGATGAAGGCTGAGTTGCAAAAATGCACGAGCCGACAGGGGGTTTTTTAGTGGGTATGGTTCTGGTAGGCGTCAGGACGAGTCCCACATAACTTCGATCGCGCGCGCGGAGTATGCGTCAGAGCATTTTTTATGTCCTCCTGCCCTTCCCGAGGAGGGGAACCAAAAAAAAAAAAGGATGTTAAAAAATTGGTTATATTGTTCTGTATTTGTATAAAAAAGGCTACAAAAATATTAAGTGCAGCAAGAGATTTTAAAATATCTGAAATGACGATTTTTACATCTTTAATTTTAGACTTGATATCTATTATTTATATATTCTACAGACAGCATTGATTTATTTATTTTTTACATTTAATTTTATTTAATTTAAGTTAAAATTGATTTTGTCAATATAAATGCCTCACAGCATTGATTGTTAAAGACAATATGAACATATTTGGAGGCATAAAAATTCAAAGGCTTAAAGGCAAAATTCATTCTCAACCTAATAAAACTGATCTATATTCTGAGAGTTTCTTTGTTATGGCACCCAAAGTTTTCAATGAACTACCGAATGTTATTAAATGTACTATTAATGCTTCTAAGTTTAAAAGTAAACTAAAATGTGTTTATAAACAGATAAGTCTTTTCGGTTATTTCATTTAGAAGTTGGTACTTGTGTAATTATAATTGTTCTAATTTAAGTTGGAAATGTTATTGTTAAATGTGATACTAATAAACTGATAATATTATAAACGATGTTTATTTGGTATATTAATATTTTAATCTAAGAATATGTGTAACTTTTTCTATAATTATTGTAGATACCTTCTAGGTTAGAAATTGTCCAAACTGTAGTTATTATAATCCAACTTTTGAAAACCCGTATTTATACAAATAAGTTGATTTTGATCTTAATTTTAAATTGCGCCTTGTTAAGTATTTTCAAACAGTTGCCCACCAAGTTTTCAAACTTCTAGAGGACTTAAAATGCGTACAATGTTTTTTCACTTTTTCCACTTCTGAATATTGACGAAATTCCTGTGTAGATCTTTTTGCAAGTAAGCTAACAATACAATGTATTCAAGGATAAAGGAGTAAAGATCTAACTAAAATCTAACTAGCTCCCCTACATAAGTTCAAAATGAGACTTGCTATCAAACAGAATAATGCCATCAGTACGATAACAAACTTCATTCTGCTTATTTGATTTAGTTTTGTTATTTCGATTAGGGATTTCGTATTCCGTGCCAAAGTGTGCTCAACTATTTTAACAAAAAGCATTTTGTTGATTAACTGCTGTTTATGAAAACTAATACTAAATACTGATGAAGGTACATCGAAAGTTATTTTGTAACTCTGTTTGGATACGTATTTATTAACAGATATTCATTTACAGGAAGTTAATAGTCTATCCAACGCAGATTTATTCTTTCAAGTTTAAAGAAAATAATAGTAGCAAAAGAAACCAATTTAAATAAAGTAACAACAGAAAATAATCTTATACACAAAGACAATTAATGAAAAATATATGTGAGTGATATCTATAAAAATGTACACAGCACAGTTTGTTCGATTACTTTGGAAACTATCTATAACTAACCTGTGCCTTAATGCCGATTTCCTTGATGCTGAAAAGAAAAAAATGTAAAGTCTACCTAACCTGGCCTGCATGAGCAATCTATCTGCTATGTAAATAATTAATATTATAATAATTATTATTAATATTATAATTTCGCTGCCATATCATGCAAAAAGCCAAGTTTCAACCATATTGGCTGGGTGCCAGAGATCCCAGACGGGACATAGTATAGTTTTAATCCCGGAAATTATATTTCAGGAGGGTGAGGGTATTTTAAATAAAACTTTTTACCGGATATTATCGCGTATATTTTAGTTAATTTTAAAATTATTTCGACGTTTCGGCATCTTTGTAGTTGCCGTGGTCACGATAGACTAAGGTGTTGTTCATCTATTGCCAGTAATAAAAACTACATGAGTAATAAACTACAGGGTAGTTTATTTGGAAGCTATAGGCATTAAACTTATAATAAATGTTCTTTTTGGCGATTTAACTTTGTAGCCATGTTATGTTATTTATACTATGTGATATGAAATAAATAAAAACGCGTTTAAAAAATTCTATCCTAAAGCGGATAAAATGAAAAAGTAAAACGAGAATTGTAAATTGTATCATAAAGGATTAAATTATATTTTAAAGGCGACGGCGCGTTTTTTAATCCTGAATTTAGTCAGTGATTCAAAGTATTCCGCCTTAGACAAAATAATTTAGTGACCGAATGACACTCTCTACTTTTGAGAAAATAAGTTAGTGCAACTCATGAGTAGGAAATAGTATGTTTATTTTATTCTCACTACTTGAGGATTCCACACTTATTTTTTTTTATAACACTAAATAAAATGCGAATTTGATTAAGTAAACAATTTGAATATTCGTAATTGATCTCTTTCAATTTCCACATTCCAAATTTAAATAAATTTTAGTCCCTAAAGATTAAAAATCTGTTTTAGTTTACGACGAATAAACTAGCTATTTTTTGATTAGATTTCATAAAAGTGTTATTGCCTTTGCAAAAAATTTTGATTAAAAATTATTAAAGTCAGCTACCTCAATTGTTTTCAGGGGAAAATGGGCTGTTTGAACTGTATTGGCAAATTATTCGGGATAAAACATAAGTCTCATTTAACTGTTCCATGGAATCATTGTGGATTGCTCTTACAATATTTTGTACCAGGTGTGTAATTTGTAGCCATGTGCCATTACAGAGTTTAAGTGCGTCATTTAAAAATTAAGTTGTTCATTACCATAATATTGAGTGAAACTTCCTTTATTACATGTAAGTATTTATATTACATTTTTTTAAACGAATCTTTGTCAATTTCGTATTTGTATATACTTCTACCTTTTTATGTTCGCAGGTGAAAAATTACTATTATTTAGCCTATTTAGCCTGCAGATCAACTTCCAATTTTTGAGTTTGTCTTAATTTTACTATTTATATTAAATGGATTTTAAAAGGTTTCAATGTTTTTTTAAAGAACGTATTTTTTGTATGAATACCAGGCCACTCAGAAAGTTTTGCAAAAAAACTGTTTTTATGTATCGAACGCTGGCGAGTTATAATTTATTTTGAAAATTATATTATTTTAAAAGTAATAATAAGATACTCGTTCTAAATTTAAATTTCTCTCTAATTTTTTTTACCATTAATCTATTGTGTGTCATAGAAAATGGATCTGCGTCAATAACATTTTGCGCAATGGTTTTTTACGACTTCAAGTCCAACTTGAAACCTGTTTAAACGACTTTTTGAATTAGCTTTTATTATATACATTTCGCTTTCTAAACGATGAAGAAGGAAGTGGTCGTCCTTTGACTACTGTTTTGGAAGAAAACGAGCTTGTAGCTCGTGAAAAATTTAATACAACAAAACCAGCAATTCACCTGCGGGAAGATTTAGTGTTCAAGATATTCTACACAGCCTCCTTTGCGTAACGAGGATTGTTTTCCGCTTGGTACCCCACAACCTCACCGATGTTCAGAAGCAGGTGCTCGTGAAATGGTGCCATGATATTATTGATAAATTTAAAGCAGGTTTTTTTTGCCGTGTTTACGATATCATTACAAGTGAGGAATCTTGGATTTATCAATATGATCTAGAAACAAAGCACCTGCAACCATTATGCCTGTTTCAAAACGAACCTACGCCTACGAAAGTGAAACCATCGTGAAGCGCTGGAAACATTTTGATTGCCAGTTTTTCTCCTTTACGGGGTATTTAGTATCAATTCCATTAAAAACCAAAGAAGCATCAATGCAGAGTGGCACACTACCAAATGCTTGCTAGAAGTTTATGGTGCTACGAGCATCAAGTGACTGAACACGGGACTCCAAGGCCTTTTGCTCCACCGCGACAACGCGGCCGCACACTCTTCTATCAAGACGAGGGACTTCCTAAACACCACACCCTAAAAATTTTGGGTCATCTGCCTTACAGCCATGATTTGGCACTGTGTGACTTTTTTTTGTTAATTAAAATTAAAAGGGATACAGTTTTCACCGCCAGAAGATGCGCTAACGGCGTTCGCGAACGCCGTTGAGAAGTACCTGTTGTAGAATGGAAAATGTTCTTTGAAAATTGATTCAGCCGCATGAAACACTGTGTAGGCGCCGTTGGAGAGTTTTTTGAATTGATGTTATAAAAAAATATAACCTACTTATAGAACATTTTTTTTCTACAAACTTTTTTAGTGTCCTTCATAGTAACATAGTTCAGAGTAACAGTTCAAGTTTTCATAATGATATAATAAAATAATTAATTCCCAGACAAACACACCAACCGTAAGCAGGGCTACATAAGTATGAGGGGGCGCAGAATAAACGTTTATATATCAACGACCATGACCAGAGAACATAATGTGAGAAGGATGTGTGTTCATCACACAAATGAATGCCCTGTACAGTCTTCTAAGCGTGGCAAGCGCCTTTTCAAATATCATTGGATGCAGCTTTGCTTCTTCTTAGAATTACAGGAATATTCCCTTAGAGTAAAACTTGTTATCTTCAGCATTTAAAGTACTTTCTTTACAAAATTCCACCCTGTATAGCTACATTGTTTTATCCTATCAAATTCATGAATGCGAACGTATACCTGTTTGTTGGTTTGTAATGCTTTCAAGCCTTAATAATACAGGAAATGTTAATTTGTTTTTAGGGGTACAGACCTTTATTATATACAAGTTAGTTTTCATACACAAAAAATATCAAGCAATCGTTGCCATGAGCAAAACCTAGCTATGTAAAGTTGTTATACACATTTTCGGAAAACAGAATAGAGACATGCTGAACTTAGGGCAAAGCCGATATTTGAATTTTTTTTTTTTATTGAAAAAGGATTAGACGTTTGTCTTCTATCTCACCTGATGGAAAGTGACGATGAAGACGAAGGCGTTACACGTCTATCCACGAGATACTTATCCACTCGACGCTTGAAAGAACTAGGACTATAGTTTTCTGGAAAAACAGACGCGGGCAGTTCATTCCACACCATGGCGACCCGCACCAAAAAGGAACTATCGAAGCCTTTGGTTCGACTTCTTGGGACATCCACCATAAATGGATGGAAGGCCTTTCTGCGTCTATAGTCCGATGTAAGAAGGGTGTGGGTTCAACCTGATCAAAAAGAACATTCGCGCACTCTACAAAATGTAATCTGTAGAAGACTGCTAAACTGGCAACTTTCCGACGATGGTCGAGGCTTTGCGGTTTTTTGGTGGTGAGGTCAAAGTTGTTAATAATTTTTCGGGTTCTTCGGTCAACTGCGTCCATCGCTTCTTGTTGGTACTATGCAGAACCATCCCAAAGGATGCTACAGTACTCCATACAAGATCTAACTTGAGCTGTGTACAAATTAAGTAGTTGTTTGGGGCTGAAGTACCGTTCCACGTTAGATGATTCCCAACCAGTGATTTTGAACCAGTTTAAGCCATAGACACAATTTGTTGCCCGAAGTTTAGTTGGGACGATAAAGTTACGCCCAGAAGCCCAAGGTGATCGGTTAAGGGCACAGAAACATTTTGGAAAGTGGGCGTTAGGTCGAAACTGCTCTTTTTTGCGGAGAATATACACGCCTGTGTTTTTGACGGTTTAAATTTGACCGAGTTGGACTCATCCTAATTGGACAATTTCTTTAAGGCCAAATCCACCCGCTCAATCATGGACTATCTCAAAGCCCGGATTTCTTGAGGACGCGCTCGCACATTGGACGTGTATCTCTGTGCCACGGTGCTGTCATCAGCGTAATTAATAGCAGGCCTGGGGTTAGCAGGTCATTAATGTGCAGCAAGAATAACGTTGCAGAGAGAACAGATCCCTGAGGTCCCCGGCATTTAATGCCATTAGTTTAGAAGGTCAGTCGCAGAGCCCTTGAGGTATTCCGTATGCTGGAAGCTTACTCAAGAGACCATCATGCCACACCCTATCAAAAGCTTTGGAAATGTCTAAGGATACAGATATAGCTTCACCGTGACCTTCCAAGGCTTCGCTCCATAAGTGAGTGGCATACATAAGAAGATCTCCAGTCGAGCGTCCGCTGAGAAAACCATGTTGGTTATCACAAAGGAGCTCGTTGAACTCAAGGTATGCCAGGAGACGATTGTTCAATACACGCTCCATAACTTTGCAAAGTATGGAGGTGATTGCAATAGGTCGGTAGTTGATTGGATCTGCATGGCTTCCCTTCTTACGTACTGATTGCACGATAGCTAGCTTCCAGGATTTAGGGACCTTTCCGGCCAAAGAGAGTCGATACAGGCGCGTTAGTATGGGAGACAACTCGGTTGCGCAGTGTTTTAACACAACTGCAGGTATGTCATAGGGGCCGCTGGCCTTATTCACGTCTAAATTCTGCGAGCATTTAAGAACCTCCTTTTGGCGAATATGAACGGTACCTAACAATCTGCAAAAAGATTAGCAAAAAGAAGGATATGATGCTATCTTGTCTCCGATGTGGCCAATGTGGTCAAAGCGAGCTTTCCTGATCACCTTTTTGCAGGACTTGGCGGCAGCATTGTATCTTTTCTTCAGTTCATGCGAATCCACGGCTTTGCTTCTGCGAGCGTCAGCCCAGGCTTTGTACGCTTCTTGCTTAAGATTTTCAGCTGTAAGGCAAGCAGCACTAAACCGTGGGCGACCTTTGGTTTCAAGGGATAGGTCAGCGTAAGGGATGAAATACTCCATTGCTTGGCCTATCACACTTGATAGAGCATCAGCGCAGCACGATGGATCGGTTGATGTAAAACAAGTCTGCCACCAAGGATAAGACGCGAAAAAATGCCGCATCTCATCCCCATCTGCTGACTTGTATCGCCATACTTGCCTAGCGCCTTTTGGGCGGGTGTCAGGCGGCGAGTACTGCAACACAGATTTCACCACCCAGTTACTGACACCGAGCACCTGTCAGGATCAGTTGTCAGCAGAAGGTCTAGCAATATGCAGTGTGGCCAGCAACGTCGGGGATGCGCGTGGGCTCGTGTACAAGCTGTGAGAGGCCTTGAGTCACGGAAAACTTAAAAGCCTATCTTCCAGCGTGGATGGTGTTCTGATACGGGTATAGCCATTGCCCGTGATAAGCGTTAAAATCCCTCAGGGACACCAACTGAGGGAAAACGTTGCCGAACCTTATCTGAGATACTTCATGAGCCTTGCTGTCTCCCAATCTCCGCTACGTGACCGGTATATACTGGCGTAGAACAATTGGCCAAGGCCGGTATCAATGTGAACCCACATGACGGAAAAGTCCAGATTTTCCAAGTAACGGAGACGTGAAAACAGATCTCGTCACTGGCATACATGCACACCCCGGCGTTCGGGCGGAAATTGGACTCCAGGATGTACCCTGGGTAACAAAGGTATGTCGATTCTGACGGATTACAGATCTGCGTCTCCGTTAGGAAGAGTAGGTGAGGCCTCTCTGTCTCAAGATGGTGGTGGACATTGTTAATATTTGAGTGCATTCCTCTGATGTTGTAGAAGTGCTCTTTAAGAGAGAGGAAGTGCAATCGCTGTAGAACTTTACTCTTCTTATGACTTTTCATATTAGTTGTGTGAGTGAATAAAAAGGAGGACAGAAGTTGGGTGAAGCGCTGCAAATGGAACCAAGCAGCTCGCAATAAACAACGCACCGATGGGGAACTGGCTTGGAGACTGCGGGGACGGCCGAACCCCCCCGGGGATTGTCATCGAGTCCTCTCTAACCAGTCGCCAGCTGGCACGATGAAACCTCCCGGGGATTTTCGCGAGGTGGTGGGCAGCCTTTCGCATGTGGCTAGCACACTACTTGGGCCCCCTACTACCTGCGGTCGGCCAGCGGTGAACCGTTTCTTCGAATCCCGCTATCGTCCAAAACCAGTTACCCACTGGTTTTGGACGGTAGTAGTGAGCCAATAAATTACGATTACTCAGACCTACCCTCCTCAATGGCTACACTAAACATCATGCCGGAACGCGACCATGTCACTTGGCGGCATGGTTTTTTTAGTGGGTGGTGACAAGCCACGGCCGAAGCCTAACACCAGTAAAATATTAGGAAAACCCCAAACAAACTTACGAGTATATAGCAATAGTATATTTTTATATAAGCAATTAGAAGAATCACCTTGATCATACTGTTGCTATAGAATCCCAAGGTTCTACAATAGATACAGATTCTTTGGTTTTACTGAAATCTTAAATAAATTTACCTCAAACTTAAAAGAACCTTTATGTAGTGTGCATGTGCCAACGAAAATAAATATTCTAGCACTTACCAATGGCTGGTTTACACACGTTAAGTAGTTATGTTGGTGAATAAACTTTAACTCAATTTTAAGTTACTACATGTCACTTGTGTGTCCACACGCATTAAGTAGTTAAACTCAAAAGTAAAATATGGACGGTCAATAACTTCTGGAATTCGTCATGTCTGTACTTAGATTTGTTACACGTCTGAGAAGAATTTGTGAAATAAAGATCAAAATTAATTATGTTTATTACTGGAGTTGTTATTTCGTATATTCGACAAATATTCTTATAATTAAAATAATTTAAATATTCTTTAACAAACATTAAAGTAGAGTCTAGTCCACTGCGAAATTTTGAAAAAAAAGGAATACATGCGAAATAAGTTCGAGCGCTTGCCGCTAACTAAAAAAACATGTCCAAACTAGAAATTGCCGAACCGAAAAATAGAACGAATCCTAATTTACTTAATCACTTAGACACAAAATGACTGTTTATACATAATTTTTAACTAAAATGTACTTATCAATTAAACCTTTTTTTTTATTGTTAATTATTTTTGCGTTTGCCTTCGATTTCACCTGAAGGAAAGTGATAATAACGACGAAGATGTTATATGCCTATGCCGAGAGAAACAACTGTGCATGACAAAATGGTACACCGCAATAACTTCAAGAGATTTTTGCCCAACGTACTCAAAGTTAAACACGTTCTCTAGTGCAATTTTTAATGCATTTAAACGGTTCGATAGCTCATTTTTGGTTCGTGTTGCCAAAGAGTGGAACGATTTGCCTGCGTCTGTTTTTCCAGACAAATATAACCCTGGAGCTTTGAAGTGTAGAGTGAATAGGTACCTCTTAGACAGGCGTGTACGATCCTCGTCTTCATCGTCACTTTCCATCAGGTGAGATGGAAGACAAACGCCTGCTAATTATTAATAAAAAAAAAAAAAAAAATGCAACTGATTTCATCCTACAATTACTCAGAACCAAGATATTGTCTGAAAGCTTTTTAGACACATTTTTTTTATATTATGACGCATGCCGCAAAAAGATATCAAGGCAAAACAAAAAGTTGAAATGAGGTTGTTGAAATCTATAGAACTATCATTTTAATATACTTTCTAGGTAATCCGTTTCTTAAGAGCGTTTATACAAAATCGTGCAATTTTAGAAGTTTTCAGTGTTCGTTTGCGGTCAACATTTAACACGTATGCATCGAAATATGAGTATAATTTATTCGAAATTTCATCGCCAAAACATGTTTTGAGAAAATTTTCATTTCTTTAGATAGTTTTTGAGTAGGAATTCGTTGTTCATACGCCTTTTCTTGTAATCCGACGAAACATGCGTAATTTGCCGTTCAATAAGTATAAAAGTAACTGGTACAAACAGAAAAAGAAAAGTTTGTTATGGTGTCTATTTTGTCGTCAAAAGAGTCTGGAGAGAAAATAGTACAAAATATTATTTTTTTAAAGGCTAAAACATAAAAATCAAAGCGTGAAAAAGTTGGATTTCAGTCTAGTTTGTCGCGGTTTTGGATACAGTTTTATTGTTACAGAAGTAATAATTTTTACTTCTTATTACTAACAAAGATGCAACTAATGAAATAAAACAGAAAAATATTTCAAGTCCTCTTAAAAATACTTCTAAAAAATTATTTAAATAAATGTCCAAAATTGATATAAAATCTAATGCACGTGCTGCTGTATTTCATTCTCGCTCCGATCGCCACGCGGTGCGGACGTGCAAGACCCCGTTCTCCGTTGATCGGTCCCTTCCCGATATTCCGTGGCGCTCAGTCTACTGACGTCACAGTTTAGCGTGTTGGTTCCGTGCTACGGTTTTCAAGGTTTTTCTACTCCCTCTGAGTGCTATCGAAGTGCGATTTTTCTTTGCGACTAAGCCCCTTAGTCTTCAAAGTGCTGTGCTAAGTTGTGTTGTGCTTGTGCTGAGTGCAGTGTTGTGCCCAGCGTAAGTAGTCTGGTTTCAGTACAAAGGATACTTAACGGTGACAACGAATTTGTACTGAACCAGTCCGTTTATTTTTATTTTTATTTTATTTCTCTTCTCTATTTTATTTATTTTTCTCCTATTTTCATATTTATTTTTATCATATCTGTGTGTTTTCGTGTGTATTTGCCCTTTCTGTCGGTAAAAGTTGACCCTAACGCGGTCAACTCTTTACCTGCGTACCCTTTTTTAGGTTTCTAGGTAGCGTGACAACGAATTTGTACTGAACCAGTCCTTTTATTTTTATTTTATTTCTCCTCTTTATTGTATTTATTTTTCTCCTATTTTCATATTTATTTTTATCATATCTGTGTGTGTTTTCGTGTGTATTTGTCCTTTTTGTCGGTAAAGGTTGACCCTAACGCGGTCAACTCTTTACCTGCGTACCCTTTTTTAGGTTTCTTGGTAGAGGCCTTCGGCGTACTACGGTTAATTTTAAGTTATTCTCCCCAGCCCCCCTACCGCTGGTAGGGAGGTTAGCCGCTAGGGTTCGCTAGGTTTTTAGGAACTACGCATCCTGTGACATACTTATTTTATACTTATATTTGTCCCAACCCTCCCTAATGGATTCGCTAAGCGTTATTAACTTCGCGAACGCGTAGGCGCTTGCTGCGGCAGGCATCTCCATCCCGAAAGACATCCTAACGCAGGCCTTGCTGGCATCAATCGCGTCCCCGGCCCTTCAGGCCCCAACCCCAGCCCCTCAGGCCTCCGACGCCCAGACCCGTCAGGTCTATAGCTCTCCCACGTCTCCCGTTCCATCCGATATGGACGCGCGTCGGTCTCATCCTCGCGCTCATCTCGTAGGAAGCGTACCGCTCCCGGGAGCGATTCAGACTCCGCCGCGTCCGAAGTTTCGTCGGTCGCCGCCACCTTAACCGGCTCTCCTGAGCCCGCGTTCCAATTAGTTACCAAACGCTCTAAGAAGCGTTCGAAAAAGCCGCGGTGTCTTAAATACCCGAACCAACCCCGGTGTCTTCTACACCCGCCCCCGCGCCGCTCATGTCACTCGAAGTGACCGCGTCTCCGTCGGTCCCGTCTAAGCCAGCGATGCGCTGCGCTCCCGTCCCATCGAAGCCTCAGCTCCCTCCGCCCGTCTTCCTCCGCAAAAAAACGCGCTAGACTGCGGTTTCTAACTTGTGCAAAGAGCACAAAATTAATTACTTAAAAGCCGCCAACGCTGGCGAATCAATCAAAATTCAGGTTGCGACCATCGACGACTTCCGGTCTTTCACTAGGCTTCTGTCGATCAATCAAATCGCGTATCACACCTACGCCCTCCCGGAGGAGCGTAAGATCCGCGCAATACTACGGGGCGTCCCGTTTGAACTCAGTAATGATGACATTCTCGAGGACCTTAAGTCTCAGGGCTTCCCGGCTGTAGCAGTGCACAAGATGCACTCTAACCGCGGTAGGCGCTTTCCGTTAGCTTTAGTTATCTTGTCTAATACTCCCAACTCGAGGGAGATCTTCAGAGAGGCTCGCACAATCTGCGGACTCTCGAATATCTCCGTCAAGCGTCCCAACCCCCGCGGTCACCCTGGGCAGTGCCACCGCTGCCAGCTCTATGGCCACGCAGCGGCTAACTGCTCAGGTCCCCCCAGGTGCGTAAAGTGCCTGGTTCCTCACATCACTAAGGAGTGCACTCGCACTCCCGAAACCACTTCCCCCCCTGCCTGTGTGCTGTGCGGCTAGTCCGGCCATACAGCTAACTACAGGGGTTGCCCGCGCGCTCCGCGCTCCACCGCCAAGAGGGTCGCGCCTAAACCGGCGCTGCCGCTCACTCCCGCTAACTTCCCGCCGCTGCGCAACCGGGGTTCCCCCGGAAGCAAAGCCCGTTCAGCCGACGCCTACTCCAGCTCTGTCTTGGAGGCAGCATCCGGCTGTCCGGCCTGCACCTTCCCGACCCATCCCAGCTCCCGTAGCTTCCGTAGGGCCGCGTCGTGCTTTGTCATCTTCACCTTAGTTGTCGTTGGCTGAGGACATGAAGACCGTGTTCGACGTCATTCAAAACGTCGACATTACGGAAATTTCTGTTCTCGCACGCAAACTGCGAGCCGCCCGCTCTCCTCAAGAGCGTTTATTTGCGTTAGCCGAGCATCACTCGCTTCTCAGTTCGTTATAAATTTAATATTTTTATTTTTGTATAAATTCGTAAATAAGTAAATTATAATCTCTAGACCCGCAAATCCCGCGTCCAGTCGTATTAAACCCAAGGGCTTATCCCTAGTATCTTTTAACGCTCGTAGCCTTAATACTAACCTTCCTGAGCTCAAACTGTTCCTTCAGAACAACGAGCCAGACTTATTGCTTCTTCAAGAGACGTGGCGAACTCCAAACTGCTCCAGGGGATTCACTATACCTAAGTACGCGTTTATTCGTAACGACAGGCCCAACTCCGACGGTTTCCGCGGCACTGCTATTTATTACAAAAGAGGATTCCATTGCTGCCCACTCCCTACCCCTCCTCTCCTCAACATGGAAGCCACTGTGTGTAGATTGGCTATAACTGGTCATCCGACCATCATCATAGCTTCAGTCTACATACCTAGTGGTACCAGATCAATCCGCAGCGACTTTGAGGCCATTCTCGCCCTCGGCCATTCAGTCATTATGTTCGGAGACTTTAACTCCAAACATACTGACTGGACGTGCCTATCAACCAACACCAGCGGTATCGCTCTCCTCGACATCACAAATTCACTTGACTTAGATGTCATCTCCCCCATCACTCCCACCCACTATCCCGACAACCCGAACCACTCTCCTGATATCCTCGATTTTGCAGTAGTCAAGCGAATCAACCTCGACCTCAGGTCTATCAAACCTCTCTATGACCTAGGTTCTGACCACCGCCCCGTCTCCCTCGTGCTAGGACTGCCTAACGATAACGTTACCTCTCCTAAGACCTTTACCAACTGGAAAGGCTTTAAAAATACGTTAGTTTCAGCCTTAGAGGCCCCGAACTCTCCACTCGCGATCTCTCCCGAACAATTAGATAGCCCGGATAAAATTGATTCATTAGTAAATTCTCTCACTGATGCTATCAACTCAGCCATCAGTGACAACGAAAAGGTTGCTAAGCAAGGCAAACCCACGCTTCCCTTAGCCGTTAGCAATCTTGTTAAAGCTAAGAACGCGGCTCTCCGGAGAGCCAAGAAATATCCCACGCCCGCCTATAGAACAGCTGCGAATCAGCTTCAACGTAAAGTTAGGTCTTGCCTCGCGGAACTCAGAGACGCTCAGATGAACGATCTCATGGCGAATATCTCTCCATCCCACCAAGCGTATTATAGTATGGCCCGAGCCTTACGCGTAGACACCGCCTCTCACGTTCCTCCTCTCACTCGTCCCGATGGCACTACTGCCTTTGAAGTCGAAGAGAAAGCCGAATGCTTCGCTGACAGCATTGCGTCTCAATGCTCGCAACCTGCTGATCCCTCACACATCCAGGCGGTGGAGGACGAAGTCCTTCGCAGAGACTCTCTCCCCATCACCGCCGACCCTGTCACAGTCTCTAATGACGAAATCTTGCTTCTCATTAGAAATCAAAAGTCCAAAAAGGCTCCGGGTGCGGATGGAATTTCCAACCACGCACTTAAGCACCTACCTCAACAGATGCTTACCTTGTTAGCTATCATTTTCAATGTCTGCTTCGACCATAGCTACTTATAAAAGCTTGGAAAGAAGCGACAGTCATAGGCATTCCCAAGCCGGGCAAACCTCTGAACGTCCCGGCTAATCAAAGACCCATCAGCCTCCTCAAGGCAATGTCTAAACTTTTTGAGAGAGTCATACTCTCTCGAATGCGGAACCCTCTGTTTCCAACGGATGGCGATCCTCTCATTATTCCCCATCAGTTCGGCTTTCGCGCTAGACACTCCTGCCCTCAGCAAGTCCATCGAATCGTTGAGTATATACTTGACGGTTTCTATCCGCGTCGTTATAAAACAGTCGCGGTTTTCTTTGACGTAGCCAAGGCTTTCGATAAAGTCTGGCACAGCGGTCTCGTTTATAAACTCTACAAAATAGGCTTACCGGATCGCCTAGTCAGGTTAATAGCGTCGTTTCTCAGGTTCGTACGTTTAGATTTAAACACGAAGGCACATTTTCTGCGCCTCGTCCCTTAAAGGCTGGAGTCCCTCAAGGCTCAGTCCTCGCCCCTCTGCTGTACACCGTGTAAACCAACGACATTCCCATCCCGTCGAAAGGCGTCGAACTCGCCCTCTTTGCCGACGACACCACACTCTTTACCAAAGGCCACAGTATTCCGCACATTGTAACCAGACTCCAAAAGGCAGTAAACGCCCTTGGTGTATGGTTTCAAAAATGGCGCATCGATGTGAACCCTGAAAAGAGTTCTGCGATGCGCTTCGACCACAAACGCCGTCGTCCCGCTGGCGATCCCCACGTTCGAATGTTAGGCATTCCCATCCCCTGGAAGCGCAGTACTAAATACTTAGGCGTCACATTAGATCCGACGCTTTCTTTCAAGCCACATGTCGAAAGAGTTTCGAAACTCGCTCGTCACTACTTAGGCCGCCTAAATAGCATGTTACGTAGAAAAAGTAAAATGTCTTTCAGAAGCAAACGTACACTTTACAAGGTCTGCGTTAGACCCGTCATGACATATGCCTCGCCAATCTTTGCCCACGCCAAACCCTCCCTCCTGCACAAACTGCAGGTAGTTCAAAACTTCTTTTGCTGCAGGGCCACAAACGCACCGTGGTACGTGCGTAACGCGGACTTTCATAGAGATCTTGAACTGCCTACAGTACAACAACACCTCAAAACACTCTCTGAAGCGTTCTTCAAACGCTCCGAAACCCATCCCAATCCTCTAGTTCGTGATTCAGTCTCATATACTACTCCTGTCTTAGATTCGAAGTTCAAAGTCGCTCGGCCTAGGAATGCGCAAGCGTACACTTCCACCAGACTGTCAGCCGATCTTGAAGCCCTTCTGGCCGCAAATTCTAATTCTAACGTAAATTCTAATTCTAACGTAAATCCTAATTCTAACGTAAATGCGAATTAATTCAATTTTATTTTGCAATTTTTAATTTTTTTGTTTTAATTATTTGATTTTCATTTTGAGCACCTTCAGTGCTATGTATTCACCTTCAGTGCTTTGAGCACCTTCAGTGCTATGTAATCCCAGCGGGTGACCCCTTCTGGGCCCCGCTAGCGCGGCCTCTTTCTCCAATTGGCCGTCGCTCAGATGAAGGCTGAGTGGCAAAAATGCACGAGCCGACAGGGGGTTTTTAGTGGGTATGGTTCTTGTAGACGTTGGGACGAGTCCCGGATAACTCTGGAATCGCGCCAGAGTATATGTCAGGGCATTTTTATCCTCCTGCCCTTACCGCGGAGGGGAACAAAAAAAAATGCTGTATTTAGTACCGGCCGAGGCCTTCCAGAGTTTGGACGTATCGCTTTTTTTTCCCGCACTTTCGCCCAGTGCTATCGAACTCCGTCGTAAATATCGAACGCTTGCCGTCAATTTTGATACTTTTGGTATAAATATTTATTTTTATTATAAATAATAAATTTAATATTGAAGTACTGCATTTTTCCAAGTATTATTTTACTTATAAGTAACACACAAATCTATAAAAGTCAATGTTTTCAGGTACCTTCACGGCTAAGCCTTAGAAATCACGTCAGAATGCTACGATGTTTCAGTAAAGACGTCGATATAAATTATGAAGTAAATATATTCGAATATATGTTTGACACAAAAGAAACAAAAGAATCAAGACATTCTGACTTGCTCCATCATCGGAGTAAGATGTATCAGATTAAAGTGATATATAAAATAAAAAGATAAAGTTATACCAAGACCAACATTTTATTTTAAACACGAGTGTTCTTACCACCAACTTTTAAAATGAGTAATAAAGGTAGGAAACAATATATTTCAAAAAGAAAAAATCGAAGCGGTGGCCAAAATGATAATATCACGACGGCTAGAGAAGCAAAAAGGCACGTAACCTTACTATTATATGTTCATTCATTTATTGCACATATTATTCAGAACCACGAGAAGGCTCGCACACTGCAGTGGTTTGAAAATGGGTTGATGATTATGATGATGATTCAGAGCTGTGGTGGTGCAGTGGCTGGCCTCTTAATCCTAGGGTCGTTTGTTCGAACGGACCCAGCCACGCACTAATGATTTTTTATCTTTGAAAAATGTATGAGCGTATAAAAACATGCACCGACCGGTAAACCGAAACCCAAAGTTCAACAGGACATTCGCCAATCCGGAGGAGGCACCGATGCCTTCTTAATATAATGCGATATTGTCCCTCTGGGAGGAGGCTTTTACCCTGCAGCGGGTAAGCTCATTATGTTAACTCAGGGTATGCAATTATATCAATCGTGTGATTTTCGGTATTGTTTTATAGATTAAAAATCACTATGAACCAACACAAAGTTTTCTTGGTTAAAATAATAATTAGACTACAATTTGTAGTACTCCAGATTGTCACTGTAATCAACGATCTAAATGTTTGCACTTTCCCTTGCTAAAACGTCAATCTAAGAAAGTCACAATTTGTCATATAGTCTTATCACTGCTTTATTAGATTTGAGGGCAACAGATAGTATTTTTATTCAAAATTTAAATTTTTTACAATAAATAATTTACTTAAAAGATAATCAACAGCCTTGGAGCTAATAAATAGTCGCTGTTTGCTCTTTGTTCATAGTGACTTTTAATCTAAAAAAAAATACCGAAAATGACACGATTGACATAGTTTCATACCTTCAGAAGAAGGTATATATATACACTGGGCGTCACAAAAATTGCACCTTTCGAAAAAGCAACTTTAAAATACTTTTACTCAAACTTTGTCCATAGTAAGGGTATGATTGTAGGATATCATTGGAAAGGTTATTTAATTGCCTATTAGAAATTACAAACATGTGTTTATGTTTTAAAGCTTTTAATAAAAAAATCTTAAAAAGGATAAAAGTTACAAAAACTAAATTTAAAAAAACATAAAAAAACCTCAAATCAGTCCTTAAAATCTAGTGTTTCCTCCCCTTGCTTTGATGACAGCTTCCATCCGATCCTTCATGGACCTCACGAGGGTCACCACTCTCTCTTGGGGTATGTTCTCCCATTCTTCCTTCACGGCATCCTGAAGCTCTTGGAGAGTGGAGGGAGCAGGATCACGTGCTCGTACGTGTCTCTTTACATTGTCCTAGAGATGCTCGATCGGGTTTAGGTCCGGGCTTCGTGCTGGCCACTGCATAACAGGAATCTCAACCTCTTCCAAGTAGTCCCGCACAGAAAACGCAGTGTGGCAACGGGCGTTATCGTGCATTAACATGAAACCATCGCCAACAAAACCGGCATACGGGACCACATGGTCTTGTAAGATTTCTGTTATGTACCGCCCAGCATTCAGTGACCCTTGCCCGCGACCACCGCCAGTCCGAGAGACGCACACAAGTTCCGTTTTCCCTTCAACGGATATGCCACCCCAGAACATACAGTAACCACCTCCGTATTCGACGGATTCCTCTATACACGCTTGGGTAAAACGTTCCCCTCTTCTTCGGTATACTATTCTGCGTCTATCGTTGCAGAAAAGACATACTCGTGTCTCATCAGTAAAGAGAACGGCCCTCCACTGGTCAAGCGTCCAGTTGACATGCTCCTGAGCAAATTGTAACCGCTCTCTCCGATGTCGCACGGTCAATTTTGATTCCTTTAATTGATTCTCTTAATTCCTTTTCTTTCAATCTTCTTCTAATCGTAGAGACACTCACAGACGTTCTACGACCTGACCGGAGCTCTTGTTGCACCTCAACAGCATTGCTGAAGCGGTGGCGCAACGACGTAGACACAATGAAATGGTCGTCTCTTTCTGATGTACAACGTTTTCTTCCGGGTCCACGTCTTCGGGTATAGCCACTAGTCTTACGGAACCGTTGGTATACTCGTCGTACTGCAAATCGGCTAAGGTTCAACTATCGAGCAACGTCAACCTGTCGCAGTCCTGTTTGCAATAGAGCAACGATTTGAGTGGCTTCTTCAGGGGTTGTATCCATCTTCAGGTACAGTTCTTTTGCGTATGTTGTTCCAGTGTGTTCACTCTAAAGTCTGAGTAGCGACTGACCCATTTCTTACCTGGACATAACATTTTATACCCTTTTAAGGTAGCCCAACTAGCGCTCCTTAAGTGAGCATTTTTTCCAATATCTTATTGATTGGTCCCTGGTTAGAAATGGTAATTGATTTTTTAATGATACAGGTAATGAATGTAAAGGTATTGAAGTGCACTTTACAATGATATTTCTTTTTCACGCGTGGTATTTATGGGCCAGATTCTAGGAGCAATTTACTGAAAAAAACATAAAGGTGCGATTTTTGTGACGCCGAGTGTATTACGATTTTCGCTCATATAGTTTACACTGTACATTAATTAAAAGTCTGAACTTTTAAGTACACGGTAAAAAAGTAATCATCATCACCTCATTGTCGACCTACTGCAGGGTTATATCCCTATTTTTTGTCAGTGTAAAAAATATGTCAACTTTGTTAGTAAATTTAATAGCTCTAGTCATTTTCAATTTGCCATACGATATTGCATTGTCCTAAATTAAAGTTTGTCACTGTATTCTATAAATAATATTTTTTTTCACCTAATTTTATTTATTTTTATTAAGTAATCACTCTTATCTTAAATCATAACTACCATAACAAACGTCTATATATTAATGACATCAATCTCTTCGTTAAGCTCTTATTGTACCCCAATTTTATTTCGTCCCATATTATCCTAACCAGGTATTTAATTATCTTACTTTGCAAAACATAACTCAAGTAATAAATTACATAAATGTATATTTATATTAATCAAAAGTAAAATATAATATCGTAAAATAAGTCAAACATATTTGAAAAGTATCAAAACCATTGGGGACGCGCTAATTGACGAGCAGCGATGTATCATACAGCACTGCAGATGTGTGCATGTAATGAATACGTGTACGTGTTGAACTTTACCGATTCGGGAGAGCGTTGATTTGTATATAGGCTCTTAAGCATTACATGGCGGCACTTAACTTCAATCAATCAAAACGCCACCGGACACAAGCGGCTGATAAGTGCTTCACTAACGGTATTTTAAAAATCATGAAGGCAGACAATGACAAGGCAGACAATGCGTTTATCATACGATGATAAATATAAAATAATAAAATAAACGGGAGTACCGATAATATTGTAAAATGTGTATGAACATATTTCCTCGCGAGCCGCTGTAAATTGATACGACACGCCTAAATCTAAATGCCGGCGAAATCATGAAATTAACATACAAATTGTGCGGCGCCGATCACCGTTTTAAGACTCGGGATCAATATCGGTTACAGCGAAACTAAAACCGGTAGAGAAGTTTCTAAGTATTCTTTACTCTATTTTATATGCTTTTTTTCTGCGTTGTAATTACCTTGGTTTGCCATAGCTTTACCTGCGTCTCATTGCGCAAAAGTACTTTTATGCAACACTGTGTCGTTTTTGTATCTCTAACAACATGCGTGCAAAATTGACTGATGATGTGTTGAGTTGTTAAAAATTGTCCCTTGAAACTATTATCTCTAATTTTTTTAGACCTAGTTATATTTAGTAAGTGTATTATTAATACTACTATTAAAGTGACACCATATAAATTCAAAGTAACATCTTTTATTTAGCCCTTTAAAATCTATGCCTACCATACAAAATCTGTACTGATACATTTTTCAATTAGGAATTTATTTATGTTTGTGTGTGTATGAAAAAACTCGTACTTTACATAGGTATAATACTATTTACTTGACTGAAAATTTGAAAATCATACTTTATCAGCTTTTAATACTTCTTTGAATTTGGTTATATTGCGGCGTCGAGTTCCTTGGGAAAGTAATTTAGTTGTATCAAAATTATCCTTAACTTGATAGCTTAATTTATTACTACAAAATACAGAGGATATTTTGAATTTGCCTTCGATATTCCACAGCAAATTGTAAGGATACTATTCAGATAGTCAAGTGAACAACAGTAGCAATATTTTTACTTATTTGCAAACTAAGTAAAAAAAAATTATTGATTTCCAATTTACTGTACAATTACCTATGAGAACTGAGAATTCAAAGACGTTTTGATTTTTATCTACAAATATAATGTAAAACTTATAACCTAGGTACCTCTTGAATTTTTGGACATGGTAATTTTTACTCCTTTTTACTATTTCCTTACTTTTATATTGTTTATCTTCTTAAGATTTTTCGAGCAGAGATAAACCTATCTAGTACAAGTATAAATCCAACTTTTTTGTATTTTACATTATTTCTTTGGCAATGCAGATCATAATACAGCTATCAAATTGTGGATTTTTATACCTATCACGTCAAGCTCCAACTCATATTAAATAAAAGTTTTTATACGACGTCATTAATTGTTTATTTAAGGCATATGAAACCAACCTTTTTTTCATCAACCCAAAAGTCCAAATTAAGTAGAGCTTGTGTTATGGATGAACATATAGCTAACTGGGGGATCCCAGAATAAACAAACGTATATAACTCAGGCCAAGACTCGAACCTGGGACCTCTGGTGTATGATCTAGGGCAACTACCCACAATGCTCGGGTATCATATCTCTCGGTCGGCATATCTTAATACACGAAAGCGTTTTTATTTTTTTATTTTACACATTTTGCAAATAAAGATCAAAACTTGTACCACATTTAAATTTAAAACTGTTTGTTTAACACTGAGTTGTTTTCTGTTATTCTGAATAAATTTACTACCAATACATGCCATTACTTGCCATTATGCCATTACTTAACATTCGAAATCGATTATCTTACCAACATTAAAATATACGATTAAAAAAAATTTAAATTACCATTAGTTCTGAGTAACTACTAACCACAAAAAAACTTTAAGTACCTACCTAATACTTTAAATATGCAGTGCGTTTATAGCAAATTGCAAGTGTCTTAAAAATTCGTATAGCAACACAACCATAAAAGACTTGTTCTTCAATCTCACTGAGTCACTTTCTTTAAATAAGTAAGTTAAACAAAGATAAACAAAGTTTATCTACATTAAATAATTATCAGAAGCGATAAAAGTATTAATTCTGAAAATAATGTTTTTATGCAGTACTTCGAACAAAGTATCAAATTCTATTATATATATGGTTCACTATTTTGGCTATTAACTATTGAACAGAAATGACCACACTTGTTTAACTCTTACGATTTACAGATTATTTTCGTTAATTTTGGCCAATTTTCACATTATCTTTAAAATTATAGCTCAGGTATCGCTTGCAATTATGCTTTCAATATGTGAAAGAATTTTTGAAACCTGTTAAGTAGTTTTGTGTATTCAAAATATCATAAAAGTAGGTAAAACATGAGAAATATTCAAAATTCTGTAGAAAATATCGCGTCAAATATCGCGTGAGATTACTTGCATTTGTCTGTGCCACGAATTTTCTCAAAACATTCATGGAAGTATGTGGCCACAGGTGGCTTGTGTATCATTTTAAATACCTTAGGGTGCTAAGGCTCACACAAGATTAATTATGTAATTATATATATGTTACGAGAGCATCACTTGAATCGCAAATCATTTCTTGGTGGCCTCGGGTTTTAATGTTATACACTTTAGTCCTGCGTTTATTCGAATGCGTATCCAGGAAATGGATAAAAAAAGGTAATTGTTGGATGATTTGTACGTTCATTCTAAAATGTCCCTAATGGTCATCCACAACAAATTCTTTACTCGTCGCGGGGCTATACCTGTAAATGGTGTGATCCAATAATGTCTGATTATTACCTACGTGAGGTCCCGGTCTAGTTTCCCAATCCCGCAAAAATATTTGGATAAAATAAAAATTATATTATGTAACTGAAGGTGAAATAATTTTAGTAATCGAATAAGTACTCAGAGTTTTTCTTCGGTCATAATTGTATAGATATTTATTTATAAGTATCACTATTGAATTAAGTAAAACATTGAAAACTATTGACCTGCTTTTCGATGCACATTTTTTATGGAAGGCGCTAGTTGATGCTTTAAGCAGGACGGGGTTTGTAGCCACTAACTCATTAAAATGTCAGCACAATTTCTTACCCATATCTACTCAAGTAACAATTGCTTACCCCTCATCCTACTCGCTCTAGATTACGTTGATGTCAGCTATGCGAACCTCAATAAAGCCAACTGACTAAACTTGAAAAGAATCATGGCAGAATAATAGTTGACAACAATGTTAGCGTCAAAAAATGTCTTTTACATAAATAGAAGTTACTTATTTTTCTATGATTTTTCAAATAAAAGTATTTTTAATAAAAGCCTAGATGCATAGATTTTTGAGAATATCAATTGGCTATAATATTAGGTCTTTACCTATGAAATTGCCGTTTTTCACGAAATAAATGGAGCGTAATTTTTTTTATATATTTTTTATTTCTATTAATCAAAATAATCACCCATGCAATCAATGCATCTTTGGCAACGCATTGGTAGCTTATTGATGCCTTTCTTGAAGAAATCGGCTGGACGGGAGACAACAAATTCTTCAAAGGCATTTTGTACTGCCTCTCGGGTATTGAAATTTTTTCCTGCCAAGAAGTTATCCAAATTCTGGAAAAAGTAGAAATCTGTAGGCGCAAAGTCTGGTGAGTACGGCGGATGACGGAGAACTTCCAACCCCAACTCTTGTAGCTTGGAGACCGTCTGCTGTGCAGTATGAGGTCGCGCGTTGTCGTGCAGGAGCAGTGGAGCCGAACGATTGACCAAAGCTGGTTGGAGACGTGCCAGCTTCTCCATCATTGTGTTCAGTTCTTCACAGTACACATCTGCAGTAATGCTTGTCCCGTTTGGCAAGAGCTGTGATGAATTACACCCGCGTTAGACCACCAAACAGTGACCATCACTTTTCTAGGGGTAAGTTTTCGTTTAGGGCATTGTTTGGGTGCTGAACCAGGGTCCAACCAACTTGCCGAGCGCTTATGATTGTCAAACAGGATCCATTTCTCGTCACAAGTAACAATGCGGTTCAGAATTCCTTCATTTGTATGCCTGCTGAGCAGTGCAAGGCACTTCTCCACGCGTACTTCGCGCTGGCGGTCATTGAGTTCGTGGGGTACCCATTTGTCAAGCTTTTTTACCTTGCCAATTTGACGCAAATGGACCAATATTGTTTTGATGCTAACGTCGAAAGCTGCTGCTAATTCAGCCGTGGATTGAGTTTCATCAGCTTCCACAATTGCCTTTAATTCGTCATTGTCAACCAAAGTTTTCGGACGATCACGGGGTTCATTTTTCAGGTCAAAATTTCCAGAACGGAAGCGGGTAAACCAATAACGGGTGGTGCGTTCGTTTGTAGTGTTCGCTCCGTAAACGTCGTTGATGTTGCGTGCCGCTTGTGCCGCTTTGCTGCCACGACGGTACTCATACTCCATAATTACTCGAATTTTTAACTTATCCATGATGACGAAAAATGTTCGAATGCGTTGAAAACAAAACACTTACTATTAAACAAATGACGATTTTAGAAAAATAATTCCATGTTTGTCAAATAATTTGAAATTAGAATTATCAGTCAAAAAAAAATATTTTCATTTGCAATGGCCAGTACGGCTAAACGGCAGTTTCATAGGTAAAGACCTATTAGTAATAATATGTATCTCAATGCCTCCATCTTACTATGACAACACTTACAAATTAAATGTCACTGTCAACGAAGCTGACATGCCGCTTTCGGCGGTCATTTCAGTGACTAATGCTTCTGCGCCATTCGTGTCGGTTGTATTTGTGTTGTTTTCATTGTTGTTCTTGCTATTTGCTTATTTCTATTTGACTAGGACTGCCTACGGACTGATATTCGATTCGTTTTATGTGACTTGTGCGTGCCTAAACTTGACCTACGTGACTGTATCTTGCTTTTTGTATTGTTGAAGTGCGTTTTGAACGACAATGAGAGATCGTAGCAGATTCACGCGAATCCTATGTGTAAATTGCAACATTTGCGTTTACACGTTGCGCTGCTATCCTGCCCTAACAGTCGATCCAAGAGTCACTTGTTTACTCTGTAGCTGGGTATACTCACTCATACTAAGTACCTATCTACCTTATAACATAATAAACCATTGCACTGCAATGCAAATGCAAACATTGCATTTTGTATAAGAAAAATTCTAAATTCACTGTTTACGTTCATATATGTTATTACAACCAAGTAGCTGGTAAGTTATGAGTGAACATTAACCTACCTAGAATTATTGGCAATATGAGTATTGTACTTATTTTTATATTTCTTTATTTTTTAAATTACTGAGCTTAATTACGTAGGTATATTATGTTGAGAATGTGGCTAACAATACTCAATATACGTTGACTGACTGTAGGTACAATTGCCAAAAAACGTAGGAATGTTTTATAAATATATAAAGGATCATTAATCTAAAAAATCTTAATTACGTAGGTAGATATATTATGTTGAGAATGTGGCTTCCAAGTGACATAAGTTATAACCTAAAAAAGTTCAAATCTAAATATCTTTTTTTTGAAGCCGGGCCAAGATAAAGTATTTTGATGTAGCTACTCAGGGACTCACGCTTGCATTTTAAGATATTTTTGACGTATAGACGCCGCCCTTGAATCTAAGCTAATTTTATGTATGAGAGTTTGCCATGATTCTTTGTGTATCAGGTTTTTATTTGGATTACGCAAATACATTTCGGAATATCGCTCGAGTGGCTTCCTTTCCGTCTTTCCCGTAACACTCATTTTCGTAGTTTACTGTATCGGATAGTGTTCACCCCAGCTAATAGTTAATACTAAAGAAGAAAATTATGTATTTTCCCTTTCACCACGTTTGAAGACCGATTTGAACAAAAAATTTAGTCAAGTATACCGGTATCTTAGATTCCTGCGCCCTTTTTAAAATTAAAAGGTGCACTGAAAGTTGATTTTTAAATTTCTATTTTATGATTCAAAATTCCATTTAGTTTTATCCAATACAAAGCGATTTGGTTTCAGTTAAGTAATTTTTAATTTAATTATTTTACTCACACTTAGCAAAACTAGTGCAAAGAAATGTTAACCCCAAATAGATAGAGAATATTAAAGTCACTTCGGCTATCTGGAAGAAATTACCAATAGTAATAAGGTCGCCGTTGTTAAAATGTCTCTGTTTTTTTTAATCATTCTGTTTTTTCTGTGACTTTATGTTTGACAATATAGTGGACAAAGAGTATTTATTATTATTATTAATCTAGACGCGTTCGATTCATGGCGAGAATCTATCAATAGAGTTGGTTATTTGGAAATTCTCAATTCAGAATCTCGAGGTTGAGGTAAAGCTGCCGGTTGTAAAATAAGAATCCATATTTTTGATAAATATATGCTAATATTTACAAACAAACAATATTAAAGTTTATGAAAAAAATCCTCTAACTAAATTTTTTAAGTTTATTAATTAGTTCGAGTAATTATAATTACTTTTCATAACCTTTATATTTCTACATACTAAATGATAGGAATATCATTCATGCAAGCCAAAATAAAATATGTACTATGAATAAAGAGGTGATATTAAAAGTGTTTTAAATAGCAATGAGAAACAACACAAAACCCGGTAAGAACACGTTCAGTATAGGTATTTACAACATAATCCTAAACTAAACGTAATAAAGAGAGATATAATCAAATTGAAAGCTCGCAAATCATGTCCTTATATTGTTAAAAGTATCTATAAGTAGGCACGACATTCAAATGAAATACAGAGTGCTTACAATCTGAGGGGAACGTATGTAATATACCTTCTGAAGAATTCTGCGGCTGATTTACGAGAGACTTCTTTATGCGAATCTGAAAAAGATGTTCATATTACAAAGCCTTTGCGTATAACGAGACAAAATTACAATAGGCATACAATTATACGTTCTCAAATCAGAACGTTGAAATTCAAAATCTGCACTATTTATAAGGTTATCTATTAATAATTAGATTAAATCTGAAACGGACGGGATTCAGGAATATTCATCGTCTAGTAAAAGAATCTCATTTAGACTCGATATGGAATAATCAGTTTCGGTGATCACCCACCAAATCTATTACAGCTAAGGGACTTTCCACCTTATTTGTATAGCAATAAATTCCGTTATACTGCCAGGAATTAAATATAGCGAGGTTGCATGGACCGTGACAATTCATTTTTCTGTACAAGTTTGCTATAATGATGCATGATGGCACTTATATATCAATATAATGGGATCAAAAAACAAAACGGCCTGTTTGGTGTGGAGGGAATTACCCTTGCTTTCCATGCCAGAGGTCCCAGGTTCGAATCCTGGTAGGGGCAGATATTTTATTTGCTTTCTAGTCATGGATGTGTATGTATGTTTATTTACATTTATTTCTAATACTTATTAATGAAAAAAAAATCTATGTATGTTTATATATTTCTTAAGTTTATTTATCCGTTATCTAGTATCCATAACTCAAGTTCTTAATGATTCTTAATTTGGGCTAAATAATGTGGTGTGATTGTTAGAAATTATTATTATTATTGTTATTATTATTATTTAGCGATGTTAACGAACGCTTAATACATTTATATAAGGGTCTATAATGGGGTTTAATATAAAATGTATATTTACATTAGTTTTATTAGGTTGTAATTTATCAATGGTTATAATACCTAAAATAAACCAAAAATGTAACTTGTATAAATATTATAAAACAGTCATTGCGATAACGCACAAGGTTTTTAAAAAGATAAACATAGAAATTTGAACCACACGTTTGAATCCCAAATAAGTGGAATGAATTTTCCGTGCAAGCTGTGTATGTAAAGTCTTGCTTGCTTGTCTTGCATTGGGATTTGATAAGAAATGAATTTCATATACAGACACTGCAAAAAATCCGGACGCTTACGAACGAATAAATTAATAATTTTTTATTTATTCTTTATTGTTTACCATAATACATATAGCGACAACAATAGGCGGTCTTATCGCTGGGAAACGATTTCTTCCACACAACCAGGTTTTTAAGCTTATTAAATGTTTGGACAAGAGAATATAGCTAAAAAACATTTCAAAACCAAAACAAAAAAAAGAACAAAATTTTCAGTAATTTTAAGTGAATGAAACACTACAAATAAAACGTAAATATTTATTAAGATGATATATTCACGATATGCTTAAGTAACATATACATATATTACTATAAAAACATACATACATACGTTAGATAACGTTTTCTTTAGATAATGCCAGGAAATGTTTTTTTTATAGTTTTTTTTTAAATTACGATAGACTTCGCATATTTTACAACGAATTGTAGTGCATTCCAAAGACTCCAGCACGGATTGTAAAGGATTTATTCAGAAAATCTGTGGAATGCAATGATGTTGTGAGCATCAGATTATCCGTGGACCTCAGATTACGTTTGTGTTGAGTATATCTAAAGCTAAAGTGATGTTGTAAATAGTCAGCAACGTTAGGATTGAATAGCAATCGATAAAGCAAACAGAGAACATGAATATTCCGGCGAAAGCGAATGGGGAGCCACTTGAGCTTAGTGCGGTATTCGGATACATGGTCGTATTTACGAAGTCCAAACATGAACCTTATACAGAGATATATATGATTATATATGATACACTTGCTCTTCAGAGACATCAAGATAAAGTAGTCAAGTATTGGAAGAAAGAGCGATTGTGCAATCTGTGTTTTAGTGGAATTTGGTAAAAGATTGCGAAGTCGTTTTAGAGAGTAAGTTGCAGCAAACATCTTCCGGCGCACATCTTCCATCTGAGCTTTTAAAGACATATTGCTATCGAATATGACACCCAAATTCCTAACATCATTGCTGCACTCTATTATAACTCCATTGAAGTTAATCTTCGGGCAAAATGTCCAGTTAATATGCTTTAAAATTTTTGGACTTCTATGACTATTGACTGAGTTTTTGAGGCGTATATAGCGAGACCATGATATTTGCTCCATGTTAGAATTGTAGCTAGATCGTTGTTAATAGTATCGATTGCTTGAGAAAAAATTTCCAGAGTAGCCTGCCAGTAGATTTGAACGGGAAATTATAAGTCAAGCCACAAATGTCTTTATTTGCCACGTGATCAAGCTTCCAATTTTATAACTAAGCCACGGGAAAATGAGATAGCCACTAATTACTTTTTGAATAAAATTCGTCTGTTTTCCAAAATAGACCTACTAAATATTCTATAGAAAGCGTATTAGTTAAGTTTGGGTTAGGTTAATGTTAGCGTGCATTTATCGCATGCTTATAACTGCATATCGATAGCTAGTGGCTAAGATAGTTTTATTTAGACGCTCGGCGGTTGTGGCTAAGTTATTAATTTAGATGGCAATATAAGTTTTTTTGTGCCGTATAATGCTATTACAAAGAAGTCCGTTTAATAAGCACTCGATTTGAACGTAGTCTGCATATATAGGAAGAAGATATACCGTGAAAAGTCGTATTAGTGAAGATAGAGAATAAAAGTGGAGACAGGGCGACACCTTGTGGGACACTAGCTTTAATATCTGCCCAAGCAGAAAAGGCATAATTGAATAATATACGTTGCCAGTGCCTACACGCAGCCAGTCAATTACTGATGCAGACATGTTAAGAGAGCGTTACAGCAGTAACAGGATATCATACTCAACAGTACTAAATGCATTACTGAAATCTATCAACGTAAGAACTGTTAACTTTTTGTTTTCCATGCCCATTCGTATATCTTCAGCAATTCTCACTAATGTGGTAAATGCACTGTGTCCAGATCGAAAACTGGATTGAAACCGATTGAGTAAATTTTCTCGGTGAGATAGTTACTTAGTTACCGGTGAACAAGTAGTTCTAGGGTTTTCGATAAGAAAGGCAGTATGGATATATCTGAATAGGAAGTGGGATTTTGTTTTTTAGGTAGTAGAATTAGTTATCCGTCCTTCCAAACAGATGGGAACTGGTCAAACAAAAAGGAGCTGTTTAAAATAAAAGTAATAGTGGTAGAAGAATGTCAAGAGTAATTGTGATCATCTTACGACTAACACAATCCGTACCAATAGCGTTAGAAGAAAAATTAATTAATTGCTCTCTTAATATCACATTTAGTATATTGCTTAAAAGACTGAAGAAGGTGCTGACAAAGTAGAAAGTTAATTTAAAGTATTAGCTTTTGGTATAGCATCGATACTGCCAGTTGCCATACTTACCTATATGGCTAAGTTGTGTTTTCTCTGGCAGTGCCGCGAGCGTCACGAATTCTCTTAAGAAAAAAAACATCATTGATTATTACGTATATAAGAAACTCAAAAAAGTAATAAAAGGAAAAGAAGGTTATGTATACATCCGATTTTAGAAAAGCTGGAGGAATTTGGCTCATACGCTTGTTAATAATAAATATAGTACCAACATACGAAATTATTATTATTATAGCCATTACGTATCGATACAATAATTCTTGATTTGTGTTCATTTTACTCGTAAAAAAAAACAGAGAAGGTGAACTGTTCCAAAAACATGAAAAGGTCCGGTAGGTTAGGACCAAACTATTAAGTACCTACACAAAATACTTATACCCAGAGGTCCCGTTCTTTCAAGTCGTCTTTTTGAGCTATATTTTTAATTACATAGGTAAAGTCTGCTTGTTTACGGCCAACTAGCACTGTGGGAATAATATACCAATAATGCAATTTGAAATTCTTACAAAATGTTTTAATAGAGAAAGAACATTGGCAGATCACCATACATGGTTTTAGTTAGAGTTAAAGTGAAGCGTTTAGAAGTCAAAAATATCTAAAACTTTAGGATAAACATTCCAGATCCACTTTTAAAAACAAAATATTATGGAGTATGTCTAGGAACAATAACAATTGCCTTTTCAATAAGTACTAATTTTGAGGTTATGATTTCAAATTAATACTCAATACTCAATACTTTATTGCTTCCTTACATCATTTACATAATTTGGTACAAACAAATTAATGAGATGACAAATAAGGGCCTTGTGAGGCGCTGCAATTCGGGAGAGAGGAGGAATAAACATGACAAGACATAATTTAAATTAACGATTTATAAAAGGAGATATGTGATTTCAGACTAATTCAGAAGTTTATCATTTAGGTACTCTTTTACAGTGTAGTAACATTTAGTTATTAAAAGTTTTTTCAATGTCTCTTTTTTTGTTTAAAAATTTTGTTCAAAAATTGTTTAGTGTTAGTTATTTTTTGTATGTGTTTCGGTATTCTATTGTATATTCTTGCTGACATTGCTAGGGGACTGGCCGAGTGCAACTCTAGTTTTGAGTATGGCAGTTGTATTTTATTTTTGTGTCTTAATGTGTATTTTGATTGGATGTCTTCTCTTCCTTCGTAGAGTTCTGGGTATAAACGGACATACTTGCTTATTTCCAATATATATATACATGGTAGAGTTAATATTTTTAAGCTTTGAAAATACGGTTTGCAGGTTTGTCTATTTTTAACGTTTACTATAATTCTAATTAGTTTTTTTTGAGATAGAAATAATGTATTAAAATCAGTGCTGTTTCCTCACAACAAAATACCGTAGCTAAACCATGAGTAAGCATATGCGTAGTACATAGAGACAGCTGTTTCAAGGTCAGTAGATTTTTTTATTTCTCGAAGGGCATATGTGAAACTTGCGTCAGGTTTTGCGATTTTGCGTCTGATTTTACTAACGTGTATTTTCCAATTTAAATTTGAATCTATGTCTATGCCGAGTAATGTAAATTTGGTAACGAGTTCGATGTTTCTATTAGGTCTTTACCTTTGAAATTGCCGTTTTTCACGAAATAAATGAAGCGTAATTTTTTTATATATTTTTTATTTCTATTAATCAAAATAATCACCCATGCAATCAATGCATCTTTGCCAACGCATTGGTAGCTTATTGTTGCCTTTCTTGAAGAAATCAGCTGGACGGGAGGCAACAAATTCTTCAAAGGCATTTTGTACTGCCTCTCGGGTATTGAATTTTTTTCCCGCCAAGAAGTTATCCAAATTCTGGAAAAAGTAGAAGTCTGTAGGCGCAGGGTCTGGTGAGTACGGCAGATGACGGAGAACTTCCAACCCCAACTCTTGTAGCTTGGAGACCGTCTGCTGTGCAGTATGAGGTCGCGCGTTGTCGTGCAGGAGCAGTGGAGCCGAACGATTGACCAAAGCTGGTTGGAGACGTGCGAGCTTCTCCATCATTGTGTTCAGTTCTTCACAGTACACATCTGCAGTAATGCTTGTCCCGTTTGGCAAGAAGCTGTGATGAATTACACCCGCGTTAGACCACCAAACAGTGACCATCACTTTTCTAGGGGTAAGTTTTCGTTTAGGGCATTGTTTGGGTGCTGAACCAGGGTCCAACCAACTTGCTGAGCGCTTACGATTGTCAAACAGGATCCATTTCTCGTCACAAGTAACAATGCGGTTCAGAATTCCTTCATTTGTATGCCTGCTGAGCAGTGCAAGGCCCGTCTCCACGCGTACTTCGCGCTGGCGGTCATTGAGTTCGTGGGGTACCCATTTGTCAAGCTTTTTTACCTTGCCAATTTGACGCAAATGGACCAATATTGTTTTGATGCTAACGTCGAAAGCTGCTGCTAATTCAGCCGTGGATTGAGTTTCATCAGCTTCCACAATTGCCTTTAATTCGTCATTGTCGACCAAAGTTTTCGGACGACCACGGGGTTCATTTTTCAGGTCAAAATTTCCAGAACGGAAGCGGGTAAACCAATAACGGGTGGTGCGTTCGTTTGTAGTGTTCGCTCCGTAAACGTCGTTGATGTTGCGTGCCGCTTGTGCCGCTTTGCTGCCACGACGGTACTCATACTCCATAATTACTCGAATTTTTAACTTATCCATGATGACGAAAAATGTTCGAATGCGTTGAAAACAAAACACTAACTATTAAACAAATGACGATTTTAGAAAAAGAATTCCATGTTTGTCAAATAAAATTAATTTGAAATTAGAATTATCAGTCAAAAAAAAAATATTTTCATTTGAAATGGCCAGTACGGCAAAACGGCAGTTTCATAGGTAAAGACCTATTATTATTAAATTTAATGTTTATATTAAGTGGTTTTCGTTGGTATGGATAAAATGATATTAATTACGTTTTTTCTAAGTTTATTTCCAAGCTGTGTTCTGTTATCCAAGAGTTTATAATATTTAAAGTTAAAATTATTTTTTCATTTAGTGTATTGGTGTCCTTGGATGATACAATAACGGAGACATCATCCGCAAATAAAACATAATAAGCTTTTAAAGTGTCTGGTAGTTCATTTATGTATACTAGGAATAGCAGACATCCCAAGACGCTACCCTGCGGGATAGACCAGTTTGTCACTTTTTCAGGTGATCGTACATGGCTTATTTGCCTGTTGTCGGTGTCATGATATTTTATTTCTACATACTGTTCTCTGTCTTTTAGGTATGAAGTGAACCACTTATGGGCCTGTCCGCGGATGCCAACTTTGTAAAGTTTCGACAGTAGAGTTTCATGTTGTACTTTATCGTAGGCCTTAGTCATATCTAACATGATTCCGACTGTGTGTTTGTTATCATTTAGGGTGTTCAGCGCCTCTTTTATGAATTTATATGTAGCTAAAACTGTGGATCGTTTTTTACGGAAACCATTTTGGCAGTCATGGAAAATTTCGTATTTTTCACAAAAGCTATAGACTCGATTGCACATTGCTTTTTCAAATATTTTTGATGCTGTTGGTAAAAAAGAAATTGGTCGGAAGTTGCAAGGGTTATTTTTTTCATTTTTCTTGTGGATTGGTTTTATTATAGCCTTTTTTAAAAAACATGGAAAAGTTCCTTCATCAAAAGATTTGTTTATTAAAATAGTAAATGGCAAGGATAGATAGATAATTACCTATATTTACATAGGTAAATACTACTATCACCAACCAACCGTTAAAATAATGACATGTAAATGTTCATCAATATCTTTAATTTATCTACTAGTGCAAAAATCACTTACAGTCGTCGTAAGCGCAATCTATCGGAATCCTTAGGCACAAAGGCTTATACAGTCACATTATCAATTATCTGAGTCAGAGAATAAACGGTCCAGGTCGAATAAAATAACTAAAAGAATCGCAAATCGTCAGAACAAAAGCAAGGCTCTCTCACACACACACAAGTGACAAGTCCAAATGGTTTCGTTTTTAAGTCATGTTTTATCTCAAACTTGCCGGCAAAGGCAAAAGCTGTACAGCCCAGGATAAGGACTCCAGTGAGTAATAATTCATTTTCACCATGAGGAATATAAAAATGAGTCTTCACATTCTGAAACGACTATAATTTCCTATATTTAAAAATTATATTACAAAATTAAATACTTGTGACAGGAGCTAAAACAAACGGATCAAATTTTTTGTTTTTATTGAAAAAGGATAAGACGTTTGTCTTCTATCTCACCTGATGGGAAGTGACGATGAAGACGAAGGTGTTACACGTCTATCCACGAGATATCTATTCACTCGACGCTTGAAAGAACTAGGACTGTAGTTTTCCGAAAAAACAGACGCAGGCAGTTCATTCCACACCTTGGCAACCCGCACCAAAAATAAACTATCGAAGCGTTAGGTTTGACTTCTTAGGATATCTACCATAAAGGTATGGAAGGCCTATCTGCGTCTAGTAGTCCGATGTAAGAAGGGTGTGGGTTCAACCTGATCAAAATGAGCATTCGCGCACTCTTCAAAATGTAAACTGTAGAAGACTGCTAAACTGGCAACTTTCCGACGATGGTCGAGGCTTTGCAGTTTTTTGGTGGTGAGGTCAAAGTTGTTAATAATTTTTCGGGTTCTTCGGTCAACTGCGTCCATTGCTTCAAGTTGGTACTATGCAGAACCATCCCAAAGGATGGCTACAGTACTCCATACAAGATCGAACTTGAGCTGTGTACAAATTAAGTAGCTGTTCAGGGCTGAAGTACCGTCGGACCTTCGAGATGATTCCCAACTTCTTTGAACCAGTTTGAGCCATGGACACAATTTGTTGCCCGAAGTTTAGTTGGGACAATAAAGTTACGCCCAGAAGCCCTAGGTGGTCGGTTAAGGGTACAGAAACATTTTGGAAAGTGGGCGTTAGGTCGAAACTGCTTTTTTTCGCGGAGAATAAACACGCCTGTGTTTTTGACGGGTTAAATTTGACCAAGTTGGACTCGCCCCAATCAGACACTTTGTTTAAGGCCAAATCCACCCGCTCAATTATGGACTCTAGCAGGTCATTAATGTGCAGCAAGAATAACGTTGCAGAGAGAACAGATCCCTGAGGTACCCTGGCATTTATTGCCATTAGGTCGGAAGAGCAGCCGTCTAAGACTACTCGAATTGACCATTCCCTCAGAAAATCAGATATCCAGTCGCAGAGCCCTTTAGGTATTCCGTATGCTGGAAGCTTACTCAAGAGAGCATCATGCCAGACCCTATCAAAAGCTTCGGAAATGTCTAAGGATACAGCTATAGCTTCACCATGACCTTCCAAGGCTCCGCTCTATAAGTGAGTGGCATACACAAGAAAATCTCCAGTCGAGCGTCTGCTGCGAAAACCATATTGGTTATCACTAAGGAGCTCATTGGACTCAAGGTCTGGCAGGAGACGATTGTTCAATACACGCTCCACAACTTTGCAAAGTATGGAGGAGATTGTAATAGGTCGGTAGTTGATAGGATCTGCACGGCTTCCCTTCTTTGGTACTGGTTGCACATTAGCCAGCTTCCAGGATTTAGGGACCTTTCCGGATTCTAATATCAACTATTTTATGGAGACTTCTACAGATGAAGCTAATATTATGGAAATTCACATTAAAAAAAAGAATAACGAAAAGTACTAGTTACTTTCCTAAAAGCTTACTGTTTACTTAAATAAAAATTTGCCAATATTTTTTGTTGCTATTCAACTGTAAAAATATTAGATGTAAAAAGCAATATAAAAACAGATATTTCAGAAGTCTAGAAAAAAATACCGACAATTATTAAATTTTACAATTATACAATTTTCAAATATTATTTGGGTCACAATAACTCATGCTTTCCAAAGATATAATAAAAAGTTTGCATTTTCAAATTTTATCAAGTACCCAATTATGTAAAAGTTTTATAAGCTTATACCTTAATCATCGTGTCGCTATACCCACACACTATTGTTATTTACTTGCTTTAACAAATATACAGGGTGTCCCACAAATGACACGTAAGGGTGACACTGGAGGTAGATGGACTTTAGGCCTATCAGATAACACCAACATGCCTCTAGTAAAAGTTTTCTGGTTTTTTGATGTTGCCACTTTTGTAATTTTTTATGAAATTTCCACTTTTTGGTCCTTTTTTGCCTAGAGCTGCAATAAATGTATTTTAACTCACGGTTTTTTTTTTACCAAGACTATCGTTATTAGTTATTTGAGACAACCTAGTAATAATTTTGACGGAAACTAGCACACTATGCTAAGAAAAGGAGTTAAATTGTTTTATTATATTTTATTGCGAAAAACTTGACTAAAGTTTAACTGATTGCTGTGAAAAAAAATGTTTGGCAATGATACTGCACATCATCTTAAAAAATTGCTTGTTTAATAACTTTTTCAAAATAGCATCACTATAACCATTTTTTTTAAACCAAATCTTAGCAAATTTAATATTTTCATGAAAGGCGAAAATAACTTGGAAAATAGTACAACTGCATGATAATGCTTAATAACAGGTCCAGATTTCTTTTGTGGCAAAATTACTAATAAATAACATTGCAGAAGCACATAACTATCTATCTTTACCCTTTTTGTATTAAGGTTTCATGTCTTTGTTTCAACCATTAATCGATAGTTATATAATACAATTTAAATTGTTTGAATAGAGAAATTTAATGCAATTCAAATATAAAAATACAAGGTATAAAAATTTATAACAATACAGATCTGTTAGAAAAAATATCACTAACAATTTCTTCTTAATTTTTTTGCTATTTTCTTGAGTACCAACTTATTTGTATTATTTGTTTGTTCAATAAACAAATTCCTGTTTATGTTACGCCTACAAACTTAATGTCTTCCTAACTACAACGCATTTTCAATTAAACAACAATTTTTTTTTAATTAGATTGTCCTTCTTTTTTTAATTTTGAAATGACGGCAATGGATTTTGGCGTAATGCCATTCTGGCAGCGCGAAACCTCTCTCCTATTCTACAAGATATTTTAACAATCTAAAAGATAAAGAAGATAAATTAAATAAAAGACTGGTATATTTATGAAATTTTTTTTATTTCTGAACTCCGTTTTATATTTTAATATGCTTGTGTTTGTATTGCATGGGATTTTATATTTTCTAGAAGCGAGACATCAGTACCTTTCAATATTCTCTGAATTGTATAACAACAATTAAACACCGTTATTCTTATTCAGTTACCCAGAAAACATTTCTGATTCATTACACAGCACTTGTTGTACACTCTGAAGCACCATAAACGCAAATTAATTACTGTATTTGGGGATTGAGAGATTTTGTTATGGAAATTGATCAATGCAAACTCTGCACTCGTCATTGAAACCGTAATGGCAGATCGAGCTGCTTGATTGAAAATTAAATTAAATGTTGCGTTTTATGGCAACCAGCAGTAGTTACTACACAATAACTATTTCCGCCAATTTCAAGTATTAATATAATAAAAGTAGTTTGAACATATAATTAAAATATTGAAACATCATAAAACCGTACATCATTGATTGAACATAGTGTTATCATTCATCACTCACATTGAAGTGACATATGACAATTGTTCGCTCGAAAAGTAGCAACGGAGCTGTCAAAAAGTTCTAATCATAGACGTAATTCCTAGTTTTTTTTTGTATGAAGACTACCTGCTATGGTTACGCCTATCATGTTTCGCACATTGGTAAATTCTTGCGTAGCAAACGTTTACAACTTTGAAACATTTGAAACTTTTGGGGCTTTGAGTTGCGTAATTTGCAAAACCCGGAAAAGTAAACATTGATAATCTGTATTGTTGCGATGAGTTTTCCAACTTTTCTAGTCAAGTTAAAAACGTAATGAAAATATTTACCTTGTTAAAATTCAAATGGTTTATTTTTTTTTATTTTATCAAGTTTTTTTTGGTTAGGGAATTTTTAACACTCGTTCGTTTTCGTATTTTTCTAAAGCTGGCATGCTTTACACTCTAAAAATCATCATGAGATTTTAAAAACCAGTTGTTAAGGGAGCTGGAGGGATACGCAAGCGTAACTAGAGAAACCCAAGTTCCTGAGTTTTGGGTTTAGAAAAATAGATGCACGCCGCTCATTCCATATATTAGGAATGCAAACTAAAAATAAACTGTAAAACCTATGGTACGCACCCCTACGTTCAACATTCATTACAATTCTCATTGTATAAAAATAAATTTCACTACCGAAATCTAAGAAACCAGTGTTTTTAGGACTAGTTCATTCTATTTGCTAAAATATTCTGTCAACGAAACCAAGAACGATAACAATAACGTAGTATACAGGGTGTTGCTCAGAACTTGTCAAGCCGATGCCAGGTGGGACTACGATTCCTCCTTGTTTAACCTCCATACTTATGGTAAGAGAATAAAAAAACATTAATAACATCGGTCTTCTTTTTTCGATTTTCATTATATAGGTACTTGAAAAATCTTTACTATTTGTATCCACATTACTTAGTTTCCACATTATTTCTTATTTGTCAATACGAGGAGAAAATATTTTACTTGAGAAACTACAATTCATGGCAACTAGAATTAACTTCAAAGAAATATAACGCCTAAAATGAAATAACTTTTTCATTCACTTAGTGATAACATCTGTACATAAATATTTGTATATTATGATAAGTTATAACTCCAAAGGTACTAAAAATCGCTGAACGTACATACGGCTTCAATATCATCCGACTTGACACGTTATGAGAAACACCCTGAATCTTTCGTGACGGTTTCCTTTCTGAGTGGTAATAAAAAAGAAGTTCTCGGCTGTGGCAAAGTTAAAGTGGAGAGATACAGTTTCTAGTTTCTACTGTAATAGTGCACATAAAATTTTCAAGTAGCTCGTATAACTTTATCACCTAACTTGGATACAAACTTTCGAAGATATTCGGAAAACAAAATTTATCGCGTCAGTTATAGTCATCTTTTGAAAAAAGGAACGTTGTAACTTAGATGATGAACTATCTGTGAAAACAAAGGAAAACCCTACTTGTCTCAACAAATAACCCACAAGCACTAACTCATTGTCAAATACAGCCTTGTTTTGATATTTTATATTATATATCTTTTTATTTTATAGTGTTATCATTCAGAAGAATTAATTTACGCCTTTTGTAGATAAAGTTTTTATAACAAAACTTTCCAAGTTTAAATTCGTTGATAACATTCAGTGAGACGTACCACTTTATTGGTGATTAAGAGGAAAAACAAACGGTGAATTTTTTTATTAATTTATAATTGATTTATTATTTTCTATATTTATAGCCGATAAATGAGCCGATATAATTTATTAAACCAAATTCGCAAGAGCCTATCAAGCCGTCATGAGACAAACGGCATCTGAACACTCGTCTTGGACGCCAGGTTCGAATCCAACCGCGGTTAGCAATATTTGTTTGTTTATTTCTCTACTACTGTATAAAAATTTACATATTTGTAGGAAGTAGAAAAACTCTTGTTTATTTAAATTTGAAAAAAAAATTCGAACATTCTAAGAAATATTGGAAAGGCTTGGATTAAGAAATAAAAAATGTAGGAAAGATAATAGAAAAGACGGTCCCCTGGAATTTCTAAGACAAAGAAAGAAAAGAAGATCGTTGCTAGGTCAGTAGCCAGTAGTAAGTAGCTGGAATTCGGCCAAAGTGTACTGAGGAGTCAAGAAGAAGAGAAATTTTAAAATTGAAAATAAGTGAGAAGATGTGGTGCTAGTGGAAAGGTGCTAGTGACGGTGCAGTAAAAAGGAGGTATACAAAGTCGAAGTAAAAATATTTGATAGGAAGGTTAAATGATGCAGTTGATGCCTGGAGTAGGCCCGACAACAACTAGATGCGCAAAAACAAGGCGACAAAAACCCAAGACAGATACAACCATTACAGGATTTTCTACCCAGAGGCCAAGTTCACAGCAAAAGATGCGAGGAGACCACGACAGGTGCAGTCCAACCGTCTCTTACCGTCGTCCTCAGAAAACAGAAGCGTGCCGCTAGGAGTTAGGGTAGACTGCAATTGGGGGGAAAAGCTGAAAGAGTCAGTAACGTATGATGGGTCAAATTATTTCTTGTGGAGAATTAAGTCGCTGGGCAACAACTGGTTTGAACACTCGTTTTGGACACCAGATTTCGAGGAATGAACATTTCTGTTAGCTGTTTTTTTTTTGTATTCCTACTATTCAATAGAATATTACATACTTGGATGAAGTACCTATATAATATTCTTGTTTTTCGATATATCTGGAAGAAAATTCTAATATAGCTTGAACATTTTGGGTAAATATTTAAAATCCATTATTAAGAAAACAAAGAAGTAAAGAACAGAAGATCGCCTAGGTAGGTACAAAAACTCTCATGGATGCGTCAGTAGCGAGTAGCTGGGAGTCCGCTGAAGTAACCTGGAGAATACAAGAGAAAAGGTGCTAGTGCCAGTGAATTGGAAGCGTATACGAAGTCGAAGTGCATTCGTAACAATAAGTTGCATCCATGCCACATTACGCTATTAAACAGTGTGTTTATTTATTTAATACTGATTGTTATATTGGGATCGCCTTCCAGTTGGAATTGCCTTTATTGATGTTCGTTTACTACGGTTTACGATAAGTTCTATAATGATAGTAATAATTTTGCATTACAATTAACCTTAATTAGGAATTTATAGAATAATATAGTATGTACATGACTAATGTTATCCAATAATGTTTAATGCTGTTGATATACCTTTTTTAAATAAATAAATAAATAAACCTTTTTTGTACAGCTTACACAAAACCGATAATAGACAAATAGGAAAATTACCAACCCTTATTTTTAAATAATCGTTATTTCAACTTAATCTTGAAGTTCTGTTAACCACAATTTGTTAATATAATAAGCGGCTTAAAGCGTGGAGTCATGTTTCTTTAAATCACTCGAATCAATCATGTATTATCAACAATGCTATGTTTTAAATAGCTCTGATTCTGCTTCGGTAATATTGAATGAAAACAAAGGAGAATGCCAGTTTGATAGCGACGTTGAAAATCGTACCTCAATAGATTTTATTTCCGTTATGATTCAATTGTGAAAGCACAAGTTATTAAGTCCTCAAGGTTTATGATGAAATAGCGTTACAAAATACTACAAAAAAACTTTAAAGTGACGATTTTCCAAACATGATCATTATTTTAGTATTGGTAACTTCTGCATATTGTTTTTTTTTTTCTTATATTTAAATTATTATTAAAACCATTCCGAGTGCTTCGCTCATTTATATACGAACAACTTTTCTCTACAGTATAAGTCATATTTCAAAAAAACGTGTGTATATTCAAATCTTATGTTTAATCCAATTTGTTTCTGTTACAAAACGACTTCACGAACGGGCAATCCTTATAGTTTTGGTCGCAGTTTTTTTCTCCAACTGAACAGCTGCAAGACTAGACGAGATATTTTCAAATCTAATTCAATTTGAGACATGTCTGAGGAATATCTACCATTTGTTTAAATCCCATTCAGATGAGCAACTATGATAGCTATTGAATACAGATTTTCGTTGCACCAATTGCGACCGATGTAGTTGTTGAGCTCTTACGTGCTTCGAAAAAAGATTGGAATGAAATTTACATTTACCAAACATTTTTTGGTCTTATGTAAAATCTTTAAAAGGAGGTTCCTATTTAACCTATAACCTCACGTTAGGAGAAAAGGTTCTGTCCATTGGTAAGGATATTTGCAATGGTTTTAACATTTATCTTATGAATGCCCTTGGAATTTCGAATCACGGATATGTGCCGGCTTATAAAGATGACAGCTTGTACACGGATATGATATGTAGCATTCAGACTTTGCCTGCAAAAGTTCTGAAATAACTTAAACAGTTAAGTAAAGATAAAGGCAGTATGTGATGGGATTCCTCCGTTGTTTTGGTCGAGTTGCGCTGAATCCTTGGCAGTTCCGATTGCAGTTATTTATTTTATTTATTTGTCACAAAATCCACAGCTCTTAAACTATTATATACTATACTTATATAATATACTATATATATTTATAAGTATATATAATATACTTAAGTTAAGTTTTACTGACAGCCAGTTAAGGATCTACATTTTATTACTAATACATAGCAGACTAATAATTAACAGAAATTTAAACTATTGAGACATGGTATTTTTATAATTATGGTACAGAGACAAATTAAGATTGAAAAATAAAAAATTATGTATAGATTAAAAATTGCCTTATGAAATTTGAATGTGCGTGCGTGTTTAAGAGTGTGTGTGTGTGTGTGTATGTGTGTATGTATGTATATATGTGTATGGGTGTGTGAGTCATTTAATTTATGTAATGATCGCCAGTTCGTGCTTGATTATAGTGTTTTTGAATTTAGCCTTGCTATCGTTGAATATGTCCGTGATTTGAGCGTAAGTTTTGTTGTAAGTGTTCTGAATCCTAGAAATAACTGAGTTCTGTGTATAGTTAGATTTTGCATGGATAGGATAAAATAAGTGAGTGTGTCTAGTTCTTGATGAAGGAGTATGGAAATTAAGGGTCAAGCAAGTTAGATCAATGGAATCTATTGAATTATTGCATAAATTATGGAGAAAAAGCATGTCTAGTAAGCGACGTCGACTCTCTAAAGGAAGAAGATGGTGGTGTTTGCAACTGTCTGAGTATTGCAAATAATTTTCACTGTGCCTAAGATTAAAGTGCTTAACAAATTTTTTTTGTATTGATTCGATAGTTTGTTTATAAATTATATATTGCGGACTCCAATCACAGCTGCAATACTCCAATGTGCTACGGACAAATGTAAAATATAATAATTTAATACAAAGAGAATCAGAAAAGGGAGCTGTAGTTCTCAAAATGAAACCTAACTTTTTATATGCCAAATTAATAATACTGCCAATGTGCTCACTAAATGTGAGTTTCGAGTCCAAAAGCACCCCCAGATCCTTAACGATGTTTGATTTATTTAATTCCAATCCGTTAAAATAGTACGCAGTAGTTAATATTTTATTTTTGCGAGTGAAAGTTATGTGTAAGCATTTTTCTACATTGATATTGATACGGTTAAGTTTATAATATTCAGACAAACGGTTCAAATCATCCTGTAGTAAAAAGCTATCGGAAAGATTCTTAATCTTCATAAAGATTTTTGTGTCGTCAGCGTACATTATGAAGTTTGCGTATTTAATAGACTGCCCTATGTCATATAAGTACACTGAATATAGCAAGGGTCCTAGGATTGAGCCTTGAGGGACACCGGAAGGAATAGTTATGTAGTCAGACCGATAACCACCAACCTCAACTGCCTGACTGCGATTGCGCAGGTAAGACTCAATCCATCTCAATAAATTCCCAGATATTCCTAATTCTTGAAGTTTACGTAACAAGATGACGTGATCCACGCGATCGAAAGCTTTTTCGAAGTCCGTGTAGATCACGTCAACCTGACCGCCACTCTCCATGTAATTAAGAATTCTGTTTGTAAATAAAGTTAGATTTGTAGAGGTAGAACGACCACGCATAAAACCATGCTGCTGTGTTGGAATCATACGACGCACGTAAGGATAAATATGATCGTAAAATATTTTTTCAGCAACTTTACTAAAAATGTTAAGCTTTGATATAGGGCGATAATTTTCAATAGAAGTCTTAGGTCCCTTTTTATATTTAACTGAAATGGAAATTTGCGCACATTATTCCCGTTATGTTAATATAGCTACTGGGATCCCTCAGGGTTCGCATTTAAGTCCTCTTTTATACAACACATACTATCTAATGTATGCTGACGACAAAAAAATCTTTTATAAAATAAAGTCAGATCACGATAGAGTTCTGTTTCAAAATGATCTTGACGAACTATTTTACTATTAACACAAAACCGCATTGCTTTCAATATGAATAAATGCCAGTCTATGTCGTTCACCCGTAAAACCAAACCATTCTTATAAAGTTATCACTTTAAGGGTACTGTAATAAAAAGGGAATTCAACCGTACGCGATCTGGGAGTGAATCTTGATAGCATAATTCAACTATCTGACCATGTTATGTCATAAACGAATCTTCTAAAAACCTAGGGTTCGCTTGTGATCTTTTTTGTAAGCGTTTTACGTTTAACTGAAGCGGAGCAGCACACGGCATCTGAGTTCCAGTAAATAATACCTATAATGCGCAAGATAATATGGATTTTAAGTACTATCCAACATTAACAATCCACATTATAGAAGCATAATGTGAACATTGAACATTTAAAGCACGTTTCTCAATTTCTCTACCCAATCACAATCGATTGAGGTAACATTATTCGTATTTGTAAAGTTCTATTGAAACAGTATCTGTTAAGACCTTTGCGGTTTTTCCAAAAAATTATAGTCATTGTGAATACCCGTGTCGGCTAATGGGAATTTGAAAAATTTTAACCACAAATTGTTAGGAACGAAATTGTTAAGGTATATTTGTACCATTAAAATTGTTTTGTAATGAAAACTAATGTAAAGTCCCAGTAGTTATGAGCAGAGTTGCCAATTCCACGGTCTCTTTACTTTTGAGCGTCGCTCTCTTATGGACATAATGTTTTTTCATGATAAAGTGAACAGCAGTGTATCCATAATTGGTCTCCCAAAAAACTCTCCGGGTTCTGACTTACGACTCTCCTTCTTCTACTCCTTTACACATCCTTCGAGCCACGGTTCAAGCAGCTTATAAAAACTACTTTGAAAAACACCGTAACATAACACATTATTATGTGAAAGTATTATATTTGTTTTATAAAAAATATTCTAATATATCTCTCTCTCTCTCTCAAACAGTACTAATTCTCAGAGCCTACTGTTATTTAATTTGGTTCTACTATTGTCTTTTATCTTTTATTTACAAAGTTGTAAGTAGTTTTTAAGGAAAATCTGTAATTGGCCTTAGTTTAAGTTTAAATTATATAGTTTTAGTGCAATTTAATGTAAAAAAAACAGTTAATTTTCTGTTTGAATAAATAAATAATACATATCTTATACTTTTTATTTATTCAGTTTGATGTATATTATAAATTACAATTCATAAAAATATTTGTATATAATTATAATACGTTAATAGCATTTTGCAGTCGTGAAAAGAAAGCACAAAAAAATAAAGTGACTTACAAAATCGAGCAATCAAGTGGATAAAGCTATTTTACCTTTTTATTGAAATTACAATAGAAGCTATACTATTTTTCTCAAGTATATTGAAGCTTGATTCGTGTTGGAAGCAATTGAACGCAGTCTTGTTAGAGCCAATCAAAGAGAGATGAAGGGCGCTCATGTCGACCGAGTCTTAGCAGAAAAAAAGTTTTTAGGTGTTCTTCTTAAAGCCACTGTATCGTTGGGACTTGTTGAAAAAAACGTGACTGTTGAGAAAATGTAAAGAGAAAAATATTGTATGCTTTGGTTACCCGTTAGTTACTAGTTACGGGGACCTATTCTAACTAATTTAAATTTATTTTAAGTTAGGTACCCAAAAATTTATTTCAAATAGGTTACATTTACATATTACAAAACACCTGGCTAAGCTTCTTAAACATCATCTTAACTATCGTTTCCTCTGAAAGACAGCAAATTATACCTGGGAAAAGAGACTAATAATATGAAACATTGTTCAAACTAAAGAAAAAGAACACTAAATAGGCTTTTGTTCAAAACTCATGTAATACTCCAGGGACGTTATTCAATCCATGAACAATGTGGACCACGAAATAGGTCGGCGTGTGGTCTGACCTCGGAACTCAATAAGTAGACTTTTATCTCCCCCGAAGGCACAACTACGTTTCGAAGTATTTAATTTCATCAAAACACAAACTTGTAATATCTGCCATAAATATGTTAAAAATATCTCCGATTAAAAAAGCTCGGTTGTTCTAAGTTTCAAACAGAAACTGTATATTGATACAGTTACGTTTATGGTGTTTTAGTAAATTGCCACGCCCTTTATGCAACATAAAACAAATTAAACATAGTTGTAACTTCAAACACGAAACTTTTGCTGGTAATCTTTTATACAGGTTTTCTTAAACTTAGCTTAAATAATATACTCCAAAAAATGTACATCATACGTGAGCATCAAAGCAGTCAGTTATTGAAAATGGTACATGAGGTCGGCATACCTACTACGTGAATGTCTTCAGTTTAAGAATTTATCACGAAAGTAATTATAATAATAAATAAACCCCAGACAAACACACTAACTGTGTGGTCCCAAAGTAAGCTGAGCTTGTGTTATGGATGACCATACAGCGAACTGGGGAGGAACCTAGAATAAACATACATATATAAATACAAACAACCATGACCCGAGAACAAACATCTGTTTATCACTCAAATGAATACCCCGGCCAGGACTCGAACCTGGGACCTTCGGCGTAAGAGGCAAGGCTACTTACCACTACACCACTCGGTCATCAAAATTGATTTACATATTTACATACATTTTGTGCATTCCCATCATACTCAGAAAGATAGGAAAAAAGATTTAGCAAATTTATTAGCCTATAGAAGTGGTGGTAATAGAAACAGATATTTCTAGTTGCTACCATAACTAATATAGTAAATCTGGTTAATTTTGGCCCGCTGTTAGACAATTTTGCAAATATTTGATGATGTAGTAATATTTTCCTAGTTTTGGTGGCTTTTATGTTAAAGTATGACATATTAAGTAAAATTAATCAAGCAAAAAATGATAGACCACAGTTCGGATCGCGACTTGGGTAACATTCAAATTCAAATTCAAATTCAAATTCAAAATTTGTATCATGTATTTTTACAACATTATCACTTTTATGAGTAACAGTGGTTTTTTACCTAAAAGTCAAACTTATTCGAATCAATTGAACAATTTTGTAGTAAGATGAAAATATTGTAAAAAATTGTTTCATTAAAAAAGACAATGCATGTTTTATTAAAGTGACAAGGTAAAAAAAGCATCCGATCAAATTGGACCAGGGGTCAATGTTAGCTACCCAGATTGACTGTACAGTACCGGTGCAAAAATAACTTTTCTAAATTTCTGAAATTACGAAGGAAAGGAAGCAAAGCTTTGCATTTATCAGAGAAATAAAGATTTACATTTATATTAAACTCTCTTCCAAAACTAATTTTAGAAGCTCAACATTATTTTGTTGAAACCTGAAGTAAAATGATAGAAATTCACATTTCTGGTTTTAGTCCAGTCATTATAGACATTCGAAATCGAAAATTTGATAATAATTCCAAAAGTTTTCAAACTTCGGTCAAGTGAATGGTACATTGGGACGACAATAAATCTCATTTTGCAACCTTGTCCGCAGTCCGGAACATTGTTAAAATTGCAATTAAATTAATTTTTGCTGTATGGTCGTGAAAAAAATTCCAAAAGTTCTGCAAACTTGGGGAAGTTTTCGATATAATATTTCATATCACGTATAAAATTTGCAACCAACCTAAGTGTACGGAACATTTTTTGTTATTGAAAATTAATGTTTTTTTTTATTAAACTGAATGAAAACGTTCCAAAAGTTCTGCAAACTTGACACATATATCGGAAAAATATACCGAACGGTTGTATAAATTTGCAACCTTTTTCGTTGACCGGAACATGTTTATTTATAATTCTTTTTAATTCGTGGTCATTTTTTCGAGTAAGGTGGTCTCGGAATAATTACAAAAGTTTTGAAACTTGGTTGCAAACTTCGAAAACATCTATTCTGATGTATTTACAAATTTGCAACCTCATACGCGATCCGGAACTTTATGCAATTTGCAAAAATGTAATTTTTTTATTTTTTCACCTTCAAGAAAATTTCAAAAGTTCTGCAAATCGAGGGGACTGTTTAATTTTGGGATTAATGTCAGTATTTGAATTTGCAACCTCTCACGAAATCCGGAATCTTGTGTGATGTCGGAAATTTAACTTTATGGCATTTTTCATTTTCGACAAAATAAAAAAGTTTTGCAAATCGAGCCAATGATTGTTTCTTTGAGGTGCATGTCAGTATTAAAATTTGCAACCCCGCATGAGATCCGCAACTTTGTGTTCTTTGCAAAAATCGATTTTTCGCATTTTGTTATCCTTGAAAGAAATGCAAAAGTTTTGCAAATCGAGCGGATGGTCTTATTTTGGGATCGATACCACTATTCAAATTTGCAACTTCGCACGAGACCCGGAACCTTGTGTTATTTGCAAAAATCGACTTTTTTTAATTTTATTACCGTCGAAAAAATAAATAGACATAATAAGAATTTCAAAAGTATAGAAAAAAAGTATGAGGATATCAAATATTCGTAAAAAAGGTAAGTAAACATTAATGGACGACAATGCGTAGGTGAGTAACAGTGTATTTAATCCCCGGATTCGTTTTATTAATCAAAAAATACGTACCGGCAAAATCCTACGTCCGGTTTAAATGAGCCCAACGGAATTTATTTTTGGCATAATCACCTGTCATGTAAAAATAGTACTATACCAACATCTGTTAGAAACAAATTGTGTTACAAACAATTTCAATCATTAGCATGTGAATGGTATATTATTGATTTATTTGAAAGACGAATTTACATCAATAGAAAGATGAACTAGGAGGATCCATAATACCTTTAAAAGATAATGAAAAATTGAATAGTAGAAAAATTTGTTGATGAGACATGCTGGAAAATACTAAAGAACCTGAAATAATTTCTGTATTACGTTTATAATTTCTCATATAAAACAAGTAAATGTCGACACTGACGATTGTTACATTCAAGCATTTAAGGAAAAACATTTCGAATAGATTGTCCGTAAATAATATCTTTTTTCAATATATGAGGTCAGTTAATAAGTGTTAAAACCTTACAAGTTAGCGATAAAACTTTGAATGCATGTTGAATGTAACAATCTGTAATTAAAGATACTGAAAATCTGATTTATTTGAATTTTGTAGAAATACATATCCGAAAAGAAATAATTATGAGCGCTTGAATTTTTTTGTGTGGGAGGGTCCTGGATCACCATAATGTTCTTCCAGTTCCGTGGTACATTCCGATGACATTTCACATTCCACAATTGTATTATCGGGTGCACCGTCTTCTGCATCTGATCTTACGTCACTGCTTTCATTATCAAGGAACGTATCCAGCGGTTGACCTAAACGATCGCTCTGAGCGCACCATTGTTCCACTTTAGTTGGCTCTTCATCCTCGTCGTCGGATTGAGTGAGATCCACCTTCATCGCGTTTGCACACGATTGCCCATGGCAGAAATGGCAAGCCTCGGAGCAGTTCAACCCTGCTTTTTTGCAGCCGCATCTAGCCCCACATCCTTTTGCACATCTGCATTGAACAAATTCAAGCAACTCTTTCGGTGCTGGATCCTGGAGTGTAAGAATGGGCGTGAGGCCTCGGCTCCCGTGTTTCCATCCCCAAGATTCGGCTTGCAGGTCATTGCCCATCCAATGTTGGACCTGGTGAAATGTGCGGAGTGAATGTTGTCGGGCTGCAGCTTTCGTTGGTGGAAGAGAGGCGAGGTTAAATTTGCTTTTAGTAATAGATCGACTGAAGTCATCGTACCGTAACTTGCTCAGAAATCCTCGCTTTTACCTCCGTAAAGAGCAACTAAAACCTTTTCTCCAGCGGCATCGATAGAATCGGGATCAGAGTTTCTGTTAACGAATGTGTCTATCACAATCTCCAAATTTTCGAATTTTTTCGACAATGTGGTAACTTTCAATTTTCCCTGGTTGAAAATGGCTGAAGTTGTATCACATCCGGTGAATGCGTGATAGAAAAGAATGTGTCGCGCTAAAGTTGGATCTTTCAGGCTGTTTGCTGAATATACTAATGTCGGCGATTTTCCTTTTCCTGGCTTCATGAAGTAAACGTTTCTTTCCGTTTCCTTTGCGATTCCAGTAAGAATGATCAGCAAGTCGACGTCTTCTCCAACTATAATAATAGATTCGTGCAGCCCAGACATTTCCAAAGCAGTCGTGACGATCAGGGTATCAGCATCACCCTCGTGTTGTTTGACGATGTATCCAGCGACTTCAAATTTGCGCTTCAACACCTTTATCAGTCGTGATTTATTCTTATCATTTCCTAAGAATTTATCTTGAGCTACAGTGACTTGCATCGTTTCATCGAAGAGAGTCTCTGTAGCAACTGATTTTGTGGATCGACGCAGCCGCTCTGCTGTTTTTGTGCTTTTTCCAACTGCATCCTCTGAATAACCATCAAACACAATCGTGACTTCCCCTTTATAGTGTTTCTTCACGAAATCTACGTATTGTTGGCAGATGAATGAAAAATACGCGCCTTTTCGCCAGACAACTTTGTGAAGTAGAAAGCCCCCATCTATGATGTAGCCGACATCGTCCGAGAACGTTGCTTCCTCAACTGGCGAAAAAATATCGTACATAGCCGATTTCTTCGATTTTCGCATACCAACCTCATCAAAGAGGGACAGTGGATATGGTGAGAGTTCGTATGCAAAATATTTTTTAAGGTCATCCTGCGATTGTTTCGCGAACGTGATGCGTTGATAAAGTAAAGTTGGATCAATGGCGAGTACGTCGTCTCCAATTTTGATAGATGATGATACGGCTGATAACGGAAGAACTCTTTTTTTTCGCGAAAAAGAAATTTTATCGAAGCTTTGTCCCACAATCGCGTCGATTCCATCCAGTCCAACTTTTTCAGCATCGAAGCAATTAATTTCGGGACCACCAACAATTCCAGTGCCCAAAAAAACAATGGCGTCCAGAACCGGAACAGGAGGATGGCTAGAAAACCACTTCTCGAGCTTAGCAACATCAGCGTTGTCTCTTTCCTGGCGCGATGGTCTCGAATCAACGTGTTGCTCCGAAGTTGAAGACATCACATCTACAAATTCTTCCATTGACTGGGAAACTTTTTGCATCACAGGTAAGCCCTTGGTCCATTTTGCTAAGACACTGTCGGTATATCCACGGCCTCCTGTTAGTCCACCTTTGGTCTTCATGCCCCTCATCAACGTCTGTTCGATCGTCATATCACTCCAGATCCCCGACCAATATTTCTCTGATCGCCTGATAGTGAAGAAGCCTGCACCAACGAATCGACGGTAGTCACGTGGGGAAATCGATCCTTGCAGTTGATGCATGTCCTGCAGATATAGTTGTGCTGATAAGGCGTAATTGAAATGACCAGTGGCATGAAAGAATGGCATCATTTTTGCAATCGTAGACAAGTGCAATTTCCAATTGCCAGTACGCTCAGCTTCTATAAAGTTCTTCACCAACGTTACCATACGGAAGTATAGTACCCACAGCTTAGCAGTCGGACCGTTCTTTTCCAGCTCCTTTAATTGAGCTTCGAATCGACGTGATATTGATTGAAAAAATTCGTTTTCAAGTTTTAATTCACCACTTCCATCACAACAGTCGGTTAGGACGTCCTCAATTTCCATTCGTTCTTCGTCACTGAACTCTACGAGTTTCAAGATGATCTGTCCTAAAGTCAAATGTGTCAGTAAATGTCCCCGGACAGCCCTAGAATACGCGTGACCAGCCAACATTTTTTCCACGGACAGAGGAGCGTAAATGGTTGATAAGAGTTCTTTTAATCCGCTCCCAGACATAACGTATCCAATGGCACCAAGGAACGACATCAACAAGTGGAACCCACCAAGCCGAACGACTACAGATTGAAGCCGAGGATCAGACGTGGAAGCAATTATATCACGAGCTTTTTGATAGAGAGGTTGGTCGAATGTTATAAAACAAGTAGTCTGTCGAACTTTCTCGCATTCTGCGGCCGCACAGAGCAACGTTGTATAGATAGTATTGTAATCGCTCGGTGAAGCGTTGATAAATGACATAGTATTTATGTCAGACGTCGAAAACGTTCCTTTCGACGTAATCTGCTCCAGAAATCCGTTCCACCCACATATGCCAGGTAAATCGTTCAATTTCCCATACATCCACAACAAATCAGATGCTCTTGGAGAAATAGGATCGATGTTATTGACTTTCTGAACTGTCAATGTGTGAAGTTCTGATGGAGCCGTCTTTCTCTCAAATGTTTCAACAGTAATGTGCCCAAAATCACCGAGTACAGCTGCAGAGGGAACGTCTGTCACCCTGAATAGACCACGTGACCTTCGATTATCGGCCTTGGGAGTTACGCAGTTTATCATACCCATAGAGTGAAATGTACCCAGTCCATCGAGTGTGTTGACATTCACGTCCGCGTTGTCTGCCACAAATTGGATAAAGCCTTGTCCAGCTTGAGCCTCTGGGTGCAAAACTGCCGATATTTGAAAAATTTCGGCTTCAGTGTACGAAGCACAGAATCCTAATGCGGATACCACGTTCACAAGATTTTTTGAGCCAAATTTTGAGTGAAGATAGGCTGCTAGACCTACTTGTAATGAAGATACGAAGGATTTCGGTCTCGCAGCTGCGATTATCGAGTGTGCAATAGACGTGCATTTGTTTAAATATTTATCTCTCGATTTACGTTTCGTTTATAAAATAATTTCTTTCAGGAACAATTGCAGAGTATCCGGAACATCTTTTTCGGCATCGTCGAGGAAGGTCTCGGGACTGGGATAGTAATCTGTATCATAAATCTGCGATCTGATATCTTCCGAGATTATTGCCGCTGCTGCGCGAACTATTCTCGAGCGTTCATCTCCTTCGTTCTGTTTTCTATTCTGGTACCAGGATTCGAGAAGTACCGTATGGTTCCGAAAACAAATTATTGGGGTCCGACCGACAAGACTTGTAATAACAATATCCTCTTTGTACTTCTCCTGCAGTTTTGCCTTAAGGGTTGAATCAGAGGGAGGATCGTCTTCTAAATCCAGGAGAGCAGCAGCTTTTCCATCACTTTTTTTTTCACTGCATTGAATGAGTAAGTTAATTCCTCTTTTATCTAGCTCTTCAACTTCTTCACTCAATAAATGTGTATCGCAAATGATACAATTGTTAACCGCTGCGTCCATCATGAAAATTCTCGAAATGGAGCAACGGAGCACAAGACGCTTTGTAACCAGAAAATCCCAAAGAGAGCACAAGACGCTTTCCAACCGAAAAATCACAGCCTACTGACCGTTAGTACGTCCGCAGTGTGCCACGGTCACGTGGCCACGGTAGCCTTGTTACCATAGTAACGCGACCATTGGCCGCGTTACCATAGCAACGCAGGTATACGACGTCGCGGCGGCTTCGTATAGCACAAAGTTTAGGCCCTGAATATATAACAGCGATGGGTACGGAAATAATATTTTGCGTGAATGTGATTAAAAAATATTTCCGTATTCCGGATATGGTTGCAAATTCAAATACTGACATTAATCCCAAAAGTAAACAGTCCCCTCGATTTGCAGAACTTTTGAAATTTTCTTGAAGGTGAAAAAATAAAAAAATTACATTTTTGCAAATTGCATAAAGTTCCGGATCGCGTATGAGGTTGCAAATTTGTAAATACATCAGAATAGATGTTTTCGAAGTTTGCAACCAAGTTTCAAAACTTTTGTAATTATTCCGAGACCACCTTACTCGAAAAAATGACCACGAATTAAAAAGAATTATAAATAAACATGTTCCGGTCAACGTAAAAGGTTGCAAATTTATACAATCATTCGGTATATTTTTCCGATATATCTGTCAAATTTGCAGAACTTTTGGAACGTTTTCCTTCAGTTTAATAAAGAAAAACATTAATTTTTAATAACAAAAAATGTTCCGTACACTTAAATTGGTTGCAAATTTGACACGTGATGTAAAATAATATATTTAACACCACTCCAACTTTGCAGAACTTTTGGAATTTTGGTCTCAAGAACTGAGCAAATTATCATTTATTGCATTTTTAACAATGTTCCGGACCGCAGAGCAGGTTGCAAAATTTTGTAGTTTGTTTTAATACCACTCCCGACCTTACATCAAAATTTGAAAACTTTTGGAATTATAATGAATTAATTGTCTTGACTGACTGGACTATTTTGCAAATGCCTTTGCCGGTACAATATTCTGGTTGCTTATTCAAAACTCTTTAAATTAAATTCTGAATAAAATGTATTTGCTTATTTAAAGTGATATTATGAAGTTTTGTTACTTAAGGATATGTTAATTCAAATTAACGAATTTCGATTAGATTTCATAGTGTTTTAAGTTATAAACCTGTGCTGATTGTTACTTATAGTATGTTTAAGGTAAATATGAATATAGCGAATGCACGAAAGAGATGGAGATGAATCTTCTTAAACACAATGAACGCAAAGCTTGCTATAAATAAATATTTTCAGGTGCTGCCGAATAATTCGGAAAACCTTAAGAAAATCCGTCCGGAAGGTTTTGCGTTTAGGAAAGAGACTCGGCCGAGGAGTTTTGTTTTATAATATGTATTGATGTATTGATTTATCAGATATTGAATATTTTGACATATGAATAGCCCACTTCGTTAAAAATAAAATATAACATGTACTTCTCGGAACTCACGGTTTTCTCAATATCTCTTCTTTGAATCGATATTAACGACCAAGGAATCAAATAAGGTGAAACCAAGGCTTTCCCTTTTTTATTACCTTATAAAAGTGTAATTATATTTATATTTGTAATAATTTGTAACCGTAGTTTTTTTTTTTTTTTGGTTCCCCTCCAAGGGTAGGGCAGGAGGACATAAAAAATGCTCTGACGCATACTCCGCGCGCGCGATCGGAGTTATGTGGGACTCGTCCCGACGCCTACCAGAACCATACCCACTAAAAAACCCCCTGTCGGCTCGTGCATTTTTGCCACTCAGCCTTCATCTGAGCGACGGCAAACTGGATAAAGAGGCCGCGCTAGCGGGGCCCTTAAGGGGTCACCCGCTGGGATTTACATAGCACTGAAGGTGCTCAAAAATGAAAAGTAAATAATAAAAAACATTAAAAATTGAAAAATAAAATTGCATTAAGTCGGATTTACGTTAGAATTAGAATTTACGTTAGAATTAGAATTTGCGGCCTGAAGGGCCTCGAGATCTAAAGTTAACTGCGTGCGTTCGCTCGTGTGCGCGTTTCTCGGTCTAGCGATTTTGTATATCGAATCTAACACAGGAGCAGTATATGAGACTGAATCTCGAACAAGATGATTGGGATGGGATTCGGCGCGTTTGGAGAACGATTCTGAGAGTGTTTTGAGGTGCTGTTGCACTGTAGGTAGTTCAAGATCTCTGTGCAGGTCCGCGTTACGCACGTACCAAGGTGCGTTTGTGGCCCTGCGGCAGAAGAAATTTTGAACTACCTGCAGTTTATACAGGACGGAGGGTTTGGCGTGGGCAAAGACTGGCGAAGCATATGACATGACGGGTCTAACGCAGACCTTATAAAGCGTACGTTTATTTCTAAAAGACATTTTACTTTTTCTACCTATCTTACTATTTAAGCGGCTTAAGTAGAAACGCGCGAGTTTCGTTACTCTATCGACGTGTGGCTTAAAAGAAAGCGTCTGATCTAAGGTGACGCCTAAGTATTTGATACTGCGCTTCCAGGGGATGGGAATACCTAACATACGAATGTGCGGATCGTTGTGGCGATTACGACGTTTGTGGTCGAATTGAATAGCAGAACTCTTTTCTGGGTTGACGTCGATACGCCATTTTTGAAACCAAACACCGAGGACGTTTACGGCCTTTTGGAGTCTGGTGATGTTATACGGGATCGCTTGAATTTTAGTGTAAAGGGCGGTATCGTCTGCAAAGAGGGCTAGTTCGACGCCTTTCGGCGGGATGGGGATGTCATTTGTGTACACAGTGTACAGCAGAGGGGCGAGGACTGAGTCTTGCGGGACTCCAGCCTTTATGGGACGAGGCGCGGAGAGCGCGCCTTCATGTTTGAATCGTAAAGTACGGTCTTTAAGAAACGACGCTATTAATCTGACTAGGCGAGCCGGCAAGCCTATTTTATAGAGTTTAAAAACGAGACCGCTGTGCCAGACTTTGTCGAAAGCCTTGGCTACGTCAAAGAGAACCGCGATTGTTTTTTTACGACGCTGAGAGAATCCTTCGAGTATGTACTCGACGATTCGATGGACTTGCTGAGGGCAGGAGTGCTTAGCGCGAAAGCCGAACTGGTGGGGAATGATGAGCTAAATATTTCTCTTTTATATACCCGACCCGGCTTTGCACCGGCGGCGCGGCTTGTTTCATACTATGTGAAAGGTTACAGTGCATTTATTTTCTGTGGTAGTGTCGCATCTGATTGTTGCGTTGACAATTAAGTTAGGAAATGGTTAATGGAACTAGCGTATTTATTTGGATAAGTGTAGATATTAATCGTATACGTCTAGATAGCTGTCTAATTAGCACATCACATATGACAATTTTTTTAATCATTAAAATTTGGTATAGTAAGCTACTCGTAAAAGATAAACATATGGCATTGCAGAATTTTCTGAAGGCTTATAAAAGAGGAATAATTCCTTCATATATTATTTTGTTATATTTCAAAAGACGGCTTGATTTCTTCCGACATCTTGAACGATTAGCGCCATACTTTAAGAAATTTATACAAAAAAGTATTAAACTATACTTATAAACCTTCCACTTGAATCACTGTAGATATGAAAATCGTATAGAGACAGGCGGCGGGAACGCGGCGACTTGTTTCATACTACGAGTATTTAAAGATTTTATCGACGTCAGTACTATAAAAAAGAACTTGTGGATAGATAAATGACCTGTAGTGGTCCACGAAATCCTCACCAAATTAAATCTTATTGCAATATAGACAAAGTGGATAGTCCTTTAGCTCTACTTGACTTAGTGGGTGTCGACTGCAACTAAGTACTCCGTATCGAGTGCGAATGAAATTCTATTACACGACAATAAGTGTTCTTAGTTGGGTTAGAACAATAATTGGAACCTGAGAATCTATCTGCTTCAGATTTATTAAGTTTTTAATAGTTAATCTGTTTATACAAAGTTTTACGCAGATAACAGTTTTTTAGGTCATCTTAGATTTAAAAATCATTTTGGTTACTTTAAATCAATAAACATATTTAATTAACAAAAGGTTCTGATTTTTGTAATTTACTTTTGTAATAAGCAAAGGTTTTTCACCGAACAGTTATTTAAAAACAGTTCAATAATAGCTATAACAGTAAGCAGGTGTTTTTGTTAGTTTTGTATCAATTTTTTATTCACAACACGTTATTTTTCACGACTACCGTGAGCTAACTTGTAGACGCTATTCCTCACTTCTATTCGGAATGTTGAAAAATAACAGTTTGGAAGGGTCATAGTAACACGTAATTTTAAATTTCTTTTATTTTAAGACTTTCAGTATCTTAAGTCAGTTAATATTATTTATGTATGTCCAAATATGAACGCAACAATTTTCATTACTGAGGGGCTTATTAAGAGTTATGCTAGCGGCGTTAAGTAGGCCAAACTTAAATCCTTATTCATTTTTATACTGATTTATTGTGATTTAAGAAAATTAAGATTAAATAGCTCTTATATACTTAGTTAATATTATTTATGTATATGTCCAAATATGAACGCAACAGTTTTCATTAGTGAGGGCTTATTAAGAGTTATGCTACCGGCTTTAAGTAGGCCAAAGTTAAATCCTTAATACTTTTTATACTGATTTAAGGTAAAAAAGCTCTCATATTTCTATTATGCTTGACTATGTGACTATGGAAAAATTATATTAAGAAGGGCGTAGATGGAGGTAAACTATGTTTTTTTACATTCACTATTGTTTTAAAACCACCTACGAGAGAGTACGAACCTTGAATCATGAATTTGATCTTGTGCTATCAATACTACAAGTGCTTATCTGTCCGTAAAGGCACCTAAACAGCAAGTTAAAACGTAAAAATATTATTAAAAGCGATAGAATCCGGTTAAAAATGGGTTAACCGCGTTTTGAAAGGCCTGTTGATGATTTTTAGCACTTAATTACCGGGTGCGTTGTTTATTTGACCAAGTTTTGCGTAAGTTCTTCATACACTTAGGTCCTACATTAGGGGAATGATTCTCTATTTAATTTATTACGGAACCGTTTTACAACCTGTTTACCGTACTACGAAATCTAAAAAATCACCAGTTTGAAAATTCTCGGCAAATTTATTAAGCTCCAAAATTATGCTTCAATTCTATAAATCAAAACACCAACAGAAACAAGTGGCTGAGAATTGGTTTCGTCACAGTTTCAAAAAACATATAAGGACATTCAATATTTTTATACGATAATAAATGATTTTCATCATGATTAACAAGTCCAATTTGTGGAATCAATAGAAGTATTGTCGGTACTGTCAGTCGTCCTTCTACCAGAACATAAAGGTCGTATAATGTACAAATACTAAAAAAGGAAAAAGAAGCATATATGCATGACAACAATTGTTAGAACACAAATTGTTATCTTTTTGTAGCAGTTATGTAAATCTTCTACAACTACCTAGTAAGTTATTTCATAACCAAAAATTTGTGCCGACAATATTGTTAAACACCTATTGAATTCCGTATTAGCATATTACCTCGCCAACCGCAGTTAATTGATAAGACACGCCTAATCCAAAGTAACCCAGCAAAGTTGTGAAATTATCATACAAATTGTGCAGCGCCGCTGATCACCGTTTATACACTCGCGATCAATATCGTTTAGCTTAAAACCTGGTAAAGGAAGTCTTGAATCTTAAAAATTTTTAATGTGTTTCTTTTAGTTTTTTTTTTAAATATCTTTTTTGTTTTAATAACTTAAACTCATTTAAGGTTGTGATTTAGGCGTGAACGCTTAAAAACAAATAATGCGTCTTAAGACTTGTTATAATATACATATTTTTATATTAGGAACACATCGAATGACCTTATGCTGGTCTACTGTTTTCTACCGTCACGTTTTATATCCACGTCTGTATTTCTCTCTCAGTTGCGTTTGATATGAATAAGAATTTCGTAATAAAACGTATTATAGTGGCACATTTATTTATTGATTTGATGGAATTACAAATAGGAAAAAAAACAAGGAAAAATGAATTAAAGTGAGAATACAACGCCTAGATTACTGAGTACGTAGGGCAAAGTGTATTCACAAATATCCATATTGTAGCTCATATATCTTTAAAAATAGTACCAAGAATAAATTTATATTTGTTTGTGCGTTACTATTACTATTTCAATTTTGTTATACGACTATTACGGTGTCGATTTCTATGGGAAAGCAACTTCAGTTTTATCAAAATCTTCCTTAACTTGATAACTTTATTCATTACTGATAACAAAGGATACTTTGTTAGTTCAAAGTATATCTAAGTATATCTAGGTAGCGTCGGGTGACGGGTCGCTCACTTCCCTCTAATATGGTTGAGGAGGGCGATGGCTGGATCCCGCGTTAACTCGTGAACGGGTGCCGTTTGAGGGTGTTCGTCGTTTGGATACTTGGGGGGAGGGAGACTTGCCGAGCTAACAGATGCAGAAAAGAATAATTTTGTATAGACATAAAGAGACTCTGTAAATTTATTTTGAAAAAAAAAAAATATACCCGTGAAGTTTCTTGCCAGTTCTTCTTCACGAAGGTTTTTTTTCGAACTGGTGGTAGAATCATGTTTTATTTGACGTCAATAAGAACAAGTAATTGTCAATGTTGAGAAATAAATATTTGAATTTGAATTTGAATTTGAATTTGAATTTGAATTTGATCTAAATAATTAAGCGAGTAACATTTTATTTATTACCACTAGTTTACTAGTGGATAGTAGAATTTTACTAGTCACAATTTCACTAGTCCACTTTGTCCTTTAATAATAATTAATCCCCAGAGAAACACACCAATTGTATGGCACCAAAGTAAGTAGAACATGTGTTATGAATGACCATACAGTGAAATGGGGAACCCAGAGTTTATTCTGGGTTCTCCATATATGTTGTACAATGATCATGAGCCGAGAACAAATAACAGTCTTCATCGCACAAATGAACACCCCGGCCACTGAATGACTCGAATGACCTCCGGCGTATGAAACAGCAGGGCTACTAACCACTACGCTGGTCGGCCGTCTTGGCCAAATTTGTCCTTTAATCTGATAAAGGACAAATTCGCCGCTATCACAATGATGATAGTGGCGCATGAGTACGCCTAACATTTTCAGTCGCCGCGAGAGCTGTTGACGCTACAACTTCAAATAGAGAACTTAACATAAAGAACTAATTTTAAAGATAATTTAAATCATTCTTAAAAATATTTCCTTATTTTCACTCTGTATTTGTTAAAGATCTATTTTGTAAATGCTTTTTTGTAAATTTTATCTGTATTTGACCTGATTCTTACCGTCAGAGAACTTTTAATACTTAATGTTATTTAATTGAATTAAAATTAATTCCTGTTAGCATAAGTTCGTGCCTTCAAGTATAATAATGCTGTATTTGCACAATTTCTTAGTTCCAATCTGGCTCCAAAGTGATTGTTGCCTGTGGTACGACTTAATAAAATAAAAAATAAAAGATGAAACAAACTGTAAGGTTCTCATGTCATACGATCTCTCCACTCAAGGCATCGTTCTGTACCTCACTGCAAATACATAAAATAAGAAGGAAAATAGGAAGAATGACATTATTGACGTAGAGAAAGTAACAAGGAGCAGGTGAAGTTACTATGTACTGCAATTCCCTGTGAAGTTAGCACAAGGTGGATGTTTTCTCCAAAGTTTACATATGTGTGATAATTTGCGGTCCTGGTCTGATATTCTTGATGGAAGAGGCATATTCCTGTAAAAAAGGGGTAAACTGTATTGAGTTGTAAGAATTACATGGGTTAAGATAATAAAGAAAGAAAGAAATAAGAAACTGGATTTACAAATGAAAGCTCAGCTAGCGGAGGTGGAGACTTTCGTAACCCAAATGGAGACCGCCCACTTGATGACCGGCATTACTTGATACTCCTACCAAGAAATCTTAGGGTTCTGGTGAATTATTAATTATTATTGTAAGTTTTTTTTTTAATTCTCTGTATTTATTCATATGTTGTGGGGTAGAGTGTTGAAACGTAAATGGTTCTTGCACTGACCTGAAATATTATATTAACACTGAAAAGGCTTTTTCATAATGAAAGCAATTTTTTTGTTCCAATTTGAAGCGCCTCTAGCGAGAGTACTCATTAAGTTATAACTAAGAAACAGTCCAATGAAACAGGCATTTAAAAAAAAGTTAAATTTATTTGGTTAACCCATTAAAAAATGTCTTAATTTTCCAATAACGGAAAAGTTCGGAATTTTGATTTAATGATTTAAAACATCTACAAGCAACGTGTTCATTATTTAAAAAAAAGTAGTCAGTCTGCTGGCAAATAAAACATCAGGTTTGGTTACGCGTTGCCCTCACTTAATAATGAAATTGTATATATATTAGTCAATATAAATATAGTTTATTTTAAAAACAAAATGCCTGCTTTTAAATTAGTCTTGAAAAACTGACTACGTTTTTTCTTTGCGACACTTAGTTTACAAAATATCGAAAATTACGTTTTTTTCGCGTTATTTACGAGCACCAGTTCCACCGTACCACAACTGCAAACCATGATGGAAAAGCTAACTGCTAAACAACCGAGGCCGGTTAATCGCTCTAGGCCACTGCTGCTTCAGGACAACTCTAGACCACACACTGCATAATAGACGGCTACCAAATTAGAGGAGCTTCAATCGGAATGTCTAACACATCCACCGTACTCCCCGGACCTTGCTCCAACAGATTACCATTTTTTTCGAAATTTGGATAAATTTTTGCAAGGGAAAAAATTCAACTACGGTGGGGCAATCCAAAGCGCCTTCAAAGATTTTATTGATTCCCGTCCGAATGGTTTTTTATTAAAGGGATCAATGAACTACCTATGAGATGGCAAAAGTGCATAATTTGGTTAAATAAATATATATATTTTTTTAAGTTGACTTTATTTTCACAAAACGCCAATTGCATATGTAATGACCTAATATTTTGTTTCATCATCTTTCACTTCACCTTCATCGAGACTGCCTAAATATACAACTTTACTTCGGCTTTTAAAAAGACCTATCGGCACTCTTTTATAAAATAAACTTGGGGTAGAAGGTATACAATGTGACGATGACATGAAAGAAAGACATAACAGCTAATTGTGCTTTTATTATTATTTATTTTATTTTTACTTGTATATGCTTATTCTGATTTGCCCCTTATAGCCATCCACGACAAAAGCTTTACTTGCCGAGGAGTCATACGAGTGTGCTTGGATTGAGTGATCCGTTCTTATTTTTTGATAAAATTTATACAAATATTTAGGAAAAATATTAAGTTATCGTAACTAAGAGTCAAATATTAAGTTATCGTAAGTAAGAGTAATATTTAGTCAAAATTTGCCAGAATCCAAAGTCAGAAGTTATTGTCCGATATGTGGATGACTCAGTCTAGACGTTTGCTAAACTGCTACGAGCTAAATCTTCGTTACTACCTTCTCAGCATACCAAAAGAGAATGTGCATAATTGTATGGGCCCTATCCCATCTCTTGTAACTAGTTATGACTCATGTGCAAAAAGAAGCTGTCGAAATGCTTTGTTCGGCTTTTCGGCATGTCTACCAAACACGGTTGGAACTTCTGTCTGCACCTGGTTGACCGGTGGAGAAAGAATCGATTAGCTCAAAAAGAGCATTTGCACACTATCCGGAGTGTAATCTTTAAATAAACCGATACACTAGCGACATTGCGACACTGTTCGAGATTGTCTAACCTCGCAGATGTGAGTTTTATGCGGGAGCACTTCTGGCCGAATGGAGTGGTGTACCGGCGCTTCCGAGGAAAGCTGCCAGTGGCACAAAGTAGCACCAGTGTAGTACTAATTAGCCACCTACTAACATAGATATAAGTTTTATATACTAACAATAATTTGATTTTGTAATATTTATAGGCCTAGAAGCCAGAAATAAATGGATTTATTGAAAAATGTATAAGTTTTGATCAATGACAATATTGCACTATATAGTTCAGCCCTTTGCAGTTAAGTTTGAATAATATTCAGATCAGTTATTGCTACAATTACTTAACAAAATAAAAACATACTGTATTCTGTATAAAGAGACGCCCAGGCAGTCAATACTTTGTTATTTAAATAAACTAGCAAATTCGCACACCACCTATGTACAATTCAGAATGGATTAGCCAGATTTCTACTATAACTTTGTTCTAAACTTTCTACTAAACAAAACAATTTACAATGATATATTCAAATATACAGAGTTTATATTTGTGTAGATAAACTCGTGTACCACTTTGGAATAAAATTCAAACCCTCGTCCCTTTCAAAAGGTCGCAAATCATGTCCTAATATTGTTAAGAGTATCCCTAAGCAGGCACGACACTCGAGTGATTTACAGAGTATGCACAATCTGAGGGGAATGATGAAATATACCTTCTGTGGTAAGGTAACCTATTTTGTGGCTAATTGCGAGGAACTTTTTTATGTGAAACGAAAAAGCCATTCTTATTTAAAAATTTGCTAATTGCATGAGCAAATTTCAATAAAAATAAATCTATTAACTTAAAATTTACCAATTCATAATTAGATAAATTCAGAAGCAGCCGATCTCTAAGGCACTTCTTACTGTACTTACCCAAATAAGAACATTTATCGTCTGTAATAAATTTTTATTCTGGATATGGAGCACTCAGTTTCGATTAACACCTGTGCATTGCGATAAGTTACGTTTATTTCTAAGAATCGAATATTGCGAGGATTTCGTGGACCGTAACAACTTTATTTTAACGCAGGAAAATCCTCATATATAGATAGATACCCGACCCAGTCGGGTCGTAGTCGGGTGATGCCGGACTCCTACCGGCTAAAAACCTGCGGATTCTTCTGGTCACACGAAGCCGGGTCACGAGGAGCTAGCGCATTCCGTTCGCGACCCGACACGTTAGTTGGCGCTCTGTGCAGTGCCGACAGTCCCTCTGTAGTGGTCCCTCGAAAGAGCGCCATCTCGAGCCCTGGACTGGAGGTGGCCCCCGAAACCGCCACCGAAGGCTCATTGGACTGCGGGGGAGGGAAGCTGTCAGCGATGAAAGCCGCCCTCTGCGGTCCTGTGCGACGGCGACGAAGTGGAAGGGAGGATGCAGCATCTTCCCTCGCCCTCTCCGCTGCCTCCTTTGCGAGTATTACGGCCTCATAGAAGGTACGGACCGCCTGCCACGGCCTCTCACTCTGGACCACAGCGCGAACCACGGTCGGGAGCAAGATATCGGCACCCAATACAGAGCCGAGTACGCTGCGCTCCGCATCCCACGCGAGGCATACCTCCAGCGTGTGCTGGGCCGTCTCGTCAAGGCAATCGTCGCATTGCTACCACCTGGCATACGGTTTCCGACCGATCCGAAACAGGTTACTCCCGAAACATCCGTATCCCGAGAGCACCTGAATCAGTAGGTCACGACATCGAATCGCCTACCCAACCACTGCTGGAAGACCGAACAAATTGCTTCGATAGTCCAGAGTCCGGCGCTTGGAAGCGCCAGTCTGGATTGCCACACTTCGGTAGCCCTTTGGCGCAGCTCAGCTCTATGCCCTTCCAGTTCCTGCGGTGCAGGCGGGTTACTCCTGTCCCGGACCGCCTCCACGCGTCACTCGTAGACTGATGCGAGGGCTCTCGCTTCCAGGTCCCAGGGCCAGCACGCAGGATGCCTCACCCGAGATCGTGCGATAACCTCTTACCACCCTGATCGCCATCACCAGCTGGACTTGCGTCAAGCGGACGATATTGCTGCGAGTCAGGGCGTTGCCGGCCCGCGCAAGGCACTCGATGTGGGGCCGTAGTTCCACCGGCTATTCAGAACGAGTCCCAGATAGCGCATCGATGGCCTCACGTCGATGCAGACTCCGGATACGACGATATAGGCGTCCCGGGTGGCGCGTTGCGCGGGCCGTGGAAAACCACGGCCTCAGACTTTTCGCACCCGCAAACCCTATCACCGTATGCGACCCACCACGAATGCCGCGCCAGCGGTGGCGCGCAAGGGAGTACCCTATGGCATTTGCCTCGGGCAGTGTCCAATGTGTTGACCGCGTAGCAGGCTACGCCGACAACCGGCACTGTGGTTCCTCGCAGCACCCAACCGTAGCTGATGTTCCAGAAGAGTGGGCCTAGTATCGACCCCTGAGGAACGCCACACGACATCTCCCGCTGACACCACCGGTCTGGACTGGGGCCACCCCGTAGTCCTCCCCCCCGTAGTCCCCGACGACCCAGCGCAGGTACGGAGGAACTGGCGTCCTGCGCCAAGGACTTAACCAATTGTATCGCATCAACGGTACAACCTACCCCTGCGGAATCCAAACTGGCAGTCTGCAAGATCCGGTCCGACATCCTCTAGGTGGACCGTAACAACAAATTTATCTGTCCACAAGTTTGGTATAATGATTTTTGGAGGCACTTACATCGATTTAGATTTACGTCAGGATATTTATATAAGGGTCGATAATAACCAGTAACAGAAAAACAAAAACTGCAATATGACTGCGTGTTTTGTTAATTTGGTTCCTTGAACGTTAATATGGCTATTACCTTATTCTATTAAGCGATATAGAAAGATTTTATGGAATGATCATTAGTTTTATGAGGTTTTATCAAGTGCAACAAGAATTCTTTATATAACTTGTATCAGTGGAGTGTTTATATGATAGTGTTTAATTCAACGTATAAAGTTAACCAAAGATGTAACGTATATAAACTGATATTTTGAAAACACTCATGCCTTTCGTAAATTTGAATGTTGAAATCTCAAAGGTTTTGTTGTATGAGTAGAAAATAAGTTTTTAGTAAACGAATAAACTTCCCGTGAAAGCCTTGTCGGTGTTCGTAAAGTCAGGCTTAACTACAATGGGGTTTGATACAAAATTCATTGGCAGCACTTTGTAACAATAATCAGTGAAAAAGCTTTCAATAGTTATAAGCAAGATGAAATCAATATTTGACAAACAGCGCTATTTGTGCATGTTTGATCTCAATTTTTTTTAATTAATGTAGGTAAGTAGACTGTTTCTGTTTAGGTCGAGCCAGATTCAAATTACTTCTAAATAATAAATTTATGTTGCTCTACTTTTTAAATTGTTGTATATATGTATGTATACCTCTACAATTATTCAAAAACTTCTGATTAAGGTTGTCTAGTTTTAGTACTCGTTTACCTGCGTACGATGACAGGGATTGACCTCATGTCCCTTTATGGGATTAACAATAAATCGTTTATTTTTTTAACAACACTACAAAAAACACACACAAATTAAAAAAAGAAGAAAAAAATAAATGAAAATGAACAAAAAAGAGAAACATCTGAAGAGATTTACAATTGAAATCGTAGTAGGTAATCGTAGTATAAATAAATAACAAATCATAAACAAATAAACATTGCAAAATTATCGAGCTTAGTATGTAGGATATATATAATAAGGTGTGTAAGTTATGTGATGTAGGTGAGTTGTTTGTACATTATTGTTTTGTATGAAGGATTGTGAGTGTGAAAGATGAGATATAAAATAGCAAATAATAAGAAAATAGATATATTTAAATAAACGTGAGGTGAATTATTATGTGAACTTGTTAACTTTTGTTGATACGAGTGCAAAGCAAAGACAGACTTGTGAAAAAGAAAATTGTATTCAAATTCCGTCAACGAGAAGCAATGTGGAATAGCATTTTTTTATTTTTCCAAAAGGTATAAAATAAAATATTTATTACATTAATTTGGATGTCAATTTTTGTATAGGCAGTATAATGTTATTCCAACACTTATGTTAGGTAATGAAAACTACCTGTAAAAGCCAAAGTTTCATGCAGATGACACTCCAGCGGAAGGCGAATCGCTCTAACGGTGTATTTTTCATTGAAATAAAAGCTTGTAAATTTTTCAAATAATTACTGCGGTTTCTTGTACTTCACAACATCAAATAACAAGGAAGCAAGATGTAAATGCCAACGAGAAGTCATGTTCAGCGTTGACGCTTTGTTAAGATACGGATTTATATGTTGACGAGGGGGAACAGAGCAGCATAAACGACAGCAGGCAATTTAAATTCGTACTAAACGAAGGGTCTTGGATTGTAGGAGTGGACCATAAACCAAATCACCATAGTTAGGTTTTGACAGTTTCAATGACTCGCTTAATGTGATACAAACTTTTTCATCAAATAAATTCCGAATGCGATACAAAACTTTAAGCCGATATACAAATTGCAGATGACTATGAATAACGATACCCAAATTTCTCGCTTCATCGACCTGTTCCACTAACTCGCCATCTATTGCGACGACTGGTTTTGTACTCAAAATTCTTGCTATTTGCTGCTTAGAGCCCAGAACTAAATGCTTTGACTTAAGAGGATTATGCAGCCAACCATTTCTACGCACCCAGTGGGTAACATTGTTAATATCATCATTAATCGATATAGCTACCTGAAATTGTAGTGGGTATATAATGAATAACAACTAATCGTACAAAATTTTCTTTTTTACACGAGAATTTCATATGAAAATGCTAAAGTAAATAGAGAATCCTTTGAAAAATAAATTTAGTTAAGCTATCTACATATTCGGCAATTTAGTTCAACAGTCAACGGCAATTTAGTGTTTGTTTAACGTCGCGGCCGGCCTGAGACAAAAGTCAGGCGGATTTTTACCTTTACACTCATCAATACAGATTTGACTTTGACGCTCGGCAGTGCCAATTAATGCCAGCCCAAACATGTGTGTAGCGCCCCTAAGATTCTCATAATAAAATGGGACTGTACATATTAATTAATTATTTTTCAGACTAATGATGTTTATGGGCTTTGATAAATTTTACATTATTTCAAAAGCCATAAAGCTATTTGCAGCAACGATGATTGACAAAAATTCGTTGCGCTTTTCCTGTTTTCCAAATTACACAATGGAAGGGTCCAAAAGTTTGAAAGTTTTAGCAAGTTCTAAAGAAATATTATAAAAAATAATATAACAAAGTCAAGGATACTATCTCAACGAAACTGCCGTTGAAAACATGATGGATTGAAGTTTCCTCGATAGAAAAGTGAATATAATAAAATAGAAAATTGAGATATTTTCAGTTTTATTTTGACCATAACGCATAGATTGTAATAAAAATTGTAACATTAAATCAAGTTATTTTTTATTGTTCATTGCAGTTAATTTTAGAATTATATTTGTAATTTTTTTAGCAATCCAAATAAACCCGTAATGAGGTGTTGCAATCGCGGCTCGTGTCAGTCGCTCATAGCAGGTAGTCTTCATACAAAAAAACCAGGAATTATGTCTATGGTTAGAAATTTATGATTGTGAAAGTTGTCATATGTCACTTCAATGTGAATGATGAATGATAACACTATGTTCAACCAATGATGTGCAGTTTTAGGTTATGTTTCAATGTTTTAATTATATTAAAACTGCTTTCATTATATTAATACTTGAAATTGGCAGAAATAGTTATTGTGTAGTAACTACAGCTAATTGCTATAAACCGCAAAATTTTATTTAATTTTCAATTAATCAGCTCGATCTGCCATTTCGGTTTCAATGTATGACAGTCAGTTTGCGTTGATCAATTTCCGTAACGTAACCTCTCTATTCCCAAATATAGTAATTAATTTGCGTTTATGGTGCTTCACAATGTACAACAAGTGCCGGTAGTGCAGAAAGTAGGAGAAAGGACGTCATTTTCCATGGTCACCGTGTCTTTGTGCTAATAGTGTTAACTTACAAGGTTTAAGTGTGGTAGAACTTCGTAGGCAAATTGATTGTAAGCCACAAACATTTTGAGAAGAAATATTTTCTGGGTTACTCAATAAGAATAACGGTGTTTAATTGGTGTTACATAATTAACAGAATATTAAAAGGTACTAATGTCTCGCGTCTAGAAAATTAAAAATATGCCTCCTATACAGTACAAACAAAGCATATAAAAATATAAAATAAAGTTAGGAAATAAAAAAATTCATAAATATACAAGTATTTTTTTTATTTTAGCTTCTTTATCTTTTAGATTGTTAAAATATCTTGTAGAATAGGAGAGGGGCTTTCGCGCTGCCACAATGGCATTACGCTAAAATCCAATGCAGTCATTTTAAAATTAAGAAACGAAGGACAATCTCATTTTTTTTTGAAGTTATGAAATTGAAAATTGGGTTCCTAATGTTGTAGTTAGGAAGACTTTCGTCTGATGCGTAGCATCACTAGTTAGTTTGTACAGTCGCTGTTCAGGCGTTGTCAAGGCAGGTTCTGCGGTGTTTTTTGCGAAAGCCGTAACCCTGGCAATGTTGCCACTTATTGAAAAAGTTGTACATAGTATAGACACACAACAGGTAGGACTGCTTGCAATAGTATTTTTAGTAATATTTTAATCACAGTGCAATATTATCGTGTACAAAAGAATTGTACACATGGAAATCAGACTCTTGAGAACTGTTAATATATTCAGAAAAAATATAATTGTTGTTTTAGTATTCCCTCACTGGAATCTGGTGAACAATATTTACTGCTGTGTACTATGAAGTTACTAAAACTTAAAATATTTAATAAACAATGGTAAAAAGAATAAAGACTGTCATTACGAAAAATTCAGAAAAAGGATGAAATTTGAAAAAAGAACACAGATTTCTACAGAAAACTGCTTATTATATTCTTTGATACAGTTATTATAAAATTAAATTGATTGGACCTTTTAGTAAAAGTCAAAACACTTTTTCAAAGTTGACAGGCTGATAATTTACGTAGCGAAAGATTCAAATTGTAAATTCAAAGTTTATTATTAATCGTAGACTTATATGATATGTACAAGGTGTTATAAAAACCTTCCTGGTTCAGTAGTTCATTACAATATAGAATTTTTGATCAAAGAAAACAACTGCGAAATCGCAGCAAAAACATTTTACTACCGAAAATCTAAATTCAAACGACAACGTCTAACATGTATTTTTTACAGTGCCGGTCAGGAAAATTACATTTGTAAGTAATTAATTATGTTGAAGTCAAAAATATAATAAGTATTCTAAAGTTAATCTTGAATCGAAAAAGATCTAGTATTACATAGTGAATTTTAATGTTAGTAATATAATTATAAATTTTGGAAGTATATTTTTATTGATCATACTTAAATTATATTGAATAAATTAACTATTGTCGCAAACACTGGTAGTCTGGTCAAAACAAATATTTGAACTTGGTTTAATTTACGTAGAGCTGAAATATGGTACAGACCTTTAGGTATTATTACATATTAAAAACAAAAAGACAAAACTATAAGTTTAGTTCAATGTACATAGGTTAAACAAAGTTGTTGATAATAAAATTGGATACAAATAATAATTATACAGTTTTCCTTAAAAGCGGAAGTCCTGAGATATTTCGATTTTAAGAAGAAGATGAAAGGTATCTTTACAGAAATAACAAACGAGCGTTTAAATTTCTGCAATTCTTTAACTGCAGTGCTCTAAAACGTTACTTTAAACCCTTAGTCCAAAATGTTTACTCGGTTACTACAATATTAACCAGGATATCTGTGACTTGTTAATTATTCAAAGATATTCCGAGATATTCAAATTTTCAAATTTCATCATATTGTTGGCTCTTTTTCAGTTCATATCGAAAACACTTATTTTTACAAGTTGTTTTTGTAGAAAATGGTTATAGAGGTAAAATTTTCTAGGGTATGCAGCTTACAAACCCTAATCTTTTTTTTCTGTATCAACTTTATTACGAGCTTATTGATTGTCTATAATGAATAGAGCTTTTATGACCATTATGATCTAATCCTATATCAGAAAAGTGTTTACGATAAAATATATAGGCTATAGTGGAAATAAAAAAATTTATATTTTTGACACTTGACCTTGGAAGGACATGTTTGATTGGGACCAAATGACAGTACAATTTGCGCAAATTGATGCAATGGTTCAGTTTTGATCGGGCAATAAAATTCTTCGGTCTGGCATCGGCTATTGTCATTTTCAGAACTTGAGTTTTATGCACTTCCGTGGCAGAGCTACTGGAAAAGGAAAGGAGAAAATAAATAGGTATCATGGAACGCCGAATTAAGTTTGGTTCCCTGTTATTGATGTTTACGTAGTCGGCTCATGGTGTTCTCGATTATGTCGTAGCAACTATACAGCTTTGCTTCCATGAAATCAATTCATTTTCAAATAATACGGGACCACCAAAAACAAATTAACATATACATTTATAAACATTAAAAAAAATTTTGAACGTACCATGTTTTGAAGTCATTAAAAAAAATGCAATCAATACGCAATAATTTTTGTACTGTGGTTCGCCAAAGATGTCATGCGAGTTAACTTTAAAAAAATAAGGTTTATTAAAAATATTAATACTTAGATGTATTAACAAATTATCAGAGGTATTATGAAAGTAAAGATTATTTTACTTTGAGTTCAATAAAATGACTAAATTTAAATTTTGAACCATTAAGAGAATTCTAAAAAACTACAACTTATCTCATTTACTCTCTTTCCAGCAACATTCACACAATTGTTTTGACTCGACCCGGGCTAACGAAATCTGAGAAATGGCTGGTATATTTACCCCCTTAGGTCGTCAAATGTTTTGTTTTAAGACAGTCCACAGGATTCGTTCCGATTTTAAATATAAGCAGCAACTAGTAGTTCGGCTTAGGGCACAGAATTGTTCGATTTACAGGCTTTGGAAAGACATTGTTCTCGTAAGTTCAAGCAGATTATCAAAAATGACATATTTATTCTAAACTTACGAATATATTTTTTTGCGACAAGTAAACAACTACCTACGTGTATGACCATTCTGAGTTCTCCACACATTTATGCTCTTTTAAACACGGTAAAAATTACTAATAAAATATTGTATACCAACTTTGATCGCAAAGTGTTCGTTCTAGTTAAACTATTTTTAAAAAGGAGCTATACAATCTACTTTTATCCAAATCCTGTAACTCACCCCGTTAATAACATCTGACTGTGATGGAAGATATCAAAATGAAATAGGCATTGCATAGCTTATCAATAATACATCCAGACCAGACCATCTTAACTGTACAAATTTTATCCGTCCGAATGTTTACACAGTCGGACAGATAAGGTCGCATAAAAATTCATATCTCGTCGTTGACATGAGACCAATTCATAAATATTAAACATAATAAATATTTAAAAAAAACGACCCTATCATAATATTCATTACTTACAATTGTTTATGCTCCCGAATAAGTTTCAGAATTTACATCACGTATTTCGAATACAAAACTCAAGGAAACATTGAACTAAATCGTTCGCCTTTACAATCCCTCTTCAAATGTCGTACGACTTATATTTACGCGAGGAAAGTGTTAACGAATGAGAAACATTTTCGTAAAACATTCAACATACAACACACGACATTATACCTACAAACAATGTTGGCATTTTTTGAGAGTTGCTGGCCATACAAATTTTAAAGTAGATATTCTTGCATTACTATCCAAAAAATGACACAGTTATTCCAAGGACATAAAGAGTAGTAACATTTCTTGACAAAACACTACCAAATAATGATCGCAATACTAAATCAAAAATTTTAAAAACTTTAACTAGAAAAAAGCTTAATCCAAATATAATATTTAAAAATACGTAAAAATATAAAATACGTACGGCACTCTGGGAAGAATACAACTAAACGATTCCAGTACTTTGTGCAGAATGCATTTAAGGCCCGCTAGCTATTTATTTGAGCTGGCATTAATCGGCACAGATATATGTGGAAATAATCGCAACTACTACTCAAATTTGTGTAGTGTACCGAATAAGAGGATGGCGCCTCTAATAGAATAATGCTATCTTGACATAACCGTTACTTTATGGATTTGAAACGGTACGGGACAGGCTTCATTGTGGTCGAGGATATACAGGGGGTCAAGCCATACGAGTATTACAATCTACAATCGCTAACGCTATCCAAACCGCGTAAACTGTATGAAGCATCACGTGACACAACGATAGCCAAGTCATATGCTTCATATATTTGAACTCACTATATCTTTACATTCATTAAATTTTAAAGATTTATTAATGATGATCAATGAGCCACCATGCATTGCTGTCTTTCTTTTGAATGAAATAGCAACTTGGTGATGGTCAAAATCACGAAATGTTAGATAATTAAGTAAGGAATGTTCTGTTACACATAAAACATCAATAAGCTCAAAGTTCAAAAATAATTATATTTCTAATAATTACCCTTGTATATTGTAATGGACCAGGTTGCTACGATTTTAATTTCTTAACACACTATTATTAGTTACTGAACTTGTATTTGAGGCGAAAGACTCTATTATTTGATTTAAACAATCTGGTATGATATGCAAATCGATATTGTGTTACAAGTATCACATTTAACATCAATTTACTATTACACCGCTCAATAGAAGAAGTAGTATCACAAATCAAATAATTAGCTGACATATAAAATAAAAATTAGGTACGCTAAATCTATTCTCTGTTATATAAAATTACATTTAATAAAATAGCTGGTGCTTCAATAGGAGAATGTCAAATTAACTCAGGCGGGCTATGGGCACCTTCAAAGTTAATCAAACGCTCAATCCCCTTCAATTGTCAACTCAATATACTCTCCTATGAATAATTATAGAAGCTATGACGACACGAAATGACATGCGACTACTTTGTCATATGGACACAGTCAGATTTATATAAGTTATTAAATACTGGGTCTACAAAAAATAAGGTGGGGTCTAAAGGGGAAAAATAACTTGAAATAAAATGTATGTAGATAATTGTATAATTGACCTCTTTACTCCTTTTAACTTTTCTCGAATAGTTGAAACCGGCCAGGATATTAAAAGAAAGAAGACAAACAAAACATAAAGTCAATATGGCGGCCCAGCGTTCGAATTAGCATATTTAAATTTCTCTCCGACCTTTTTCAAGACGATGCGATGTGACAGCGCATTGTGTAGTCATTAAGTTGCGCTAGGGTTGCTACGAGTCATAGACGCATGACCCTAATATTGGGTCTACAAAAAAAACGGTTGAGTTCAAAGTTGTAGCAATTTTAATTCATTTAAGCTTAAAAGTCAGTAAAACCTGAGATAATTCAGTAATTTCTATCCGTTTTTCCTATATATAAATATCTAAATAACTAACATTTTATTTCGTGTATATAATTTTGTTCATAAAATTCATGAAAAATTAAGAATGGCTGAAATATTGAGGAAAACAGTTTCCACTTTACAAACCTAGAATTATTTCTGGTTAGGTCCTTTTTTTCGACATCCTTACTGGACTCAATGTCAGTTCAGTAAAGGATGTAAGATTTTTAAATATGTAAATTTACTTGATGGCAAATGGTGTTGAATTTTGATGGATTCTTCAATGAAACACGTTAAGTTTTTTTCTTCTCATTTATTCTTTTAGTATACAATACACGAGCTTAATAAAAATAAATCTTTCTTTTGCAGCGTCCATTTTAGAGTGTATTGTTGACAGATACCATTGACAATACAGAGTATAGACCATAGATTTTTGTTCTACATTTAACAAATGGCACTATGAATAGTGTACAATCAAAGTAAAAGACCTCTCAATTCCCAAAACTGATCTACTAGATAAACATACATTCTTTGTAATCCCACGTTTCATTTTTAGTACTTTTGTTCAAGGCGTGGAGAAAAAATCGTGTCTTGCCAAGTCATATTTTATACTTACGGATATTGGGTAACGTGTACGTACATTAATCACCAATTCAACTGTCGGAACGAGATAGGTGCTTCAACGAATTCATTTATTCGAAGCATTATTCTGTTGAGCATATATTTTTTGTTATTGTCGTCAGTATGTATGTGGAGGAATGTTTTTAACAACGGGTTAGGTAAGAACTAAATTTTTGTGAAAATTTTATCACATTGGATTTATGTAACACATATTATGTAAAACTGATAATGAAAGCGAACAATAACAACGTGACGCTTAGATTTTTGTATAAAAACTGGAAATAACTGTTTAGGAAATCTGGAGTCACGAAATGTATACGTTATATTTTATTTCTTAGGGGGTGAAATGGAATACAAACATTTTAAATACTCGATCTCAGATACAGAAGTATATATATTCATATTTCTGGACACGTTGAATTCGTTTAAATACTACTCAATTTCTCATAAACACGTACTTTATTATTTTTTGTTGAGCCTGAAATTGTTAATCTAACGCAAGTTTTACTTTCATTGTGTTTTAGGTAGTCTTTTTTGCTGCGTCTCTTTTGCAAATTTGCTGAACTCTATATGATAGAACACTGTAACAATTTTTGGTTCACACGAGGCTTTTAATTCAGATTTCAAAAAATATGTTTTGCTAACTTGCTTTGTTTTTCTTCCTTCCTTCCTTCAGTAAAATAAAAAAGTTATTTTTGCGCCGGGATGCATAAGTTATTATATTAACATCACTGCTGCCGAGAATAACAATCTGGGTATTAAAAATAATGCATAGATATTTTCTTTTGGTTCCTCGAGTGTACCTTATTACTGGGATGAAATCGCAAAAGGACTATTCCGAATTCCAACGATTCGAAGTTGTCATTAAAACTGTTTTTGCAAAATGTTACTATTTCTACCGATCTAAGCTAACTTTTTTTAAAGCTAACTTAATTTAAAGTGCATGCCGGTTGAGGGTTTTAACAAAACATAAGTATTTTAAAAGCTTAACAACTACTGCAACATAATGAATTGCCGTATGTTAGTCGCGCTAAATTCGGCAATGGCTTAATGTAGACCAGCTAGTTGTTTTATTTTTGTTTTGTTAGTAATTGTTCGGATAAGGTCTATATGTTTATAAAAACAAGCCCGGCCATTAGGCGCCCAACCCGCGACGCCCTGGCCGGTACGCCCTCAAAAGCGAAATGGCCGGATCCAAAAAGACATATAGAATATCTGCTAGGAAAGTTGGGAATTTGTAAAATGTTTTTGTATAAAAACCTCAATAGAAAATCATGGCCGCCTATTTGGAGATGATTGCTGTTACCTGTCTGACTACTGCGCATGTTTGCACAATAGAACTTTAACTTAGATTTTATCGTTTCCGTGCCTGCAACAAATGAAGACGCAACGTATTCAAAGTGTATTATAACTATGGCTATGTACACATTTTCAAAAATATCAAAAAAGCTTTTAAGATTTGGTAGAACAACGTTTGCTGAGTCAGCTGGTTAATAAATATAAATATGTTGAAAATTTTAAACAAATATGGTAGAAATAATAAAGGGAAACTTTATAAACTAAAATCATGCATAGTATTTAATATCTTAGATTAATTTAATTAAAAATGCAACATTGGAATGCAGATGTTGAAATAGACACAAATGAAGGCGCTTGATGTCGGCTGCCGATGCTCGGGATGACACAGCTTGATATCAACATTGATATTTATTAATAAAAATCAATATCAACGACATTTAAAAAAACTGTATATCCGTATTTCCCACTAACCCAACGCTAAAGTTGGCTACAACTCTAATCATAATGAAATTATCATAGGCTTTCAGAATTATTTTATAAACAAGTATGCTGAGTTGCCCATTTTTATTGCATTATGTGTGCTTTTTTAATGTTCTTGAATTTCTGAAGATTTGGAAACTAATACAAAATACGCTATGAATAATAGATAAATAAAACAGTGTCGCAGATTCAGGAGCCCATTTGTGTACAACAGTATATTATAAGATATTAACATTCAGCACTTAACTCCATATCTATGTAAAACAAAGGTGGAATCATGCTTATTAGTACTGACTTAATTGGACATATAGAAACATTTGAGGGTTTAATTAAGCCCTAAACATTATTTATTATAGTGTCAGAATCATAAATGTATAAATGTAATGATTTCAAGGTTTATTTGTATGGTTACATGATTTTCTATGTACCTACAAACACAAATATGAACATATATTTTGGCTCTGGTGTAATAATGAAATTTTAAAGACAAGACAAAATCCCTTAGTACCTTCAATATAATCTCTTAACTTAATTTGTAACTAAATAAAAATGTTCCTCGCTTGCTACCTAGATCATATATTGAGAATTAGGTAGCTGTATAATTTCATAAACCAATTCAAAATATCCTTTGTTATCAGTAATACGTTAAGGTATCAAGTTACGTAGGAAGGATTTGATAAATCTGAAATTGCTTTCCCAATAAACACGACGCCACAATATTACCTAATTGAAAAAATATGTTACGATCTGATAAAATATGATTTTCAAAATCTGCAATCAAGTACCTTAAGTTTAATAGGGGTTTTCGATAAAGAAATATAACCTCATTTGTAATTCAAATATATAATAATAATCAGGTACTAGGTAATCAGCGCAGACTTTGTATGGTATGCATAAACTTTACAACATAGGTATGTAAAAGTTGGTTTTGTTATATACAGTAAAGTTCTACGCCGTAAAGAGCATGATTAAAATATTTATTTTAATAACTTATTGTTTTTGTTTTCATTTACTAGATATATAATATCCTACACCGATGATGGAGCAAATCAGAATGTATTGTTTCTTTAATACTTTTATGTCATTCGATATATTCAAATGCGACGTACTCGTAAGGCATAACCGTGACGATACTTAACATTGTGCCACCTTAATGTATTATTTATATATTAGATGATTAAACGAACTTCCAAGTGAAGTTCTGTCGCTATTATATGAGTAGTTTAATAAGTCTAATATAGTTTTATGGTAAAATTTTGTAAAGGCCTGAGAGTTTTAGTTCCACCCAGCCGTTTCTCGGATAACCTACACTGAGCACGTGCCGCGTGCTGTGTGCGCAGAACACACTCATGTCAACGCCGCTCGTACCTAGCGTCTGCTTTATCCACTGACTTAGCGTCCGACTCGATACAGTCTCGGTCTGCGTGCGAGTCTCGGTCTGCGTGCAGTCTCGGTCTGCGTGCGTTCTCGAGCGCACGTCGATCGCAGACGCCTTCCCGCTCTTTTAGCCCCCGCGCTAATTGAGCACCCAAATTTCATATTTGTTTACCGTTTAAGTTTCTAGCGCCGTTTTCACGGCGGACAGTGGCTCGTTAACCGTACTTCTTATAAGTTTCTAACGCCGTTTTCACGGCGATCAGTGGCTTGTTAACCGTACTTCGTGGAACGTGAGCTTCGTCGACGGGAATTCGTTGTTCCAGGACTCCAAGTGCCGTGTTCGAGTAAGTTATCCGCGTCGTTCTCAACCGCCCTACTGCGTGTAGGGTGGTTTTAGGAAGTTAGTCATCGTTGTTAGGTTCATATATTGTCCCTCCCCAACCCCTCCGCAATGGCTTCCCTAAGCTCTGATGAGATTAGGAAGAAGTTAGTTGATAGTACCGGTGCTGAAGGCATATATATAAATGGTGACAAGTTCCGTTTCCTTGATTCTCTTATCCCGCATATCATGGCGTTAATTCCACCAATGGCCCCTCAGGCCACCCCAGTCCCCCAGACCCCTCTGGTCTTAGGCTCTCCAGCGTCCCCTTCCTCCAGTGACATGGAGTGCGAAGTAGACGCCCCTCCGCGACGCAAGCGCGCACCCGCGACCGAGTTATCCTCGGACGCCACCCCAACTGGCCCTGAGTCTCCCTCCTTTACGCTTGTTAAGAAGCGCTCTAAGAAGCGTTCGAAACAAGACCCGGCGCCCTCGACGCCCGTCCCTACACTTCCTGCGGCGTCTTCAACGCCAGCTGCCCCGGTGTCTTCAACACCCGCTCCGGCCCCAACTTCTGTCAAGGCCAAGGTCCCACCACCCGTTTTCCTTCGGGAAAAGGGTAAATGGACCGAGGTCTCGACATTGTGCAATGAGCACAAGATCCATTACACCCGAGCGGTAAACTCGGGTGAATCTATTAAAATCTTAGTCTCGTCGATAGACGACTTTCGAGCTTTAACAAAGCTCCTCACCGATAAGCAATATGCTTATCACACTTATGCTCTGTCAGAAGAGCGTAAGATCAGAGCGGTACTCAGAGGAGTCCCGTTCGAATTATCGAACGAGGCTATCCTGGAGGATCTGCAGTCCCAAGGCTTCCCGGCACTCGCGGTGCATAAAATGCACAGCAAGTACGGGAGGCAACACCCTCTCGCTTTGGTGATTCTCGCCAACATCCCCAAGTCCAGAGAGATCCTGAAAGGGGTTCGCTCTATTTGCGGCCTCTCTGGGATCTCGATCGAGGCGCCTCATCGCCGCGGTCATCCCGGCCAGTGCCATCGGTGCCAGTTGTACGGGCACGCGGCGGCCAACTGCCGCGCACCGCCCAGGTGCGTCAAGTGCCTGGTCCCGCACTTCACTAAGGAGTGCAATCGCACTCCTGAAACTCCCTCTCCTCCCGATTGCGTGCTTTGTGGCCAGTCCGGCCACACCGTAAACTACAGGGGCTGCCCTCGTGCACCCCGTTGTATGCGTTCCAATCCCAAGAGGTCGGCACCCAAACAGGCCCCGCGCCTTTCTCAAGAAAACTTTCCGCCGCTGCGTAGCCGAGTTCCTCCGGCTGCAAAGCCTACACAGTCTAGGCCTGCCCCAGAAAACTGGAGGCAGCGCCCCGCATCGAATCCCATCCCGGCTTCTCGCCCATACAAACCCACTCCTCAATCCTCCGTAGCAGACGATATGCGTATCGTCTGCGACGCTATAAAAAATGTCGATGTTAGTGAAATCGCAGTCTTAGCCCGTAAACTTAGGGCTTCACGTACTCCGACAGAGCGTTTGCTAGCTCTGGCGGAGCATAGTTCCCTTCTCAATTCATTGTAGGTTCATTTAAATGAATTGATCCCTAAATCATGCTTCGGCCGACCTCTGCCCAGCCCCGGCTTCACCGGAGGCTGCCCAGAACGGCCACCAACTCATGTCCCTTTGAGCACCTTCAGTGCAACTTTCACTACAGGCGGAAGACCCGCTAGCGGGTCTCTGCCAGCGCGCCCAACTTCCCGACGGGTGTCGCTTCCGATGAAGGCTAACGGTAATAACTACAGCCAACAGGTGGTTTTTAGTGGGTAGGTGCCATTCTGGTGAGTCCCACATAACCCCCCCGCAGAGGAATTTACCTGCGGGCGGGTATGCATGACGCATCTTCCACCTCCCTCCCGCGAGGGTGCCTCGGCAGCAAAAAAAAAAAAAAAAAACCGACTCGATAACGTGATATATCTATTATAGATAAAACGTATTTTCTGCATCTTTTCGATAAGTGAAATTTGAGTTTGTAATAAAAAACATCAGATAGAAGACTACCAGGAAAATATGCGGATAACGTGATATGTGATACGTCGTGATACGTTGATCAAGTAAAAAGTCGGCAAGTTTTTTGAATAAATCAAATGACATACTCTAAAACTGTGCAAAGTTACTTAGTACCTTAAAAGGACTACCTGGTTAATTTAATACTATCTGAAGAATGAAGCGACGAAATATAATTAATATCAAGGAATTTCTCTCAAGTCAAAAATGTTTAATTGTTCTTGTTTAGTATCTTAAATGAAAAATGTTTGCTTGCCATTGATCTTGATAATAATAAGTCTGCAACACTGTGCATTTGCCTTATTTTTAATTGTCAACTTTAAACTCTTTCCCACAATTCGCTGTCCTGGATTTCGTCATACTTTTAAAACTTTTACTTTTAACGTCGGGTTATTTTTTAAACCTCTGAAGGCTTTGGTTCTATATAAAATATTTTAAACAATATACAATTTACGCATAATTTACTTGTTTCCACTGAAAGTTCACTTACATATATAAAAACATAAAGCTTTTATCCGTAGATAAGTTGCAATTGCTCGAAAAAAATTAAATAAGTGTGCCCTACCGCTATCCACGACAACAAGCAAAACCTTTCCGTCGAACAAAATAAGATGCTTTACTTTTCGGTGGAAATTTTTTTTTTTTTCGAAATGGACTGTTTATTTATGGGCTTTTTAAATTTCACCGGACTTTGTAGCTTAGCGCTGATGGCGCTTAGCTGGATCGTAACTCCCATGGACTTCGAATGTGTAAATCGATAAATGAACTGAGTGATTTTGCGGATAATTAAGGCGATTCCTTACAGCAAATGAAGATGAAGCTAAAAATATTGTATGTACAAATATGAAATTTAATGATTTTCTTATGTTAATACAATTTTGTCTGTTCAATTTTATAATTTGTTTTAGTGTCAATAATATAAATTATCAGTCTTATTACTTCTTATTTCTTTTCCTAGTTACTAATTTAACTTTAATTGCAGTTTTATTTTCATTTTAATCCTTGTCAATAATTAGCTTAAATTATTCACATTTCTATATTACAATTATTGTTTTCTTTTATATTGTACCTTTTTTTGTGATTATCTGATTCTTGACGAATGTTTTTCCATTTTCTATTTTAAATTAATACTAGCCTACTTAAGTATTTATTATTGTTTTATGTTGTTTCTAATTTTTGCCTTATTTTGTAAACACCTACTAATTTAGTATCTTGCACTCACCTATTGTTTTATTTAGCTTTTTTTGCCTTTCTTGTAGCCTACAAAACAACGTGTTTTTACAAATGTTTGAATATACCTCGTTGGATAGCTGATGAAACGTCAAACGGCACGTCTTTAAAACAGGCGCCATAATTTTTTTTAAATATTTTCTATTAAGAAAAATAAACTTTCAAATTTTTTATTACATTTCTAGAGTTTTAATCGTTAACAACGACTTATTTATTCATTTTGCGTACAATATTGATTATTTAGGTCATAAACCATCTTATTTATCATGTAAAAATCTAAAATTAGTAATAATAAGACTTACACATTTCAAAATATCTAAGCTGATGGCCGAAAATCGGGAAATTTTTATTAAAAATAATTAAATTCTTGAAAACGGTTAGATTTAGTTTCACAGTCAAATCAGTCAGAAACAAGTAAACTACATGGCCTTAACAGCAATAGGTCGACTTAACCTATATGTATAAACAGAGCAATAACAATAATAATAATAATATAATCATTGTTAGTTACAATTACTGAACGATTGACTTTTTTATGTTGTTAAAATATGCAATCCCTGATTTAGAATTATTGATTTATTATTGGTTATTTAGTTACCACTTTTTTTTTTAAGAGTTAACACTTAGACTTGGACTAGTGAGTTCTGCTTAAGCTTTTATAATCACTGTGCTTCTTGCAAAATCTAAATGTGTTAAATTTATTACTAGTTACATAAGTAGAAAATATTTCAAAGAACTAAAAAAAAGTTAAAAAATTGCTAATCGATTTTAAGCTCGCAAAGATCGGGATCACTGTACCCCGTAGTTTTTAAAAAGTCGGTCAGTGCTGCACAGTTTGTATGATAATTTCATGATTTCGGCGTGTCCTATCAACTTAATGCGGCTCGCGAGAAAATATGCAAATTTAACATTAACTTATTGTCAATTCAACAGATGTCTTATAATGCTGTTGGCACTCTAGTTTGCAAGACAAATTAAAAAGCTAGCTGAGGAAGAGATTTAAAACTGCTACACAAAGTTTATGTTTTGTTTATTGTATTTGCTTTTGCCTCCTCTTCGTTTTATTTTTTATAAGTAAAAGGAAAAGTTTTAATCCAGCGAGCCAGACTTTTGAAAATTGAAGTTTTATATATGTGCTCAACAAATAAGATAGATATCAGTAATATTTTCCGGTTATTTTGAGAATTGGTGGTTTTATTTTGATGAGCTAATTTATATATCGATATAGCTCAACTGTAACTGAACAAATTAATCGAACATTCTTTTCACACCAAGATTAACAAGGCGACAATCTCTTGTACGAGAACCGATTTTCAAATTGTTACCAGCAGAGCTTCTAGTAACTTCTTCTCCGTTGTCACCTTCCAGCCACACTCATAGATATCAAATGGTTTCTTAATGCGCTTGTTATTATATATTTTGTTTTGCAAGTATAGACCTTAGTCTAGATATACTTAACGCTGAGCGCGGCATTTAGGGACTTACTACAGATTAGGGATTGTTTAAAATCAACTTCATGATGCGAGGTTCGAACTCACATGCGTAGACAGGTTTTGAAAGAGTTGATAGTTTTATCTCCTATGTCCTTCTAGGTTTAAACCCCAAAGACCTTACCAGTCTTCATGACCTAGTTTAAATGGTTGAGGTATACATGCCAATAAATAAATAAAAAAATATTTTGCATTTACTAATGCGATTGAAATAAAGGCGATTGAATAACTTGACGTAAATAAATTTATCAAGCCCCTCAGTAATAAATATCAGTCCAACGTTAATAATTAAACAAAACCTGAAGCGGCTGAGATTCTTAAGATCCAATTATTTTACCAACCCAAATTGGAACATTTATCTTCCAGTAATAGTATTTTATTCAAAACTTATATACAGTCTCAATTTAGATCAGCCCCCAAATCATGTTATTATAATTTTTGACCTAGTTAACATAGATTTAAAACCCCAACAATTGGGTATATGACAATTTTTTTTTATTTCATATTTAAATAGTTTATCAACAGTAAATAAATACTGCAGAAGTAACAGTATGTTACAATCAATAGTTTTCTAGGTACAGCGATGTGTTTGAGGAGCTGCTGCGAGTCGCCGAAAAACGCTCCATACAAAACGAGTTGTGACGTCACAACTTGTAAATCATACTAAAACTGTATGGGCGTTTGGATAAAATATATAATAGCTACGTAGATAATGCGTTTAAAATTGAAAAATTTTACATATATTATAATAAGTTTTTGCTTCTTTTCTTAAGTTTTCAAATCTATATAATTTCGGTAATAAATTCAAAACTATATTTTTCAAAACATTGTACCTGTCAAAATAACTAATATATTACAAATAAATGATAAAAACTTGCATTTTCAAATGGTGTCATATACCCAATTCATTTATGGGCTAGATTTCTGTTCGGACAGGTGCTAACATCGATGAAACTACGATTTCTTAAGCTGAATTACGTATGTGGCAATGGTAAAGCCTCTTTGAAATTGGCAGGGATAGTAAGTGTTATATGGTTTCTTTATTTCGATTGCCTTATTTTACCCCATTTTTTTAAAGTTAACCTTGTTATAGTATTTTTTTAATTTTTCACGGTTCATATATTATATATTAAATAAAACACTTTCTTACCGGATCTTATGATGTTTCGTTTACTTAACCGTGTTTTAATTTTGTATTATCAAGCCTTGTTAACAAATTTTTGTTCTCAGGTCATGGTTCTTTATATTTATATATTTATTCTAGGTTCTCCCCCAGTTCGCTGTATGGTCCATAACACGGGCTATGCTTACTTTGGGGCTTTACTATATATAGTTGGTGTGTTCGTCTGGTGAAAAAAATTAAACACACAATGCATTATTTAATAATAATAAGGGACGGAAATAACAATAATAATTCTTTATACAGTGTCAAAATTGTTAACTAACTTCTGAAACTTTCATATATAAAAATAATATTCAATATTATTATATATTTTGAATTGTCACAGCAAAGAATTCTTAGTTTATCCACCTCAGAACACAACTCAGGTCACACATCATCACATCGGGAAGCATAAGTAACTAATTTACTTACTTTTATTTGCTGCTTAATCTTGTTTTTTTAATAACTAGTAATTTCAGGTGGTCAGTTCCGATTCGATCGTTTTTCCTTCGTTCAGAAATGCCACTACTTTATTTATTTAATTTTATTTCGCCGTTTTTCGCTCATTTTATTGTATGTATTTTCATTTAATGTTTTTGTTTTTCTCAAATATGAATGCTAATTTTTTGTGGAATCTAAGTAGAGTACGCATGCTATGGTCAATGCAGTGTGAATTTTAGTAATCCTCTTTTTTCGATAACATTTGTATTTTGAAACTCCTGGAATATAAAGGGTTGATTTCAAAATGTTCGTGCCGTCGGCCACTTATGTTTCAGTAAAATATACAGTTATAATTATTTTTATTATTGTTACAACCTTTTTTATTTATACTTATAACGTCATGTATCACTAAAAATAATGAAGAATAATCTAGTAGAAAATGTCAGACGGAAAAATGTATATTTCAATAAAGTTTTAAATATATTATAGTAAGTAGAAAATGCATTGTTTCCCTTTATTATTAAAATACTGGCGACCGTGACTGTTAAAAAATCGCAATGGACCGCGCTAAAATGCAGCGAAGAGTCGCACAGCGATTTTTCACAATTTGTAGTGAGGAACTAAGTTTGCAGATTGCGGCCAAAAATAAGGGATTAGTTCCTGCATATTAGAAAAGTTGGGCGGACATCAAAAAGGTTTACAGGAAATACAGAATGAAATATTGACCCTGTGGCTAGATAAAGAGGATCGTAATGAGGCGGAGATGGACGCAGACATAGACAGCGCGGACGAATACCAGAAAAAATGGTTTATAATACGTGAGCAAGCTTTATCATTAATAAATTCCGCTAGATCAAACGCGTCGAACAGTGACCCAAGAGCGACAGTAAAAGGATTTGGAGACAACGATGCCCCGTTAGAAGCTGAAAAAAGACCTCGTAAGAATGTTAAGTTACCATCTTTTGAATTACCGACTTTTGACGGGCACGTTAGAAACTGGATCGGATTTTGGGCACAATTTCGAAGAATACACGAGGAGGAGTTCGAGTTGAGCAAAGATGATAAAATGCATTTTTTGGTACAAGCCATGGAAAAGGGTTTTCCCGCCAGAGATTTGATTGAAAGCTTTCCTCCTTGCGGCGATAACTATAACAAGGCTATTACTCAATTACGCCAAAGGTTTGCAAGAGATGATTTAATTATAGATTATTATGTTAGAGAATTACTTCAATTGGTGATCTCTAAGGGTGTTTCCAAGTTGTCGATGAGATCTCTATATGACAAACTTATGACGCAAATCTTAACACTGGAGTCTCTCGGCCTGACAGAAAACAGGTATACTGCATTATTATATCCTCTAGTAGAGTCAGCACTACCTGATGAGACGCTGAGAGCATGGAACAGATCAAATTTTCGCGTAGAAATAAAAAAAGTCCGCTTTCTCACCTATTAGAATTTTTAAGGTTTGAAGTAGAGTCGGAAGAGCGAATACGCGTAGCACGATTTGATACAGGTGATTCAAGATTCCCGACCTCATCGTGCTTAACAACTTCTGTTAAAGGAAATAATAATAAAGAAATAACACAGATTTGTATTTGGTGTGAAAAAAATAACCATACAAGTTCAAAGTGCGCTGTAGCTATGAAAATGAGTTTAGATGAGCGTACAGATTTTTTGAAGAAACAACGAGCCTGCATGATTTGCTTAAGAAAAGGACATATTGCAAAAACTTGCAGGAAGTTTCCTAAATGTGTAGCATGCAGTAGAAGACATTACACGTTAATGTGCAGTAATATTGTTAAAACCGAACTGACGAACAGAGATAATAATGAGTGTACGAGCGGTCCGTCAGTGTTATATCAGGCAGAAGAAAGAAAGACAGTATTATTGCAGACTTTGAAAATTTATATTTCTAATGGCAACCAGATTATACCGGTCAGAGCGCTAAATGATTCAGGAGCTCAGAGATCTTTCATAAAATCGGATATAATAAAGAAATTGAAATTAAAACCAATTGGTGAACAAAGACTGAGACAAAATTTGTTTGGCGGAGCAACAATCAAAGAAAAAATATACAAAGAATATACTTTAAATGTGTCAAATTTAAATAACAATTTTAGTTGTACATTGAATGCCCTAGAACAGCCGGTCATATGTGATTATATACCAAAGTTAAGAGAGGGCGGGATTATTGATCATCTTAAAAATAAGGGAATTATTATCACTGACTGCATTGATGATGAGACCGGTATAAGTCTATTAATTGGTTCTGATTTTCTAGGTACGCTGCTTACCGGCCGACAAGAACGTGTAAATGAAAATCTACTGGCCTTAGAGACGAAGCTTGGATGGACAATTCAAGGGCCAGCTGTCGGTGTTTATTGCGCGGTAAATACAATTAACACTTTACACGCTTCTATTTGTCCAGTTAATAGATTCGTTGAAAATTTTTGGAATTTAGAATTAATAGGAATAAGAGATGAAGCTCAAAACAAATCTCAAAAGTTGATAGAGTCAGAAGTACAGGCTTATTTTAAGAGCTCAGTACGTATTGACGAGGAAGGTAGATACGAAATCAGGCTGCCCTAGAAAGCTAGAGATCTGAAGCCAAATTATAAATTAGCTTTAAAACGTTTAGAATCGACTTCATGTAGGCTAACTCGCATAGGCATTATTAACAGTTATGACGAGGTTTTCCGTGAGTGGTTAGAAAGTGGGATTGTTGAAAAGATATATAATGTTAATAGTCTCACTGGTCATTATTTATCGCGCCATGCTGTCATTCGAGATTCAAGCACGACCACAAAAATTCGTCCGTTGTTCGATGCGTCTGCCTCAGATTATAATGGCTTTTCTTTAAACTCGTGCTTAGAAAAGGGAGCTAACTTGATCGAGTTAATCCCACGTTTACTGGTTCAGTTTTGTAAATACCCAGTAGGGGTAACAGCCGATATCAAAAAAGCTTTTTTGCAGATTTATTTATGCAAAGAGGACCGAGACTATTTAAAATTTCTGTGGTATCATGATGTGCACGAAACTGCTAGAGTTATTCAAACTTTTCGTCATCGGCGTGTCGTTTTTGGTGTGACTACTAGCCCGTACCTATTAGCCACTACGATATTGTATCACCTCGAAAAGTATGACTCTAAAACTGCGTCTCTGTTACGACAATACTTTTATGTAGACAATTGCCTTTTAAGCGTAAAGAATGAACAAGACATGCGAGATTTTGTAAACGAAGCTAAGACTATCATGTGGGATGGAAATTTTGAGTTAAAAAGTTGGGTCACTGGGCATTACCTTGTGGACGAGGAAGTGGAATCAACTTCCGTTTTAGGCCTTATGTGGGATCCATGTCAGGATATTTTAAATTGTTATGCACCTGCCTTTAAACAAGAAAAATTTACAAAAAGGTATATTTTGTTTTACTTTTGTTATACTTATAATTCAAAAATGCTGGATAGCGCTGTTCACGTGTGCGGTTTACCGCGCTGTACACCTTGAGTAATGTTTATCTTTATCCACAGAAGAATTCTTACTTGCGTTTCGAAGGTTTTTGGCGAGAAGAGGGAGAGTGTATACTATTTATAGTGACAACGGAACGAACTTTCGTGTAGCTTATAATATTTTAAATAATCTCAACTTCGAAGAAATTGGTAAGAAGACAAATATATCTTGGCACTTTAGCCCGCCCGCCTCACCTTGGTGGGGAGGGTTTTGGGAACGAATAGTTAGAAGTGTTAAGGAAATTCTGAGGAGAGTTCTAGGTAGAGCGTCGTTGAATTTTTAGGAGTTGAATACAGTGATGTGTGAGGTAGAAACGGTAATTAATTCTAGACCCCTCACTTATATTGCGGACAGTTCTGAAAATTTTGCTCCTCTAACTCCATCTCATTTTTTACAGTTTAAACTTCCCAGAAATAACATGGAAATAGAACTAATAGATGGTAATATTAGGTCTTTACCTATGAAATTGCCGTTTTTCACGAAATAAATGAGGCGTAATTTTTTTATATATTTTTTATTTCTATTAATCAAAATAATCACCCATGCAATCAATGCATCTTTGCCAACGCATTGGTAGCTTATTGATGCCTTTCTTGAAGAAATCAGCTGGACGGGAGGCAACAAATTCTTCAAAGGCATTTTGTACTGCCTCTCGGGTATTGATTTTTTTTCCCGCCAAGAAGTTATCCAAATTGTGGAAAAAGTAGAAGTCTGTAGGCGCAAGGTCTGGTGAGTACGGCGGATGACGGAGAACTTCCAACCCCAACTCTTGTAGCTTGGAGACCGTCTGCTGTGCAGTATGAGGTCGCGCGTTGTCGTGCAGGAGCAGTGGAGCCGAACGATTGACCAAAGCTGGTTGGAGACGTGCGAGCTTCTCCATCATTGTGTTCAGTTCTTCACAGTACACATCTGCAGTAATGCTTGTCCCGTTTGGCAAGAAGCTGTGATGAATTACACCCGCGTTAGACCACCAAACAGTGACCATCACTTTTCTAGGGGTAAGTTTTCGTTTAGGGCATTGTTTGGGTGCTGAACCAGGGTCCAACCAACTTGCTGAGCGCTTACGATTGTCAAACAGGATCCATTTCTCGTCACAAGTAACAATGCGGTTCAGAATTCCTTCATTTGTATGCCTGCTGAGCAGTGCAAGGCACGTCTCCACGCATACTTCGCGCTGGCGGTCATTGAGTTCGTGGGGTACCCATTTGTCAAGTTTTTTTACCTTGCCAATTTGACGCAAATGGACCAATATTGTTTTGATGCTAACGTCGAAAGCTGCTGCTAATTCAGCCGTGGATTGAGTTTCATCAGCTTCCACAATTGCCTTTAATTCGTCATTGTCGACCAAAGTTTTCGGACGACCACGGGGTTCATTTTTCAGGTCAAAATTTCCAGAACGGTAGCGGGTAAACCAATAACGGGTGGTGCGTTCGTTTGTAGTGTTCGCTCCGTAAACGTCGTTGATGTTGCGTGCCGCTTGTGCCGCTTTGCTGCCACGACGGTACTCATACTCCATAATTACTCGAATTTTTAACTTATCCATGATGACGAAAAATGTTCGAATGCGTTGAAAACAAAACACTAACTATTAAACAAATGACGATTTTAGAAAAAGAATTCCATGTTTGTCAAATAAAAATAATTTGAAATTAGAATTATCAGTCAAAAAAAAATATTTTCATTTGAAATGGCCAGTACGGCAAAACGGCAATTTCATAGGTAAAGACCTATTATTTTGTCTTCACGTTGGCGGTACCTTACTAAATTATGCGATGATTTGAAGCACCGATTTAGGAGTGAATATTTAGGTTTGCTCATACAGAAGAGAGGGGATAAGCAAACTACATGAGTTAAACCCGGAGATGTAGTAATTGTAGGGACGGACAAGAAGCGTGTAGAGTGGCCTTTGGGTATTGTCATTGACACCATTAGAGGAGCCGATGGCTTTAGCAGAGTGGCTCATATTAAAACAAATTCTGGCGTACGAGTGCGTTCTCTACAAACTGTATACCCCCTTGAATTGTCCATGTCCAACGATAGTATACCTGATATGGACAAGGTTAGTACCAGGATTACACGTTCTGGTCGGCACGTTAAGTTACCGGACCGATTAAATTTGTAAACATTTATATTTGGTATCTTCTCGGTTTTCTTTAACTAGCGCGTGCGCAACTCCGCGGTGGGAGGATGTTACAACCTTTTTTATTTATACTTATAACGTCATGGGTCATTAAAAAATAATGAAAAATAATCTAGTAGAAAATGTCAGACGGATACAGATATTTCAATAAAGTTTTAAATATATTATAGTAAATAGAAAATGCATTGTTTCCCTTTATTATTAAAAATTATAATAATCAATAGGGTTAATACCATATTTTATAATCACTTGAGCTAAATACTAATTAGTTTTTTTATTTTTAGTGTTAAAATAGCCATCATTACAGTAAACTTATAATAACTATATTGTATTGCACCACAAATTCTTTGATTAAAAAATATTTGTTACTTTATTCAATAAGGAAAAAAGGAAAAATAAACAATTAACCACTAATTAATTATTTATTGTGTTAGTTTGCTAGCTCATTAGTAATGCAGACTGCATTCACTTGTTGCACAAAAACAGAGCGAATGCTTTTTTTTGAGGGTTGCCGATCAAAGAAAATAATTTCGCACATAAACCCAAGCAAATAAAAAGTACAAAAATAAAATATTTGACTATAAAGCTGACATAAATATATTTTTAGTGATATTATTTAATATGTTATGATTTCGCCATTTTTTTAAGTAATAAATTCAAATGAATATCTATGTCATCTGTTTAAAATCATAAAGATTACCTCAAGTATTTTTTTTTCGCATAATGATTAACCTTTAGTTTGAGAACCTTGTCTGTATCGGTAAAGATGCACGCAGTCACATATTCTTTGATTTGCTATTATGTCTTTTATATATTTATATACATAATTTGGTTCTGACTTTCTTTTTAGTAATTATTATAAAATGTTATAAAAACTAAGGTATAGTCATTTTTTGCGTAAAGTACCGAAATTAAAAGCTTATTGAGGGCCTGGAATGAACTCAACTATTTGAGCATCAGAAATAAGCTTATAAAAACTAAACAGTTTGACGTGGTTACGCGCAGTGCACTATCGGGTGGATCGGGCAAATGTAAATAAAAACTGTTAGAGTGAAAGTTCTTGTCCCCAAAAAAATTTATTTTTATATAACATATTTTATGTGAGGGTGAAGCTATCATGAATTTTTGTAAAAAGTGGTACAAATAGTTAGTAAAATTGTTTTCCAATTTAGTAGAGTCCCTTCAATTCACATAAAACCAGCAACGTGTTTTAATCGTGTTACAATTCGTTCATCTACCGTGAACCTACCTATTCATTATGTACGTGAAATTGTAAAAGAGTTGAATTGATTTGTAATTATCAAAATTTAAATTACAAGAAAGCTAGAATTGTAAATTACTTTTCATGCACATCGGCAAATTCGGCATACATAGTACACGTTTACAATTTTTTTTTATTTTTTTGAAACCCAGTTAAATTTTTTGTTAATGTATGCTGTTTTTGACGCGTTTTTCAGTGAAAAAAAAGGTAGCAACATAATCCAAATTCATGTGGATATTTTTTATTATATCCCGATAAAAAACTTTCTTTTTGATGTAGGTTTTTAGCACTCGTATTATTTCACCTCAAACCAGTAAGTGCAATGTATATATAGAAACATACTTTTGATAATGTTAACCAAGTCAATTAGGCTGAGCTTTGAATCTTGTGAGGGGTACAAGTTACCACAGAGTTTTTGCTTTATATAATAGATCTGAAACCAGCCACTTCCTGTGTAGACTTAGACATTTGACACATACCGTCAGAATGTGTTCGATGTAAGTGACTGAAGACTAAAAGTCGTCACAAATTTCCTTACAGTTGTCCGCCACAACTACGGTTCCATATGGTGAGCCACGTCGGTAACAGGCCCCTGGCAACTGTGTCTGATTGCCGCTACCGGACACAGCAACTATCGTTACTTGTGTGACGGTAGCAAAAGGTGTCTGCGTTTGTGCAGCGCGCTAGATAGTTCGATACAAAACATACTTTTATACACTGCTTGGCTAAACTTTTTAATCCAGTGCATATTTATAAATAAATAGTACTACTATTCATCATATCAAATGCAAGAATTTGTTTGTTTGTTTTATTTGTAATTCTGGCATGCTTAACTGAGCATCATGAGACCTTCAATGTCAAAAGAACAGGAAAATATATTTAAAAAACACAATTGTTTGAATTTCGTATCGAATTTTTGTAATTAAATTTCATCTATAATAATAATTATAAATCTCCAGACAAACACACCAACTGTATGGCCCTAAAGTAAACAGAGCTTGTGTTATGGATGACCATACAGCGAACTCGGAGAGAACCCATAAACGAACGGAATAAACGGACATAAATATCAACAACCATGACTCGAAAACAAACATCTCTGTTCAGCACACAAATTAATGCCCCGGCCAGGACTTGAACCTGGGACCTCCAGCGTATGAGACAGGGCTATTAACCACTACGCTACTCTATAACACACTGCATACTTTATGTTTACCAATTTGAAAAATCAACTCAGTTTGAGCAGTAGACACTCTTCGAAACATTACCGCTTAGCCTATTTGCTCAGCATTTTTGTTGGGAATCGGACACGCGTTTTCTTTTTTTACCTATCCATCAGGAAAGTGGTGATGAATACGAGAATGTAACAAGCATATCAAAAAGGTGCCTAATCAAATGTTATAAATGTGAAAGTTTGTATGTTTGTTACTCAAACATCAAAAAACAGCTGAACGGATTTGGATGTTTTTTTTTGGATGTTAAATTTATAGTATTAACTGTGTTTTTTACCTAGATTTCAATAACTCTAAAATATGAAGGGCATTATTTCTGAGGGATACGTAAGTGAAACCTAGTGGGCTATATTTTATCCAGACATTCCAACGCGATCGAGAGTTACGCTTACGCTGAAGTAACTGCACAAAAATACTAGTCATTCTATATTCGAAATATATTGTAGGAAAAACAGATGCAGGCTGCGCAATCAACCTTTTGGCGGTACTTAGAACCAAAATGCGCTGTTGAATCGTTTGGTTCGCATTGTAAACATTAATTTCAATTCTCATTGCATTAACTACCAAAATCCAATAAGTCCTCATCTCATACATTTATCTAGAATAATTTCTTTCCACACAGCCAAGAATAATTACAATGATGTAGTTTATAAAGATCCTTGGTGACAGTTTCCTTTCGAGAGGTAATAAAATAAAAGTTCTCGACTGTGGCAAAGTTACAGTTTATGGTTTCCACTGTAAAAGTAGATTTATAATTCTTAAGTACGTAGTATAATTTTACCACCATTCATACTTGTACAGTTATTTGGAAAACAAAATTATCCGCGTTCATAAAATACTCATCTTAGTTTTTGGGATTGCGGTGTTATTGGAAAACTCGATGTAATTGTTTACATATTTGTAAAATAATAGGAAAGCCATACTAGTTTCTTCCAATAAAACCTAGATGCTAAAATTAAGTTTCAAACAGAATCCTGTTTAAATATGGTTTTCATATTTTATACCGTTGACATTATGGAGAAGAAATTTTTGTAATGTCCGCGTTCGAGAAATTTTCTATTACCAAATGTTCCCAATTTTCATTAAATTGAGTCGGTCACACTATACACATCTCAAAATACAAGATGTGACTTGCAAAGGTCTATTAGCACAAATCCATCTAAACAATCTTTATTTATGTGCTGTTTGACTTCGAGGAGTTCTGTTGTACAAGTCAAAGTGTGGTTTAGTGTATCCTTGATCATAATTACTTACTTTTTTGGTTAAGGATTGTCACAAACTTAAGAAAATGTCAATTAGCTAATATTTTTAATTTGATTTTAAGGAGTTCCATTAAACTATGAAATTAAAATGGGACTAACTTGTCCAGAAATAAAAAGTGTATGCTCGAAAATACATTTAAAAAAAATTACAGACGAATCGAGTCCCTCCTCCTTTTTTAAGTCCGTAAAAATGGACGTTGAGATACAAATGTTGTCATAAATATTTAATAGTAAATAGGAATAAAATTAACTAATCTATGGTCTTTTTTTTGATATCAAGGTCACTTTTTTCGGTTCCTTAGTGGTGGAAATAGAACCAGATTTTTTTCTGGTATAAGTTTCCCATAATTTATAAAGTGGAAAAATACTTGTTATGAAATTACTTCGCTTCTTCCAAGACGACTGTGCAACACTTTCAAGCGTGTATAAATAGCAACGCCCCCCTCCTCCCACTAGACATTAGTGTTGTGTAGTAAAAGAAAGCTCTAAAACACTCTGTTTCTATATTAAGCCTGTTGGATGCTTAATTTAATCAGACCTCATCTGCGTCCGGACCCGTTCGGACGTGTTTGACGGTCGCTCCCGGCTGCCGAGTCACGATTGTTGTCTCACGACTTCTCTCGTAGCAATACTCAAACGCCACTCTCAGATCCGTTCTGCGTCCGGCCCCGCTCGGACGTGTTCGCGGTCCCCCAGCCGTTGAGTCACGATTGTCGTCTCACGACGTCAACTCGTAGCAACACTCATACGCTGTTAGCCTCTGTAGGGCTTACTCTGCGGTCGGTTTCGATCGGCTGCAAGTAAGTCGGTCTCTTGCACAGCAACAACAGAGCTGAGCTTACCGCGGTCGATTAAATTCGATAGTGGTTCGCGAAGCTCGGGCTGTTTTTCTGGCTGCGTACCTGACGCTTGGCGCTTGCTACGTAATCAGAGACTCGCTCTGCGGCCGGCCCCTGGCCGGTCGTAACGTAGTCAATCCCGCACTCTGTGCACCCCTCGAAGCAAAAACCTCATTTCGGTGAGTGCAGCAACAACAGGGTCGAGCTTACCGCGGTCGATTAAATTCGATAGTGGTTTGCAAGACTCGGGCTGTCTTTCTGGCTGCGTACTCGACGCTTGGCGCCTGTACGTAGTCAGAGACTCGCTCTGCGGCCGGCTCCGGCCGGTCGTAACGTAGTCAATCCCGCACTTTTAGTGCAACCCAACTCCGTCAGGTCTACGGCCGGTTTTTGTTGTCAATTTATTGACGACACACTCCGTAGTAGACTCGCGTTTGATCAGGTGGATACTTAACGGTGACAACTAAGCCTGATAGCGTTGCCCCGGTGCGCTTCCAAGGCCCTTCAGGCCAAGGAGAAACCGGCAGACTCGATCCCATTGCACTTGGGCCTTTCCCAGGGTGACGGTATAGTGCTGTCCGAGCTAGGGGCACCACTTCGCGTCGTCCCCAGCCCCCCTACCGCGGGTAGGGAGGTTTAGGTACTAGGTTTGATAGGGAACCTAGGCATTTCTTATATATTTATATATTTTATATATCGTAGGACCAAGCCCTCCCAATGGACCAGCAAAGCTTGGTAAACTTTGCTCGGTCGTTCGCCCAGGCGCTCGTTGCGTCCGGCGTCAGCATATCGGATGACATTCTAACGCAGGCCTTACAGGCAACTATCGCGTCCCCGGCCCCTCAGGCCTCAACCCCGGCCCCTCAGGCCTCTAACGTCGAGACCCCTCAGGTCTTAAGCTCTCCCGCGTCTCCCGCCTCGTCCGAGATGGACTGCGAATCGGTCGCATCCTCTCACGCGTCGCGTCGTAAGCGTACCGCTCCCGGGAGCGACTCCGAACCCGCGTCTGATACGTCGTCAGATGCCGTCACCCTAACCGGCTCTCCTGAGCCCGCGTTTCAACTCGTCGCCAAGCGCTCCATGAAGCGCTCTAAGAAAGCTTCGGTATCTTCAATACCCGAGCCCTCCCCGGTGTCTTCAACACCAGCCCCCGCGCCGTTAAAATCGCTCGTAGTAACCGCGTCTCCGTCGGTCACATCGAAGCCAGCGACGCGCTGCGCTCCCGTCCCGCCGAAGCCTCAGCTCCCTCCGCCCGTATTCCTGCGTGAAAAAGCGCGCTGGACCGCGGTTTCCAACTTGTGCAAAGTGCACAAAATTAATTACTTGAAAGCCGCCAACGCTGGCGATACAATCAAAATACAATTAGCGACCGTCGTCGACTTCCGCGAGTTTACCAGGTTACTCAGTTTAAACAAAATCGCGTATCACACCTACGCCCTCCCGGAGGAGCGTAAGATCCGCGCAGTATTACGGGGCGTCCCGTTCGAACTCAGCAACGAAGACATTCTCGATGACCTTAAGTCTCAGGGTTTCCCGGTCACAGCAGTGCACAAGATGCACTCCAACCGCGGTAGGCGTTTTCCGTTAGCGCTAGTAATCCTGTCCAATACCCCTGACTCGAAGGAGATTTTCAAAGAGGCTCGCACAATCTGCGGACTCTCGAACATCTCCGTCGAGCGTCCCAACCCCCTTGGTCACCCTGGGCAGTGCCACCGCTGCCAGCTATATGGCCACGCAGCGGCTAACTGTTCAGCTCCCCCCAGGTGCGTAAAGTGCCTGGATCCTCACTTCACCAAGGAGTGCACTCGCACTCCCGAATCCACTTCCCCCCCTGCCTGTGTGCTGTGCGGCCAGTCCGGCCACACAGCTAACTACAGGGGTTGCCCGCGCGCTCCGCGCTCCACCACCAAGAGGGTCGCGCCTAAACCGGCGCCGCCACTCACCCCTGCCAACTTCCCGCCGCTGCGCAACCGGGGTCCCCCGGAAGCAAAGCCCGTTCAGCCGACGCCTACTCCGGCTCTGTCTTGGAGGCAGCGTCCGGCCGTCCCGCCTGCACCTTCCCGACCCATCCCAGCTCCCGTAGCTCCCGTAGGGCCGCGTCCCGCGTTGTCATCTTCCCCTCAGTCGTCGTTGGCTGAGGACATGAAGACCGTGTTCGACGTCATCCAAAACGTCGACATTAACGAAATTTCCGTACTCGCACGCAAACTGCGAGCCGCCCGCTCTCCTCAAGAGCGTTTATTCGCGTTAGCCGAGCATCACTCGCTCCTAAGTTCATTGTAAATTCTTTTATTTTTGTAAATTTTAAATAAATAAATTTTAATGTCTAGACCCGCGAATCTCGCGTCCAGTCGTATTAAACCTAAGGGCTTATCCCTAGTATCTTTTAACGCTCGCAGCCTTAGCTCTAACCTTCCCGAGATTAAACTGTTCCTTCAGAACAACGAACCAGATCTTTTTCTTCTCCAGGAGACATGGCTCACTCCTAATCGCTCCAGGGGATTCGCGATTCCCAAGTACGCGTTTACACGTAACGATAGGCCTAACTGCGACGGTTTCGGCGGCACTGCTATCTACTACAAAAGAGGATTCCATTGCTGTCCACTCCCTACTCCTCCTCTCCTTAACATGGAAGCCACCGTGTGTAGATTGGCTATGACTGGTCATCCGACCATCATCATAGCCTCAGTCTACATACCTTGTGGCACCAAACCTATCCGCAGCGACTTTGACACCATTCTCGCCCTCGGCCGTTCAGTCATTATGTTCGGAGACTTTAACTCCAAACATACTGACTGGACGTGCCTATCAACCAACCAAAGCGGTATAGCTCTCCTCGACATCACCAACTTACTCGACTTAGACGTCGTCTCCCCTATCACTCCCACTCACTATCCCGACAATCCGAACCACTCTCCGGACATCCTCGACTTTGCAATCGTCAAGCATATCAACCTCGACCTCAGGTCTATCGAACCGCTCGATGACCTAGGTTCTGACCACCGCCCCGTCTCCCTCGTGCTAGGACCGCCTAACGTTAACGTCACTTCTCCTAAGACCTTTACCAACTGGAAAGGTTTTAAAAACACGATAGTTTCTGCCTTAGAGGCCCCAAACTCTCCGCTCGCGATCTCGCCCGATCAATTAGATAGCCCGGATAAAATAGACTCGTTAGTAAATTCTCTCACCGATGCTATCAACTCAGCCATCAGTGTAAACGAAAAGGTTGCTAAGAAAGGCAAACCCACGCTTCCCTTAGCCATTAGCAATCTTATTAAAGCTAAGAACGCGGCTCTCCGGAGAGCCAAGAAATATCCCACGCCCGCCTATAGAACAGCTGCGAATCAGCTGCAACGTAAAGTTAGATCTCGCCTCGCGGAACTCCGAGACGCCCAGATGAACGATCTCATGGCGAATATCTCCCCGTCCCACCAAGCGTATTATCGAATGGCCCGAGCCCTACGCGTAGACGCCGCCTCTCACGTCCCTCCTCTCACTCGTCCCGATGGCTCTATCGCCTTCGAAGACGAAGAGAAAGCCGAATGCTTCGCTGACAGCGTTGCGTCTCAATGCTCGCCCAGCACGCAACCCGCGAATCCCAATCACATCAAAGCGGTGGAGGCCGAAGTCCTCCGTAGAAACTCTCTCCCCATCACCGCCGACCCCGTCACAGTCTCTAATGATGAAATCTCGCTTCACATCAAAAGTCAAAAGTCCAGAAAGGCTCCGGGTGCGGATGGTATTTCCAACCACGCACTTAAGCACCTGCCTCAACAGGTGCTTACCTTGTTAGCTGTCATTTTCAACGCCTGCTTCGACCTTAGCTACTTTCCAAAAGCTTGGAAAGAAGCGACAGTCATAGGCATACCCAAGCCGGGTAAACCTCTTAATGTCCCGGCTAATCACAGACCCATCAGCCTCCTCAAGGCAATGTCTAAACTTCTCGAGAGAGTCATACTCTCTCGAATGCGGAACCATCTGTTTCCAACGGACGGCGATCCTCTCATAATTCCCCACCAGTTCGGCTTTCGCGCTAAGCACTCCTGCCCTCAGCAAGTCCATCGAATCGTCGAGTACATACTCGACGGCTTCTATCCGAAACGAAAGAAAACGATCGCAGTTTTCTTTGACGTAGCCAAGGCTTTCGACAAAGTCTGGCACAGCGGTCTCGTTTATAAACTCTATAAAATAGGCTTACCGGCTCGCCTAGTTAGGATAATCGCGTCGTTTCTCAAAGACCGCACGTTTCGTTTCAAACATGAAGGCACGCTCTCCGCGCCTCGTCCCATAAAGGCTGGAGTCCCTCAAGGCTCAGTCCTCGCCCCTCTTTTGTATACCGTATACACTAACGACATTCCCATCCCAGCTAAAATCGTCGAACTCGCTCTCTTTGCCGACGACACTGCCCTTTACACCAAAGGCCGCAGAGCCTCGGGTCTCGTCACCAGACTTCAAAAGGCTATTAACACCCTCGGTGCTTGGTTCAAAAAATGGCGTATCGATGTGAACCCAGAGAAGAGCTCTGCGGTTTACTTCGACTACAGACGCAGTCGTATCCCCAACAATCTCCAATTGAGAATGCAAGGCACTCCCATCCCCTGGAAGCGCAGTACTAAATATTTAGGCGTCACATTAGACCAGATGCTTTCATTCAATCCTCACGTCGATAGAGTAACGAAACTCGCACGTTTTTACCTAGGCCGGCTTTACAGTATGTTAGGTAGAAAAAGTAAAATGTCCTTCAGAAACAAACGTACGCTTTATAAGGTCTGCGTTAGACCAGTCATGTCATATGCTTCGCCAGTCTTTGCTCACGCCAAACCCTCCGTCCTGCACAAACTGCAGGTAGTTCAAAACCTCTTCTGCCGCAGGGCCACAAACGCACCTTGGTACGTGCGCAACGCGGACCTGCACAGAGATCTTGAACTGCCTACAGTACAACAGTATCTAAAAACACTCTCAGAATCGTTCTTCAAACGCGCCGAATCCCATCCCAATCCTCTTGTTCGAAAATCAGTCTCATATACTGCTCCTGTCCTAGATTCGGCATACAAAATCGCTAGACCGAGAAACGTGCACACGAACGAACGTTCGAAGATAACCGTAGATCTCGAGGCCCTTCAGGCCGCTAATTCTAATTCTAACGTAAATTCTAATTCTAATTAATGCAAATTTAATTTTTCAATTTTTAATGGTTTCATTATTTACTTTTCATTTTTAATGTTTTATTTTACTTTTAATTTTTGAGCACCTTCAGTGCTATGTAAATCCCAGCGGGTGACCCCTTAAGGGCCCCGCTAGCGCGGCCTCTTTCTCCAATTGGCCGTCGCTCCGATGAAGGCTGAGTGGCAAAAATGCACGAGCCGACAGGGGGTTTTTAGTGGGTATGGTTCTGGTAGGCGTCGGGACGAGTCCCACATAACTTCGGAATCGCGCCGGAGTATGCGTCAGAGCATTTTTATCCTCCTGCCCTTCCCGCGGAGGGGAACAAAAAAAAAAAAAAACTTAATTTAATTTTAAATTTATCAAGAGAACAAAACTAATTGTATTTATTTATATAACGTTACAGAAAAGTGTTATCTAACATAAGTTTTACATTAACGAATTAAAAATAAATAAACAAAGAACTAAGCAGTCTATTCGCGCTGATGGTAGGGTCTAGCTTTTGTGACGTGATTGCTGGTGTGCCTCAAGGTGGGGTCCTTTCTCCTCTCCTGCTTTTCATATTTATTAACTTTGTGACCTTACTTTCATGCCAGTACCATTTGTATGCGGGTGACCTAAAAACCTATTCCTAAGCCGCTATTGATAATGTCGGTGCCCTTATTCATAAAATAAACGATAATCTCGCAGTTATTTCTAATTGGAGCGAATCTTATGGCCTTACCATCAACCCGAACAAGTCGGCTAAGCAGATTGCGAGGCTAAATCAAATTATCATTCCGCAAATTACTTTGAATGGTGTTACCTTGAGCGTTAGTAGTGTCGTCCGGAACCTGGGCGTTCTCTTTGACTCGACACTCTATTGGGCACCACACATATCTGAGGTCAGTAGGAAGATTTACGCAGCGTCTGGATCTGAGAAGATTTAGGAACTTGTTGCCGCTTCGGACTAAGATTAAACTTGCGTAATCACTTCTCTTGCCGATCTTGGACTATGCTGATGTCTGCCTCAGTGATCTGAATGAAGACTTGCTCAGCAAACTCCAACGCCTCCAAAACCTATGTGTGAGATTTATTTACGGATTGCGCAAGTTCGATCATGTTTCGGAATTCCGACGTAAACTTAAGTGGTTACCTATCAGGCTGCGTCGCGAGGAGCACGTTCTAACTCTCATGCACAAAATACTGTATGACCCTCGTACTCTTGTTTATCTCAAGAAGCGGTTTAGGTTCCTCGGTGCTGGCCATGGTCGCTGCCTTCGGTCGGACGGTGACAATAAGCTGGAAACCTCGCTTACTCGATGGGGTTACTTTTATGAGTATTTTACTGTGATAGCTGCACATCTCTGGAATTCACTGCCGTCTGCCATTCCATATACTAAGTCTATTGCTATCTTTATATCAAGATTACACAATCTCCTTTTAGAGAAATTATAGATTGCAACTGTATATGTATCTTTGTAATTTACTGTTACATATGTATATTATTAATTAGTATATATGTATATATTTGTGAATATTAAAAGTTGCATGATTATTTGCTTATAGAGCTTTATTTTTTTATTTAGTCAAATATCTTACGCTCACTTACTAGATTTCCAGTTACACAAAGGTTGTCTGGAAGAAATCGCTGCCGGCAATAAGGCCGCCTTTGCCCACATTCTATTTAAGTAATTTACTGCAAATATTTTTATTGTAATATTTTATTTTGTGTGAGCAATAAAGAGTTATTATTATTATTATTACTATTAAGTTATTGATGAGAAATCGAGTATTTGTACATATTTAACGTACTCAGAATCAAGACATATTATTTATTCTTCTGAGACACAGTATACAGTGTGAGTTTTCATTAAGTGTTCCTTTTTAATTGTATTTATTTTTCATTTATTTTTTCTTTATATTTGCTAAATATTTACATTTTACTGTTAACTTTCATTGAAAATAATTTCAACGCATTTTTTTAATGACAGCCATGGAAGCTGCCTGACAGACTAAGCCTGCTACACACAATTTTTTCCAATAATATTTTATGAAAATATTTATGATTCCTGGCTGGCAATTCTAATTTTGAAACTTCAAATTGCGGTTCCAATAGAATGTAAGCCCGGCTATATAAGCGCACCCACCTCCCTACCCGGTGTCGCTCCGATGAGGGCTGCATAGCATGACCATGCCACAGCCAGCAAGGTGGTTTTTAGTGGGTAAGTGCCACTTTGGTGAGTCCCACATCACCCTGCAGAGGTCGGTTGCCTGCGGAGGTATGCATGATGCATCTTCCACCTCCCTCCCGTGAGAGAGCTGCTTAGGAGGCTAAAAAAAACTTAGAACGGCAGACTATTGCAAGCAAGTCTATTGGAAACATCTAATCAAGAAAGAATGTTTACTACAAAAATCCAGTAAGATCATGAAGTCCTCATGGTGATGCTGACTGACACTGATGGTGCCTGATACTGAAGCTGCTTGATACAAAAGCTACCTGATACTGAAACTGATAAAGCCTGCAACTGATGAAGCCTGCTACTGATGAAGCCTACTACCGATGCTCACTGCTACCGATGTTGCCTACCACCGGCGTTGCCTTCTACCGATGCTGTCTGTTGCTGATACTGCCTGCGCCAGAGCGCCAGCCGGCGCCTGAGCGTTAGCGTCGTCGGATCTTTCACGGCGACATGTTAAAGTCCGTTCAATAAACTATTACCTATGTGACAAGAGCTCATAGGAAAATGAGTGAAACTAAACATAATTTTAATGGCATTTAAAATTAAAATTAAATCTTGGTGGTTAATCGTGTTGAAACAAAAACAGTGATAACAGTGAATTTGTAAGCAATATAAAAATAAGGAAGATTTTACAGCAAAACTGAATTTCGTACGGGGTCTTTTTTAAAACTAATTAGTAATCGAAAAAATTAAGTAGGTATGAATCGAAGAATGATGGTTTTAGATATTTTTTATTATTTTTCCTACCGTTAAAATTATGTCTAGTTTCACTCATTTTCATACGTGCACTTTATAAAAACTCACATTGTATAGGAAATAATATAAAACAATATTTTACACAATAATTTTCTCAACCATCATCCACATCCAGATATCTCCAAATTGATACGTAATTTAACTTTTACTAACGATGTGCCTTATTATTTTTTTTTTGTTCCCCTCCACGGGAAGGGCAGGAGGATAAAAAATGCTCTGACGCATACTCCGCGCGCGCGATCGGAGTTATGTGGGACTCGTCCCGATGCCTACCAGAACAATACCCACTAAAAACCCCCTGTCGGCTCGTGCATTTTTGCCACTCAGCCTTCATCTGAGCGACGGCCAATTGGAGAAAGAGGCCGCGCTAGCGGGGCCCTTAAGGGGTCACCCGCTGGGATTTACATAGCACTGAAGGTGCTCAAAATGAAAAGTAAATAATTAAAAACATTAAAAATTGAAAAATAAAATTGCATTAATTCGGATTTATGTTAGAATTAGAATTTACGTTAGAATTAGAATTTGCGGCCTGAAGGGCCTCGAGATCTAAAGTTAATTGCGTGGGTTCGCCAGTGTGCGCGTTTCTCGGTCTAGCGACTTTGAATTTCGAATCTAAGACAGGAGCAGTATATGAGACTGAATCTCGAACAAGATGATTGGGATGGGATTCGGCGCATTTGAAGAAACGATTCTGAGAGTGTTTTGAGGTGCTGTTGCACTGTAGGTAGTTCAAGATCTCTGTGCAGGTCCGCGTTACGCACGTACCAAGGTGCGTTTGTGGCCCTGCGGCAGAAGAGATTTTGAACTACCTGCAGTTTATACAGGATGGAGGGTTTGGCGTGAGCAAAGACTCGCGAAGCATATGACATGACGGGTCTAACGCAGACCTTATAAAGCGTACGTTTATTTCTAAAAGACATTTTACTTTTTCTTCCTATCATACGCGCGAGTTTCGTTACTCAATCGACGTGTGGCTTGAAAGAAAGCGTCTGATCTAAGGTGACGCCTAAGTATTTAATACTGCGCTTCCAGAGGATAGGAATAGCTAACATTCGAATGTGGGGATCGTTGTAGCGATTACGGAGTTTGTGGTCGAATTGAATAGCAGAACTCTTTTCTGGGTTGACATCGATGCGCCATTTTTTGAAACCAAACACCGAGGGCGTTTACGGCCTTTTGGAGTCTGGTGATGTTATATGGGATCGCATGATCTTTAGTGTAAAGGGCGGTATCGTCTGCAAAGAGGGCGAGTTCGACGCCTTTCGGCGGGATGGGAATGTCGTTGGTGTACACGGTGTACAACAGAGGGGCGAGGACTGAGCCTTGAGGCCAGCCTTTATGGGACGAGGCGCGGAAAGCGTGCCTTCATGTTTTAATCGAAACGTACGGTCTTTGAGAAACGATGCGATTTACCTGACTACGCGATCCGGTAAGCCTGTTTTGTAGAGTTTATAAACGAGACCACTGTGCCAGACTTTATCGAAAGCCTTGGCTACGTCAAAGAAAACCGGGACTGTTTTATAACGACGCGGATAGAAACCGTCAAGTATGTACTCGACGATTCGATGGACTTGCTGAGGGCAGGAGTGCTTAGCGCGAAAGCCGAACTGGTGGGGAATAATGAGAGGGTCGCCATCCGTTGGAAACAGATGGTTCCGCATTCGAGAGAGTATGACTCTTTCGAAAAGGTTAGACATTGCCTTGAGGAGGCTGATGGGTCTGTGATTAGCCGGGACATTCAGAGGTTTACCCGGCTTGGGAATGCCTATGACTGTCGCTTCTTTCCAGGCTTTTGGAAAGAGCTATGGTCGAAGCAGGTATTGAAGATGATAGCTAACAGGGTAAGCACCTGCTGGGGCAGGTGCTTAAGTGCGTGGTTGGAAATTCTATCCGCACCTGGAGCCTTTTTGGACTTTTGACTTCTAATGAGAAGCAAGATTTCATCATTAGAGACTGTGACGGGGTCGTCGGTGATGGGTTCTCTGCGGAGAACTTCGTCCTCCACCGCCTGGATGTGGGAGGGATCCGCGGGTTGCGTGCTGGGCGAACATTGTGCCGCTATGCTGTCGGCGAAGCATTCGGCTTTCTCTTCGACTTCAAAGGCAATAGTGCCGTCGAGACGAGTGAGAGGAGGGACGTGAGAGGCGGTGTCTACGCGTAAGGCTCGGGCCATTCGATAATACGCTTGGTGGGATGGGGAGATATTCTCCATGAGATCGTTAAACTGAGCGTCTCGGAGTTCCGCGAGGCAAGACCTAACTTTACGTTGAAGCTGATTCGCAGCTGTTCTGTATGCGGGCGTGGGATATTTCTTGGCTCTCCGGAGTGCCGCGTTCTTGGCTTTAATGAGATTGCTAATGGAGAGTTCGGGGCCTTTAAGGCTGAAACTAACGTATTTTTAAAGCCTTTCCAGTTGGTAAAGGTCTTAGGAGATGTGACGTTATCGTTAGGCGCACCTAGCCTAGGTCATTGAGCGGTTCGATAGACCTGAAATCGAGATTGATTCGCTTGATAATTGCAAAGTCGAGGATGTCAGGAGAGTAGTTCGGATTGTTGGGATAGTGAGTGGGAGTGATGGGGGATATGACGTCTAAGTCAAGTGAGTTAGTGATGTCGAGGAGAGCGATACCGCTGGTGTTGGTCGATAGGCACGTCCAATCAGTATGTTTGGAGTTAAAGTCTCCGAACATAATGACTGAATGGCCGAGGGCGAGAATGGCCTCAAAGTCACTGCGGGTTGGTCTGGAGCCACATGGTATGTAGACTGAAGCTATGATGATGGTCGGATGACCAGTCATAGCCAATCTACACACAGTGGCTTCCATGTTGAGTAGAGGAGGGGTAGGGAGAGGACAGCAATGGAAGCCTCTTTTGTAATAAAAGCGGTGCCGCCGAAACCGTCGGAGTTGGGCCTATCGTTGCGAGTAAACGCGTACTCAGGAATAGCGTATCCCCTGGAGCGGTTTGGAGTAAGCCATGTCTCCTGGACAAGCAATAAGTGAGGTTTTTTGTTCTGAAGGAACAGTTTGAGCTCAGGAAGGTTGGTGCTAAGGCTACGAGCGTTAAAAGATACTAGCATTAAGCCCTTGGGTTTAATACGACCGGACGCGGGATTTGCGGGTCTAGACATTATAATTTACTTATTAACGAATTTATACAAAAATAAAATTTATAACGAACTTAGAAGCGAGTGATGCTCGGCTAACGCAAATAAACGCTCTTAAGGAGAGCGGGCCGTTCGCAGTTTGCGTGCGAGTACGGAAATTTCGTTAATATCGACGTTTTGAATGACGTCGAACACGGTCTTCATGTCCTCAGCCAACGACGACTGAGGTGAAGATAACGGAGCAGGACGCGGCCCTACGGAAGCTACGGGAGCTGGGATAGGTCGGGAAGGTGCAGGCGGAACGGCCGGACGCTGCCTCCAAGACAGAGCCGGAGTAGGCGTCGGCTGAACGGGCTTTGCTTCCGGGGGACCCCGGTTGCGCAGCGGCGGGAAGTTAGCGGGTGTGAGCGGCGGCGCCGGTTTAGGCGCAGCCCTCTTAGCGGTGGGCGCGGAGCGCGCGGGCAACCCCTGTAGTTAGCTGTGTGGCCGGACTAGCCACACAGCACACAGGCAGGGGGGGGAAGTGGATTCGGGAGTGCGAGTGCACTCCTTCGTTACGTGGGGATCCAGGCACTTAACGCACCTGGGGGAGCTGAGCAGTTAGCCACTGCGTGGCCATAGAGCTGGCAGCGGTGGCACTGCCCAGGGTGACTGCGGGGATTGGGACGCTCGACGGAGATATTCGAGAGTCCGCAAATTGTGCGAGCCTCTCTGAAGATCTCCTTCGAGTTGGGAGTATTGGAAAGGATAACTAGAGCTAAAGGAAAACGCCTAATGCGGTTGGAGTGCATCTTGTGCACTGCTTCGGCCGGGAAACCCTGGTTAAGGTCCTCGAGGATTTCTTCGTTCATGAGCTCGAACGAGACGCCCCGTAGTACTGCGCGGATCTTACGTTCCTCCAGGAGGGCGTAGGTGTGATAAGCGATTTGTTTTAAAGAAAGTAACCTGGTGAACGCGTGAAAGTCGTCCATGATCGCGACCTGGATTTTAATTGAATCGCCTGCGTTGGTTGCTTTGAGATAGTTGATTTTTTGCTCTTTGCAAAGATTAGATACTACGGTCCAACGCGCTTTTTCGCGGAGAAAGACGGGCGGAGGGAGCTGAGGCTTCGGCGGGACGGGAGCGCAGCGCGTCGCTGGCTTCGATGGGACCGACGGAGACGCGGTTACTTCGAGCGATTTTAATGGCGCGGGGGCTGGTGTTGAAGACACCGGCGAGGGCTCGGGTATTGAGGATACTGAGGCTTTCTTAGAGCGCTTCTTGGAGCGCTTGGCGACTAGCTGAAACGCGGGCTCAGGAGAGCCAGTTAAGGTGACGGCATCTGACGACGAATCAGACGCGGGTTCGGAGTCGCTCCCGGGAGCGGTACGCTTGCAACGCAACGCGTGAGAAGATGCGACCGATTCGCAGTCCATCTCGGACGAGGCGGGAGACGCGGGAGAGCTGTAGACCTGAGTGGTCTGGACGTTGGAGGCCTGAGGGGCCGGGGACGCGATAGATGCCTGTAAGGCCTGCGTTAGTACGTCATCGGGTATGCTGGCGCCGGACGCAACGAGCGCCTGGGCGAACGACCGAGCAAAGTTTACCAAGCTTTGGTGGTCCATTGGAGGGCTTGGTACTACAATATATGATATATAAATTTATAAAAATGCCTAGGTTCCCTAGCAAACCTAGCACCTTAACCTCCCTACCCGCGGTAGGGGGGCTGGGGACGACGCGAAGTGGTGCCCCTGATTCGGAAAGCATTGTACCGTCACTCTGGGAAAGGCCCAAGTGCAATGGGATCGGGTCAGCCGGTTTCTCCTTGGCCTGAAGAGCCTTGGAAGCGCACCGGGGCAACGCTATCAGGCTTAGTTGTCACCGTTAAGTATCCACCTGATCAAGCGCGAGTCTACTTCGGAGTGTGTTGTCAATAAATTGACAACAAAAACCGGCCGTAGACCTGACGAGTTGGGTTGCACTAAAATTTTAATTCGAGGGGTGCACAGAGTGCGGGATTGACTACGTTACGACCGGCCGGGGCCGGCCGCAGAGCGAGTCTCTGACTGCGTAACAGGCGCCAAACGTCAAGTACGCAGCCAGAAAACAGCCCGAGCCTCGCGAACCACTATCGAATTTAATCGACCGTAGTCAGCTCAGCTCTGTTGTTGCTGCGAGACTGACTTAGTTGCAGCCGATCGAAACCGGCCGCAGCGTAAGCCCTACAGAGGCTATCTCAATTCGTCGAGGACGAAGCGAGATTTGTGCGAATCACAGCGTATGAGTATTACTACGAGCTGACATCGTGAGACGACAATCGTGACTCAACAGCTGGAGCGACCACGAACGCATCCGAGCGGGGCCGGACGCAGAACGGATCTGAGAGTGGCGTTCGAGTATTGCTACGAGAGAAGTCGTGAGACAACAATTGTGACTCGGCAGCCGGGAGCGACCTTCAACAGGTCTGAACGGGTCCGGACGCAGATCGGGTCTGCCTTATTTAGCACGGAACTTGTTTTTATTTTAGAATCCAAATATTTCTTATCATCGAGAAACTAGTTTGTCAACTTTTTTAAGAATTACCAATGTGACGCTAGTCAAACATTACTTTATTAATTTCCGCCATCCCACAAAATTCATTCTCGGGCGCTTTTTACACTATACATTAACGACATTAACAACTGTTTTAAAAATAACGAATTCCTCGTCTATGCCGACGATCTCAAAGTGTTGACTTAAGTGGCTTGATCACATGTTGTATAGTCAATAAATTACGTTTAAGTATAACAAAACGATTTTACAAAAAATAACTAGAAATATGTTTACTCGTGCTGCATACATAATTCAATATGTAAAAAAATCTGATTCTAATTCAAAAACCATTTCGAGATATCACTTTTTATAATATATTTTGTGAGAAAAATCTCGCAGCTTCTTTTAACGAAAATGGCTAAAACAATTTGGCTTACAGTCAACCTCTATATGAAGTCATAAAGTAGCACCATTTTCTAACTTATTTTTGGTTATACTGTCATTTCAATATTTTAATAGACATCAAGAATCCATAAAAAATTTAGAGTTGTTCATTTAAGATAATATAACAGACTTTTCAATGCGATTATAAAAAGACTACTCCGTGACGTCGTCACCTTAAGAATTTCTTTAAAAAAATTACATTTAATTAAATACTGCACCAAACTTAAAAAAATTCAAATTATTTTCTCAAAGTACATTATTCTTTCATTAAAAGAAATATACACCTCGAAATTACTTAACATACCGAATTCTCGCCACAAAAATGTCAATTGCATGAAAGGCCCGGCACATGTTATACATTCCAACCTGCATTTCAAAATTCATGTTGACTTCATACTGGGTCAAGCGTATCAAATGTAGGTACGGCTTCATTATGACAATTGTTATTTCAGTTCAGACAGTTACATAAACTAATTTATCTCTTAACAACACTTATCAGAAGTCAATTGGTTCAATTGGTACTTTAGAGTTCAAGTTAATCTTAGTTAGCATAAATCATGATTGAATCTGTGTAAAAAAAAATCTTCTTATTACTTTTATTTAAGATGTCTTTACTGCGGTAACCTATCATACTTTTAAAAGGAGGAAGAAAGTTGTGGGCTAACATAACAAAATGTATGTTTAAAAATGCATAAAATTATTCTGTATTTGCATAACAAAAGCTACAAAAATATTAGATCTGTGAAACAAAATAAAATGAAATGAATGTACTACGATTACGACGTCTGTATAATTTAGTTGAATAATTGTTATTATTACATGTATTGTAAGGTGTAGTTCTATCAGTGTAAACTAGATGGAGCTACTAGTAGATTAAATCGCACATGTAAAGTTTTAAAGGCTCAAATGTTGTTCTGTCAGTGTGTGTAGTAATTTGGGATGTATCCTGATTATTTGCTATTGGAGCAATACACTACATTGCTTGGATTTGTGGCTTTTCTTTCGCCTCCCCTCGGGAACCTGAGCTAAAGTTGTTCAACGTCTTCTCATATTTCTGTTTGTTTTGGAAATATCAAGAATTTATTCAAAAAAATATGCTCAATACTTTTTTGATTATTTCACACTAGGCATGGGTCATTAACGGTTTTTTGATTAATGAAATTTAACTGTTAATCCTCAATGGTCAACAGGTTAAAAAAGCTGTTAATTAAATAACAGGTTTTGAAGGTTGTAAGCGAAAATGTTTTTTTTACGATTGTGTTTCCTATTTATATTGACATATGGATCGCTTTTCTATACAAATATTTTATGACTGGCGTCTCATCCCAAGAAACTAAGCCACGCGGACGACACGTGCCTGGTCGTAGACGCGGTGGCCAGAGAAAATACTTGCATGGGATTTTGAATCATATCAAACGTTGTTCTGCGATAAATAAGGCGCAAAACTGTATAAAAAAAAATGTTGAAGATCGATGTATTTTTTTCATAAATAGCATTATGTTTCTTATTTATATCGCCTTATGGTTTACTTTTCTATGCAATTTTTCGTTCGAAAGTGTTATTTTGGGAAACCAGTTGATTCTCAGAAATTAATGAAGTATTGAAATTATCCGTTGAGCAGAAACTGTTGAGAAATTAACAGTTAATATTTTCAACCGCTTTTTTGGAATTGAATAAATTAATGTCTATTGAACTTAATGCGTGTCATGTTCGTTGACGCAAATTAACAGTTAATATTTTCAACCTGTTATTTCATCAATGAATAACAGTTAATTCGTTGACGAATGAAAAGCTGTTAAAAAAAACGGTTGATTGATTCAACGACCACCTCTATTTCACACGAATATTGCAACATATCTACACATTTTATGAAGTTATCAATAAAAAAATATGTTGGTATTTATAACTCTGTTTTCAGATTGCAAATTGATCTGAAACTTTCTTTATTGCGTATTGATATAATATCTATCTGTAGCTTTAAATTTCATAATGTTAACTCAACAAAAGCCCTGAAGGTGGGTTTCTCCTTTCTTGCTCGAATATACACTATTGCCTATCGATTTTAGTCATCTGTAAGGGATGTTTTAAGATATTATCTAATAAATATCATGAACAGGCACAATGACAGGATGTAGGTGTAATGATTTACAATTCAATAGGTATCGTAAGACAACAATAATAATTAGGTGCGACGACAAGCGACGCGAGCGTAGCGCGGCTGCGGCCGGTGAAGCGCCAAAAAATCTCCGTTTGACGTTTTAGGAGGTTTACAATATGGTGGAATGACGCCTAGCGAGTTACAACACGGATTATGAATACCAAAACGTCAGGCGCTTCATTGTTAGTTTTGTGTTTTTATAATATTGTTAATAATATTATGAAAACCAAAACGTCTGGCAATAGATGCTTCGGCTAAACATTCTGTTGAACTTTAAAACATATGTAAATTTAAAAAAAATTATATTTGAACATCGTAATTCGAACTTCTGAAAAATGCATTTTCGGTGAAATGAAACATAGAAAAAAAAAATATTGGAAACGTTTTCGAACAATAAAAATTCATTCGTGATAGGTAACCCTTTACTATACATTGTCATATGATGTAAGTTTCCACTAATATCTTTCGTGAATCGAATAATAATAGCGGATCAAATGGGATTGTAAACATGTACATGTGTCACAACTAAGCTGATTATATCAATTTGGCTAATGAAATTTGTTACCAACGAGCAAGTTAATTGTTACGTATTTGAGGAACTTTCCAACATCCTGTGTATTTATCGCTGTTTTATTCCATCGCTATGGAGTTCATCACATGAAAAGGGTTTACCCTTAATATGGAATTAAAACATCTTATGTATTGATACTTCTTAAATTAATGAATTTTGTGCAACGACTTACGGGGATGTAAAGTCAGTCTCATCCAAAGGACGAGAACATTTAATAATACCACATCAAAACCTAAAATGGAATAACAAATTTGCTGAAAAACTATTTTTTTTTTGAGGAAACATTGGAATCTAGAAATGTTATCGAAACAAAATGGAATCTTCACATCCAGTTTATAGAAATGCTTCAACGCAGACTTGATAGCTCAAATACTTATCCTACGTTCAACGAATTCATCATGTTCTTCACGTTCAGCGGGAAGCAACATCTCCTAGCTAAGTACAGTGAAAATACAAAAGGCTCCTTGTATTGTAGTAAGTTGTTTGTAGACTTTGACTGTTCACATTGTTTTGTTCTAGAGCTGTTGATATTTCCTTTACAATTTGTTAACCAAGTATCATACTGTATCATGGTAATGAGTCTGCGTAGTAGGTCGAAGCCATTTGTATTTGATGATTGCTCTAAGCAACACGTGAGAGTGCCTTTTAATTAAGTAAGGAGAAAAGGGACTATTTTTGGATCAGTTACGTACTCTCGGGGTTCGGTACCCGGGATAGACCTAATCTAACCTAGGGAGGTCTTCCTAACTAATAGGAAAGAAACACATATAACACTTAATGCACTTTTATTTAAAATGAATCTATTTTAAAGGAAAATACAATGATAATTATTAGACTATTTTTGGGGACGAAGCCCGCAATAGAATTCCGTAAGGAATTCCGTCAAGGAATGATCTAGAACAATCTTCGATATTCTCTATATTTTATATTTTACAAATAAAAATCAAATAATGACAGACCCATAAGTTGCCAGTCATAAATGTCGGCAAGTTTTTTTTGTGCAATAACCTCTTTTAATAAATACGGCACAAGCAAACGTTGCAATCGCCCCTCTTGTTTAATTTATTTAATTAGTGAAGCTGATTAAATAAATTCCTATATACTTTTCATTCTTAAATAACGACCCTACTTAAATCAGGACCATATACATTAATCGGGATTACTCTCAGATGAGCCCCCTACCGATAGGAATATATATACTTGATCATGTTTAAATTACAACATCTTATTACACCAAAAATGATCTTATAGTATTTATTCTCCATCAATAGAGCCTTAGCCACAAAACCTGATGAAAATCAGCCAAGATCCCGGCTGGTTAATTAATATCTAAATAAAACAGTGTAAATTATTTTAATTTCTCATACAATTCATGAATAATCAACAACCCCATATTAATCATTTACGTTACACAATCATACGCAAGTTCAAATAACCAATATTTATTATTAAATTAATCAACAATTGTTAAAATACCCCATTGAATACAATCAAATTATAATTATAATTAATTGATAAGTAATAAATACATTAATATCCCAATAAAAGTAAATTTAATTAATCCCATTTATATTAAAATTAATACTAAATTAATCAAACTATATTATCAAACATTATCATTCAGTTGGCAAAACAAACACATTTGACATGAATTGTCATATTAACTTTAAACTTTTCTGAATGATTAAAAGTTTATTTGAAAGTTTGTAACTTTCGAAAATTTAAACATTACCTACCTAAATATTAAGATTTTACCTGCCTAACTATTACCGGACAAATGTTCCTATGAATAGATCATAAAATTGGATCCAAAGTATTTTACTTAACCCAGAATGATATCTATAAATTAATAAATTAATATTTCACAACGCAATGTAGAGAACTTTTTTAAAATGCACCGTAATACACCTGACAAAATTCTATACCAATAACGTTTAAAATACATTACCTATTCTATCACAACCCTTTTATTATTTAACCCACTGAGGATCCTATTCTACATCCGCGTGTTGACCCACAGACATCAATATCACAATATTATATATACTCGTAAACTTTGGCCGCATAGCTAAATCGGCTATCACCTTCTCTCTTATGGAGATTATTAGGCGTGGCTCAAATTAAACGTGCACATTATCTATAGTGTTATTTTAGTCTTTGAAAATTGACTTCTTTAGAGCATTGGCACCACACGTATATCTATGATTCGTAAATAAAATGTAACGCGGTAAATACGTGCCGCGTGTACCTGCCGCCCCTTAGAGGTTTTATCTCCGGGTCTCTAAAATTAATTTATTAAATCATTAAATAAAATACCCTCTTATCTCAATATATAATATATAAAAACCTTTTCCTTATTTTCTTTTATCTGCATCGTCCATCCATTGCATCTCCTTTTTAGTGATGCTGTTTGGATCGGCTTTGCAGGATATATCATCTCGGAACATTGCGTTGTGAAGTGTACATAGAATTTGAGAAAAAAAAAAATTAGTTTCTTATATTATTCTAAAACCCCAACGAAATTCTAACCGTTGCATATCTACAAATAAACGATATACATATTTGTACACCTAAATGTGTACTTTTACTCTATTAATTCTAAGAATAAAGAAATTATAATATTATTGTAATATTTCAAGAAATAAATGTATATACAAAAACTTTGTTTTATATATATAAATACAGACACAATTTCATCATTAATTCTATTCTATCGAACATTATATGGTTCCAATCTATTCACATGCACAATCAATTCTTGGTTATTTTATATTTTTTTTACAAGATAATTGTCACATCCTATATATCGCAATACTCGAAATAAACCTTCATATGGTCGACCAAGTTTTCGACTTCCACCCAATATTCTTTCTGGACAATGTAACGAAACCAATTATCCTGCACGATTTAAATCCAAATGGTAATACGTTAAACTCGTATAATCCAGACGGTGTGACGATTGCTGTTTCGTGTCTATCCTTCTCCGCTATCGATAATTACCAATAGACACAGTTTAAATCTAAATCAGCGCAGAATTTTGCCCCATTCAGCTGCACTATCATACCTTCGATGATAAACAAATGATAGAAATCTTTAATTATCTTCTTATAACATTGTCTTGATCAATCGGCATCAACAATATCTCAAGCTGTCCCACTGACGCCGGTTGAATTTTGGGAAATTCCTTCCTCGCCCGTCGGATGAATCACTTTCTAGTCTTTCCTTTATTCTTGGTATTCAGACGGCTCTTGCCTTCTAAAATTTTCCTTCCGCCATACTCAGTGACGTATATAGCTGAAATAAAACACAAAACACTACACTATGCGCGGCGCCTCCACCATCTCGGGGTTCGGTACCCGGGATAGACCTAATCTAACCTAGGGAGGTCTTCCTAACTAATAGGAAAGAAACACATATAACACTTAATGCACTTTTATTTAAAATGAATCTATTTTAAAGGAAAATACAATGATAATTATTAGACTATTTTTGGGGACGAAGCCCGCAATAGAATTCCGTAAGGAATTCCGTCAAGGAATGATCTAGAACAATCTTCGATATTCTCTATATTTTATATTTTACAAATAAAAATCAAATAATGACAGACCCATAAGTTGCCAGTCATAAATGTCGGCAAGTTTGTTTGTGCAATAACCTCTTTTAATAAATACGGCACAAGCAAACGTTGCAGTACTTACTGAAATTTAAAAGTGTTACATAATTTTAAAGGCTTTATTTGACAATTTCTCTCACACGTCGTGTTGCAACATACCTGAGCTACCGGTTCAACTCAGGAAATTTTGGTTCTTACTTCTTTGATTCTAGCATAAATAACACCAAATCCATCACAACACGACGCAAGTTGCAATTCCAAACAAAATCTGTAATTGATTTCGCCTATAATTTTTATGGGCTTGCCTTTACCTCCGTTACGATTTTGAGTCATATAAACTTCCGATGTAGGAGTTTGAGCTAACAAATACCTTTATTCGAATCCATAGTCGTCAGGATTATTTTAATTTAATGAGTATCCGGAGCGTTGGCTCTGCGCTGTGGCTCAAATCGAAGTTAATTGTATTGCGCGCGCTACGGGTTGTGAAAATTATCTATGAATAATTGAAACATTGCACGAGTAGTTAAGCGATAGTAAATATGACCCTATCGATTAAGTCGGTTCTTTATCCCATGTCACATTTATAACATTAACATTAGACCGAAGTCATAAAGTCAAGTAAATATCTAGTATCACCAGACATCTAATTTACAGATTTTTTTTTCGATGTTTCTCTTGGAGCGTTCATTAACAAATTGGAAAGTCAAACTTGTTGCTTTGTTTTGTGAATTATATTAAATACTACCAGTATGCCAGAATTTAATTTGAGTTGCCTATGCAGTCAATAAATCATAGACAATTTAATGTCAGTTTTACAGTACTACTTTATATCTTCGTTGACCAAAAATGAACCTGAATATGAATTATTTATTTGCGGGATAACCGAAGGACAGCCGATATTGTGTGCCCAAGTTTAATAGTCCCGAGTCTACAGTTGTCTTGAAAAACAGACGCTAGGAATTCTTTCCACGCCATGAATACCAGATCCAAAGACGACATGTGACACATCGAAGAATCTATATATATCTATGTAGCTAGTATATCGGTATTGAAAATTGAGAGTTCTTTCACTTTGGTGACGCATTTGACCTCTCTTAACAATATCATTTGTTGACAGGTTGTTGATTAAAATATTTAAAAACCTTACATCCGATATACACTAAATTCATATAAAATTGAATGAGTCCGAATGACACGGTAACTGCTATAGTTATGTAGAGTAATTTTGAGTTGGGAATTTGAGCTTAGCCAACGTGAAATCCTTCTCTTGTTTCTCCCATGGTGACCGATCGTCTGCTTCAAAAATTTAATTAAATTTTTGTAAATGTTCTTTCAAATATAAAGTAAATAACGAAAACTTGTGATTTCAAGAATTTCTGTCTTTTACTTATTATTTTCTATATATTTTTTTCTTGTTTTTCATTAACTTAAACTTTTAGATATCTTAACTTCTGCTTAGACATATTACAACTGGTTAAACTCGCTCAAGCCTCAGTCAGTGGGGTGGCGGTGTTGATATACTATATTTTGAGGTGATCGTTATATGCGCTTTTTTTATCGCAAAAACTGATAATGTAAGTTGACTATAGGCCTAACTAAATAATTCCATGTCAAAAAAATTTAAAAAAAATAATCGTTTTACCAATTTTTCCTTCAGCAATTATTTACCCATAACAGTTGGTCTGTAGCTAGAACCCTCTTTCAAAGCAATTTAACTCTGTCATAACACAATTTTTTCCTGTCAACAACACCAAGGTAGAAAAAATGGCGCATGAATGTCAATAAAAATGACAGCTATAAAAATGAGTGGTAATACGAGTAAAACTGAAGTTTTCGATTAGGTAATTTTTCGAATAATTTTCATTTCATTTCATTTCATATATTAAATATAATCTTAAAAGAAGCCTTTGTGATTGTCCGATTTCATTTTATTAGAAAACATTTTGTCTCTGTTAAAATATCATTTTTATACATCACGCTCGAACTGTTTAATTCGTGCTACACTTGCTTTTTATCAACGGCAGAATCAAACTAAAATAAATACATGGTACCTACTGCAGTATCCAGATTTACTTGATGGCTGACTTTACCTTTGATACTATTTATGAAAGTGTATTCACTAAACAGTGTGGGATTTATAAGTTTTTAACTGGAAAAGTTTTTCATTGTCCCCAACAACATCGAGTCATAGCTTTCATAATAACTTTATACGTAGGACCTGCAAGTTTACATATGTAACAACTAGCAGATATCTAATGATAATGGATGCTGATATCTAAAGATAATGGTTTAAATAACAAAAGACTTGGGTTCGTTGATACTGTTGCTAGGAGTATTTTAAATTATTCGTGTTACTCAATTCATTCCTTGATGATTACTCGTATACTCGGAAATCATGAACGTATTATGGAGAATAAGATCCGTCAATGTTTGGATCAATTGACAGTAACAAACGAGAAAGCCATAAGTAAAATTATATATAGTGATAATAATACAAAGATAAAAAAATGGTTTGTTTGTTTATTTTGTGAATATTTGATATCAAAATCACTTTGAAACCATGCTGACTATTCTTTCACTGTTCTATTATAGGTATATAAGAGATATAGAAGAGATATAGAGAGGTATAGAAGAGTTCACTTCTCTTAACAAGCTAACTAAAATGTCTTGGTTTAAAATTGGTTTGCTATGGAAGTGATGTTGTGGAACTTGTAAGGATAAGTGTTTTTTGTTAAATTCATGAGCCACGTGCAAATTACATCAACTGATGTTAATTTCCTTATTTCATGCTTTTATTTCAGCTTTATTTTGGTCAGACCTACAGAATGTAACGGTCTAACGGCGCTGTGCTTGTTGATTGCTATGTTTCTGTGTATGTAATCGTTCTTTTGGGTAAGCACGGTTCCGCCTATAGCCTGGGTACTTAATATTTTGTTGGCCTCATAGTTTTGTAAGTTATTTTTATATTTTTTTCACAAATTTGGTTAATGCAAGATAGCGGAGCAAATCAAATCTAACTTTATATGCACCAGCCATGCTTTACTCCTTCCTAATATTTTTTTTAGTTTTTCTCGCGCTGGGTATATTGTGTACCACGTGCACGGATTCTTTATGAAGGGACATTCTTCAGTACTTTTTTATATTAGTTTACCACGATCCCTAAGTATGAATTTATGAAACATCAATATTCTTTGAAGTACATAAAACATTGTTTCAGTAAATTTGTATTGAAAATAATTGTATTGAATATAAAATGAATGAATTGTTAGGAAATGTAAGAATTCTGAAAAATTTAAGGTGCCTTAGTGTGAATTATATATATTTAAATATGTTTTAATAAATAAGCTTATGGTAGCTAAATCTAAAGAAGCTTATGGACGCTACAATAACCTTATGGTAGCGTCGGGTGATGGGTCGCTCACTTCCCTCTAATATGGTTGAGGAGGGCGATGGCTGGATCCCGCGTAAACTCGTGAACGGGTGCCGTTTGAGGGTGTTCGTCGTTTGGATACTTGGGGGAGGGAGACTTTCCGAGCTACCAGATGCAGATAAGAATAATTTTGTAAGTATAGACATAAACAAACTCTGTAAATTTATTTTGAAAAAAATATACCCGTGAAGTTTCTTGCCAGTTCTTCTTCACGAAGGTTTTTCCGAACTGGTGGTAGAGTTATGTTTTATTTGACGTCAGTAAGAACAAATAATTGTCAATGTTGAGAAATCAATATTTGAATTTGAAGCTAACAAACACTGTATTAAGTATTAATACTACCCTTTTATTACTTTAAGAACATTGTTGTGTAGCAATAGCTTTTTGTAATGGAATTTATTCGAAAATGACATTGGGCAGGAGCCGCAGGCGAGTGCTTAATTTTCAGCCAAGTATGTAATTTTCAATAGCTTACGAGTGTAAGGGTGTTACCACACCAATCGATCGACGTCGACCGGTCGACGTCGCAGTGGGCATGATGGCCTATAATTGTTGGACGCCACCCCTGAGTTGGTAATAGTAGTAAAATAATCCCATGCACTTACACATTTATATGAAGGTATGTGTAGTCTGCCAACCCGCAGTAGGCGTGATGGCCTATAATGGTAGGACGCCACCCCTGAGTTGGTAATAGTAGTAAAATAATCCCATGCACCTACACATTTATATGAAGGTATCTGACACTTAGCCGCTTTACAGCAATAAACATTTTTTAAATAAATTCAATATTCCTAAAGATATTAATTTAAATTAGTGTTAATTATATGTTAATTATAAATAATGTGAATAAGTAAAATGGTTTTGAACGACGAAGTTACTAATGTTATAAGAAAGTTTAAGATCTTTAGATATAAAATCCCTTTGGTTGCTACAAACTTTTTTCTCATAAATCAAATCTTGGCTTTTAATTAAATAAGACCGCTTTTAGTTGGTAATAAGAATCATTATATAATTAAAATCGGTTTAATAACATAAAAATTACGAGCAACGACGTTGAAAAATATATTAAAACAAGGTGCGATAATTTTTTTAAATTTATTTTTTCCTAAACAATATTTCCTTGCTTCAAGTTAAAGCTCGCTAAAGGGGCGCCTGAATAACTATAAAAACACAATAATAGCATGCGTAAAAAATATGGAATGTATCCAAGCCTTATCAAACAAAACTTTAACCCTTTCATTTATTGACCAAAAGTAAAATAGCCCTAATCTTGCGATCTCTATGTGACCTTGATCAGACTGAAGCTAGTCCCGTGTCGTCTTAAATCAATTAAAGACCGGTTTGTCAAGATAGCATTATTCTAAGAGTATTAGAGGCGCCAACCACTACCAAATTCAATTTTAAATTAAAGTATTTATTTCTCAATATTGACAATTACTTGTTCTTATATACGTTAAATAAAGCATGGCTACCACCAGTTCAGAAAAAAACCTTCGTGAAGAAGAACTGGCAAGAAGTTTCATGGGTATCATTTTTTCAAAATAAATTTATAATGGCTCTTATGTCTATACAAAATTATTCTAACCTGAAGCCCCAAACAATCGCGAGATTAACGCGCGCTCTAGCCAGCGCCTTTTTTTTTTCTTGTTCCCCTCCGCGGGAAGGGCAAGAGGATAAAAATGCCCTGACGCATACTCTGGCGCGATTCCAGAGTTATGTGGGACTCGTCCCGACGCCTACCAGAACCATACCCACTAAAAACCCCCTGTCGGCTCGTGCATTTTTGCCACTCAGCCTTCATCTGAGCGACGGCCAATTGGAGAAAGAGGCCGCGCTAGCGGAGCCCAGAAGGGGTCACCCGCTGGGATTACATAGCACTAAAGGTGCTCAAAGCACTGAAGGTGCTCAAAATGAAAATCAAATAATTAAAACAAAAATTAAAAATTGCAAAATAAAATTGAATTAATTCGCATTAACGTTAGAATTAGGATTTACGTTAGAATTAGAATTTGCGGCCAAAAGGGCTTCGAGATCGGCTGACAGTCTGGTGGAAGAGTACGCTTGCGCATTCCTAGGCCTAGCGACTTTAAACTTCGAGTCTAAGACAGGAGTAGTATATGAGACTGAATCACGAACTAGAGGATTGGGATGGGTTTCAGAGCGTTTGAAGAACGCTTCAGAGAGTGTTTTGAGGTGTTGTTATACTGTAGGCAGTTCAAGATCTCTATGCAAGTCCGCGTTACGCACGTACCACGGTGCGTTTGTGGCCCTGCGGCAAAAGAGGTTTTGAACTACCTGCAGTTTGTGCAGGAGGGAGGGTTTGGCGTGGGCAAAGATTGGCGAGGCATATGTCATGATGGGTCTAACGCAGACCTTGTAAAGTGTACGTTTGTTTCTGAAAGACATTTTACTTTTTCTACCTAACATGCTATTTAGGCGGCCTAAGTAGAGACGAGCGAGTTTCGAAACTCTTTCGACGTGTGGCTTGAAAGAAAGCGTCGGATCTAATGTGACGCCTGAGTATTTAGTACTGCGCTTCCAGGGGATGGGAATGCCCAACATTCGAACGTGGGGATCGCCAGCGGGACGACGGCGTTTGTGGTCGAAGCGCATCGCAGAACTCTTTTCAGGGTTTACATCGATGCGCCATTTTTGAAACCATACACCAAGGGCGTTTACGGCCTTTTGGAGTCTGGTTACAAGGTGCGGAACACTGTGGCCTTTGGTATAGAGTGCGGTGTCGTCGGCAAAGAGGGCAAGTTCGACTCCTTTCGGCGGGATGGGAATGTCGTTGGTGTACACGGTGTACAGCAGAGGGGCGAGGACTGAGCCTTGAGGGACTCCAGCCTTTATGGGACGAGGCGCAGAAAGCGTGCCTTCGTGTTTAAATCGAAACATACGGTCTTAGAGAAACGACGCTATTAACCAGACTAGGCGAACCGGTAAGCCTATTTTGTAGAGTTTATAAAAGAGACCGCTGTGCCAGACTATATCGAAAGCCTTGGCTACGTCAAAGAAAACCGCGACTGTTTTATAACGACGCGGATAGAAACCGTCAAGTATATACTCAACAATTCGATGGACTTGCTGAGGGCAGGAGTGTTTGGCGCGAAAGCCGAACTGATGGGGAATAATGAGAGGATCGCCATCCGTTGGAAACAGATGGTTCCGCATTCGAGAGAGTATGACTCTCACGAGAAGTTTAGACATTGCCTTGAGGAGGCTGATGGGTCTGTGATTAGCCGGGACGTTCAGAGGTTTGCCCGGCTTGGGAATGCCTATGACTGTCGCTTCTTTCCAAGCTTTTGGAAAGTAGCTATGGTCGAAGCAGGCATTGAAAATGATAGCTAACAAAGTAAGCATCTGTTGAGGTAGGTGCTTAAGTGCGTGGTTGGAAATTCCATCCGCACCCGGAGCCTTTTTGGACTTTTGATTTCTCATGAGAAGCAAGATTTCGTCATTAGAGACTGTGACAGGGTCGGCGGTGATGGGGAGAGAGTCTCTGCGAAGGACTTCGTCCTCCACCGCCTGGATGTGTGAGGGATCAGCAGGTTGCGTGCTGGGCGAGCATTGTGCGGCAATGCTGTCAGCGAAGCATTCGGCTTTCTCTTCGACTTCTTACTACTAATGTACTACTCTCTTCGAGTAGTGCCATCGGGACGAGTGAGAGGAGGAACGTGAGAGGCGGTGTCTACGCGTAAGGCTCGGGCCATGCTATAGTACGCTTGGTGGGACGGAGAGATATTCGCCATGAGATCGTTCATCTGAGCGTCTCGGAGTTCCGCGAGGCAAGACCTAACTTTACGTTGGAGCTGATTCACAGTTGTTCTATAGGCGGGCGTGGGATATTTCTTGGCTCTCCGGAGAGCCGCGTTCTTAGCTTTAATAAGATTGCTAACGGCTAAGGGAAATGCGGGTTTGCCTTGCTTAGCCACCTTTTCGTTGTCACTGATGGCTGAGTTGATAGCATCAGTGAGAGAATTTACTAATGAATCAATTTTATCCGGGCTATCTAATTGTTCGGGAGAGATCGCGAGTGGAGAGTTCGGGGCCTCTAAGGCTGAAACTAACGTATTTTTAAAGCCTTTCCAGTTGGTAAAGGTCTTAGGAGAGGTAACGTTATCGTTAGGCAGTCCTAGCACAAAGGAGACGGGGCGGTGGTCAGAACCTAGGTCATCGAGAGGTTCGATAGACCTGAGGTCGAGGTTCATTCGCTTGACTATTGCAAAATCGAGGATATCAGGAGAGTGGTTCGGGTTGTCGGGATAGTGGGTGGGAGTGATGGGGGAGATGACATCTAAGTCAAGTGAATTTGTGATGTCGAGGAGAGTGATACCGCTGGTGTTGGTTGATAGGCACGTCCAGTCAGTATGTTTGGAGTTAAAGTCTCCGAACATAATGACTGAATGGCCGAGAGCGAGAATGGCCTCAAAGTCGCTGCGGATTGGTCTGGTACCACTAGGTATGTAGACTGAAGCTATGATGATGGTCGGATGACCAGTCGTAGCCAATCTACACACAGTGGCTTCCATGTTGAGGAGAGGAGGGGTAGGGAGAGGGCAGCAATGGAATCCTCTTTTGTAATAAATAGCCGTGCCGCCGAAACCGTCGGAGTTGGGCCTGTCGTTACGAATAAACGCGTACTTAGGTATAGCGAATCCCCTGGAGCGGTTTGGAGTTAGCCACGTCTCTTGAAGAAGCAATAAGTCTGGCTCGTTGTTCTGAAGGAACAGTTTGAGCTCAGGAAGGTTAGTATTAAGGCTACGAACGTTAAAAGAAACTAGGGATAAGCCCTTGGGTTTGATACGACCGGACGCGGGATTTGCGGGTCTAGACATTATATTGCTTATTTACGAATTTATACAAAAAAATTAAATTTATAACGAACTTAGAAGCGAGTGATGTTCGGCTAACGCAAATAAACGCTCTTGAGGAGAGCGGGCGGCTCGCAGTTTGCGTGCGAGAACAGAAATTTCCGTAATGTCGACGTTTTGAATGACGTCGAACACGGTCTTCATGTCCTCAGCCAGCGACGACTGAGGTGAAGATGACAAAGCAGGACGCGGCCCTACAGAAGCTACGGGAGCTGGGATGGGTCGGGAAGGTGCAGGCGGGACAGCCGGACGCTGCCTCCAAGACAGAGCCGGAGTAGGCGTCTGCTGAACGGGCTTTGCTTCCGGGGGACCCCGGTTGCGCATCGGCGGGAAGTTAGCGGGAGTGAGCGGCGGCGCCGGTTTAGGCGCGACACTCTTGGCGGTGGAGCGCGGAGCGCGCGGGCAACACCTGTAGTTAGCTGTGTGACCGGACTGGCCACACAGCACACAGGCAGGGGGGGAAGTGGATTCGGGAGTGCGAGTGCACTCCTTCTTTATATGTGGATCCAGGCACTTAACGCACCTGGGGGGAGCTGAGCAGTTAGCCGCTGCGTGGCCGCAGAGCTGGCAGCGGTGGCACTGCCCAGGGTGACCGCGGGGGTTGGGATTCTCGACGGAGATATTTGAGAGTCCGCAAATTGTGCGAGCTTCTCTAAAGATCTCCCTCGAGTTGGGAGTATTAGACAAAATAACTAAAGCTATAGGATACCGCGCGCTTCGTAGGGATACCGCGCGCTTCGTAGCTTACGCATCTTTTTAACTACGCTCCTGTAATTCTCGTGAAATAAAATAGTCAAACTGTGGTTTTAGTGCTGAAACTTATATCAAAATTTAAAATATATTTATAGTTTTCTGAATTTATAATTTAAACATACATTAAGTGATTTGTTTTAGTGTTAGAACTGTGAAGAGTAAATTTCAAAAACCGTTGTAAAGCAGCGTTTGCGTAAGCGTAATTGTCTGCTGTCATTGACCTCTCGGCCACTACTTACACTAAATAACTGTTAGCGACTTTGTATCGTGTAACAACGATTTAAGGCATAATGTCGAAGTGTGCTGCGTGTGGTAAATTTATTTCTGCAACTGAGGGAGTTAAGTGTACAAAGTGTTGTAGCTTATTTGAGAAAGCGTTCGTGCAGATAAGTTGGACCTCAAAGGTCCCACCTAGCTGGGTCTGTCCTTTATGTACATCAAAGCAGCCACGAAAAGACAACACGGAGACTCCTGTAAAGGGGGCCCTTACCACTTCACCACCAGACGTTCGCAGTGATAGTGGAGAAGTCAAGCCTGGGCTGACCTACGAAATGTCACTGATTCGACAGGAAATGGGAGGGATGCGGCTGGAGATGGCTGAATTCTCAAAAAAAGTCGAGTCGATGCTATCTCTTCTTGGCGCGGTTAACGAGCGTCTCGCCGACTTTGAGAGCCGAGTTTCCACCTTGGAAGATGGAATAGGTTTGCGGTTTGCTGAAATAGAGGACCGCATAACAACTTTAGAAAAGCGAGAAGAGACATCTAACTCGTCCGACAACGTCAGTGAACTTTGTTATACGGTGGAACAGTTAAAGTTAGAATTAAATGATCGAGATCAAGAGTCCCTGATGTCAGATGTCGAGATCACTGGGCTGCCGGAGACGAGTGGAGAGAACCCTTTACATCTCGTTCAGTTGATTGCTGGCAAGCTGGCATTACAGTTGGAAGCGCGGGACGTGGTGTTTGCGGAACGGGTAGGAGCACGACGAGAACCGGATGGTGGTGCTGCTGACGGAGCGCCGCGAGTTCTGGCCGTGAGGTTAGCGCGTCGCGACCTGCGAGACAAACTGCTGCCTGAAGCACGGGTGCGTCGCTTGATCGACACAGACGGCTTTGGACTGCAGGGGGCGCCGCGACGTTTTTACATCAATGAAAGGTTGACCCGAACTAACCGGCGGCTTTTTGGTAAAGCTCGCCAGGTTGCTAAAGCCCGGGGTTGGAGGTACATCTGGACGAGAGGGGGCCGAATCTATGCTCGTCGTACACAAGACACTGAGACACATCGGATACGCACGGAGCTAGATATGACTAAGGTTTTTGGTACCAAACAAATTTGATTCAGATTGTACATAAGCAATATGTAATATTAATTTTAACTGTAATTGATTCTAAATTTCGTGATTATAATAGTACTTGTGCCCTTCGCTTGCGCTGTAGTATAAATTGTTATTTTGTCTTTGCTCACCCAACTAAGTTTGCTTATAATGATATGAACATTTATTATTATTGTATTTATCTTATTATTACTATTTATTTATTACATCGTTATATAATGTTAATACCTACTTACTGCCTCACAGAATGTATACGCTTTCTTCTTTGCTATAATTGTTGCCAACCATATGCACATAAACTATACACTAATTTCACCTATGCACTATACACAAATAAACCAAAACATATATCTTTTCATAGTTGTATTGGATACTACAAACATAGGTCTTTCTTAGTTTTTAATGACTTCTAAAAGGAAATTAGTACGAATTGGTCTTTTAAATCCTTGTTCATTAGGAACTAAACACGAAGAACTAATCACGGCTGTAGAAAAGCACGATTTGGACATTCTTTCGTTGAATGAAACTTGGCTGCGTGAGAGCGAAGAGGGTCGTGCGCCCGCGCTACCTGGTTACAGACTGCGGCATCTCCCGCGTCCTCGCGGCTCGGGGCGCTCACGCGGCGGCGGAGTGGGATTTTACGTGCGCCGCGGACTCACAGTGCGAGTATGTGCGCATCCCCCCGCGCTTCCCGTTGAACAAATGTGGATTAGCCTGTCGTGCGCGGGAATAAGGTTTATTGTGGGTACAGCTTATCGTCCAGCATGGGTTGAGGTTGACGTGTTTTTCGATGCATTAACAGACTCGATTTGCTCTTTGTCTTCGCGCGCGGATTACATAATACTAACTGGCGATTTTAATATTGATATGCTGACGGATAGAGAATCTATCAAGGTCAATAATTTCTTAAATTCAATGAAGTTAACTCAATATGTAGGTTCTCCCACCCATTTTACAAGTCATAGTGCTACTTTAATAGACTTATTTTGTAGCAACGCATCAGTGGTAAACACAATTGTTGACTATATTCCCACCCTTAGTAACCACGCTATAGTCATTGGCGAATTATCGGTGAAAAAACCGAAACCTTCGGTTCGTCGTATTGAAATTCGTGCATAAAAAAATATTGATCCCGTAGTTTTTAATGACGACTTATCGAAAATTAACTGGAATAGTCTGTCATCTTTTACGGAAGTTGATAAAATCTTACATGCATTTTATGAAACACTTTTACCAATTTTCGAAAGACACGCTCCACTAAAACAGATCATTGTTAAGGAGATTCGATGCCCCTGGATAATACCAACGATCAGGGAAATCATGAAACTGCGCGATCGTGCCCATGACGTAGCCCGCCGGTCAGGTCTTAGGCAGGATAAAGATTATTACAAGGAGCTAAAAAAAATTGTCACCGTAGCGCTTTATGCTGAAAAGAAAGCATACTTTAATAGTTATGTAAATAATAAAATACACGCACCGAAAGCCCTCTGGAATAATCTTAAGCGAACAATTAGCTTTACGTCTTCACAGCACTAACTACCAGATTATTTAAGAGATCCTAACAAAATAAATCAGAGCTTCCTTGCAGTCCCAGGTAACAGTCACGTTCCTCTTTCTCTTTTAACATATTTCGAGTTCCACCGACACGGGACTTCGGAGTTCGCCTTCAAACCTGTCGACGATTCTTGTGTGCTTAAAATCATCAAGTCTTTGAAGTCAAACGCTGTGGGGGCGGACGCGTTCACTCTTAATATGTTACTGCTCACACTACCAGAGTCCATAAGCACCATAACTGCTATCATAAACCGCTCACTCGAAACCGGTGTTTTTCCCGGCGCTTGGAAGACGGCGATGGTGATGGCACTACCCAAGAAGCAGAATGCGGCTGAACTCAAGGACCTACGCCCCATTAGTGTACTTCCTTGTGTTTCGAAGGTTCTAGAGCGAGTAGTACACATTCAGCTGAGTGCTTACTTGGAAGACAACAGTATACTGCCTGTTTTCCAATCTGGCTTCAGAAAGTCACACAGCACCATCACAACATTACTCGACATAACAGACAACATCTTATCCGCACAGGATAGAGGACAGGGGACGATGATGGTCTTGCTGGATTGCTCGAGAGCCTTTGATTCAATAAATATTCCACTTTTACTGTCCAAAATGACCTTCTACGGCTTCGACACAATTACAGTCAAATGGTTCTCTAGTTATCTCTGCAATCGATCCCAGATAGTCCGGCTGCTTGGCAGTGATGGTGCTTACCAATTTTCTGCTTGCTCCTCAATCACTAGAGGTGTACCACAGGGTTCTATATTAGGACCCTTGTTGTTCACGTTGTATACTGCGGATATCTGCTCAGCTATTTATCATTGCAGTTATCACATGTACGCCGACGACACACAACTATATGTATCGTTTGATCCCAAGAATACCAAAACAGCAGTGGATCAGCTTAACGATGATTTGTCTAGGATTGCTGCTTGGTCAGAAGCAAACACTATACTTCTAAACCCTAAAAAGACGAAGCTCATGGTATTTGGATCTCCAAACCAAATTGCATCGATTTCTTCCTTTAATCCAGTGGTGTCTATAAGGGGTGAGCAGGTAGAACGCGTTATGTTGGCTCGAAATCTGGGCATACTGATGGACGATCAGCTTCGTTTTGAGGGTCACGTATTAGAGGTGGTCCAAAATTGTTTTTATAGGCTTCACATTTTGTACCGAATTCGCGACTTTCTTAGCGTGGACCTGCGTGTGCGGCTATGTGATGCATTAGTTTTGTCCAAATTAAGTTATGGCAGCCTGGTGTATGGCCCACGTCTGCTTGCACGCACGGACCGAATTATTCAGCGTGTACAAAACGCATGTGCACGCTATTGCTTCGGTGCGCCTCCACGTTCACACATCACACCATTCCTCAATTCGGCCGGCATACTTAAAATGACGCTTCGCCGAGAACTGCACCTTGCTACTTTGTTGTTTGGCCTGGAAAAAATTGGGCGTCCGAGATACCTCCTCGACAAACTGGAATGGCGGGCCAAGAACAGAGGGTGCCGTATATTAAGTCGACCATTAAATATGCCCTGGCATCGTACATCTGCCTTTCGTGGAAGCTTTAGATACTCGGCCACTAAATGTTGGAACAATATACCACCCCCCCTTCGCAAACTAGGAACTATATCATCCTTTAAAACGAAACTTAAAAAATATTTACTTGAATATCAAACAATGATACCTAGTGGGGTGCGCGTTGTTCCAACATACCAGTGACGGGTATCAAGTAGGTGCAAGCTATATTATTATTATTTATTTGTTTAATTATTAAATGTATGTAGTGCAGAGAATATATATTAGTTAAAATAAATTTACACTATTTTATTTAATATTTGTATTAAGCGTTTATATTTGTAATTTATGATAATTTTAATTTGTTTATAGTGAGAATATGTTATAGTCTGCTACAGCTACGCAAGTGCGCATACGTACCGGTCCACAAGGGCACATCTGAAAATCAGCGCTGTGGCATGCCCGCAGCACATGCTGAGATGTGTCCTGTTTGACAAATATACTACAGCGCAACATATTGTTCTATGTATTTCTAACAATTATTGTTTTATTTCCGATCAGTTGTCATAATTGCTTTTTAATTCTGGTGTATTATTATTATTATTTTCTATCTCTTTTCTGTGTGTTTATATTTTAGATTGCATTTTTTTTTTTCTTTTTGTATTTCTGTATTTCTGGTCTTGGTCATTGTTTTATGTTAAAAATCTGTACTTTACTGTGTGTGTCTAAGTGCTTTTATTGTTATATTTTGTTGCTGTAGTAATTTGTGAAATAAATGAGTTTGAGTTTGAGTTTGAGTTTGAGCTAACGGAAAGCGCCTACCGCGGTTAGAGTGCATCTTGTGCACTGCTTCAGCCGGGAAGCCCTGAGACTTAAGGTCCTCGAGAATGTCTTCATTACTGAGTTCAAACGGGACGCCCCGTAGTACTGCGCGGGTCTTACGCTCCTCCGGGAGGGCGTAGGTGTGATACGTGAATTGATTGATCGACAGAAGCCTAGTGAAAGACCGGAAGTCGTCGACGGTCGCAACCTGAATTTTGATTGATTCGCCAGCGTTGGCGGCTTTTAAGTAATTAATTTTGTGCTCTCTGCACAAGTTAGAAACCGCGGTCCAGCGCGCTTTTTCACGGAGGAAGACGGGCGGAGGGAGCTGAGGCTTCGGTGGGACGGGAGCGCAGCGCGACGCTGGCTTCGAAGGGACCGACGGAGACGCGGTCACTTCGAGTGACATGAGCGGCGCGGGGTTGGGTGTAGAAGACACCGGGGTTGGCTCGGGTCGAGCCAATCGGGGGGACGAGCGCGAGGATGAGACCGACGCGCAGTCCATATCGGATGGAACGGGAGACGCGGGAGAGATGTAGACCTGGACTGGGTCTGGACGTTGGAGGCCTGAGGGGCCGGGGTTGAGGCCTGGGGGGCCGGGGACGCGATTGATGCCTGCAAGGCCTGCGTTAGGATGTCTTTTGGGATGGAGACGCCTGCCGCAGCAAGCGCCTGGGTGAACGCGTTAATAACGCTTAGCGGATCCATTAGGGAGGGTTGGGACAGTAATATGTATAAATATAAGTATAATAAAAGATGCCTAGTTCCTAAAAACCTAGCAAAATCCTAGCGGCTAACCTCCCTACCAACGGTAGGGGGGCTGGGGAGGAAAACTTAAAACTAACCGTAGTACGCCGAAGGCCGCTACCTAGAAACCTAAAAAAGGGTTTCCTTCCAAAGGGTACGCAGGTAAAGAGTTGACCGCGTTAGGGTCAACCTTTACCGACAGAAAGGACAAATAACACGAAAACACACAGATATGATAAAAATAAATATGAAAATAGTAGAAAATAAGTGTAATAGAGAAGAGAAATAAAATAAAAATAATAAAAGGACTGGTTCAATACAAATTCGTTGTCACCGCTACCTGGAAACCTAAAAAGGGTACGCAGGTAAAGAGTTGACCGCGTTAGGGTCAACCTTTACCGACAGAAAAGACAAATACACACGAAAACACACAGATATAATGAAATAAATATGAAAATAGGAGAAAAATAAATAAAATGGAGAAGAGAAATAAAATAAAAATAAAAGGACTGGTTCAGTACAAATTCGTTGTCACCGTTAAGTATCCTTTGTACTGAAACCAGACTACTTACGCTGGGCACAACACTGCTCTCAGCACAAGCCCAACACAACTTAGCACAGCACTTTGAAGACTAAGGGGCTTAGTCGCAAAGAAAAAATCGCACTTCGATAGCACTCAGAGGGAGTAGAAAAACCTTGAAAACCGTAGCACGGAACCAACACGCTAAACTGTGACGTCAGTAGACTGAGCGCCACGGAATATCGGGAAGGGACCGATCAACGGAGAACGGGGTCTTGCACGTCCGCACCGCGTGGCGATCGGAGCGAGAATGCAGCCAGCGCCCTCCTCATCTGTATTAGATGGAAGTGAGCGACCCGTCACCCGACGCTACCGTAAGAAGACGTACTTTTATGACAATGACGCTTTACACATAAATCGGGACAAAGAACTCGACCGATAAACGCATTATTATATACACGTCTTATTAAATATAATAGAATAAGCCTGTAAATGAGGGGATTTCTCCCAGGGGATTTAATCTTCCAAATAGTCGGATAGTTTAGCACACAACTTTTGTTTAGAAGTTTCTCTGAATTTTCAGTAAGACCTTGGATATCTCAGGACCACATTATATAAGCGTACACATTGACCCATGAATGGCATGTATCTGTGATACCATCGCCACATACCTACTATTTTATTTCTTCACATAACGTAATTTATAATTACCTCTTTCATCATTAAAGTACACTAGCTCATTAATTAATGGTTGTGGTTAAAAAAATTCTCTCCATATTAAATATAATAATATGCATATAGTAAAACTAAAATATATGTAAATAAAATCAAAAATTTGGTTGTTGATAGAATTTCATGGCTGCGGAGATACCTACCTACTGTAGCTCAACTGATATTTCCTTATTTTTTTATTTTTTATTCTTGTATTGTGTAACTTTATATTCTTCTTGCTCCGTGGCAATGAAATGTCCTTCTATTTTTCTTTCTTTTCGTTCTTTAAATCAAGGCAATATACCGAGCTAAATTAGATTCTGTTACTGGACAAAAAATGTTCTAAAGTTGGTTAGTAATATGGTTGAACATTGAGGATCCCGACCGCTTTAGATTTTGTTGCCTAGGTTGGGATAATATTTATAACTCAGGAGTTGGATAAGCTTTATTGAACAGCAATTACTGGAATAAAGACAAATCTATAGCCTACGTTCGGCGAGATAATAATCTCAAACACAATAATTTATTAAATAAATAAATAAATAAATGAGGTTGATTTTGTAATCCCACTAGAACCAGAAGAACCTGCATGAAACTCAGCTGGTGACAGTTGAATTTCTGCCTTACTGTCCTACAAGAAAAAATTATGAGGCAAAATTATATGAAAATCAAATGGCGAAGATGGAGTCATCTTTATCGATAATTTAAAACAAACCGCTTAACAAATTTATTTTTAGGAAGCCTTAATAATGTAAGATAAATTTTATCTACATTTTTCAATTTTGGATGCTTGCAGTAGACTGGTTTGATTGGATGCTTGCAGTGGACTGGTTTGATTGAATGCTTGCAGTGGTCTGGTTTGATTGGATGCTTGCAGTGGACTGGTTTGATTGGATGCTTGCAGTGGACTGGTTTGCTTGGATGCTTGCAGTGGACTGGTTTGATTGGATGCTTGCAGTGGACTGGTTTGATTGGATGCTTGCAGTGGACTGGTTTGCTTGGATGCTTGCAGTGGACTGGTTTGCTTGGATGCTTGCAGTGGACTGGTGTGATTGGATGCTTGCAGTGGACTGGTTTGCTTGGATGCTTGCAGTGGACTGGTTTGATTGGATGCTTGCAGTAGACTGGTTTGATTGGATGCTTGCAGTGGACTGGTTTGCTTGGATGCTTGAAGTGGACTGGTTTGATTGGATGCTTGCAGTAGACTGGTTTGATTGAATGCTTGCAGTAGACCGGTTTGATTGAATGCTTGCAGTAGACTGGTTTTATTGGATGCTTGCAGTGGACTGGTTTGCTTGGATGCTTGCAGTAGACTGGTTTGATTGAATGCTTGCAGTAGACCGGTTTGATTGAATGCTTGCAGTAGACTGGTTTTATTGGATGCTTGCAGTAGACTGGTTTGATTGAATGCTTGCAGTAGACCGGTTTGATTGAATGCTTGCAGTAGACTGGTTTGATTGAATGCTTGCAGTGGACTGGTTTGCTTGGATGCTTGCAGTGGACTGGTTTGATTGGATGCTTGCAGTGGACCGGTTTGATTGGATGCTTGCAGTAGACTGGTTTGATTGGATGCTTGCAGTAGACTGGTTTGATTGGATGCTTGCAGTGGACTGGTTTGCTTGGATGCTTGCAGTGGACTGGTTTTATTGGATGCTTGCAGTAGACTGGTTTGCTCGGATGCTTGCAGTGGACTGGTTTGATTGGATGCTTGCAGTGGACTGGTTTGCTTGGATGCTTGCAGTGGACTGGTTTGATTGGATGCTTGCAGTGGACCGGTTTGATTGGATGCTTGCAGTAGACTGGTTTGATTGGATGCTTGCAGTAGACTGGTTTGATTGGATGCTTGCAGTGGACTGGTTTGCTTGGATGCTTGCAGTGGACTGGTTTTATTGGATGCTTGCAGTAGACTGGTTTGCTCGGATGCTTGCAGTGGACTGGTTTGATTGGATGCTTGCAGTGGACTGGTTTGCTTGGATGCTTGCAGTGGACTGGTTTGATTGGATGCTTGCAGTAGACTGGTTTTCTAAGAAGTCGCATTCTATTCGAATTAAATTTTGAAGTTTCAGAATTAGTGCATTCTTGCACATTCTAGTCTTGCCAGCCAGGAATCTTCAGTGAGTTCCTATTAGTAGTAGCGCTACTGTTGCTATTAACAGTTGAGATTTATATTTTCATGAAATATAGTTAAGAGAATCGTGTGTGAGCAGGCTTAGTCTGTTAGGCAGCTTTTATGACTGTCATTAAGAAATGGATTGACATGATTGTCAACGAAGGTAAACAAAACAATATAAATATTTTGCAAAATGTAAATACAATTAAAAACGAAGGATCAAACGTAAAACGTAAGTGTCACAGCCGTTATATAGTAAAGGTAAATAATTCGCAATTTTGCGCTAAATAGTCAATTGAATGTGGATGGGCTCAAAGGGGTGTGGAATTAGTTTTGTGGCCAAAACACATGTTGAACAAAACTTTGCGGCGCTCGTTATAAAAAAGTTAGGTTTTTACTTAAGTTGTAAGAATGTTTTCTTTAGTTTCATGTTCTTTAGATGATTTTATCTTGAAATTAATCAGATGGGAGACATTGTCGAAAAACTGCTTTCAGGTTTAAACTGTAATTTGTTCGTTTTATTCAGATATTTTGCTTCGTTACTTCAATTGCGAATTTTTGACTCCTTGCAAAAGTTTATTTAACTTTTTTAGCAAAAAGCGTTTCGTTGATTAAACTTTTATTCATGAATACAATACTGGTGCAGGTAAATCGAAAGTTACTTTTTGACACCGTTTGGATGCGAAATTTTTAACGATCGAGTCGACGAGAAATTACTAGAATAACCAATTTACTAATCCAACTCAAATTTATGATTAAAAATAAAATCGATTTTTTTAATAATGTTTAACTTAGTATGTAAGCATTTTATGTTATCGTAAAGAGCAATAAAGAATTTTCATTCATTCATTTAACAAAATAACTATATTTTACCAAACATTAGTACCTACCGCCGAACAACTATGCCATTATTTGATCGAATTATCTTTCCAAAAATTTCGAAATGTACTTATACTTACTTATAAAAGGAGATAAATTTGCAATTTTTATCCTAAATATAATCACCCTAACATACTGGGGTGGTAATATTAATCGCAAAGATAGAGATGTCACATGGAATAAAAGAATTGAGGAATAAAAGAGCCTCACAATTTACAGAGCACTCCGTATGATTCCCTTGGGCTTCCTGGGGTTATGTTTGCGAACACTATCCTTTCTATAAAGTGTTGTTTTGTTATATATTAGGTCTTTACCTATGAAATTGCCGTTTTTCACGAAATAAATGAAGCGTAATTTTTTTATATATTTTTTATTTCTATTAATCAAAATAATCACCCATGCAATCAATGCATCTTTGCCTACGCATTGGTAGCTTATTGATGCCTTTCTTGAAGAAATCAGCTGGACGGGAGGCAACAAATTCTTCAAAGGCATTTTGTACTGCCTCTCGGGTATTGAATTTTTTTCCCGCCAAGAAGTTATCCAAATTCTGGAAAAAGTAGAAGTCTGTAGGCGCAAGGTCTGGTGAGTACGGCGGATGACGGAGAACTTCCAACCCCAACTCTTGTAGCTTGGAGACCGTCTGCTGTGCAGTATGAGGTCGTGCGTTGTCGTGCAGGAGCAGTGGAGCCGAACGATTGACCAAAGCTGGTTGGAGACGTGCGAGCTTCTCCATCATTGTGTTCAGTTCTTCACAGTACACATCTGCAGTAATGCTTGTCCCGTTTGGCAAGAAACTGTGATGAATTACACCCGCGTTAGACCACCAAACAGTGACCATCACTTTTCTAGGGGTAAGTTTTCGTTTAGGGCATTGTTGGGGTGCTGAACCAGGGTCCAACCAACTTGCTGAGCGCTTACGATTGTCAAACAGGATCCATTTCTCGTCACAAGTAACAATGCGGTTCAGAATTCCTTCATTTGTATGCCTGCTGAGCAGTGCAAGGCACGTCTCCACGCGTACTTCGCGCTGGCGGTCATTGAGTTCGTGGGTTACCCACTTGTCAAGCTTTTTTACCTTGCCAATTTGACGCAAATGGACCAATATTGTTTTGATGCTAACGTCGAAAGCTGCTGCTAATTCAGCCGTGGATTGAGTTTCATCAGCTTCCACAATTGCCTTTAATTCGTCATTGTCGACCAAAGTTTTCGGACGACCACGGGGTTAATTTTTCAGGTCATTTCCAGAACGGAAGCGGGTAAACCAATAATGGGTGGTGCGTTCGTTTGTAGTGTTCGCTCCGTAAACGTCGTTGATGTTGCGTGCCGCTTGTGCCGCTTTGCTGCCACGACGGTACTCATACTCCATAATTACTCGAATTTTTAACTTATCCATGATGACGAAAAATGTTCGAATGCGTTGAAAACAAAACACTAACTATTTACAATAAACAAATGACGATTTTAGAAAAAGAATTCCATGTTTGTCAAATAAAATTAATTTGAAATTAGAATGATCAGTCAAAAAAAAAAATATTTTGATTTGAAATGGCCAGTACGGCAAAACGGCAGTTTCATAGGTAAAGACCTATTATATATATGTTTTTTTTTTGAGAATTATATAAAAGTATTATTGAGTTTCAAATGGTTTTTACAATAATTATTAATTTGACAATAAAACATCTGTGTTCAAATATTGTTACTCTAGTCTACTACATAAAGATTCTATTTCTTAAAATTTTCCTAAAGTATTCACGATTCATTATATTAAATAGTTTTCGATTTTACAAATTTTTTTAGTAGTTAATTCAAATGTATTGCTGGCACTGGCCTGTATACAGGGTGATTTATTTAGATGGGTCAGCATGGGAAAGTCGTAACAATAAGATATAGAGATATTTTTGTTTAGGAGCTATATCGTAAAATGAACAGTTAAGAAAAACTATGTTTACAGCACACGACCAGAAAATCGAATCCCTTAATTAAAAAAAAAATAAAGTAATAGCAAATAAATTCTTTTTTTTTTTTTTAATAAATGGCAATTTATCGTCCATGACTATTGCCTGCGGTGGATTTGCTAGCTTTACATATAACGTCGCAATAATATCTTAGATATATGAGTGTCTAAACGTTCAGAGAAATCGGCTTCGTAAATATAAAATTTTAAATAACAACACCTTTAGCAGTCACAGCACCTTACCACTGCTTTACCGAAACTCTCTGATTTATTTATTGACTAAATATTTTAAATAATAGCCATTTTCTTTAATACAATATTCATTCTCGCTCCGATCGCCACGCGGTGCGGACGTGCAAGACCCAGTTCTCCGTTGATCGGTCCCTTCCCGCCATTCCGTGGCGCTCAGTCTACTGACGTCACAGTCTAGCGTGTTGGTTCCGTGCTACGGTTTGCAAGGTTTTTCTACTCCGTCTGAGTGCTTTCGAAGTGCGATTTTTCTTTGCGACTAAGCCCCTTAGTCTTCAAAGTGCTGTGCTAAGTAGTGTTGTGCTTGTGCTGAGTGCAGTGTTGTGCCCAGCGTAAGTAGTCTGGTTTCAGTGCAAAGGCTACTTAACGGTGACAACGAATTTGTACTGAACCAGTCCTTTTTATTTTTATTTATTTCTCTTCTCTATTTTATTTATTTTTCTCCTATTTTCATATTTATTTTATCATATTTGTGTGTTTTCGTGTGTATTTGTCATTTCTGTCGGTAAAGGTTGACCCTAACGCGGTCAACTCTTTACCTGCGTACCCTTTTTTAGGTTTCTAGGTAGCGGCCTTCGGCGTACTACGGTTAGTTTTAAGTTATTCTCCCCAGCCCCCCTACCGCTGGTAGGGAGGTTTGCCGCTAGGGTTCGCTAGGTTTTTATTTAGGAATCCTAGGCATTTGTTTTATATTATAGGCATACATTATATATTTATATATAACATATTGTAATTCCAAGTCCTCCAATGGACCTTGTTAATATTCTTAAGTCGTTCGCCCAGGCGCTCGCTGCGTCCGGCGTAAGCATACCCGCCGACGCACTAACGCAGGCCTTACAGGCATCTATTGCGTCCCCGGCCCTTCAGGCCTCAACCCCGGCCCCTCAGGCCTCTAATGTCCAGACCCCTCAGGTCTATAGCTCTCCCGCGTCTCCCGTTCCATCCGATATGGAATGCGCGTCGGTCTCATCCTCGCGCTCATCTCGCAGGAAGCGTACCTCTCCCGGGAGCGATTCAGACTCCGCCGCGTCCGAAGCTTCGTCGGTCGCCGCCACCTTAACCGGTTCTCCTGAGCCCGCGTTTCAGTTAGTTGCCAAACGCTCTAAGAAGCGTTCGAAAAAAGCCGCGGTGTCTTCAACACCTGAGCCAACCCCGGTGTCTTCAACACCAGCCCCCGCGCCGTTAAAATCGCTCGAAGTAACCGCGTCTCCGTCGGTCACATCGAAGCCAGCGACGCGCTGCGCTCCCGTCCCGCCGAAGCCTCAGCTCCCTCCGCCCGTCTTCCTGCGTGAAAAAGCGCGCTGGACCGCGGTTTCAAACTTGTGCAAAGTGCACAAAATTAATTACCTAAAAGCCGCCAACGCTGGCGATACAATCAAAATCCAAGTAGCGACCGTCGACGACTTCCGCGCGTTTACCAGGTTACTCGGATTAAACCAAATCGCGTATCACACCTACGCCCTCCCGGAGGAGCGTAAGATCCGCGCAGTACTACGGGGCGTCCCGTTCGAACTCAGCAACGAAGATATTCTCGATGACCTTAAGTCTCAGGGTTTCCCGGTCACAGCAGTGCACAAGATGCACTCCAACCGCGGTAGGCGTTTTCCCTTAGCGTTAGTAATCCTGTCGAATACTCCCAACTCGAGGGAGATCTTTAGAGAGGCTCGCACAATTTGCGGACTCTCAAATATCTCCGTCGAGCGTCCCAACCCCCGTGGTCACCCTGGGCAGTGCCACCGCTGCCAGCTCTATGGCCACGCAGCGGCTAACTGTTCAGCTCCCCCCAGGTGCGTAAAGTGCCTGGAATCCTCACTTCACTAAGGAGTGCACTCGCACTCCCGAATCCACTTCCCCCCCTGCCTGTGTGCTGTGCGGCCAGTCCGGCCACACAGCTAACTACAGGGGTTGCCCGCGCGCTCCGCGCTCCACCACCAAGAGGGTCGCGCCTAAACCCGCACCGCATCGCGTATCACACCTACGCCCTCCCGGAGGAGCGTAAGATCCGCGCAGTACTACGGGGCGTCCCGTTCGAACTCAGCAACGAAGAAATTCTCGAGGACCTTAAGTCTCAGGGTTTCCCGGTCACAGCAGTGCACAAGATGCACTCTAACCGCGGCAGGCGTTTTCCGTTAGCGCTAGTAATCCTGTCCAATACTCCCGACTCGAAGGAGATTTTCAAAGAGGCTCGCACAATCTGCGGTCTCTCGAACATCTCCGTCGAGCGTCCCAACCCCCGTGGTCACCCTGGGCAGTGCCACCGCTGCCAGCTATATGGCCACGCAGCGGCTAACTGTTCAGCTCCCCCCAGGTGCGTAAAGTGCCTGGTTCCTCACTTCACTAAGGAGTGCACTCGCACTCCCGAATCCACTTCCCCCCCTGCCTGTGTGCTGTGCGGCCAGTCCGGCCACACAGCAAACTACAGGGGTTACCCGCGCGCTCCGCGCTCCACCACCAAGAGGGTCGCGCCTAAACCGGCGCCGCCACTCACTCCTGCCAACTTCCCGCCGCTGCGCAACCGGGGTCCCCCGGAAGCAAAGCCCGTTCAGCCGACGCCTACTCCGGCTCTGTCTTGGAGGCAGCGTCCGGCCGTCCCGCCTGCACCTTCCCGACCCATCCCAGCTCCCGTAGCTCCCGTAGGGCCGCGTCCTTCTCCGTCATCCGCACCTCAGTCGTCGTTGGCTGAGGACATGAAGACCGTATTCGACGTTATTCAAAACGTCGATATTAACGAAATTTCCGTGCTCGCACGCAAACTGCGAGCCGCCCGCTGTCCTCAAGAGCGTTTATTTGCTTTAGCCGAGCATCACTCGCTCCTAAGTTCGTTGTTAATTCTTTTATAATTTATAAATTCGTAAATAATAAATTATAATGTCTAGACCCGCGAATCCCGCGTCCAGTCGTATTAAACCCAAGGGCTTATCCCTAGTATCTTTTAACGCTCGTAGCCTTAACACCAACCTTCCCGAAATCAAACTGTTCCTTCAGAACAAAGAACCTGACTTATTCCTTCTCCAGGAGACATGGCTTACTCCAAACCGCTCCAGGGGATTCGCTATACCTAAGTACGCGTTTATTCGTAACGATAGGCCCAACTCCGACGGTTTCGGCGGCACCGCTATATATTTCAAAAGAGGCTTCCACTGCTGTCCTCTCCCTACTCCTCCTCTCCTCAACATGGAAGCCAGTGTGTGTAGATTGGCTATGACTGGTCATCCGACCATCATCATAGCTTCAATCTACATACCTAGTGGTACCAGACCAATCCGCAGCGACTTTGAGGCCATTCTCGCCCTCGGCCATTCAGTCATTATGTTCGGAGACTTTAACTCCAAACATACTGACTGGACGTGCCTATCGACTAACACCAGCGGTATCGCTCTCCTCGACATCACTAACTCCCTTGACCTAGACGTCATATCCCCCATCACTCCCACTCACTATCCCAACAACCCGTCCTACTCTCCTGACATCCTCGACTTTGCAATTATCAAGCGAATCAATCTTGATCTAAGGTCTATCGAACCGCTCGATGACCTAGGCTCCGACCATCGCCCCGTTTCCCTCGTGCTAGGACCGCCGAACGATAACGCCTCATCTCCTAAGACCTTTACCAACTATCAGCCTTAGAGGCTCCGAACTCTCCACTTGCGATCTCTCCCGAACAATTAGATAGCCCGGATAAAATCGATTCATTAGTAAATTCTCTCACTGATGCTATCAACTCAGCCATCAGTGACAACGAAAAGGTTGCCAAGCAAGGCAAACCCACGCTTCCCTTAGCCTTTAGCAATCTTATTAAAGCTAAAAACGCGGCTCTCCGGAGAGCCAAGAAATATCCCACGCCCGCCTATAGAACAGCTGCGAATCAGCTTCAACGTAAAGTTAGGTCTTGCCTCGCGGAACTCCGAGACGCTCAGATGAACGATCTCATGGCGAATATCTCTCCGTCCCACCAAGCGTACTATAGCATGGCCCGAGCCTTACGCGTAGACACCGTCTCTCACGTTCCTCCTCTCACTCGTCCCGATGGCACTACTGCCTTCGAAGTCGAAGAGAAAGCCGAATGCTTCGCCGACAGCATTGCCGCACAATGCTCGCCCAGCACGCAACCTGCTTATCCCTCACACATCCAGGCGGTGGAGGACGAAGTCCTTCGCAGAGACTCTCTCCCCATCACCGCCGACCCTGTCACAGTCTCTAATGACGAAATCTTGCTTCTCATTAGAAATCAAAAGTCCAAAAAGGCTCCGGGTGCGGATGGAATTTCCAACCACGCACTTAAGCACCTACCTCAACAGATGCTTACCTTGTTAGCTATCATTTTCAATGCCTGCTTCGACCATAGCTACTTTCCAAAAGCTTGGAAAGAAGCGACAGTCATAGGCATTCCCAAGCCGGGCAAACCTCTGAACGTCCCGGCTAATCACAGACCCATCAGCCTCCTCAAGGCAATGTCTAAACTTCTCGAGAGAGTCATACTCTCTCGAATGCGGAACCATCTGTTTCCAACGGATGGCGATCCTCTCATTATTCCCCATCAGTTCGGCTTTCGCGCTAAACACTCCTGCCCTCAGCAATTCCACCGAATCGTCGAGTACATACTTGACGGTTTCTATCCGCGTCGTTATAAAACAGTCGCGGTTTTCTTTGACGTAGCCAAGGCTTTCGATAAAGTCTGGCACAGCGGTCTCGTTTATAAACTCTACAAGATAGGCTTACCGGATCGCCTAGTCAGGTTAATAGCGTCGTTTCTCAAAGACCGCACGTTTCGTTTCAAACATGAAGACACGCTCTCCGCGCCTCGTCCCATAAAGGCTGGAGTCCCTCAAGGCTCAGTCCTCGCCCCTCTGCTGTACACCGTGTACACCAACGACATTCCCATCCCGCCGAAAGGCGTCGAACTTGCCCTCTTTGCTGACGACACCGCACTCTATACCAGGGGCCACAGTGTTCGGCACCTTGTAACCAGACTCCAAAGGGCCGTAAACGCCCTTGGTGCATGGTTTCAAGAATGGCGCATCGATGTGAACCCTGAAAAGAGTTCTGCGATGCGCTTCGACCACAAACGCCGTCGTCCCGATGGCGATCCCCACGTTCGAAAGTTAGGCATTCCCATCCCCTGGAAGCGCAGTACTAAATACTTAGGCGTCACATTAGATCCGACGCTTTCTTTCAAGCCACACGTCGAAAGAGTTTCGAAACTCGCTCGTCACTATTTAGTCCGCCTAAATAGCATGTTAGGTAGAAAAAGTAAAATGTCCTTCAGAAACAAACGTACACTTTACAAGGTCTGCGTTAGACCCGTCATGACGTATGCCTCGCCAATCTTTGCCCACGCCAAACCCTCCCTCCTGCACAAACTGCAGGTAGTTCAAAACCTCTTTTGCCGCCGGGCCACAAACGCACCGTGGTACGTGCGTAACGCGGACTTGCATAGAGATCTTGAACTGCCTACAGTACAACAATATCTCAAAACACTCTCTGAAGCGTTCTTCAAACGCTCCGAAACCCATCCCAATCCTCTAGTTCGTGATTCTGTCTCATATACTACTCCTGTGTTAGACTCGAAGTTCAAAGTCGCTAGGCCTAGAAATGCGCAAGCGTACTTATCCACCAGACTGTCACGCGATCTCGAGGCCCTTCTGGCCGCAAATTCTAATTCTAACGTAAATTCTAATCCTAACGTAAACCCTAATTCTAACGTAAATGCGAGTTAATTCAATTTTATTTTGCAATTTTTTAATTTTTGTTTTAATTTTTGATTTCATTTTGAGCACCTTCAGTGCTACGTATTCACCTTCAGTGCTTTGAGCACCTTCAGTGCTTTGAGCACCTTCAGTGCTATGTAATCCCAGCGGGTGACCCCTTCTGGGCCCCGCTAGCGCGGCCTCTTTCTCCAATTGGCCGTCGCTCAGATGAAGGCTGAGTGGCAAAAATTCACGAGCCGACAGGGGGTTTTTAGTGGGTATGGTCCTGGTAGGCGTCGGGACGAGTCCCACATAACTTTGGAATCGCGCCAGAGTATGCGTCAGGGCATTTTTATCCTCCTGCCCTTCCCGCGGAGGGGAACAAAAAAAAAAAATTAATACAATAATTTACTATTTTGTATTTTTAAGCGTGAATCTGCCTTACAATGGTCTTTCCTATAAGCAATAATCTAGTTCTGGCTGTGTTTAGATAATTAAGACTGTGTAGAATAAAATAATGAAAAGAAGCATTCATTTTAATTTGAGATTTCGTAGTAGCATTTATTTTTCATCAACCCTTTTGTAATAAACGATATGATTTTATTGAAATCTGACCTGGTTCGATTATCGAGTGGGATTTTCTGAAAAACATCTGATGCAGTTCCTTTGTAACTCTAAAATTGATGACACGGTTACTTAGAAAAAATATCTCCATCTCTTATAGTTTCAAACCTGCCCGTACTGATCACACTGTATATTCTACACGATCAAGCAGAGGTTTTCTTTATCCACGGACCTCTATACATATATTCGATTAACACTGTACAGGCTTTGTCATACTAATGACAATAATTGTTTTGTTTCAATTTAAAAAACCTGTATAAAAAATATGCTAATGTAAAAATTAAATGATCAAGCCAAGAATTGTTATTTGAAAGATTGTGGTTTTTCTGTAACGAATTTGTGAAATGTGGCAGTTTAAAGTATAAATATTTTTAAAATCTCAATCAATTGGTATAAGTTTTGTCGTGGGCCATTAATTAAATTGTATAAGTTTGTATGTTCGTTACTCATCACGCGAAAACGGCCAAATGGGTTAAAATTATTTTTGGTGTATGGATAGAATGTAACTTTTATACCAAAATTTAAACGGGATCGGGGGTAATGCAGGATCAAGGAAACTTAGAGAGGGAATTTTAAAATAAATTATTCATTTATATTTTTATTATTCATTGTCCATACATTAATAATAATAATAATAAGTCCCCAGACAAGCACACCAACTGTATGGCCCCAAAGTAAGCAGAGCTTGTGTTATGGATGACCATACAGCGAAGTGGGGGGGAACCCAGAATAAACATACGTATATAAATACAAACAACCATGACCCGAGAACATTCTCGCTCCGATCGCCACGCGGTGCGGACGTGCAAGACCCAGTTCTCCGTTGATCGGTCCCTTCCCGATATTCCGTGGCGCTCAGTCTACTGACGTCACGGTTTAGCGTGTTGGTTCCGTGCTACGGTTTTCAAGGTTTTTCTACTCCCTCTGAGTGCTATCGAAGTGCGATTTTTCTTTGCGACTAAGCCCCTTAGTCTTCAAAGTGCTGTGCTAAGTTGTGTTGTGCTTGTGCTGAGTGCAGTGTTGTGCCCAGCGTAAGTAGTCTGGTCTCAGTACAAAGGATACTTAACGGTGACAACGAATTTGTACTGAACCAGTCCTTTTATTTTTATTTTATTTCTCTTCTCTATTTTATTTTTTTTCCTACTTTCATATTTATTTTTTATCATATCTGTGTGTTTACGTGTGTACTTGTCCTTTCTGTCGGTAAAGGTTGACCCTAACGCGGTCAACTCTTCACCTGCGTACCATTTTTTTTTAGGTTCTAGGTAGCGGCCTTCGGCGTACTACGGTTAGTTTTTAAGTTATTCTCCCCAGCCCCCCTACCGCTGGTAGGGAGGTTAGCCGCTAGAGTTCGCTAGGTTTTTATTTAGGAAATCTAGGCATTTGTTATATAAATAGGTGCTAGGTTTGCTAGGGAACCTAGGCATACATTATATAATTATACATTACATATCCAAGCCCTCCAATGGACCTTGTAAACATTCTTAGGTCGTTCGCCCAGGCGCTCGCTGCGTCCGGCGCCAGCATACCCGATGACGTACTAACGCAGGCCTTACAGGCATCTATCGCGACCCCGGCCCCTCAGGCCTCCAACGTCCAGACCCCTCTGGTCTATAGCTCTCCCGCGTCTCCCGCCTCGTCCGAGATGGACTGCGAATCGGTCGCATCCTCTCACGCGTCGCGTCGCAAGCGAACCGCTCCCGGGAGCGACTCCGAACCCACGTCTGAAACGTCGTCAGATGCCGTCACCTTAACCGGCTCTCCTGAGCCCGCGTTCCAACTAATCGCTAAGCGCTCCAAGAAGCGCTCTAAGAAAGCCTCGGTATCCTCAATTCCCGAGCCCTCCCCGGTGTCTTCAACACCAGCCCCCGTGCCATTAAAATCGCTCGATGTAACCGCGTCTCCGTCGGTCCCATCAAAACCAGCGACGCGCTGCGCTCCCGTCCCGCCGAAGCCTCAGCTCCCTCCGCCCGTCTTTCTCCGCGAGAAAGCGCGATGGACCGTAGTATCAAATCTTTGCAAAGAGCAAAAAATTAATTATCTTAAAGCAACCAACGCAGGCGATATAATTAAATTCAGGTCGCGACCGTCGACGACTTTCGCGCGTTCACCAGGTAACTTTCTTTAAAACAAATCGCTTATCACACCTACGCCCTCCCGGAGGAGCGTAAGATCCGCGCAGTACTACGGGGCGTCCCGTTCGAGCTAGCAAATGAAGAAATCCTCGAGGACCTTAAGTCCCAGGGTTTCCCGGCCGAAGCAGTGCACAAGATGCACTCCAACCGCGATAGGCGTTTTCCCTTAGCCCTTGTAATCCTATACAATACTCCCAACTCGAAGGAGATCTTTAGAGAGGCTCGCACAATTTGCGGATTCTCAAATATCTCCGTCGAGCGTCCCAACCCCCGCGGTCACCCTGGGCAGTGCCACCGCTGCCAGCTCTACGGCCACGCAGCGGCTAACTGCTCAGCTCCCCCCAGGTGCGTTAAGTGCCTGGATCCACACATAACGAAGGAGTGCACTCGCACTCCCGAATCCACTTCCCCCCCTGCCTGTGTGCTGTGCGGCCAGTCCGGTCACACAGCTAACTACAGGGGTTGCCCGCGCGCTCCGCGCTCCACCGCCAAGAGGGTCGCGCCTAAACCGGCGCCGCCGCTCACTCCCGCTAACTTCCCGCGGCTGCGCAACCGGGGTCCCCCGGAAGCAAAGCCCGTTCAGCCGATGCCTACTCCGGCTCTGTCTTGGAGGCAGCGTCCGGCTGTCCCGCCTGCACCTTCCCGACCCATCCCAGCTCCCGTAGCTTCCGTAGGGCCGCGTCCTGCTTTGTCATCTTCACCTCAGTCGTCGTTGGCTGAGGACATGAAGACCGTGTTCGACGTCATTCCAAACGTCGACATTACGGAAATTTCTGTTCTCGCACGCAAACTGCGAGCCGCCCGCTCTCCTCAAGAGCGTTTATTTGCGTTAGCCGAACATCACTCGCTTCTAAGTTCGTTATAAATTTTTATTTTTTGTATTAATTCGTAAATTAAGCAATTAAATGTCTTGACCCGCAAATCCCGCGTCCGGTCGTATCAAACCCAAGGGCTTATCCCTAGTATCTTTTAACGCTCGTAGCCTTAATACTAACCTTCCTGAGCTCAAACTGTTCCTTCAGAACAACGAGCCAGACTTATTGCTTCTTCAAGAGACGTGGCTCACTCCAAACCGCTCCAGGTGATTCGCTTTACCTAAGTACGCGTTTATTCGTAACGACAGGCCCAACTCCGACGGTTTCGGCGGCACTGCTATTTATTACAAAAGAGGATTCCATTGCTGCCCTCTCCCTACCCCTCCTCTCCTCAACATGGAAGCCACTGTGTGTAGATTGGCTATGACTGGTCATCCGACCATCATCATAGCTTCAGCCTACATACCTAGTGGTACCAGACCAATCCGCAGCGACTTTGAGGCCATTCTCGCCCTCGGCCATTCAGTCATTATATTCGGAGACTTTAACTCCAAACATACTGACTGGACGTGCCTATCAACCAACACCAGCGGTATCGCTCTCCTCGACATCACAAATTCACTTGACTTAGATGTCATCTCCCCCATCACTCCTACTCACTATCCCGACAACCCGAACCACTCTCCTGATATCCTCGATTTTGCAATAGTCAAGCGAATCAACCTCGACCTCAGGTCTATCGAACCTCTCGATGACCTAGGTTCTGACCACCACCCCGTCTCCCTCGTGCTAGGACCGCCTAACGATAACGTTACCTCTCCTAAGACCTTTACCAACTGGAAAGGCTTTAAAAATACGTTAGTTTCAGCCTTAGAGGCCCCGAACTCTCCACTCGCGATCTCTCCCGAACAATTATATAGCCCGAATAAAATTGATTCATTAGTAAATTTTCTCACTAATGCTATCAACTCAGCCATCAGTGACAACGAAAAGGTTGCTAAGCAAGGCAAACCCACGCTTTCCTTAGCCGTTAGCAATCTTATTAAAGCTAAGAACGCGGCTCTCCGGAGAGCCAAGAAATATCCCACGCCCGCCTATAGAACAGCTGCGAATCAGCTTCAACGTAAAGTTAGGTCTTGCCTCGCGGAACTCCGAGACGCTCAGATGAACGATCTCATGGCGAATATCTCTCCGTCCCACCAAGCGTACTATAGCATGGCCCGAGCCTTACGCGTAGACACCGCCTCTCACGTTCCTCCTCTCACTCGTCCCGATGGCACTACTGCCTTTGAAGTCGAAGAGAAAGCCGAATGTTTCGCTGACAGCATTGCCGCACAATGCTCGCCCAGCACGCAACCTGCTGATCCCTCACACATCCAGGTGGTGGAGGACGAAGTCCTTCGCAGAGACTCTCTCCCCATCACCGCCGACCCTGTCACAGTCTCTAATGACGAAATCTTGCTTCTCATTAGAAATCAAAAGTCCAAAAAGGCTCCGGGTGCGGATGGAATTTCCAACCACGCCCTTAAGCACCTACCTCAACAGATGCTTACCTTGTTAGCTATCATTTTCAATGCCTGCTTCGACCATAGCTACTTTCCAAAAGCTTGGAAAGAAGCGACAGTCATAGGCATTCCCAAGCCGGGCAAACCTCTGAACGTCCCGGCTAATCACAGACCCATCAGCCTCCTCAAGGCAATGTCTAAACTTCTCGTGAGAGTCATACTCTCTCGAATGCGGAACCATCTGTTTCCAACGGATGGCGATCCTCTCATTATTCCCCATCAGTTCGGCTTTCGCGCTAAGCACTCCTGCCCTCAGCAAGTCCATCGAATCGTCGAGTATATACTTGACGGTTTCTATCCGCGTCGTTATAAAACAGTCGCGGTTTTCTTTGACGTAGCCAAGGCTTTCGATAAAGTCTGGCACAGCGGTCTCGTTTATAAACTCTACAAAATAGGCTTACCGGATCGCCTAGTCAGGTTAATAGCGTCGTTTCTCAAAGACCGTACGTATCGATTCAAACACGAAGGCACGCTTTCTGCACCTCGTCCCATAAAGGCTGGAGTCCCTCAAGGCTCAGTCTTCGCCCCTCTGCTGTACACCGTGTACACCAACGACATTCCCATCCCGCCGAAAGGCGTCGAACTCGCCCTCTTTGCCGACGACACCACACTCTATACCAAAGGCCACAGTGTTCCGCACCTTGTAACCAGACTCCAAAAGGCCGTAAACGCCCTTGGTACGCCCTGAAAAGAGTTCTGCGATGCGCTTCGACCACAAACGCCGTCGTCCCGCTGGCGATCCCCACGTTCGAATGTTAGGCATTCCCATCCCCTGGAAGCGCAGTACTAAATACTTAGGCGTCACATTAGATCCGACGCTTTCTTTCAAGCAACACGTCGAAAGAGTTTCGAAACTCGCTCGTCACTACTTAGGTCGCCTAAATAGCATGTTAGGTAGAAAAAGTAAAATGTCTTTCAGAAACAAACGTACACTTTACAAGGTCTGCGTTAGACCCGTCATGACATATGCCTCGCCATTCTTTGCCCACGCTAAGCCCTCCCTCCTGCACAAACTGCAGGTAGTTCAAAACCTCTTTTGCCGCAGGGCCACAAACGCACCGTGGTACGTGCGTAACGCGGACTTGCATAGAGATCTTGAACTGCTTACAGTACAACAACACCTCAAAACACTCTCTGAAGCGTTCTTCAAACGCTCCGAAACCCATCCCAATCCTCTAGTTCGTGATTCAGTCTCATATACTACTCCTGTCTTAGATTCGAAGTACAAAGTCGTAGGCCTAGGAATGCGCAAGCGTACTCTTCCACCAGACTGTCAGCCGATCTCGAAGCCCTTCTGGCCGCAAATTCTAATTCTAACGTAAATTCTAATTCTAACGTAAATCCTAATTCTAACGTAAATGCGAATTAATTTTATTTTAATTTGCAAATTTTTTTTTTTTAATTATTTGATTTTCATTTTGAGCACCTTCAGTGCTATATATTCACCTTCAGTGCTTTGAGCACCTTCAGTGCTATGTAATCCCAGCGGGTGACCCCTTCTGGGCCCCGCTGCCTCTTTCTCCAATTGGCCGTCGCTCAGATGAAGGCTGAGTGGCAAAAATGCACGACCCGACAGGGGGTTTTTAGTGGTCATGGTTCTGGTAGGCGTCGGGACGAGTCCCACATAACTCTGGAATCGCGCCAGAGTATGCGTCAGGGCATTTTTATCCTCCTGCCCTTCCCGCGGAGGGGAACAAAAAAAAAATAAAACCCGAGAATAAACATCTGTGTTCATCACAAAAATGAATGCCCCGGCCAGGACTCGAACCTGTGAGCTTCAGCGTATGAGGCAGGGCTACTTACCACTACACCACTCGGTCGTCACATTATCCGTTGTTCTATTGTTTAATTATTATTTTTGTTAAACAATTATTACACAAATGAAATTTAATTTTACTTTTGTTTATTGACTCTATACTTGAGTCCTAACTGAGAAAAACAGTAAACACTAAAATTCCCAAATCAATCGTTTACTTTTTTTAAGGTTGTTAGGTTTGTTTCATTTTTTCTTACGGTCTTTTGCTTGCTGGCTAAGAATGCCTAAGAATTTTCGTGAACTAATGATTAGGTTATTTCTTAAGAATTAAGATACACTTTTTTTATAGTCTCTTAATAAAGTCTTGAATAAGATTCGTTTGCAATTTTTTTTGGTATTTTTCACAAGATCAACGATTGAAAAACGTTTCATCTCTTACGATATTTTGTTTAACTGGAAATACGTACTGGCTAACGACTGGCTCTGTACTTACGAAGTCTTAGTTGGGTCCGTTTTTTTTCTGTAATCCCTCCCTTATCGATAACGAGAAATAAGACATTCTACATTTGGTTCCTTTTTTGGTGGTTTTCTCATTGAGTTTGGTTTGAGATTAGTTTGTGTTAGAATTGTTTCTCTTTGTTGCTTCTAATATTTGGGTTTCAACTACTTACTTTGCGATTTTGATGTATTTGTTGTTGTTTTTTTCCTTTTTATCTATAATAAGACAAGTAATATTGTTTATTTTCTTTTTTATTTAAAGATATACCTACATTATTCGTTTAATTTGTTCTAAGCACAGAGCTAGGAAGGAATACCATAAAAACCAGTAGAAAATAAATCATGCAATGTCATCTACATGTAGGTATTCAGTCAGGCGTATTAACTTAATATAAATTCAATAAACAAAGCAAATATAATTTGTCTAATATCTAAGCAAGGCAAGGTAAGCTTTTGTATAATTATTGGATTTTTGATGGTGACTGTTTTTGTAAATAGTATTGTTCTCCATAATTAGTCAAAATCTTTTTACCAGCAAATGTTATTATTGAATAAGTATCTAAGATTATACTAATGACTATCACAAAATGATTTTGTCATAGGAATAGACCAACATACCTATTTAATTTGAATCCCCTGAGATAAATTAATAATCGCAAGATAAATTTGACGGCCTGATTGGTGTGGAGGTAAGTACCCTTGCCTTCCATGCTAGAGGTCCCGGGTTCAAATCCTGGTAGAGGCAGATATTTCATTATATTTGTTTTTTAGTCATGGATGTGCATGTATGTTTATTTAAGTTTATTTCTAATATTTAAACATGAAAAAAAATATCTATGTGTGCTTATATATTTCTTAAGTTTATTTATCCGTTATCTAGTATCCATAACACAAGTTCTTAGTGATACTTAATTTGGGCTAGATAATGTGGTGTGATTGTTAGAAATATTATTATAAAAGGGATTATTATTTCCGGTTATAAGTTCTAATTCAGCTTGTAACGTTACTCATATTGTTCACATTTCGACGTACATATTGGTATCATCCAGGTTAAAATATTTAAAGTTAGGAAATATAAGCCACGATAACATCTGAAATTTCGGAATTGCGAGGGAAGGTATAGATGTTCTTTTAAACAAGACTGTTTCAAAGTAAGTTTCAAATTGTTTATTCATCTTTTTTTAAGTTAAACTTGCAAATATCCGCGCTAACTTTAAAACAGTTTTTATAAAACAAAACATCTTTGTTTAATTTAAGGAATGTAAACGCTTAGTGTGTAACCGTTATATAAAAAAAGTAGACGTATTATGATTGAAGATGCGATATTAAACGACCAAAACCAACTGCTGAACTTTATCATTACGTTTGAAGTATTTTTAAATATTAATGAGCACCAACACAAAACCAATGATAGCTTATAAATAACACAAAGAGTGAAGATGGCATAACAATTCACTTTAACCTTTGATTACCGTAGTGACATCTCACAGACGTTGGCATTCCCTTTCGCATGCATATTTTGACTGCCACGTAGGCGTACCACTTACCCGTCAAGTTGTTGACCCGTTGTGGCGCAAGAGCGCGTAAGGTGTATACGATTCCCACTACGCTGCATGTTACGTCTCACAGACGCTAGGTCAGTACTAATGCTAGTTTCTCTTTGCGTCTCAAAGGCTCCTGAGCAGTGTTTATGTATAACTTAACGTCTCGTAGTCGGTACGAGGGTGTACCTACACGTTGTAATGTACTGATTATGATGTCTGAACCTTAGGGCTCAAATTAAAAAAAGGAAATACTAACACGATAGGAACATAGAAATATCTCTTTATGGCGCGATGTAAAAAGAAAGCACAGATTCAGATTTTTACCAAATATGGGGACATATAAAAAAGGGATTGTGTCGTACTATCTTCAATTTGATGATGCTAATCCACAAGGTATTATTCTTGTTTTTTGAGGTACTGAACTTGAATTCCACTAAGTGTTTGATATTCCTTAAACATACAGGATTTCATAATAAACTGATTATAATGCTTAGAAATAAAAGTTTAGAACAAAGAGTGTGAAGTATAAAGCAGATAAACCCTGTCAAGAATACCTCTCCTAATATGACGCCTGCCTGCCACCAACCAACATAGTACATAGGTATATCCCAAATTTACCACAGCGGTAGTTAAAGGTTATTTTAGTTATCCAAAATAGTTCAATTCTAAATATAATAAAGAGAGTTGGAATCAAATTGAAGGCTCGCAAATCTTATATTGTTAAGAGTATTTGACTAAGTAGCCACGACATTCAAGTGAAATACAACATGTCTCTTTTTGCAATCTCAGAATTTACAATCTGAGGGGAATGTATGTAAGAACCTTGTAAGTTTCTGCGGCTGATTTACGAGAGACTTCTTTATGTTAAACGAAATAAGCCTCGGAATGCGGAATAAGATATTATTATCTTGCATCTATGTCTATTATATTATTTATTGTTTCACAGCTTTTACACGATGACCGGCTTTTTCTAAATATCCCTTTAAATGATAGCTCTACGTCCACATTGGCAAGGTCTAGGACCTTTTTAGGGAATTGGCCATGTAGGTTTTGTTCCTCCAGGCTGTGTTTTTTAGTTTTATTGCGGATTTTTTCTTTCTGCGTTACTGTTATTATTGTTGTGTAGTAATCTATATTATTTTTCTATTTCAACGGCTAGCTTTAAGATGGAATATTTATCTAAGTTTTTATCGCGTAGGGTTATTGCTTTAATCAAGTAATCATTTTGTGTTTCTAAATAAGATTTGTATTTTAAAATAATTGTTTTATGTAAGTTTTCTATGTTAATTAATCCCCTGCCCCCCATATTGACTGGTTAGTTTTTTATACGTCGGAAGTATTAATTGGTCTTTAACATCACTGTGTATAATTTTCCCTGATTCACTTAGTCCTAGATATTTGTATGTCCCATTTATATTTAATTGTTCAAATTTTTCGCCACTGATAAGTACATGGTCGTTTCTATCAGTATCGTTTCGTCGTCCAGCAGTTAGTAAATATTTATGCGCTGTCTAATAAAACTTTCCTGTGGTTTTTGCTATCTGCATATATTTTAAGGTCATCCATATATAAAAGGTGGTTAAGCCATACGCCGTTGTTGAGTTTATATTCTTTTGTTTTATACTTGTGAAATGGGATTAAGTGCCAAGCAGAACAATAAAGGCGATAATGTAAGGCGAAAAAATAAAAAATACCACGTCGGATGTATATTGGCTCGGTGGAGAAGGATTCGTCGTTGCCCTAGGCTGTCATTACAACATTCCATTGTGGCATTACTCTATTATATATTATATTATACTAATATATACTATACTATATTATACTATCTATTATCTTGGAAAATATGACTTACAATTTTGATTGGATTAGAATCTTTTCCAATCAATTTAACTATTGATAATTAAATAAAATCTGAAGCGGCCGAAATTTTCAAGATCCAATTATTATACTAACCCAATTTAGAAATTCATCGTCCAGTAATAGAATTTCATTCAGACTCGATATGGAGCACTCAGCTTTGATCAACACCCACGAAGTCAAATAAAGCTAACGGACTTTCAACCTTTCTGTGTGGTGATAAGTTCCATTACATTGCTGAGAATTGAATATGGCGAGGATTCTGTGGACCGTGAGAATTCATTTATCTGTCCGCAAGTTTGCTATAATAATGCATGAAGGCACTTATTTGAATACAATTAAGATTGATTAACTTATAACTAATAATAATAAATCTTTATTGCAACATACACTTTGGTACATAAGTTAAGGTATCACTAGCTTCAAGACCTGTGGTACAGAAATTACTACTAAATTTACATGGCACGACTAGGGATTTGATGAATGTTCCATATAGGATTACAAACTAATACAGTTCAGTAACACAGATATGAACGATTAAAAGAAAGATTAGGTCTGCGAAAGAAAATATTTAAAAAAAAATATGTCTCATTGCGTGTGACGTGTGTGTGTGTGTGTTTGTATGTGCGCGTGTGTGTGTATGTATGTAAGTGTATATGTGCCTGAAGAAACAGGTTATTAAAGGGGAAAAAAAAAAAAATATATATATATATATACATATATATGCAACTCTGATACTATTTATTTTGCTAACAGAGCTTCAGTGTCGTTGTAGTCAAGGGGTTTCAGCCAGTGAATTATTTTGGATTTAATTTGTTGATTGGTATATATTTTACTTTTGAAGATTCTATTGCACTGATTATATAATACGGGTGCTATGTGGTAATAGTGTCTTTTCGCAAAAACGCTATTTATTTTCGGGGCTAAATATTTATCAATATTGTTCCTTCTCGCGCTATTTGTAGTAACAAGTTGGTTTATTGGTGAAAATTTATGAAAGCGTCTTAAGCATTGGTATATGAATAATTTTCTCATGCTGAGTGTCTGTGATTTTTCATAAACCTGTAATGTAGGATGTAGATAAGTTAGGCTAAGTAAAGCTTTCAGTACTGCACGCTGTGCTCTTTCTGCTTCTATTGAATGAGTTTTACTCGCACCACCCCACGAACATATCCCATAGGTAATGACAGGTTGACACAGAGAGTTAAATGTGTGTAATAGAAGTTCAGGGTTAGCTACTGACCGCAGACACTTGAAAATCAAAATAAATTTCCTTATTCTTTTGCATAAGCTTTTGATATGTGCAGTCTATTGAAGTTTGTCATCGACTGTAACCCCGAGGTACTTGACTGTTGATGAATGGAGCTATTTTGGACAGTTACATGGTCGTACATCACTAGAGGTGTTGCACGTAGAAGACTGAGTATGTAAGTCGTTATTTTAGAGGTAAGTTTGATAATGGCGTCATCAGTCGATTTGTCGGGTCTAAATCCAAACTGATTCTTCGAAATATAATTATTGGAATCTAAATACTGTATCAATCTTTTATTTACAAGTTTTTCAATGATTTTAGATATGACAAATAAAAGTGAATTTGGTCTATAATTGGATCCCAACGACTTATCTCCCGTCTTGTAGATTGGGATTACAACTGATCTTTTAAACACAGAAGGAAAATTACACGTTGTAAAACTAGTATTGCTATAATATAGTATAATTACTATATATTAGTATTGTATAGATTAAACAAAACGATATATTAAGTACTGGTAACGAAGGTTCAATAGTGGGTCTAATATATAAATGAAATGGAAACCCGAGATTTAAACCCATTTTACTTTTTTGGTTCTTAGAAAGTTAGTAGCATGATAGTCATAGAAATATAATGATAATTTTGATTAAGTTGTTATCAATCAGTATTTAGTCTTGAAGGTATTTTATATTGTTTTCATATGTGTGTACAAACTGTTAAATATATTTTAAAGAAAATTCTATCTGTATATATGATGCCTATAATGATGCTTATAAGATGCCTATAATTTAATACTTAAAATAAACTAAACTTGTTAGGTGTTTAGGTTCTACAAAGCTGGCATTCTGATAATGCGAAATGTTTTTACTACCTATGTAATAGGATTATATGGAATGTGATAACGAACATTAAAAACTCAAATAGTCAATATAATTATGATTTTTCCGTGAGAGCCGTACGTGTATAGTCAAGCTTAAATACATATATGGGGATTGGATACAAAATTTACTGGCACCACTATTAATCAAAATTTTACATTTCAACGAAAACCAATTTCAACAGGCATGATGGAAATGTTTTGATATTTGATTCACAGCGCTGTTTATTGTAATCATATGTTGTAAATAAACATTAATAATGAATAAGGATTCAGTTTGTCATTTAGTCTAAAAATCCTGTTTGAGTTGGGACAAAGAGAACTTTAATCCCCTATAAGTTCCTACCACTAGATGGAAAGTCCAAATCGGCTTCTAATTAAGGAACTCTAAATAGAATATGCCTATACAGAGATGGGCCTCACAAACAGTTAAACAATTATGCATATTATGGTGTATTTATTTTCTTGTTTCAAGTTTACGCTATGTGAATTTAAGGCACCATTATACTCAAAGCTTTTACATATATTGTCCTTTTTTATATCGGTCAAGTGTGTAACTTATTATTTTTTTACGGCTACTTTAAGATTTATAAAAAAATAAAAATTAATATTTTAGGGTATCTACTCCATCTTCAGCTATAATCAAGATTATTTGAAATTGAGATTTTTTTCTCAAATGCTCCTTAGAAAAATCCTGAGTTTTCTATGAACAACCTAACTATAAAAAAGTCGTCGATTCCATCCTTTTTTTTAACAAAGCCCCTTAAATAGGTGAAATACTGGGACCAACGAAAATCTGTATGACATATAATAAATTCATAATAAATAATAATAAATTCCCCAGGCAAACACACTACCTGTTTGGCCCCAAAGTAAGCATAGCTTGTGTTATTGATGATTATACAGCGAATACAAATACAAACAACCATGATCCGAGAACAAACGTTTGTATTCATCACACAAATGAATGCCCCGGCCAGGACTCGAACCTGGGACCTTCGGCGTATGAGGCAGGGTTACTTACCACTACACCACTCGGTCGTCTATGCAGAATCTGTGTGAAATAGCTTTCATAGTAGCTCTGTCTGAATAAGGTTTAAATAAAGAGTAGATTTTTCTCATGCATTCCTCAAATTAATTCGATTTGAAAATATTTCAGCCTTGTAGCTGTTCAGTTTGAGGAGTTCCGAGTATTGCGACTGATAGTACAAGGTGATGCCTGTTCGTGTATTAGTTTTGTAAACGAAACAAATAGGTTTAAAATGTTCAAATCTTATCTTAAAATTTTGGAGTTTTGTTCGTTTTTGATGAACAACGAAGTTGGAATCTCCTAACTGATTTTAATAATAGCTTAACATTACATTAGCTGAGTTCCTTACTCAGGTGGGTGAAACCGTTCAAAACAGCTAAGCTGCAACTTAAGCTAAAAGCTATATATAAAAGCTAAAATACAACTTCAAAGTAAGTACATTTTTTGTTCTTTACAAATTCTTACAAGCATAACATTGTTTTTCATTTAAAGTACGAGACCCCACTTCTTAACCGCACAGTAAATAACAAATAAGGGTTGAGTTTCACATAACAAAATAAAAAATTATTTGCTCAAGATCATATTTCAAAAAGGGTTGATGATTATTTGCAACAAATCTCCTAGAGTTTGTTTTGTTTATTTTCTCTATAACCAAACCCAATACAAAGAAAAACGATAAATTTTACCCCAAGAAAATTGCGTTGTTATTCACATTTTATTTTTAACAGTAAAAACTGAGATAACTTGATAATTATATCTCTCCCCGTTTTTAAATAGATAGATAGGTAGATAGATAAAACATTTATTACACTTTAAACACACATAAAAATACAAAAAGAAAGAATAATACAGACAATTTTCACAGTTTATCGTGTGTGTTACGTCAGTGCAATGGGTCACAGCTGCAGCTCAGCATCAATATTTGCTTTACAAGCAAACTGCTGATATTCAGCTAAAACCTTAAGTAGTACGCGAGCACGTCATTTCATTGTAATATTAAAGTTTATACATTGATAGTGTTTTCAACAATTCCAGGAGAGTTAAAAAATTTTTTTAAAGTAGACTTAATAATTGTAATTTAAAATTAAATTACCTTTATATATAGGTATCATTGAATTGTAAATAGAATATATTATATATTTTATATGGTCGATCATAGTGAGATTAAGGTTATTGTAAGTAGTAATTTCATTGTTTATATATATTGAATGAATTAAGAATGAAAAAAGAATAACATTTTTTATATTAAAACATTGCATCTATTATGTGTAGACTATACACTATATACAAATATAAGTCACCTCGGCAAAGTGTTGGAAACTCCAAGTTTTTGTATTTCTAGAAATTGCGTCTTAAGTTTTAATTTAAAAGAATATTTACTTTGCAAAATTCTTGCAGGTGATGGAATGTTATTCCATGAGGTTGCACACTTAGTGGTGGACGTGAGGACCTACATAGATATGTTGTCACGCAATGTGTTTGAATTCGAAAATTTTAATTTATCAAACAGGTATTCAGGACTTTTAAACTTAATAATGTCGAACATAAGTGAAGCCAAGTGTAAATTTCTGCGGGCTTCCATATTAGGAATAGATACGTTATTGAGAAAAGGTGTGATATGGTTTCTTGGAGGCACATCGAATATATATGTACAGTACAACACGCATTCTTTACGCGCTGTATTGAACGGCTGCTTTTGTACAATAAACGAGGTCCATACAAAATATCGGCATAGTTGAGGCGAGATAGTACTAACGACAAACGGCGATTCGAGCATCTTTAGATAATAAGTTTCGAATTTTATGCAATATTTTCAATCTATAAAAACAGCTTCGTACCATATTTTCAACATGAGTTTGAAATCGCATTTGACTATCGACTAAAACTCCCAGACTTCTAGCCTCATCTACTTGATCGATACCTAGATCTAGTATACGGACTACGGGAGACTTGGATTTTATTTTATAGCTCTGTGTTTTTGAGCCTAAAATCATGAATTTAGATTTGTGAGGGTTTAGTACCACAGAGAATTTCTATGTGACCATTCAGCTATTCTACTGAGATCTTTATTTAATACTTCTACTGAATGCAGAATTCGTTCAGGTGTTTCGAAGATATATAATTGTACATCATCAGCATATAAATGAAATTTGCAATGTTGGATCTGCTTTATCGAATCAGCACTGAATAAAAGAAGCCCTAATATGGAACCTTGAGGAACACCACGCTCTACCAGTTTTGGATCGGAAACTAGGCTAGAACCATCTTGCTTTCTAAGCTTCACCGACTGCTGACGATCACTAACATAACTTTTGAACCACTGTATTCAATGAGAATCAAGTCCGTAGTAAGTTAACTTAGAGAGCAAGAGAGAATAATCGAGGCTGTCAAAAGCGCAGGAAAAATCCATTAGTGCAAGAATCGTTCAGCGGCCAACATCTTGCTCCGTCAAAATTGCATCTACTACATCTAAAAGTGCGGTGACTGTACCACGTCCCTTTCTGAAGCCCGATTGCTGAGAAGGCAAAATATTGTTTTTTTTCCACATGTTTTAAAATTTGTATGTTTACATTTTTTTCTAATATTTTTGATAGGAATGTTAATATACTGATCGGCCGAACGTCATTAAGGTCACTGGGGTTGTCTATTTTAGGCAAACGGGTAACTGTGCTCTTTTCCATTGACTGGGAAACTTTGCACTACGGATGGACTCATCGATAATTGCTGTAATTATTGGCAACGTAACAGGAACCGTCAGTAAAATCATATCCTTGCTGATGTTATCATAACCGATGGCATTCGATTTTACAGACATTATGTACTTTAATATCATCGTTTCCGAAACTGGCTTTAAGGTAAAAGATAATGCTCCAAACGAAGAACTTTCAAATTTGCTTTTTCTAAGGTAGATGCCAATACGTTACATGCAGGAAGTTTCAAAAAATGATCATTGATTTTATTGGCATCACAGAAATGGTCTGGAAGGAACTCATTTTTGCTAGGGTCTATCAAAATTTTCTGTTTTAAGTTTTCCAAAAAGATGCATTGTTCTTAATGTTAATAAATTCATTAAAATATCAACGCTTTTCGAGCTGGATACTTGAGTCAACAAGGTTTTTCAGGTCTTTATAGTATAGCTTGTGCGAGTCCAGGTTCGTAAGTTTTTTTCTTACACATGCCTTATTTCGTAGATCGATCATCAATCTGATTGTATCAGTGATCCACGGCAAGGATCTACTATGGGTTTTAGTGCGTACGGTTTTGACAGGAGCATGTCGGTCAAAGAGTTCTAAAAGCAGATTATTAAATTTGTCAACCATAGCATCCACAGATGTTTCTTTGGTAACTGATACCCAATCTATTGACTTTAAGTCCTTGTCAAACCTGTCCATATTAATTTTCTTGAGGGGTATAATCTTGCGGGTGGTTTAGCTTTGTTTAAGGTCAACATGACATTAACCATATAGTGCCCATAAGTACAGACAAATTTCAAGATGTAAAACATTGTTTGGGAAAAGATAATAAATAGTGGGTAATTGTTCAATGTATTCTAGCGGTCGTTTCCTAAAGAAATTGGACATATTTTTAGTTAGTGTAATATAATTTTTATGCATACAACTAAAAATACCTAATTGTTTAGCGTAATACACGAAAATATTACATCTGTGAAGTTAAATTGATTATAAAGACAAAATAATATACCAATATGAAATGTGTCTGATAAATGTTCTAGATTATAAATAAAAAATATTAAATCGAAAAAGCTGCACAAGGATAAAAAAATTTACTGAAAGTTACAAGGAAGCAGCTACAGCAGGTAGCCCAAAAATCCATCCCTGGTCGTCTCGAGTCCGCAGTCGGTGTCGCGGTGCGTCCGGCCCCTGGTGCCGGCGGACGAGGATGTGTCCGCCCCGCGTCCACACGTAGCGACAGCTGTAGCACTGCGTGAGCTCGCGTGCCTGACAGCACAGCGTGCGGTTGACTCTAGTCAACCTCTCGTTCACGTAGAAACGCCTTGCAGGCTGCAGGCCGGTGCCCTCGGTGGTGGCGCCGCGCCGCACGCGTGCAGCGCGCAGCAGTTAATCCCGCAGCGTCCGTCGCACCAGCCGCACCACGATCGCTCGAGGTCGCGGCGGTGTATCGCCCGCTCCCTGCACCGTCGCACGACCCACTCGCGAGCAACTCACGATGACCTGTTCTGTGAGCTGGACACCTAGCTTGTTCGCCAGCGTCATGGCGACATGCGGAAAACCCCCACCTGGCTCCTCCTGGATGCACGATATCTTGATATCGTTCAACATTGCATCCTGGTCACGATCATTTAATTCACTCTTTAGGTGGTTTATAGAGTTCAGCAATTCATCCACACGTGTCTTTTCAAACTTTTCGGAAACCAGATTCATCTGGTCCTCGAGCGCACCAATACGAGTTTCACACAGGTGTAACCTGTCTGTGACCTTAGACAGACTATCATTAAGTATTGTGATCTGGAGACGTGTAGCCCTAAGTTCGTCAGCAAATAGTCGCCTCCGAAGTACTAGACGCATTACTGCAAGCTGCGTTATTGCTCTCTAAACGCGGCAGAGATTCATTTGCCGAGCTAGTTTCTGGTGAACTAATGACAGTGGCCCCGCGCTTCCGACTGACACAATCAGCAACTAAAGCGCGCACAGGAATATTGCTATTATCTTTTTTTGGTTGTGTACTAATGCAACTAATACACTTCCAATTTTCCTTATGGATTTTAGTCTTTGTGTTGTAAAAACGCTTTTCACTCACATTGGCGCACACTAAGTCATAGTAGCTTTTACAGGTTTTACAACACCAAAAAAATTTCTTACTCGGAAAATATGGACCGCATATATTTTTTACATAATACAAAATAAATTTTACTATTCTTTTCATAAACTATTTGACAGATGAAGACAGATCTAGATGTCTGTCTTCGGAGTTCAAAGAGTAATCCAACCAATAGTCAAATACGCAGATGTCTGTTACTTGAATATTGCTGAGGACTAAACATACTAGAACGTTTACAGAAACTGTGAGTTCGTTCGTCTTTGATTCAAAAATTTGATCATCGCTTTGAATACCGCAGATGAAACGATGGCTTCCTATAAGATATCGCAGAAACGCCCGCATTCTAGCAGTACTGTTTAACACCCTCTACAACCCTAGCTCTCCGCCGTACCTGAGTGATCGTTTCTAGTTTACGCATAACAAAGTTGAGCATTGCAGAGTGAAAAATCATTTTGTGTAAGTTTGTGGATTTTGCTAACAGCGAAATCCGTAAATCACAATATTTGTGTTTGGTGTGTGTATTTATTGAATAAACACTAGATTTGCTCTTTTTACAAACTCTCCAGTCTCAGGTCTGCCGGAAGAGATTTCTTTAAGAAACGACAAGTACATTTTAAGTATTGTACATTATTTATAAGATTTATATCTGTATTACGACAATAATAATAATAATAATAAAATCTTTATTTCATACCAGAGATTATTCCGTATCCATATAACTTTAAAACAAATAATCTTAATCAAATGTTAGTTCAGTTTCATTACATGTCAACAAAGATATAATTGAAATATATTAAATCAGAAATAACCGAAGCCAAAAATAATATTCAAATAAGTCCAACAATAAAATTTACATTAAATAATGCTGAATATAAAGTTAATATGTCAAAAAATTCACATCCTCCAATTGCAGCTTTCTATGAATAAAATACCTAATAATTTTTAACAATAAAAAATTTACAACAGAATTGGGCCTATGTCAGATAAAAAGCCAATAAGACAGTTTTTATTAAAATTATAAATGTCAACAAGGAAATATAACAATGTATTATAAAAATGTCTATCGAATCGAAGTAAAAATAATAAAAATTTAAATAAAAATAACATTTTAATCAAGAGATGAAAATAATTGAATCATACAAATGTCAATGTTGTAAACTAAGACAAACAATAATTAAGATAAATTAGGGCATTAGCTTAGGGCTAGATGCATCCATACGTAACCGTCTTTTAAGCAGGGTGGAGTCCCAGCGATCACACACAGTTGCAAGAATAGAGTAAATACTAGTCAACAGGCACCTCATCTTAGAGGAGCGTATCAGTGTTTCCTCATGATACTCTCGAACCCATCAACTTGAAAGTTGGCAAACGTACCAGAGGCACTACAGTATTTAAGTAACCTAATCAGATTTAAAATATTGAAACACGCCTGTTTGTCCTCTGCGCAAAGACACAAACAAAATGCTGTTTAAAGAGTTTTTTTTACCTCTACAGAACAGTAGGCAAACCTGCGAATCAACATTATACCAACGAGCTGCGCTCATGCTTCAATACTCCATGCCAAAATTATGCACAAATTGGAGTTCCTCTAGGTGAATAATACCTTACAGCTTGCTTAAAACAAAGGATAACACTCAGATCTCTATTATTAAGTTTAAGATGCCTTCCAACTTGCTCATCAAGCAAACCGTCAAGTACCTTTGCAACCACTGTGGCAGGTGAAATAGGTCTGTAATTAGCCATTAGGTAGCTCTTGTTCTTAGCTATAGGTGTAACCTCTATACAGGCAGATGTACCTTTAACCAGGGCTTTTATATTTTGAGACACATCCTTGCTAGTGAAATTAACTCGACGAGCAATGTCTAAAGGAGGTAATGATAAAGCCAATGGAGAAATTACATGCAAAACAATGCTTAAATTAATTTACTACATCAACGGAGTTTCAACTATTATACATGTCATCTAACAAAACAAAATGTTCAGATTAATACAAATACTGTCACAACAAATATTGAATTCAGGGTTCAAACAATTTATTTCAGGGTTAAAACAAAAAGCAAAATGTATTATAAAGATCTACTTTAGCCATGTTACGTTAACCCCATTAAACTTAATCGGTAATAATTTGTGCAAAAGAACTTAATTTAGACTTGACGGTACAAAAAATACATTCAATGGTAAAATTAAACTCGCTACTTGAAAATTTTAATATCCACCGTTAACACTGGACTTATAATACAGAGAGTTATCTGACTGTTACAGTAAAAACTAGTAGATTTATCTCTTCACCACTCCCGCAATTCATGTTGCCGCAGACAAGAACTATTTTTTTAACCCCTGACGTGAAAAGTGGAGTTTTATAAGTTTCAATAACGCCCCTGAAGGATTACATAAGTTTCGAAGTAAAGCCTATTTATTATTATATAAATATTATATTTCTTTCAGTTCGAACAATGGTTCACTTTATTATTGGTATATTTTCCCAGATCTTATTCGCTCTGTTTCTGAGGTAATGATGGCTAAGATGATGTTATAGTAGCTTGGCCATGATTTTTGTAACATGTGCAGCAACCCATTTCAACCAACATGTTGGATGTTTTAAAACTTTACTATTCCCCTGGTATTTTCTGAATAACTGCCATCAAACTAATAATAAGAATAGCTGCTATTCACCAGCAACTAACGGCTAGACAATACATAATATAAATTTTTCAACGGTCACGTTTGTGAAACAAGTCCCAACAATAACTTGGTACTAAAGAGATAAAAATCAGTCTTGAACATTTTAGCCAAGTACCGGTAGGCATGAGCGCCCTTCACCTCTCTTAGCTCCACTCTAGCAAGATGATGTTCAATTGTTTCCAACACGAACCAAGCTTTATAATAATCGAGAAAAATAGTATAGCTTTTATTGTACACGAAAAAAACAGAGTTTTAAGTCAAACTATTTTATCTGTAAAGAAACATTATAATGATGCAAATAATGTATTAAAAGCCAATAATAATAGGTTGGTACTCTAATACCAGTGTGATGTTTGCTCTGTCACATCCCACCACCCTCCTCACCTGTAGGTAGAACATTAATCGGACATACATAAAATGGTAGGGTTCTTTGAATTTCCCTTATATAAAATTAACCTACCAAATCATTTTCGGTGCATCTGCTCAATGCAAAATGTTTGTAACGCTGTCAATGCAAAATGTTTGTAACACTAAATCTGTCACTGTCACCATGTGCCTTTAGAGAACGATCGAATTTTATTTTAGTCTGAAAATGATTTTTTTTTACTATAATCATAGCGGGCAAAGGAACACGCAACCCTTCTGATGGTAAGTGGCATTCGCGCCCATGGACATCATTTGTCGTAGGTTTTTTTATATATTAGTAGTGATTGTGGTTATTATTTCACCATTATATTGCAAAAAAGCATTATTAACGCTTTGTTTGTTAATGAGCCATAAATGGATCCGGAATCTAGTAATTGATTTCAGATAATTGAACTATAAAAAAAGCAATCATCTGCAGAAGTGTCAGAAACATCCAAATGTTTAACGTTTGTTTCAATAAGGGTATATGTGACTTAAAACAATGTTGTTGCGTACAAGTTGAATTATTTATGAAGTAACAAAAAAAGTGAATTTTTCCACCTTTTTGAATATTTTCGAACATTTCTTGTATTTCATTGTAATCTTAATTCTGATTTTCTTTATTTTTGTGTGTACATAAAATGCAAAATATAGAAATAATAACACTTCATTATGTATGTATTGTATACTTTTAAGTAAAGTTTTGAGTTATTAATCTTTTTTTAAATATTAGAAGTGAAGGTTGATGTATAGGTAAAGGTAATGTTTATATTTATATTTACAACAAGTAATGCCTTAGTATTGTATCCTGGAGGTGGGCGTTGGCAGCGGCATCACAGCCTGGTACTTCAGGCTGCTGGCAAGCTATCACTATGTACCATTAGTAAAAATAAATCATCTGAATTTAATTTTAAATCATTTCCCAATATAACAAGTTAACACCTTTAAATAAACCACATTAATTAACTAAACATTGATGCCTACTAAGTTAACTAAACAGATAGTGAATAAATTATCGTAATAACACAATCAAGATTTAACTTTTGTTTTTCCTCTAAATCTTTACATAGTATAAAACAAAGTCGCTTCCCGCCTTCTGTTCCTCTGTACACTTATATATTTTAAACTACGCAACGGATTTTAATGCGGTTTTCATCAATAGATAGAGTGATTGAAGCGTACGGTATATAGGTATAGTTTAATATTGCTTTGAGTTAATTTGTTGAAATATGACCATACTTGTTCAAGATGTCGGAGGAAATCTGGCCCACTAGAAGCTTTCATCTGTCTTAATCTTTTTAATTTGAAACAAATACTGTATGATGGAATTGTTATTCTTTTAAAGGTTTACACAAAAGTCTGTGATGGCTAAAAGTCTATCTTTTTCGAGTAGCTTACTACACCCATTTTAATGTTTAAAAAAATGGTTACATACAATATGGTATTTAGAGACCTTTCTAGACGGATACTATATTAATCCTTATCTAATTATATACGTTAGTTACCTTAATCATTTAATACTCATTATAATTGAGCTTTCCACCATACACTTCAAAATTATATCTTAAGAGTTATCTCAAAAATAAAACTATCGCGCGGCAATATAAATTTGCCCATTGTTGCGATATAAGCCGAACGGGTAGCTGCTCTAGCCATAAGGGCCCTTGCCAGCCTTTGATAACTATTTGTTATGTTTTTTATTGTAGGTATAGCGATTAGTGCCCGATTAGAAAGTTATGTCTTCGATCATTTTATAAAAACGAGATGTGTGATCAAAGGCTTCAGTAGCCAAATATTTAAATATTTTGTTAAGTTTTATTGTTATACTATTTCCATTTCTTTATTTTCTCGATGACAGTTCTAATTTGATATAATGCTCTCTAGCTCCATCCAATAGCTCCATCCCTATCAGTTTCTCCGACTCTGGTATTATATAACCTTGTACGTGTGTAAACGTCATATTTTTATAAAATAATGCATACGTAATGTAAAAAAACTCTCGCACAAGGTTACACAGGAGCTGTCATCGAAAAAAGAAAGAAATGGAAATAGTATAGTGTTTTTATGGAATGGTGGTAGTTGCATTGGTTTTACGTGGTGAATCACTTTGAAGTTTCAGGTCACGTTTATACTTTTTATTTTGTCTTTACTTGCTTATCTCAACATTGAAATTGATAGTTATTTGATTGAGTAAATTTAATCGAAGTATGTACCGATTCTTTACGTTTTCAAATACTTGCAGGATAGGAATAAGAAACTATAAAATATTCCAAGTAGGTTAAATAAATTTTGCATTTAAATATAACTGCGTGTTCGACGCAGCAATCTGATATGATACTAAATTTACGCATATATGCACTGTTACATATGCACCATGTGAACCCGGGCCGGGTCGCTAGCGTGTAAAGTTGTAGGGCTGACTGAATGTCATAAACACTATAACTTTATACTTGTATGGATAATGGAAATGATTTGCTAACCAATTTTTCTCGAGCGCAGACAAAAGAAATTCCTTCTCCGTATCAAATGTAAACGGTATAATTCAAAAATATATTCAAAAAAAATATTCAAGCAAGTTTCCCTTTTAATTGTTTACTCAATATGTGGGTTTTACAATACAAAACAACTTGAACTGTTATTCCTTTATTTACAAAAGTATTCATATTCAAGTTCCGGCTTTATTCCTATATCATTGTAACGTTTCTTTTGACAAATATTATTATTACTAAATATTTTACAGACACGGTAAATTTAATTTTCCAAATATCTTCGAAAGTTTTCATCCAAGTTAGGTGATAAAATTTTACGAGCCACTTGAAAATTTTATATGTAACAGTAGAAACTAGAAACTGTATCTCTCCACGTTAACTTTGTCGCGGTCGAGAACCTTTGTTTTATTGCCTCTCAGAAGCACTCACGATTTATTTTACACTACGTTGGTTACTGTCCTTAGTTTCGTCGACAAAAAGTATTCAAGATAACAGAATCTGCTGGGGTCCTAGGAACATTGGTTTGTTGGATTTTTAACTGTAATTTAAGAAATTCATTGAATTCTTCCAACTATTTTGGTTGTTTTTTTCGATGACCACTTTTAGACTAAATATTATACGAGTGCTAAAAGCTCTTACCTCAAAAAGGAAGATCTACATCGGGATATAATAACAAAATATCCATATTTTTTAGATATCACAGGTGACTTATTTTAATTACGTATCTTGTTTCTCTAGAAAAGTCAGAAAAGCTGTCGCAACAACATAGATACCTAAGCAGAAAGTTTTTCAAACTTTTCCAGGTTCTGCAAATTAACACCCCAAAACTTTCAAATGTTTAAAAGTTGTTGACTTTTCCTACGAAAGAATTTGCCAATATCCCTTAAAGGAATTTGGTAATTAAAAACCAAATAGCACGAATAAGCTAAAAATAATATTATAAATAGAATAAAGAAACAACAACACTGGCTTTCCTTTAATTTTAATAATTACAAAACAAATAATCACTTTTACAGTTATAAGTGCACAATCGACGAAATTGCTTCGTTTACACATTGCTAGTTTTAAGTTAACTGCACAAACTACATCGGAGAACATTTAGCAATTGTTTGTATTTGTACGCATATTTATAGATGCGATAGTTTTCCTGTGACGTTGCTACCACTTTCTCCCACGATAAGCAGGCAGTAGTACTCGTGTTAGATAGGGATACGAATTTTCGGCGGCAGGAACTTTAACACTATCAGTTTTTATTTGCATGTCCACCCGATGGTGAGGGCTATCCTTGCAGTGCGTGACGATCGTAGGCTTTACTTGGAATTAGGGATTTTTCTCAATCAAATTAAGAAAAAAAATAGTTCCTATTACCTCGATAGATGGTGCTAAGAAAAGCTAGTCCGAGCCTATATTAGTAGGCAATAATTTCAAAATAAACTGGATAAATATTTACAACAAACTAGGCTGTATAACCTAGTTCTTTGCCTTTCGTTTTGTCTAAAGGTGTAGGTGTTTCAGAATTTTGATTTTATATACTAACAAACAATATGTTCTTATTTAAGCCAGTACAATTTTATTTTTACCAGGTTATTTTTCCTGCTTTATAATCGAAGAAAATATAATCGAAGAGTCATGCAAGCCCTAACAAAGAGCGCCCGTTGCTTGGAGTACGGCCATAGCAAAAAATTCTGTAAAACTACTGAAGACCGATGTAGCCACTGCAGCGGGACCCACCTCAGGGCAAACTGTGAAAAATGGCAGGCAGGAACGACCCCGACCTGTATTAATTGTGAGGCTGCGAAGTACGACCAACGTGAGCATAACGCATTTAGCCAGATATGCCCGGTGCGAAAGCGATGGGACGCTCTGGCTAGATCCCCCGTTGCGTACTGCTGAGGGCTCCTCTGCACATAAAAACGCTCCAGTTAGCAGAACATTAGCCGAGCATCACTCGCTTCTAAGTTCGTTATAATTTTTATTTTTATTTTTGTATAAATTCGTAAATAAGTAAATTATAATGTCTAGACCCGCGAATACCGCGTCCAGTCGTATTAAACCCAAGGGCTTATCCCTAGTATCTTTTAACGCTCGTAGCCTTAGCAACCTTCCCGAGATTAAACTGTTCCTTCAGAACAAAGAACCTGACTTATTTCTTCTCCAGGAGACATGGCTTACTCCAAACTGCTCCAGGGGATACGCTATTCCTAAGTACGCGTTTACTCGCAACGATAGGCTTGGGCCTAGTAACTCGGAGTTGGCTCCGACGGTTTCGGCGGCACCGCTATATATTACAAAAGAGGCTTCCACTGCTGTCCTCTCCCTACCCCTCCTCTCCTCAACATGGAAGCCACTGTGTGTAGATTGGCTATGACTGGTCATCCGACAATCATCATAGCTTCAGTCTACATACCATGTGGCTCCAGACCAATCCGCAGCGACTTTGAGGCCATTCTCGCCCTCGGCCATTCAGTCATTATGTTCGGAGACTTTAACTCCAAACATACTGACTGGACGTGCCTATCGACCAACACCAGCGGTATCGCTCTCCTCGACATCAGTAACTCCCTTGACTTAGACGTCATATCCCCCATCACTCCCACTCACTATCCCAACAACCCGACCTATTCTCCTGACATCCTCGACTTTGCAATTATCAAGCGAATCAATCTTGATCTAAGGTCTATCGAACCGCTCGATGACCTAGGCTCCGACCATCGCCCCGTCTCCCTCGTGCTAGGTACGCCTAACGTTAACGTCACATCTCCTAAGACCTTTACCAAAGGCTTTAAAAATACGTTAGTTTCAGCCTTAGAGGCCCCGAACTCTCCGCTCGCTATTTCGCCCGACTAATTAGATAGCCCGGTTAAAATAGATTCTTTAGTCAACACTCTCACTGATGCTATCAACTCAGCCATCAGCGACATCGAAATTATTGCTAAGCAAAGCAATCCCGCGCTTCCCCTAGCCGTTAGCAATCTCATTAAAGCCAAGAATGCGGCTTCTTTTTTTTTTTTTTGCTGCCGAGGCACACTCGCGGGAGGGAGGTGGAAGATGCGTCATGCGTACCGCCCGCAGGAAAATACCGTCTTCTGCGGGGGGTTATGTGGGACTCACCAGAATGGCACCTACCCACTAAAAACCACCTGTTGGCTGTAGTAAAATTTTACCGTTAGCCTTCATCGGAAGCGACACCCGTCGGGAAGTTGGGCGCGCTGGCGGAGACCCGCTAGCGGGTCTTCCGCCTGTAGTGAAAGTTGCACTGAAGGTGCTCAAAGGGACATGAGTTGGTGGCCGTTCTGGGCAGCCTCCGGTGAAGCCAGGGCTGCGCAGAGGTCGGCCGAAGCATGATTTAGGGATCAATTCATTTAAATGAACCTATAATGAATTGAGAAGGGAACTATGCTCCGCCAGAGCTAGCAAACGCTCTGTCGGAGAACGTGAAGCCCTAAATTTACGGGCTAAGACTGCGATTTCACTAACATCGATATTTTTCATAGCGTCGCAGACGATACGCATATCGTCTGCTACGGAGGATTGAGGAGTGGGTTTGTATGGGCGAGGAGCCGGGATGGGATTCGATGCGGGGCGCAGCCTCCAGTTTTCTGGAGCAGGCCTGGACTGTGTAGGCTTTGCAGCCGGAGGAACCCGACTACGCAGCGGCGGAAAGTTTTCTTGAGAAAGGCGCGGAGCCTGTTTGGGTGCCGCCCTCTTGGAATTGGAGCGCATACAACGGGGTGCACGAGGGCAGCCCCTGTAATTTGCGGTGTGGCCGGACTGGCCACAAAGCACGCAATCGGGAGGAGAGGGAGTTTCAGGAGTGCGATTGCACTCCTTAGTGAAGTGAGGGACCAGGCACTTGACGCACCTGGGCGGTGCGCGGCAGTTGGCCGCCGCGTGCCCGTACAACTGGCACCGATGGCACTGGCCGGGATGACACGGCGATGAGGCGCCTCGATCGAGATCCCAGAGAGGCCGCATATAGTGCTAACCCCTTTCAGGATCTCCCTGGACTTGGGGACGTTGGCGAGAACCACCAAAGCGAGAGGGTGACGCCTCCCGTACTTGCTGTGCATTTTGTGCACCGCAAGTGCCGGGAAGCCTTGGGACTGCAGATCCTCCAGGAGAGCATCGTTTGATAGTTCGAACGGGACTCCCCTGAGTACCCCTCTGATCTTACGCTCTTCTGACAGAGCATAAGTGTGATAAACATATTGCTTATCGGTGAGGAGCTTTGTTAAAGCACGAAAGTCGTCTATCGACGAGACTTTGATTTTAATAGATTCACCCGAGTTGGCCGCTCGGATGTAATGGATCTTGTGCTCATTGCACAATGTCGAAATCTCAGTGCATTTACCCTTTTCCCGAAGGAAAACGGGACCTTGGCCTTGACAGAAGTTGGGGCCGGAGCGGGTGTTGAAGGCACCGGGGCAGGTGGCGTTGAAGACGCCGCAGGGGGTGTAGGACACACCGGGACGGGCGTCGAGGGCGCCGGGGCTTGTTTCAAGCGCTTCTTAGAGCGCTTCTTAACAAGCGTAAAAGAGGGAGGCTCAGGGCCAGTTGGGGTGGCGTTCGAGGATGACTCGGTCGCGAGTGCGCGCTTTCGGCACGGAGGGGCGTCTACTTTGCTACTACTAATCAATGTCACTGGAGGAAGGGGATGCTGGAGGGCCTGAGACCAGAGGGGTCTGGGGAACTGGGGTGGCCTGAGGGGCCATTAAGGGAATGAACGCCATGATATGCGGGATAAGAGAATCCATGAAACGATACTTATCAGCATTTATAGTCATGCCTTCAGCACCGGTACTTTCAAGTAACTTGATCCTAATCTCATCAGAGCTTAGGGAAGCCATTGCGGAGGGGTTGGGGAGGGACAACAATATATATATGCCTAGAGGTCCTAAACAAAACCTAGCGAACCCTAGCGGCTAACCTCCCTACCAGCGGTAGGGGGGCTGGGGAGAATAACTTAAAACTAACCGTAGTACGCCGAGGGCCGCTACCTAGAAACCTAAAAAAAGGGTACGCAGGTAAAGAGTTGACCGCGTTAGGGTCAACCTTTACCGACAGAAAGGACAAATACACACGAAAACACACAGATATGATAAAAATAAATATGAAAGTAGGAGAAAAGAAAAAATAAATAAAATAAAATAGAGAAATAAAATAAAAATAAAAGGTTCAGTACAAATTCGTTGTCACCGTTAAGTATCCTTTGTACTGAGACCAGACTACTTACGCTGGGCACAACACTGCACTCAGCACAAGCACAACACAACTTAGCACAGCACTTTGAAGACTAAGGGGCTTAGTCGCAAAGAAAAATCGCACTTCGATAGCACTCACGGGGAGTAGAAAAACCTTGAAAACCGTAGCACGGAACCAACACGCTAAACCGTGACGTCAGTAGACTGAGCACCACGGAATATCGGGAAGGGACCGATCAATGGAGAACTGGGTCTTGCACGTCCGCAAAGGGTGGTGATCGGAGCGAGAATGTTATGTTATGAAGAACGCGGCTCTCCGGAGAGCCAAGAATATCCCACGCCCGCATACAGAACAGCTGCGAATCAGCTTCAACGTAAAGTTAGGTCTCGCCTCGCGGAACTCCGAGACGCTCAGTTTAACGATCTTATGGAGAATATCTCCCCGTCCCACCAAGCGTATTATCGAACGGCCCGAGCCTTACGCGTAGACACCGCCTCTCATGTTCCTCCTCTCACTCGTCCCGACGGCACTATTGCCTTCGAAGTCGAAGAGAAAGCCAAATGCTTCGCCGACAGCATAGCGGCACAATGTTCGCCCAGCACGCAACCCGCGGATCCCTCCCACATCCAGACGGTGGAGGACGAAGTTCTCCGCAAAGAGTCTCTCCCTATCACCGACGACCCCGTCACAGTATCTAATGATGAAATCTTGCTTCTCATTAGAAAGCAAAAGTCCAAAAAGGCTCTGGGTGCGGATGGAATTTCCAACCACGCACTTAAGCACCTGCCCCAGCAGGTGCTTACCTTGTTAGCTATCATCTTCAATGCCTGCTTCGACCATAGCTACTTTCCAAAAGCCTGGAAAGAAGCGACAGTCATAGGCATTCCCAAGCCGGGTAAACCTCTGAACGTCCCGGATAATCACAGACCCATCAGCCAAGGCAATGTCTAAACGTCTCGAAAGAGTCATACTCTCTCGAATGCGAAACCATCTGTTTCCAACGGATGGCGACCCTCTCATTATTCCCCATCAGTTCGGCTTTCGCGCTAAGCACTCCTGCCCTCAGCAAGTCCATCGAATCGTCGAGTACATACTCGAAGGATTCTATCCGCGTCGTAAAAAAACGATCGCAGTTCTCTTTGACGTAGCCAAGGCTTTCGACAAAGTCTGGCACAGCGGTCTCGTTTTTAAACTCTATAAAATAGGCTTACCGGTTCGCATAGTCAGATTAATCGCGTTGTTTCTTAAAGACCGTACGTTTCGATTCAAACATGAAGGCTCTCCGCGCCTCGTCCCTTAAAGGCTGGAGTCCCGCAAGGCTCAGTCCTCGCCCCTCTGCTTTAGACCGTGTACACTAACGACATCCCCATCCCGCCGAAAGGCGACGAACTCGCCCTCTTTGCAGACGATATAGCCCTTTACACTAAAGGTCAATCGATCCCGTATAACATCACCAGACTCCAAAAGGCCGTAAACGCCCTCGGTGTTTGGTTTCAAAAATGGCGTATCGACTTCAACCCAGAAAAGAGTTCTGCTATTCAATTCGACCAAAAACGTCGTAATCGCTACAACGATCCCCAAATTCGAATGTTAGGTATTCCCATCCCCTGGAAGCGCAGTATTAAATACTTTGGCGTCACCTTAGATCAGACGCTTTCTTTCAAGCCACACGTCGATAGAGTAACGAAACTCGCGCGCTTTTACTTAAGCCGTCTATACCGTAACGCGGACCTGCACAGAGATCTTGAACTACCTACAGTGCAACAGCACCTCAAAACACTCTCAGAATCGTTCTTCAAACGCGCCGAATCCCATCCCAATCATCTTGTTCGAGATTCAGTCTCATATACTGCTCCTGTGTTAGATTCGAAATTCAAAGTCGCTAGGCCGAGAAACGCGCACACTGGCGAACCCACGCAGTTAACTTTAGATCTCGAGGCCCTTCAGGCCGCAAATCCTAATTCTAACGTAAATCCAAATTAATGCAATTTTTTTTTTTATTTTTAATGTTTTTTATTTACTTTTCATTTTTGAGCACCTTCAGTGCTATGTAAATCTCAGCGGGTGACCCCTTAAGGGCCCCGCTAGCGCGGCCTCTTTCTCCGATTGGCCATCGCTCAGATGAAGGCTGAGTGGCAAAAATGCACGAGCCGACAGGGTGGGTATGGTTCTGGTAGGCGTCGGGACGAGTCCCACATAACTTCGATCGCGCGCGCGGAGTATGCGTCAGAGCATTTTTTATATCCTCCTGCCCTTCCCATGGAGGGGAACCAAAAAAAAAACAGAACACCAAATGAACAAGCTGGAATACACAACTCACGGAAACCGGCACTTGAATCTAATCCGCTTATCCATATAACCACAGATAACCGTTTGCCGGAACATCACAAACCACAAAACAACATATTGCTCGACACCCACAAGTAGCGGTCTAATCAAGCTGAATAGTTATCTGCATAAATGACACACAGAAGAAGGAGAGGACGGATTTTATAAGGTGTTGGAAGAATATGTTTCTCGGAATATTTTGAAAAATATCCCAATAAAGCATATATTTGCAATGAGAAGTAAAGAAAGGAACAAAAGATTCGGAAAGCAAAGCCGAAGAAAATAGCATTACGCACAAAAACCGATATCAAATCAGTAATCAAAGAAAAAAGGAAATATAAAACTATAGTTAAGTATATAAAATGAAAAAAATTTAACTAAAATCAACAGGAAAATAGAAGACACGATATCCATTCATAAAAATGTAAACACAGTCTGTGGCCACCATGCCAGAGGTATGAGGGGAAAAAAAAAAAAAACAAAGAGCGCTTATGTCAAAAAAATGCTTCGTAAAATCCCTACGATATTGACTAAAAGATGCATTAGTAGTTTAATGATCCGCAGTAACTTATTTTGAAGGAAATAAAGAAAATCTGTGACACAATATAATATTAGGTCATTATATATGAAATTGGAGTTTTGTAAGTAAGGAACATGAAGTCAATTAAAAAATATATAATATATTTATTTAATCACAGTATGTACTATTGCTATCTATGCACTTTTGCCATCTCATAGGTAGTTCATTGATCCCTTTACTAAAAAAACCATTCGGACGGAAATCAATAAAATCTTTGAAGGCGCTTTGAACTCCCCCATCGGAGTTGAATTTTTTCCCTTGCAAGAAGTTATCCCAATTTCGAAAAAAATTGTAATTGAAGCTCGCATCCTTTCGTTTGCATTGGTCCAATGGACGTTGTTTACGAGCATTGTGGCGCGTTGAAGTTTACTGGGGAAACCCCTGGACTGCCTTAATGGCAGAGTGATATTGCCATTATTGACTCCGCCATCTGAGCCATCAGCCTCATTGGATTGTGGCAAAACATTAGAATCACCACATTTTCTAGTGAACACTCAAAAATAATATTGCTGTTTTCAGATGATATTGTAGGAAATAACATTATCCAAGAACACGAATTTATTCCGACATTCAAGGTAAGGTCATGTTATAAAACATTTGCTCAAATGTAGGTTCAATGGCCTCTCAATTAATTTGTTATAATTTTTAATGCCATTATTGAACCTAAAATAACAATGATGACAACAATATCTTTATATTTGTCGAAAAATTGGCTAGCGACGGGCCTACGGGCGATAACTCAGACAGCAGCTAAAATGGAGTGCAACTTTGAGCCGAAGCAGTGTAGAAAGCCTCAGTAGCAGGAACACAGATATTAGACAAGAGATGTGATAAAATGGAAGTATATACATATAATTAACGAGATCAAACGTATACATTGTTCTCTTTTTGACGCAGTTATCCTCTTCCATAACTAGCTTAAAATTAAAACCTTATTGCATAACCGAATGTCGTTCAAACAAGAGCGCCAACAACAATTAATTGTGTATCAGCGTACACAATGACTAATATCTAAATTGGGAATCCTTCCAAGGAGCCAAAGGCTTCTCTGTGTTTCAGAAAACACAAGGAATCTGCGACCACCAGCACGTTGATGATGAACATAAAGTCCTTCGCCCACGTGAAGCCACATACATACAGTCGAACTTAGACCTGCTTTTCTACTTAATTTAAAGGGTGCAATTGAAAAGGCTGGAAAAATTGGAAAAAACCTCAATCAATACAATACATAAACCGCTAACAAAAAATTTGTCAATATCTTTTTTCAGTTAAATCCAGCATACCTTGATGACCGAGTGGTGTAGTGGTAAATAGCCTTGCCTCGTACGCCGAAGGTCCCAGGTTCGAGTCCTGGCCGGGGCATTAATTTGTGTGATGAACACAGATGTTTGTTCTCAGGTCATGGTTGTTTGTATTTATATATGTATGTTTATTCTGGGTTCCCCCAGTTCGCTGTATGGGCATCTATAACACAAGCTTTGCTTACTTTGGGCGCATACAGTTGGTGTGTTTGTCTGGGGATTTATTTTATTTATTATACCTTTGCAAGATCCAGGTGTTTACAAAATTGACTATGGGGGTTTCCTACATTGGTCAAACTAAACGGAATGTGTCAAGCCGCATTAAAAAACACATAGCTAATATTAAAAACAATATCAAGAAAGTCTGCAGTTTGTGATCATGCCATCGACAAGCCCAATCATAATGTAAGGTTTGCCTCTGTAAAAATTTTATCAAAGGTAAGACACTTCATACCTAGGATGTACAGTCACGTGCATTGATAAGTAAACGTTGACAAATTTGCAAACAAATGTAAATATTAGATATTTCAAAAAGGAGTGTCTCATGTCCTCAAAATAATGTAATCAGCAAACTAGGTCAAAATTAGTTATACTTTTTCTTCATTGTAAAGTAAACGAAGCAACATCAGTGAATACTACACATTCGTAAAGTTTTATTACATATATACATGTTATAGAAATTGTCGCATATACATTGTGTTACGCTGCGACAAAGCCAAGTCTACCTTAAGACAAGGATCGGTGACGCATCAGTATCCGATAATAAATAGATAATAATACGATTAATAACTATAATATCGTTATTTTCTCGCTGCGTACTAGGTCATAAAAAGTGGGAAGCGGTGCCGTGAGTGTTTCTTTCTCTTTCCCATTCACGGGCCATATGGGATGACATAGACGCCGCGTAGTGCTGTCTATTATTGCCGTCGATGAGTAATATCGATAAAGTTGAGCCATTACAAACGTGCGAACTCAGTCATAAATTATTTTTATCAGATCTCTCGCTCACACTTATAGGCATATCGGAACTCTCGCTCGCACTTCTAATGTTGCGTGTGACAACAAAGAAGGGATTTGTCGTAATGTTTTATGACTCAGTTCGCACGTTTGTAATGGCTCAACTATAGCGTATTTTCTTAGGTGGCTGATAGAAATTAAAAACATGTGTAATTTAATGTTTATTAAGTATAAATAAACAACACTTTCTTAAAATCATATTATCTCTTTCTCCCGCACATTGACTTTTACAACAATGACTTTTCCCGTCCTTAGCAGTCATCCAAGGTCACAATAAACAATACATTTGCCTGGTAGCTTTAGATTCTTAAAATAAATTAGACCGTATTTTTCCGTATTTATAAAGCCTAGCGTCAATATAAACCAACTTCAATAAGTACATATCGAAATATGGTGTATGATTAGAACTAGTACTGTCTTTGATATTTATGATAAGGTTTTATCGACTAAGGCATCGCGCACGCGCCGCTCGTGTACAACCCTAGCGGACCGGAATATATATTAATGGATGCCATCTACCATCAAGTGGATCCCGTGCTCGTTTGCCGTTAAAATAATCTTTCTCTTCTGTCATAAATATGATCGAGCAATCTATCGAGACGCGTGGGATTCATGGCGAGAATCTATCAACGAGAGTTCGTTATTTCAAAATTATCGTTTCCGTCCGCTTCTCGAAAGAAGCCACTGTATGTATCTCGGTAAGTCTGTAGTTATTCCCAAAGAATAAACCAAAACATACTTTACTTGTTCAGAATCTTAACCACGCCCAATCTAAGCCGTCGCACGTTATAAAATAAGTATGATGTGGACGGTGTTGTCTGAGGATTATGTGGCTTACAAGGAAAGTGATCTATTTATTGTCCTATTTCTTTTGTGAAGTAAAATATGGTTTACTGGATTATTTAACTATTTTCTTATTTGGTCTCCGCAATAATTCATAATAATTACGACCATTTTAGATTAGCCTAGTTTTGCCAGCGACTTTGCTCGCGTTTTACTGAGGCACAGAGTGCTAAAATTTGGTGCTTGCTATTTTGAAATAAAGTTACATTACTCGACATAATATATTAGATTTTGTTCGGATGTTAGCAAAAATAATCTTTAGTCCAAAAAATCGAAAAACATCATAACTGAATGTTGAATCTATTTTGGTTATTTTTAACATTCGCCGGTCTGAATTTTTTTTCAGAATCATCATGCTATAGTTGCAAGTTACTCCCTAAATTATCCGCAATCTGTAGTCAAAATCCATCGAACTGAGATCAGCCATTTCAGAGATTAACGAGGGCAAACAGGTAGAAGGACCAAGAGACAAATATTTCAATAATATACATGTTTAATGTTACAAAAAAGCTGTGCTGATGACACTCAGTTGTCGGCTGAATTAGTAGCAGCTTTTGATGTTTAGCATCATAGCAATACTGGTCCATTTGCGTGATATTGACGAAAGTCAAAATCTTGTCAAAGGATGATAAATGATCTAAATTAGTTTCGTAAAATAATTGGATCCTGAGAATCCTCGCCAGTTTAGATTTAAGTTTGTTATTAATAGTTAAATTGATTAGTGAAGACTCTACAGAGTACATTTTTTATGTAATCATGTAGAGAAATATTTTGGTTACAGTAATATTGAAACTTTAATAACAAATGTCTCTCGTAAATAAGCCACAACATTTCTCAGAAGATATATTACATCATTCCCCTCAGATTATGAATATTCTGTTTATCACTCGAATGTCGTGCCTGCTTAAAGATACTCTTAACGATTTGAGGACATGATTTGCGAACTTAATGATCGCCAGTGCGATGTACGCGTCGAAGCCTGCCTTTTGCTGCTCAACATGCAAAGAAACGAAGGAATGTTTATACACATTGTTACCTGCAAAGATGGATTCTGTTTATTCCTCGATGCTCCTGCATGACAACTCCACACTGTACAACAGACGGTCTCCGACGTACAAGAGGTGGTAGAAGCTTTCCGTGATCTGCTGTACTTGCCAGACTTGCGCTTACCAACATTTACTTTTTCCAGAAAACGAAAACTTTTTGGCTGAAAAAAATCAATACCGTTTGAAGAGTTTGTTGCCTCCCGTCCGCTGAATTTTACAAGATAGGTATCGATAAACTGCATGATATCAAAAAATCAGTTTATTTACAAAACGGCAATTTCATAGGCAAACACCTATAAATATAAATAACCATCCTATCGATATAACGATAAATAGAATTTGATAAATAAAATCGCTAGGCTGGTAATAGTTACAAAACCTGTTGTTTTTGTTGAATAACCAAACAAAAGGTTGATTACAATTTCAAACAACGAAGCCTGGGCACATGAGTAGATAAACGGAACGGAGACAAAGCTTCTTAAGAACGTGAAAAATTGTTACCTATTTTGGTAGGGTGGTCCCAATAGGTTAAGACAAATGAAACAAAACATTTGGTTAATAGTTTCATTATTCAGTATGAAAGAATACTTTACAAATTACTTACTCTAATAATTTTCTTCTATAATTTTTGTTTTTTAATAATTTATTGTTTCTTTTGATGGTGTGGTAAATTCTGAATTTAACATATAGTTTTTTCAAATAATTTAACGGGAAACACTCCCATGGCATATCAAGTTTATAATCTTTAATACGCTTAAATATTTCATTGCCAATATAGACAATATTTATTTCAAGATCGAAACATTCGCGAAACCTTGGCCCGAGCAATTCAATTTTATTTTTTCTAGAATTATTCATACACACAGTACAATAAACACCCACTATTAATAAAAAATACAATGTTTTTACATTAAAATAATCAAACTTGCAACTAACAAAACAAACAACGTGCGTCGCAAAGACCCTGAGATTGTCAACTGGCTGTGCCTTTTGAGCTGTCTCGCCGCGTACGTGACAAGCGGCCAGTGTTCACTCACACATGCCCCGCGTGCTTGTAGTAGTGCAACCGATTCGTGCAGTTGTATGGAGCTTTGTCTCTGTTCTGTTTATCGAATCATGAGGCCTGGGTACGTGGTAGATAGTACCTACGTGAACAACAATCATTTGACGCACAAAGAAGATAAATATGAAAATAGCATAAGAAACTCTCCATCTAGTCCTATCATTAAAGTTTACACGGCTATATGTCGAAAGTACCCTTATAACTTCAACGTAGAGATTAGGGATAATGATTATCAGACTCTACTCAACTTTACAACGAACACAATGAATAGGTTCAAGTTTGAAACAGTGATAGTATCGTACTTTAGATGAATTCAATCCTTTGAAGTTAAGACTGAATAATGTTCAGATGAGAAATTTCTTGCCAGTTCTTCACGAAGGTTTTTTCGAACTGGTTGTAGAGTAATGCTTTGTTTGACGTCAATAAGAGCAAGTGATTGTCAATGTTGAGAAATAAATAATTGTACTTGAATATAATAGAATACTAAATGTGAGGAAAAAAGAGTTAGAACTGATTCGAACGCCTACAAATTATGTCCTTAAATTGTTAAGAGTATCTTTAAGCAGGCACGACACTCGAGTGATATACAGAGTATGCACAATCTAAGGGGAATGACGTAATATAACTTCTGAGGAATTTCGTGGCTTATTTACGAGAGACATTTCATTCGAAACGGAAAAAGCAGTTCTTATTGAAATACCTTTGCCTATTACAATAGCAAATTACGTGCTACAATCAACCTACTTGTTATTGAAGTTTCAATGTTTCAATAACCAAAATATCTCCCAACATGGTTAAGTACATTAAAAAATTTACTCTGTAGAGTCTTCACTAATCAATTTAACTGTTAATAATAGACTCAAATATGAACCGGCCGGGATTCTCAGGATCCAATTATTGTACTAAATTAATTTAGATCACTTATCATCCTGTAATAGTATTTTATTCGGACTCGACATTGGGCACTCAGTTTCGATCAACATTCATCAAGTCAAATAAAGCTAAGGGACTTTACACCTTATCCGTATATATATAAGTTTCATTGCATTGCCAATAAAATTACCATTTACAATTACTTATAGTGTGTGTTACAGTTGTATAATTTAAGGATGTCGACGTCACCTGTAATTAGAGTGGCATTTAGAATGTAATTTTGTTTTTGTTATACTATGCTCATTTAGATGTACACTCTGTTGGTGACCTAATAAATAAATAAATAAATAAATTGAATATGACAAGGTTTCCGTGGATCGTGACAATCTATTTATCTGTCTACAAGTTTGCTTTAATGATGTTTGAATGCATTTACGTCGATAAACAGAACGGTACATTCAGCGATGGTAACGAATGATGAACACATTTTTATAAGGTTCTATAGTAGGGTTAACAATGGTAAAGCGACACATGAGAGTTGACCCTATGTAAACAGTTTACTTACTTGTTCCTTGAACGTTAAAAGCAACATTATTCTAACAAAACAAAAGTTATCTGAGACAATATATTATATAACAGATACCGAAGGGATCAGATAAGTTTTATCAGTGGAACAAATTTAAGAGTTTGGTATTATTTCTATGGAAAGTCTGGTAAAGTGTCAAAGTTATTGTAATTTTGATAACCCACAAGCTTTCTAATGTAGAAAGTTGAAACCCATATTTGAATCTCAAATAAGTTTATGGTAAAAACAAAGATGGTCTTCACGTGAAAACTGTGTGTGTAAAATCAGGCTCATCTGCATTGGCATTCGATGCAAAATTCATTGGCAACTAGTGATTGAAACTACGAAAGAAATATTTATTAATTTTCAAAAGAGATATTTAAGATGTAAATTTTTTAATATTACGTTGTGTGCTACTCGTATTTTCATTTTATGTGAGTTTATTTTATGTAACAAATAGCTTCAGGGCAGTCCCTTTGGGTCATGTTAATTCGTTTACGCCTAATCGTTGCCTTAAAAATCCTGAAATTTAAATCCTGTATCGTAGCATTACAGCTAATTATTGCTTGCCACAATTGTTCACCCTGTGTAGCTGCATCTAGGAAGTTGACAATACAATCACCTTATGCAGCCTCGACAACTTCGAACTTTCAAATTTTGACAGTTTTCACCAGGCAATTTGTCAATTTGGACGGCCGACCAAATCAAGACTGGTATGACATTCATATCAATCATTTTTACATTTTCATTTCATTTTTTCCCGGACGCCAATAGCTATAATGATCATATTACTTTTAAATTGCAATAATTAAGGTTTCCCTTTCGTCTATATAGAATTTAGAGCATTAGTTTTTGATTGAGATAGTCTGGATTTATTACGCAACAATACAAATTGTTTACTTTGGCACTAGAATCTTTCTAACTTCCCTCAGAAGGGGGTGCGGTATCATGGTTCTAACTCTGTGACCACCACCTCATGCCATTGATAAAGTACACAAGTCGATTTAATATAGTGGTAGCGATATCTACTGCAACATTGCAGTATTTTTAGAACGCAACAAATCTACGTACGTAAAAATCATTATACCGAGTGAAAAGGTACGTCAAGGCTAGCAGTTGTATTCATAGATTTTTACTTGTTTTCTTGTTAACTGCCTCCGGTCTGTCCATAAATAGCCAGGAAAGGCAATTCTACAAAAAATATCTTACTAAGTAAACAAAGGGTACTTCTTGTCTTTAAATAAAACAGAAAACATTTATTTATTTAATGGTATTTCAACAGCTAGTAACATTTTATATACAATACAACACAATACAATACAAATGAAGCCAGTTATCACAATAAAATAATAACTTTATTATTATTAGTTATAGAAATACACAAAGATGAATTAACAAATTACAATTGTAATTAATTATTAAAGAATGAAATAAATTTAAAAGTGACAATTTTATAGTAACACAATGGAAATTTTATAATTAAAAAAACACTTTATAAAGCCAATTTGACATGAAAATTCAGAAATTATACAAACCCGTAAGTCCATACATAATCACAAATAGACAAGGTGAACAAAAAAATATCATAGAAAATAAAACTATATTAATTGTGTCAGAATGTGCATGTGAATGTGTGTGAGTGAGGGGGTGAGACACCTTGAGAAAGTGGTTGTGAATAATGAAAGAGATTGTCTGTGTGTGTATCATTTTTGGATATGTTGCGCGCAAGGAGAAATATATCTATCACCGAGCAGTACTTGCTGTATAGACGGGAGATGCAACACACGACCGAGTTCTTAAAGTAATTTGTGGTAGTCTGTGGAACGTTGAGCAATGCCGTGTGTCGGGTGCGGGTTCGCATGCAGCAGCGCGGGGTAGTCCTGCGCCCCGTGCAGCACGTCATGAAGCAGCAGCATGTCCGCCCGCCGCTGTCGGCATTCTATGGAGTTTATTATGGATCGACACAAGAGCTCTACATAAGTCCTTTTATAGCGATGTTGTTCAAAGCATAGATATTTTTAAATTGTCTTTGTATCTAGATATAAATTCTGTATTGTGGACACCATACTACAGAAATCTACTCTAAAATGCTTCTTACGTAACAGTGAAATACAATTATTAGGGCTATAATATTTTTAAATTACTTACATATTCTCCTGATAAACCCAATGAGTTTATATGCTCTACTTCTAATAATTTCAATGTGGTTATCGGAAATCAGTTTAGACTCGAGGGTGACACCAAGATCTCATACAACGCTTACCATAGGAATGTTATTCCGACGCTTATTTATCCATAATGCTTGATCTGTTGAGAGAGCCCTCTTGGATCAGTTTAATTCTGTCCTAGTATTAACGGCAGAATCAAACTGACATAAATATATTTTTTCTATTAAAGCTCCCAGGTGTAAGGCTTTCTTGCTGCTGACTGTATTGACTTGACGCATATTCATTCTAGTTATGAAAGTTTATTTACCAAGCAAAGTGGGATATATAAGTTTATAACTGGAAAAGTTTTCCATTGTCCACATAAACATGGAGTCATAGCTATCATAATAACTTTATAGAACCTGCAAGTTTACCTAATATAACGACTGTGTTTACTCAATAGATTCAGGATATGCATAACAAGTTTTGGACTATCCACATAATAAAAAAAACACTATAGACGTGCATAGAAAATTTTATTAACCAAAACCATATGTGTTTATGAGTAACTTTTAAAGTACTCGGTAAGTTACGAATGATATTTGAGTTTTCAGAAACAAGGTTTTCAGCGCAAAGAGTAAGGCTCAGGGACTCGTGCGGGTAATATATGAATATATTCCTAGTAATACTGATACTTGAAAACATTTATTGTTAGTATTTATATCAATTTAAATCTTCTTCATGTGTCTGTATCAAATAAAATATTATGTTTGTATTTATGCATATATCTACTTACACTAGCGACTTATTTATATTATAACGTGATTTACACTACATGTGAGAACTTTGTAAATGGCTTTCTTTATAATTATAATTTTTAACTTAATCAATTGTACTTAGCTGTAAGTTTTCCAAGAATTAGAAAATAAAATAAAATAAATACTTGAAAAGTTAGATAACCACACAGACATAAAAGAATATAAATGTTTACATTTGAATGTTTGTCCTTGTTAGAAAGCGAGTATGTATATTCATTTATATTGATATAAGTAGCAATTACTCGTTTGTTTGTTTTTTTTTGTGTACATTTGATATCGAAATCACTACTGAGACGATGCTGATAAATCTTTTATTATATTTCGTCGCTTCGTTCTTCAGATAGTATATAATTAAACAGGTAGACCTTTTAAGGCACTAGGTAGCTTCGCACAGTTTTAGAGTATGTCATTTGACTTATTCAAAAAACTTTCCGTTTTTTACCTGATCCACCCCACTCCTGGCAAGTTTTCGTTCTTTTTTCGTGCGTGGTAACAAGCACACGTCTTATACCAACGAGTAACTTAACAGTTTAATATTAAATATGCTTTAACAGTTTTACTAAAAGTGTACTAAAAGTTCGAAAATTAGAAAAAACAATAAAGAATAAACGATAGCGACTCGTTATTTCTTCCGATGAGATAAGTTATTTTTTGTTTTTTTCCTAAGTGATCGCGGGTATCTATTAACTATAATTTCGCTTTATCGGAAAGATGCAGAAAACACTGTTATCTATAATAGACATATCACGTTATCCGCATAAATTCTTGGTAGTCTTCTATCTGATGTTTGTTTATTATAAACTCAAATTTCGCTTTATCGGAAAGATGCAGAAAACACGTGTTATCTATAATAAACATATCACGTTATCCGCATAAATTCCTGGTAGTCCTCTACCTGATTATTATTATAAACACAGATTTCACTTTATCGAAAAGATGCAGAAAACACGTGTTATCTATAATAGACATATCACGTTATCCGCAGTAATTACTGGTAGTATTCTACCTGATGTTTATTATTCCGATTAATGCTGTATAGTATTCGTATTGTTATTTTTGACATTTTTTTCAATAATATTTAAAAAAATTTATACGAATACAAAAGTGCGTGTAGTCTGAAAGGGATTTAACACGATATCTGTATTACGTAATATTCTGTTATTTCTATTTTATTTTCAAATCTGAAAGTCGTCATTAAAATTATTTAAATATGAACCCAGTGGACGAATCTCCAGCTAGCCACTTGGACTACCGCAGTACCTGAGCCTTTTATGTAGATGCTTCCCTAATCTGGAACCGTCGACCTCCCAGAATGAACCAGGCCAGCCGGAAGAATCATTTCCGACATGGATCCAGAGATGCTTTCTAACCTAGGGGCTTAAGGGGCTCCAGTTATGGAATAACCGCTACAGCAAAAAGTAATAATAATAAAGTACACCGAAGCTATCTAAGTACTCCCCAAACATCGACAGGCAACCGGTCATCCCAGTCGGGAAACTGGATAGAACCTCCTCGTTACCCGTCAAGCCGGGGGGACTACGTCAATGGAAAGTGCCAGTGCCTCCACTTTGGCGCCCATATTTGAATTCGGCGTTCAACGCAAAATTCAACCAGTCCGGGACTCGTGCACCGAATCAACCATAATTCAGGACCAATATTACTCCCAAACTTATTTTGTCGCATAGTGAAAAACGAATAGTATAGTAGTAATAGTAATAGTAGAATATAATAGCAATTCATAAATTGTTAGACTTAGAGGCTATAGAACCTTGTATCTCCTCAAGTGACCAGTTTATATCAAACAAATATGATATATAAATATTTTTAGCGCCGAAACTCAACGGCGAAAAACGGTTCGTACCTACTAAACAAAAAATTTTATGAATAAAATTATACAATTTTGTAGAAAGTACACTTCAAAATGGAAGCTTATAAAACAGCTTCTAAATTAATTCCTCTTAATGGTTTCTTAGCTAACATAGATAAGAAAGACCATACCTACTCGTACCTATATTTGTTAATAACCTACGTTTTGAATTTCAAGAAAACGATATGTTTGAGCCAAGCCCATACGAGTTTAGTTTTAGGCTTTATGTTTAACATCGAACATATGTCTATTTCTTTACCTGACGATAAGCGTTATAATTACGTATTGAAAATACCATAGCTATAAGTTACATCAATAGGATGGGTGGTATTCCATTTCCACATTTAAATACACTAACTAGACACATTTGGCTATGGCATTTGGCGTGGAACGTAGTTTATGGATTTTTGCATTTTGCGATGTTTGTTTGTAAATGTGACGTATTTGTTACTCGGTATCCTATACCGGATGCAGTCGCAGTCGATGCGTTTACGATTAATTGGGCCTCTGTGTATTTTATAACCATTTTCTCCAAGTTTCTTGTCTTAAAATGTGTAAAAAAAATAATTGAATTTAATTGAAACAAAAGATTTTAAACTCCCATAACAGCACCAAAGCAAAGCACTCCAACCTTACCCTGGGTGCCGCGAGACGTTCCGGGCGGCGTTCACGTGGTGCGGCAGTGTTCATTCGGTTCATTAAATTCAAACCATTCAGCCTTGTCTCTATTGTTAGGCGAAGATATGGGAATGATGGGGCAAATTTTACAAGAAGCCAACTTTTAAAATGAAACCAACCAAATTGAAGTACACACTTTCTTGGGATCTAAATAAGTTCTTAATCAGCTTTCTCTGTGATATCCTTATATAATATTACTTTAACTTTAGAAAAAATTACCACAGAGTTACCGTTACATCGTTAGCCGTATGCACCGACATAGGGTCCAGATATTAAATTAGAAATTATAGTTTTTGCATCCGTACACATAATCATAATATACATCATTAAAAACCACAAACCCAAATCGTAAACAGCCTATGTTATCCTTGCCTCACTTCCCTCTAATATGGTTGAGGAGGGCGATGGCTGGATCCCGCGTTAACTCGTGAACGGGTGCCGTTTGAGGGTGTTCGTCGTTTGGATACTTGGGGGGAGGGAGACTTGCCGGGCTAACAGATGCAGAAAAGAATAATTTTGTATAGACATAAAGAGACTCTGTAAATTTATTTTGAAAAAAATATACCCGTGAAGTTTCTTGCCAGTTCTTCTTCACGAAGGTTTTTTTCGAACTGGTGGTAGAATCATGTTTTATTTGACGTCAATAAGAACAAGTAATTGTCAATGTTGAGAAATAAATATTTCATTTCATTTCATTTCATTTCATTTCATTTCATTTGCCAATCTTTGAAAATAACATAATGATATATCCTGTATCGACTCTAAAAGATTATATTTTTTGTGTCGAAAAATATTAAAGCTTCGATTTCGGGGTTCTTGTTTGTACCATGAAAGGCCCTCACAGTCTAAGTCGGTGGATAAGGTAGACGCTAGGTACGAATGGCGTTGACATAAGTGTGTTCAGCCCACACAGCACACGTCACCTGCTCCAATATCTTCCGATAAAGAGATACATTAAAATCAAATTATTATGTTTATTGATTTAATTAATTAATTTGGCAATTACCAAGTGTAGGTATAATAAACGCCTAAAGATTACTGGATTCTTATATTATGTACGGACTACAATAAAAGTCCGGATTTTCGATCAGATCCCGTTCCCATAACTTATGTAAATAAAAGCTATGGATTAGCTTGCATACTAGCTTGCGGTGCAATGCCGCAAGCGCTGCCGACGCTATTTTACTATGCGAGTGGCGAGCGGGGTTGGTGCGCGCTTGACCGACGCATGGCGACGGAGTAAAATATTTTTTTATCAAGATGTAAGTGAATGAAAAATGCCTTACATCAGAACCTATGACCTCATTTATGATTGACTTCGTAGGTGTCTCATACGTTAGTGACTCGAGTGTAATGCTCATTGCGGCCTTACTCGAAATTTGTTACTGTTTTTGGAGATATCAGTGGTTGAATCGGATTGATTTTGAACCTACGCTAACCAGTTTTCATGAAATTACTCGTAAATTATTGCATTTCTGTTTAATGTTAGTTGTCACGATAGCGTCATTTTTGCGTCACTAAAGAATGACCCAGGTGTGAATCTCGTAACACGAAGCATCATCGAGATATATTTGCGCCATAGGTCCAAATTTTTGAACCTATGGCTTCCCTGTATCTTGGCAACCTGTGGTCCTAGGATCTCAGAACTTCGATTAAACTCTAGTGACATAGACGTTAGGCTATCGTGAAAAACATTTTCACACTTCGTAATAGTCATCTGAACAATTTACTAACTTTCAAACAAATACTTATAACTAGCCGAACTAGCCGAGGGCAGCACGTACACATCTTGTTGATGAATAAGAATTCTTATTTCATCGTTCTCTTTACAATTGTTATTATAAGTATTGTAGCTATGAATCTCATAACTTTCAATGGAATTATCATGCTGTGGTAAATCTGTGATTTGAAGCATTTTATATTTTAAATCCAAGAGCTTTAAGAAATTCCTTATTACTTTTAGTTATTTTTTTAGTTGAAGCACTCAACCGTCTACCTTGTTTCAATATTGAAGGTGAAATATTAAGTTTTCTTTTGTTGTTAGGGTTTTTATCGAAAATTATCATGTTAAAACGCCACAGAGTTTTGATTAGGTTAAATAATTTTTTGGCACTTAGTATACGTTTTCAACTTGTTATTACTATTAGAGCAGTAAATAGAGTGAATATAATATTAATAAAACACTTTTTTATATCAAGAAACTTTATTTCTTATCCAAAACGATTCAAGAATCTTTAAACATAAATGCCCGCAATTATATAAATGTTTTCCTTGATAATCATCATAGTTATAGCAGATGCTTGCCCCCGCATATTTGATAAATTTTTTTGGGGGTTTCAAATTACCATAACTGTCAAAGTATTCAATATAATCATTTATTTTTCCATAAGTACCAGTATTTTCCAATGAGTACCAGAATTTTCAGAAGAATCTAGATTAATGATTCCGCATTCCTTTTGTAACGAATGTTCTCGTAATTCATCTCTCATAAAGACTCCACGGCTGAATGGAATATTTTTAGAGTACTTAAGTATGTCAATATTACTTAAAGCTCTTTTGGGTAGCTGAGTGTTCAGTTTTTTTTCTTTGTCACGTAAATTCTTAAACTATCTTTATAAGGTTTCAATTGTAAACATTTGCCAATACAAAATGCTTTTGTGTCTTTCTGATTCGGCCAACCGTTTTTTCGCTGCTTTATAATCATTAATCTTTTTTGTGATGCCAGCAATGCCACCAGCTAAGCTACCGGTAGCTGATAGCCCTGCAAAAATAGGCACTAAGGGAAGAAAGCCACCAGTTTTCGGTACAGGTATAACTCTCGGTACTTTGACTGGTAAATCCGACGTTAATTCTTTAGCAGCTGCAATCGCCAATTCTACAAGTGCCTTCTTACATTTAGGTTTCAGCTTCTTAAGATGTCTTTTTGTATGAGCAATGATATTTTTGAAGGTATTTTTTAGACCAGCCCCGGACTTATGATTTTTCGAATTCATAGATACTTTCTTCTGATCAGTTATGCTAGTAGTTCTGTTTTGTATTTTTCCCATTTTTAAAACAAGTCTTGTATAATTTTTAAGCGTTTGTAAACAGTAATTTCTGTTTTAAGAACTAAACCATAATGAATAAGAAAACATATGGCGTATATGTTGATTTATGTCTTTATTGAATATTTTGTATGGTGCAAATAAAAAATCTCTACAAAATATTAATTTTGTGTATCCAACTATTTTCACAATTCGGAAAACCAAGCCATTTTAAGAATACTGTATTCCCTTTTCCCTTTAAAATTTTTTCAACTAAATAAATATCTGGACATTTTGTTCTTTGCAGTTCTTGAGCATGAAATGCTCCTAAAATAGGTTGTTTTCGAATATCTTCTAATAAATAGGTTTTAGGACTTGTGTCTTGAATTTTAGTGATTTGAAATATTTCTGTTGACCAATTAGGAGTAAAACTTTTCTCAAAACTTACTGATTCTTACAAAATCACCTATTCGAAATTTACGGTATTGCATGAATTTCTCAGATTTATAATGTTTTATATAATTTTGCATTATTATGTATTTGTTACTTTTATTTATTGATGCTGGTAGTTGTTTTACAGTTCGATGATATATATTTTTGTATTCAGATACTTTATTATTTAGAGTATTATCTATCCATTTATAATTTCCTTTCAAGTTAAACTCTTTGTAAAGTGTATTTTTCAATGTTCTTATGAATCGTTCTATAATTGAAGCTGTTTTACTAAAATATGTAGAAAAATTATTAAAATTTTATATCTTCGTAATATGTTTAAATTTACTTTTATAAAATTCTGTACCCAAATCTGTTTGCAAATTTTTAGGGATACGTCCTTTTAATAAAAGACTTTTGAATACGTCAGAAACAAGTCCTTTATTTTTTTGTTTTATTGGAATTGCCCAAGCGTATTTTGAAAAACAATCTATAACCACTAATATATATTTATAACCAGCATTTGCTTTTGACATCCCTTGCATATAAATTAAATCAGCCTACCAAAGGTCATAAATTCTTTAAGTATAACATGTCTTCGAGGAAAGTTTACTCTTGGGTTTTTGTGAAATTCATTTATGACGTTCAATTTGCTCATAATGTTTCTTAAACTTTCCATGTAATTCATTCAGAGTTATATCTTTTTCAACTGTTTTCATCCGATTAGTTAAATTTGCAATAAGATTATAAATTTTTTTATTTTATTTAGAAAAACAACTTCAACTTTTATAAGATCTTCTCTAATAATAACATTGGATAATATTCAGGTTTTACAATAGTTTCTATAAAATTCTCATGATTACTAGATTTTTAGGATTTGATATAAACCGCTTAAAGGTTCCATATTCATCCTCTGATTATGAAACCCTTTGCAAAAAATTTCACTTTCTTCCTCTAATCAGAAGACGTCAAATTGCTGACATTACCTTTTTATTAAAAATCACCTCAAGCACCATCAACAGCCCTGACCTACTTGCTAAAATAACCCTAAATACTCCATCGAGATTGCTTAGGTGGAATCCTCCCATTTACACTCCAGTAGTTGGTTCGAATTTTAGACAGAACTCATTCATTTGGCGAGTGGGCAGTGATTTTAATGAGTTGTGTAAGCGATTTGACTTTGACTTGTTTTGTACGAGTGTCAATACAATTAGACAGCAGTTGAGCAAAGAATTCTTTTCTTGTTGAGTTTTTTTACTATTATTAGGTTTAGTAATTATGTTTGTTTGATTTTTTCTGTGTGACTGTGATGTATCGTAAATTTTTTTCTAAACGTGAAAACCTGTAATTTGCTTGCTGTTACTACTGTAATGTGCTTATACTGTTAATTTCGCTGTTGGTTTTCCTTCGAATAAATAAATAAATGGAACTCTTCATGATCTTATCAATTTTATACGTAAGTATCTACTTTATTCTATTAATCAATGACTAATCTATAAACAAGGATACATAAATCTGCTAAGTTGGTTGACATTTAATTATAAAAGAAATATATAAATTATATTCAAACCGTTATACGAGTATTTTGCATAATTAGTTAATATATTGTTCCAAAAAAGGTGGGATTGCGCGACTTATACTCTTCACGGGTGGTCTTTAAAAATTTGCTACGATGTCGCCAAGCTTCTGTATCGGTATCTGTTCGAGTTTTAATCGTTACGACAGCTTGTTGTCATCAATTCATCGGAGAAGTTTTTTGTTTGTATTTTGTTTGTGTTATAAATTTTTAGTTCAATGTATTGACCACCCTGTTTGTTGAGGTAGAGCTGCCGGCAATACCCATATGCAACCCGCCTACTTATATAAGACAATAGAGGTGCTTTTTTATCATCTTTTTGTGCAAATGATATCATCGTCCTCGCTATAAGTTCCGAATAACTCCTTGGCAGTAATTTTACTCGAACTCGCAGATGACGGTTTCGATTTTTTCCTGGAGCTTTCATCAGCTACGGAAGACTTGCCTTTAGACTTTATTTTCTGTGTTTTTGTATTTACAATAACAATTTCGTCTTCAGACGGGAAAAGTTCATCGGCGAGTTTAGACCTGAAGATAATAAATGAGTTGTATGCAGTATGCAGAATATGTAATTGTAGTTAGATTTAATCTAATTGTATGTTTCTAGAGTAATGTAAATTTGTAATATTATTTTACATGCGTAATTTAAAAAATTAATGAAATAATACAAATATATTAAGAATGTGTAAATAAAAAATAAAAATACCTAAAAAACAAAATAATTATACATTGCTAGTTACTTGAGTAAGTGCTGATAAAAAAAAATTAATCCTGTATAATTAAAACCCGGCACTTATATTCTGTACTACATAATGTTTGATACATAACTTTTAAAGAAGAAAGTTCTAAAAAAGGAAGCTTGTATGAAAGTAAAGTATGTATATCTATATGTATATATATCTATCTGTATCAAAAAATTTAAAGAATAAAAGTTAGTTTTCGAATAGACCAAAATGAGTATTTGAATAGATTAAATAGATGTAATTGGGCGAGCTGGATCTCCTGTGAGCCAGAAAGCTCAGTAATATACTACTGTCATTAATAACTTTGTAAGTTTATGGAGACGAACTACAATAATATCTCAAATGATGTTCGAATAGACCAGCTTTCAGAACAATTTTAGTAAGTTATACATGAAAAAGCCCCAAGGACTTTTAAGCTCCCAGGGGCAAACTTTGAAAGTCGAGTGTGGGCGTTGTTCAACCACTGTTAAATAAAGCTATTGACTTAGTTCTACGTCTAAAATGCAAATGAAACTGTAATTTGCAGATTCGTATGAAATTACGAGCACGTACACTATTTCATATTTATATTTCATTTTACATGTCCAAATATGTTTTTATACGATTAATATTATATTAAATAATACATTTTTAAACCAGATCTATTGCGTCTTAATATTAACTGCTATAATATTTATTTTTACGCTTTCTAGCTGAAATAGGTTCGCAAGAGGATTATATTTAAGTAAATAATCGAAAGCAATGCACTGTAAAGTTTAGTCGGTATCAGGTCGGTACGGGTTTTAGACGTTCTTCGTTCACAGATTGACAGTGCAAAGCGTGGTGTTATCAGATACATCAATAATTTATATCTATTTTAAGAAAGACTTGTGTGTTATATGTAACCCCTGAAACTCTGAACTGGTTTCTAAAACAATTTCAGAATTAGAAAGGTATTTTAATCAATAATTAGATATAATTATTTCTTTGTCACTGAAACAGGAGTTACGAGGGTTAATTTGCGCAGGACTTCTAGTTACTTATAAATTGAGAGCCTGAAAAGAAAATGTAGGTATATATCTTACAATACATATACATGTATAATACATATACAATACGTACAATATTTCAAGAAATCAAATTAATATTAGGTATAATTTTGTATGAGTGGACACTATGGGACTTTCTTCATATCACACAGCTCAAAGCCCGTACACATATAAAAATAGTTTTTTTTTAATAATCATATACCTACCTAAATATAAATTGTATTTGGATCTGAGTGTTGTTGACTACGAACCGGAATAAACCAAAATTTAATTTCTGGATGCCCTCCAAACAACCTATGTTGTATGTGTATCCCGGTAAGTCCTAAAGTCCTAGTGCACTCGTTTCAGTTAATGCGCTTTTCGTCTTCAAAGGGAATATTTTAAACTCAATTCATCACAGAGAGCAAACTTTACAAAAGGAATTGATTATCCTACTGCCAACAGAAGCGATGAACATCCACGTACGTTGCAGAATACACCTTTTCAACACGGAACGCTTTAAGAATATAAATTAGAACTCGGTTTACTTGCTCAGTTCAATAATTATAGTAAATATAGTAACTTCCTTAATAAATATATAAATTTTTGTATAAGTTTTGAAAAAAGTTGATAATTTACGACAGAAGCAAATAAATACTGACAGGCTTTATTATTAAAAAAGATGGCAGGGTTATTACGTGCGCTGTAGACGAATGAGCGAAACATACTAAATGAAGCGTGACTAGTAGCTACTACCATTTACTTATGTGCGGTTTACATGTATTAATGGCCGGTTTACACGCATTCAGTAGTTAAGTTGGTACTAAATTTTAACCGCCTTGCCGCCACTAGGTTTGTCAACTTATGCACTTAACTAAAAAATCACGTCCAAACGTGTTAAGTGAGAAACCCCGCCCACCTACTTATATGAAAAAAAGAACGAATCCTAAACTACTTAATCACATGTGTACTAAATTTTAAGTTACCACTTGTCACTTATCTGACTGTTTACACGTAATTTTTAACAAAAAATTTAGTTACCAACTTAACCATTTAACGCGCGTAAGCCAGCCATTAGAGTGGCGTAACTATCTGATTCATTCACACTAGTTTATACGGGGCATCTCCGTCTCACTGAATGGCGTCACTATCTGCCTTGCTCGAGTCAACGAGCCAGATAGACGCCCTCCACTATCTGCACAATTCATTTCTCTCATCATTCTGCCGTAAAATTAAGAACCACCAAAGAGTGTGTGCGAATCAAAACATTTTAGCTAAGTAAACTGGATTCGCATAAAATCGGATTACTCCAAGTTTTTTTTTAAATTTTTTACCCATATTTTTTTAGTATTAACCCACCCAGTGTTGTACCATTTTGGAATTCTGATTAAAGGTGGCAACTTTTGATGGCATTTGCCAAGGCACTCTAGTACACTTTTTTTTCAGGAGGTTCTGTCAAAGTTGAGGTATTTTGAAAATTTTCAATTCACAGTTCGGCAAAAAGTGGTATTTCTAAGAAAATTTTAAAAAAAAACTTTAAAAAAATCAACAAAGTCAAATGCTTTGCTCATGTCGAGCAGCATGGCCGCAGGAAAACCTCTCTTGTTTAGACTCTCCGATATTTCCTTTACTAGAGCAAAACAAGCCATACTTGTTGACCTTCCCTCTCGGAAACCAAATTGTTGATCATTTAGTATATTGTATTTTTTTTTAAACCTTTAATTCTTATTGACATAGTCTTTTCAAAAAATGTCGATGATATTTGAATACGAGCTACTGGGTGAAAATTAGTCATGTCCTTTATATCCCCTTTTTTTTAAATGGGTTTAACAATTGACTTTTTTAGGCGTTCAGGAAATGTGCCTTCGCTAAAAGACAGGTCAATAATATATGTTAGGGGTTTCTTTATAGCCTTAGCACATTTTTTAATTATATGTGTAGTAAGATGGTCATATCCCGCTGAATTTGTATTTTTTAAAGATTTTATCATAAGATAAAACTTCGTGTACATCAGTAGGTAAAAGGAGAACCAATGATCAGTCGTTGTTGAATTAGTCAGTGGTTTATACTTAAAAATGTCAGAATTGGATTTATTTGTCAAGTTTATATAAAAATTATTGAATTGTTCACATATATTTGAGGGTCTGTGTAGATAATGTCATTAAATTTAATTATGTCAATGTTTTGATGTCGATTTAAATTTGAATTACATGTTTTTTAAATTATATTCCATGAAGCTTTACACGTATTTTTTGCCTTATTAATATATTCTGTGTTACATGACTTTAATGATGTGACCATGCATTTTTTAAAACCTTATTGTAATTATTATATACTGTTTTATTCTGTTTCCTATTACTATTACATAAAACGTATTTTAGGTATAGACGTCTTTTACTTATACAACTTTTTTTTATACCTTTGGTCAACCATTTTTCTTTCAGGGCATTATTATTCTTGATTTGAGCTTTTATAATGGGAAAACATAGATTAAAAAATTAAATTAAATAATCATGAAAGATATTGAATGACTTGTTAGTATCACTTTCAGAGTAGACGTTTTGAAACGATAGTGCTAAAATACATTCCATATATTTCCGTACGTTGTCTTCTGAAAGGTCTCTTTTTTTTTCTTCAAACCATAATTTAGGATTCTGCTTTATATGTTTTCTCTGTTTAACTTTAATCGATGCACTTTGTCCCGTTTCGTGGTCCGATAGAGCTAGATAATGTATTTCCGCGTGCACTGTGTGAAATGTGCCGGGAAGCCATCATTTTGCAGCCACATGTTTTGTCTTGTTGCAAGAGGCACATCTTCTAAAAGGACTGGCATCTGGTTTTCTAGAAACTCTAAATAAATCGGTCCCGTCAATGTTTCTGGTAGCTTATTTGGTCTTATTACTTGACCTTTCAATATTCCAGTCCAAATGTTAATTTTAAATTGGGTTTGGACCGATCCTGGCGTCTGAGGTGAGGGTTTTCTAGTTGCCAGCTATGTAAATTGTGTATATTTAGGTACCCATCTTTTCTGCACGAGGACTCGTCGCTCCAAATTATTTTACTGAAAAACTCATTATCTTCGTTCATTTTCCGCAACATTATCCAGCAGAGCCCCAATCTACGTGGGTAGTCGTTAGGTTTGGACTTGCTAAATTTGAATGCTATTGCCCTTACTGAAGTAGAAACGTCAGCTTCAACTTCATCAAGGATCTCTCCATCCACATAAATTCTAGACCTGTCTTCACGTTGACTTAGTTCTGGCAACCGTCCTTCGGCATACGCCAGTTGGGTGTTAATAAACATGCGATATCTGGATGATGTCGTTTGGGATACCTGTAGCAATAAAAAAATAATGATTCTAGATCAGGGGTTGGCAACCTGCGGCTCGCGAGCCACCTGCGGGTCTTTGGATGTGAAGCTGCGGCTCTTTAATTCCAATTTTTCTAATTTATTGTGAAAAAACAACATGAATAGATAGATATTTTTTTAATGATTAAAAAAATTTGTTGTTTTTATCAAAAATCTTTATTTATGCAAGTACTATTTATTTTTCAAACATATTTGTGGCTCTTTAAAAACTTAAAAATGTTGTAAATGGTAATTTTTGACTCTTCTGACTCAAAAGGTTTGACCCCTCTTCCCGTGCTCTGACCCCTGTTCTAGACAAATAAGAATTTACGTTCAATTGTTTTAGTATTATCTACTATAAAAAGAGTTCAGTTTAAAATCAGTTATTTTTCTCAGTAAATAACAAAATACTTTGTTTATTTCGACTAATAAGTTACCAGTTAACTAACGAGTGCAAGATGAGTGCTTGTTATGCTTGTAAAAAGTCTTGTAAAGTTAATGAAAAAGTGTTATGTTCAAAAAGTACATGTCAAAAGTTATATCACTTGCTTTGTGTGGGCTTAGCTATAGAAAATTATAAGAAACTGTCTACTAACTGGACGTGCCCTGCGTGCGCGAACAAACTTCCCAGAGGTGATAAAAATGATGATACTCCTGTGAAGTGGACTGATCAGGTGGAAGTTTCTCAAGAAAATGTTACCCACCGAAAGCAGCCTATTTCCACCTCGCCAGGAGATCCTGACCTGCCAGACCTACGTGAAGTTATTAATGAGCTGCCAATGACTATTCGCAACATCCTACACCCTGAATTGACATCCATTGGTGAAAGAATAAAAGATTTAGAAAAATCATTACAATTCATCAGCTGTCAGTACGATGACTTACTCAAAAAGTTTAAGTCCAGTACTACTGATATAACAAGTCTAAAAGATGAGAACGTCGCTTTAAAAGATGAAATAACTACTTGCCAAGTTCGTATAAGACACCTGGAGGAGGATAGTGCTAGACAACAACAATGGTCGCGTCTCCAAAATGTCGAGTTAGTCGGTATCCCTGAAACCCCCGACGAGAACACCCTGGATGTCGTGCACAAGATTGCGTCGCATATTGGAGTAACGGTCGAAAGAGAACAGATCGAGTTTGCTCATCGGGTGCAACCCCGCCGGCCGCCGGCCTCCGGTTCGGCACAGTGCCGCGCCATCATCGCCCGGTTCAAACAGAGGACCACCAAGGACAAAGTGATCGCAGCAGCTCGGAAATGCCGTGGGTTTACAGCCAGGGAGGTGGGTTTACAGGAAGATTCTCAAAAACTAAACAACATGGTATACATTAACAAGCATTTAACGGCAAACAACATGGCTCTTTTTAAAGACTGTAAAATAAGAGGTAAGGAACTTAACTATAAATATATTTGGACAAAAAACTGCCGGATATTTATAAGAAAAAACGAAACCTCTTCTCCAATTCCCATTGTTTCACAGTTAGATTTAAGGAAACTAATTTGATTGCTGTTTACATAATTCTTAACTCATTTAAAAACTTCTTGCATCTGTTATAACTATGCCTACTATTCATGTTGATTGTTTATTTCTTTCCTTATGAAGTGTTTTGTATTTTGACTTTTGTTTTGAAGCCATATGTTCATACACCCATATCCTACAGTAATTGTCATGTAATGTTCTTATGCACATTTTTTTCACTAGACAAATCTACACTTTACTATTATTTTACACAACAAACTTAAAACTACTAAACATTAGCACAATTAACACTCTTGCAATACATTTAAAACTTTGTAATTCATTATACTTTACACACAAAACAAAAACTGAACTGAATTGCTCATGCTATAATATTAAAAATACCACCATGTTTACATTAATATTCTGGGTTAGTGACTGGATTTATCATAATCCGAGCAATCATGCTAATGGATATTGTAATATAATTTTATTACTTTTATATCAGATAGTATGCCTAAAACGTTTTTACTGGTCATGTGCAAACAAAGTTCTCATATTAAGATTATATATTAGTTGTAATTTTTTTTATTTTTGGAAATTTATTATTAAGTTTTGATTTTATTATATGTTATTATCAGTTTACTGGGGCTTGCTCCAAATTTTTGTCTAATTACAATGATTCCAGAAATTTTTATCTATTATTTAATACAGCAATAATCTATCAGAAATTAAGGTACTTATAGAAAGGATTATTTCACTTTATGTTAAAAATATGTTTTACTGCTAACGTATTAAATTAAGAGATATATTTGTCTTAAAATTTTTGAAATACTTTAATTTTTAGCTATGGCTATCAACCATAAGAATGACTTGAATATATCTTATCAAAATTTAAGAGGCTTGCGTACCAAAACAAATACTTTTTATAGAAGCTGTTGTCTATCTGATTGCGATATAGGATTATTTACTGAGACTTGGCTTTGTGATGGCATACTGAACGCTGAATTATGTAATGGAAAATACGATGTGGTCCGTAGCGACCGTGGCTCGCTCGGCGGCGGAGTGATGGCACTCTGCGGAGCGCTCGCCCGGCCCGAGTTGACGCGACCTGACCTTGAATCTGTCTGCCTGACGGTGCCTGCGCGCTGTCTGAACTCCACACAGAGTTTACATAAATATAGGTGTAGTATATATTCCTCCTAATTCTAGCATACCGAATAAACTATCCTTATTACTAGATATCTTAAACGAGGCTATTCAAGCCCACCCGGATGATTTCTTCTTATTAGTAGGAGATTTTAGTTTACCGAATATTCAGTGGACATCATGTGAGCCTTTATATTTAAAGAAGGGTAGTGTCGACTTACAAGTCGCAAGTTAGAATTTTATAAGTGAACTCTTATTTTTGGGCTTGATCTAATATAATACTGTGGTTAACTCTCACGGTAATACCTTAGACTTAGTTTTCTCAAATTTTCCGTTATTAGTGAATCAAAGCAAAGTCCCATTCGTTAAAGAGGACCAGTATCACCCTACTCTTGAAATAAATGTCTCGGAAATTAATATATTACTGATGAAAACTAAATCAACTATAAAATATTTGTTCAGAAAGTCTAATTATGAGGAGATCAATCAGTATTTAAACACTTATGACTGGCATACATTATTCACGTACGTAAATATTGAATCATGATTAACAGTTTTTACGATATTTTAAAAACAGTAATTCACAAGTTTGTGTCTCAAGTATTATCGTCAGGTTCCGATAATTTTCCTGTATGGTATAATAGGTCCCTAATAAATATTATAAAAGATAAGGCAAAAAGGCATCGCCATTGGAAAAAGCACGGGAATCCTTCCGACTATGCATCATTTGCTTTGCTACGGCGAGTGCAGAAGTCAGTGGAGAAACAATGTTACGTTTCCTATATGCACTGGTCACAAGAAAACATTAAAAAAGAACCAAAATTGTTTTGGTCGTATGTCAAATCCCGGAAAAAAAGTGGCGCCCCTATCCAAACAGTATGAAATATGGAGATAGAAACTTGAATGACGGACCTGAAATCTGCGCTGCTTTTAGTGACTTTTTCCATAAAAATTTTAGTAAGCCCAGTAACACACCATTACCAACTGCTAACGCAATTTTTGGTTCAGTTTCCTGTTTTTAAACTGCTTACTACATTGGATAAGTCAAAGGGTGCAGGCAGCGATAACATACCACCTTTATTTTTTAGTAAATGTACCAATGCTCTTCGTTTTCCTCTTACCTGTATTTTTAATAGGTGGTTTGAGGAAGGTTATATGCCACCAATCTGGAAAATAGCTCTTATTGTACCTGTGCATAAGAAAGGACTTAAATCATCTATTGAAAACTACAGACCCATATCAAAATTAATCACTCTAAGCAAAGCGATGGAGAGAATTGTCCATAATCGTTTGTACCACACTATTGCACGCTCTATTCCAACTCAACAATGCGGATTCATGAAGGGTCGTTCGACAAATACTAACTTGGCAAAATTCACCAACGATATTCTAACTGAAATGGACGGCGGTGGTCAAGTGGATGTTGTGTATACCGATTTCGAGAAGGCTTGTGATCGAGTGGATCATATAATATTATTGAGAAAGCTCCAGGAATTAGGTGTACATGGCAACCTACTTAGATGGTTTAAATGCTACCTGCACAGGAGGAGTCAGGCGGTAGTAGTGGGAGGGTACAAATCGGATTTCATTACAATTACTTCTGGAGTCCCGCAGGGGTCAATTCTTGGACCTTTGTTATATGTGGCATACTTGTATGACATAGACAAGTGTTTTGGGTTTTCTAAGTATCTAATGTACGTCGATGACACAAAAATTTACAAGACTGTAAATAACATTACGGATTGCTTAAACCTACAAGAAGACCTAAACCGTTTACAGGTGTACTATACTGATAATCGCATATCTATAAATGTTGAAAAATGCGTGATTGTAACATTCACCCGAAAGAAAAAGAAAATTATCCTTGATTACATGGTAAATAACGCGATTCTTAGTAGGGTTGAGACGGTGAGGGACCTTGGACTACTTCTTGATTCGAAGTTGCTTTTCACTGATCACATTGATAATATGGTACATAAAGCATATAAAAATTTAGGTTTCATTTTGAGAGTGACTAGGCCATTTTCTGATATTTACTGTAAGTTAAGTTTTATATTATGCATATGTTCGTAGTATCCTTGAGTACTGCTCTAGCATTTGGAACCCTATGTATGGTGTTTACTTGGTTAATATAGAGGCAATCCAACGTAAGTTTATTAAACATTTAAACTTTCGCACAATCGCCACTGACAATGGTTACACAGAATCATGTAAGCAACATAACCTCCTATCTCTTGAAAATCGACGCACTTTGCTTGATATGACATTTTTACATGGAATTTGCAATAACACCATAGACTCTATAGAATTAACCACATTGACCCTACGTCTACGCACACCTAGTAAGCGAACTAGACATACGCAACTTTTTCACATTCCAGCAGTCCACACTAATTACGCTATTCTGTCATATGCCGAATCCAGAATAAATATAATAAGCATTTTACATCTGCTGATATTTTTAGTAGTAGTAAGTAACGTTTGAAAAACCAAATTATGAAACATTTTCACTAAACTACTGCTATACATACACACACGCACACACACACACCCCTACTTCACGCACATATTATGGCTTCTTTTTATAACTTTTTTAAAATATGTTTTTTGTTATTTTTTGATCGAAATGGGTAAGAATTTTTGATCTGTACAATACAGCTGTGCCTTATATGTTAATTTATTTAAAAAAATGAAAAATCCGTAACTGGCAATAAGTTAAGTTTTTATAAGATGAATATTATACCAATGTATACATTTTTTTTAAATTTATATTGAGTGCTGTGGATTTTTGTAAATAAATAAAAAAAAATAAATAAATTTTTTTAAAGATTTAGATTATTATATAAATAATAAAAGATTATAGAATTATAGAATAAAAGATATTATTTGTTTGTAAACATAATAATTATTTCCGTAAAGCCTTTACTTCTGGTGATAGTTTATGTTATTTAAAGAAATTTCTTTCATCGGAAAATAAATATATCAACTTACCTTTCTACATAGCATTCAGCGGCTTCGGAAGCGTTGCAATGGCATTCATCATAAACAAGATGAATATCGGCGTACTCGCTAGGCGTGTACTCGTATCTGGGCATTCTTTAAGCTTAGCTCGAAGAAATCCGTTGTGAAGCTAAGTTTTCGAGATCACCGATATCAAAGTCCAAATCACAAAGCAAAACCAAGTCCAATTTCAGAGCACAAACGTTAAAAGGCACTTATCAAAACTCAAAAAATAGGAGAGCAAGTCAGAACAGAGTCAAGCGTGACACTAAAAAGACGGTCTCGCGGTTAACTTTATTGTAGCGTTGGCACGCTACAATAAAGTTAAGTAAAGGTAGAGACTTTTTTTATTGTTTACCAATGGATAAAGACTTTCAAAGTAACTTTATGTCAATTGTATTTTTGTACTGTAAATTCCGATGATATTTACCAGGTAGTCTCTCCATTTGCTAGGTAGCTGCGCACTTTTTTAAAAGACTTCAAACGATTTTTAAAAACTAAATAATTTCTTCCCTACCTCTCACCCAGGCTGTAGCCTATTCGTACTCTCATTCTTTTAGAGAAGCGATTATTTTTTAAATAAAACTTTCTAATGGGGAGCTAGGGTGGGTGGGTGATCATATCTTCATATGAAGCGACTCATAAAATTATGATTGAACTTCTCATCGGGGAAGTTCGTTTGATCATTAATTATATTTCATCGCTTCATTATTCGATATGATATTTACCAGGTAGATGTTAAGAGAAGAAAGTTTTGTTTAATAATGTTTGTTTATGTATCATAATGACATACAATTATTAATAATTAAATTAATCACATCAAGTAACGATTGATCAGTTGAATAAAAACATTTTATTTTATTTTATTATTATATATTATTTTTATATTTAAGAATAACACGTGTGAACGTTAATTAATACCTATTTTTAGGCAAACAAACACTACGGCCGAAATCAGCCTCGTTAACAATAGTTCTGTTATCGTTAACAATAGAAACGGGCGAAAGTATTAGAAGTATCGGCCCAGCCCGCAGTTTTTCGAATAGTTTTGATACTAACTCCTGTGGAGCTTGCGGAAGAAGTGCTAGAATGTCTCGTACTGTGTGACTAAAACACAGTTAGGTCGATACCGGTTCCTGACAGCACTTGTTTAATCAAAGAACTGATAGGTTGAGTTGTGGCGGCTCTGTATTATAATAATCGGCAATAATCTTTTGTTGCCATAAAAGATTATTGTTATCTGATCTGATATCTTATGTTTTAAATAGATACTCAATAAGACTGTGGCTGGGCATATACGTTCGTTATCCCTCAAATAGGGTAGAAACAAAACAGGCTGATCCCTACTGACGTTTTAATGATGTCAGTAATGTTTATTTTTATGCCACTATCTAAAAACGCCATGTTATCGATTATAATAAGGGAGAAAGTTTGAACTCGATGAGCGGTACATAATGCTAGTAAAATTATCAGTTTCTTTGTTATTTTGTCTAACATTAAATCATTATGAGGAAACCAACTAAAAATATGATTTAGTACTATCTGTGGGTCCCAAGTACTTATGTATTTGGGTCGACAGGGTCTTAATTTGGACGTGCCCTTAAGCAAGCGTTTGACGGAGTTTTGGAATCCTATGTTTCCCGTGATAGCTAACAATGTAGAACGATGGGAATTTAAGGTACCATAAGAGCAACCATCATTGAATTGATTTGTAAGATATAAACGGACAGAATTAACCGAGGGTCCAAAAATATTTACTTTGTTGACTATTGAAAATTGCCACCATAATCTTAAATAAGAATTATACTGCTTTATAGTGCTGTCGGAAAACGATTCTAACATTAGCTTCGTAGAGTTTGTACAGAAACCCCTTCTGGTGAAAGACTGCCGCAGAGCCTCGCGTCACCCAGGGTAAGGTTCTTGTGTAGGGGATGGTGTCCCTAAAATGAGATTGAAGTAGGTATTTATGAGGATTTAAAAAAAAGTATATCGGAAGCAATATTTTTTTTCTATTTTTTTAATAAAGGGCAATTTAAAAATGGCTGTAATGGCCAATAGGAAAAAAACTAAAACTCCGGTTGCTTTATCATCTATGATTTTTTGCAGGCATTGTAGAACCAAAGAAAAATGGGGGAAGACGTAGAAATAATAATTTTTCCAATTTAATGTAAACACGTCGATAGAAAATGCGTCAGATGCGTCGATGAACTGTTAGGTCTGTTAGGTCTTCTAGTTGGAGATAATTGATACACAAGTAGTCAGGGAACAATTGAGTGCTTTATTATTATTATTTTTTTTTTTTTGCTGCCGAGGCACCCTCGCGGGAGGGAGGTGGAAGATGCGTCATGCATACCCGCCCGCAGGTAAATTCCTCTGCGGGGGGGTTATGTGGGACTCACCAGAATGGCACCTACCCACTAAAAACCACCTGTTGGCTGTAGTTATTACCGTTAGCCTTCATCGGAAGCGACACCCGTCGGGAAGTTGGGCAAGCTGGCGGAGACCCGCTTTTTATTTATTTCTCTTCTCTATTTTATTTATTTTTCTCCTATTTTCATATTTATTTTTATCATATTTGTGTGTTTTCGTGTGTATTTGTCCTTTCTGTCGGTAAAGGTTGACCCTAACGCGGTCAACTCTTTACCTGCGTACCCTTTTTTAGGTTTCTAGGTAGCGGCCTTCGGCGTACTACGGATAGTTTTAAGTTATTCTCCCCAGCCCCCCTACCGCTGGTAGGGAGGTTTGCCGCTAGGATTTTGCTAGGTTTTTAGGAACTAGGCATCTTTTATTATACTTATATTTATATATATTATTGTCCCAACACTCCCTAATGGATTCGCTAAGCGTTATTAACTTCGCGAACGCGTTCACCCAGGCGCTTGCTGCGGCAGGCGTCTCCATCCCAAAAGACATCCTAACGCAGGCCTTGCAGGCATCAATCGCGTCCCCGGCCCCTCAGGCCCCAACCCCAGCCCCTCAGGCCTCCCACACCCAGACCCCTCAGGTCTATAGCTCTCCCGCGTCTCCCGTTCCATCCGATATGGACTGCGCGTCGGTCTCATCCTCGCGATCATCTCGTAGGAAGCGTACCGCTCCCGGGAGCGATTCAGACTCCGCCGCGTCCGAAGCTTCGTCGGTCGCCGCCACCTTAACCGGCTCTCCTGAGCCCGCCTTCCAATTAGTTACCAAACGCTCCAAGAAGCGTTCGAAAAAAGCCGCGGTGTCTTCAACACCCGAGCCAACCCCGGTGTCTTCTACACCCGCCCCCGCGCCGCTCATGTCACTCGAAGTGACCGCGTCTCCGTCGGTCCCATCGAAGGCAGCGACGCGCTGCGCTCCCGTCCCGCCGAAACCTCAGCTCCCTCCGCCCGTCTTCCTGCGTGAAAAAACGCGCTGGACCGCGGTTTCTAACTTGTGCAAAGAGCACAAAATTAATTACTTAAAAGCCGCCAACGCTGGCGATACAATCAAAATTCAAGTAGCGACCGTCGACGACTTCCGCCCGTTTACCAGGTTGCTAGGGTTAAATCAAATCGCGTACCACACCTACGCCCTCCCGGAGGAGCGTAAGATCCGCGCAGTACTACGGGGCGTCCCGTTCGAGCTCGCAAATGAAGGAATCCTCGAGGACCTTAAGTCCCAGGGTTTCCCGGCCGAAGCAGTGCACAAGATGCACTCTAACCGCGGTAGGCGCTTTCCGTTAGCTTTAGTTATCTTGTCGAATACTCCCAACTCGAGGGAGATCTTTAGAGAGGCTCGCACAATTTGCGGACTCTCAAATATCTCTGTTGAGCGTCCCAACCCCCGCGGTCACCCTGGGCAGTGCCACCGCTGCCAGCTCTACGGCCACGCAGCGGCTAACTGCTCAGCTCCCCCAGGTGCGTTAAGTGCCTGGATCCACATTTTACGAAGGAGTGCACTCGCACTCCCGAATCCACTTCCCCCCCTGCCTGTGTGCTGTGCGGCCAGTCTGGTCACACAGCTAACTACAGGGGCTGCCCGCGTGCTCCGCGCTCCACCGCCAAGAGGGTCGCGCCTAAACTGGCGCCGCCGCTCACTCCCGCTAACTTCCCGCCGCTGCGCAACCGGGGTCCCCCGGAAGCAAAGCCTGTTCAGCCGACGCCTACTCCGGCTCTGTCTTGGAGGCAGCGTCCGGCCGTTCCGCCTGCACCTTCCCGACCCATCCCAGCTCCCGTAGCTTCCGTAGGGCCGCGTCCTTCTCCGTCATCCGCACCTCAGTCGTCGTTGGCTGAGGACATGAAGACCGTGTTCGACGTTATTCAAAACGTCGATATTAACGAAATTTCCGTGCTCGCACGCAAACTGCGAGCCGCCCACTCTCCTCAAGAGCGTTTATTTGCTTTAGCCGAGCATCACTCGCTCCTAAGTTCGTTGTAAATTCTTTTATATTTGTATAAATTCGTAAATAATAAATTATAATGTCTAGACCCGCGAATCCCGCGTCCAGTCGTATTAAACCCAAGGGCTTATCCCTAGTATCTTTTAACGCTCGTAGCCTTAATACCAACCTTCCCGAGATTAAACTGTTCCTTCAGAACAAAGAACCTGACTTATTCCTTCTCTAGTAGACATGGCTTACTCCAAACCGCTCCAGGGGATTCGCTTTACCTAAGTACGCGTTTATTCGTAACGATAGGCCCAACTCTGACGGTTTCGGCGGCACCGCTATATATTACAAAAGAGGCTTCCACTGCTGTCCTCTCCCTACCCCTCCTCTCCTCAACATGGAAGCCACTGTGTGTAGATTGGCTATGACTGGTCATCCGACCATCATCATAGCTTCAATCTACATACCTAGTGGTACCAGACCAATCCGCAGCGACTTTGAGGCCATTCTCGCCCTCGGCCATTCAGTCATTATGTTCGGAGACTTTAACTCCAAACATACTGACTGGACGTGCCTATCGACTAACACCAGCGGTATCGCTCTCCTCGACATCACTAACTCCCTTGACTTAGACGTCATATCCCCCATCACTCCCACTCACTATCCCAACAACCCGTCCTACTCTCCTGACATCCTCGACTTTGCAATTATCAAGCGAATCAATCTTGATCTAAGGTCTATCGAACCGCTCGATGACCTAGGCTCCGACCATCGCCCCGTTTCCCTCGTGCTAGGACCGCCGAACGATAACGTCTCATCTCCTAAGACCTTTACTAACTGGAAAAGTTTTAAAAATACATTAGTTTCAGCCTTAGAGGCTCCGAACTCTCCACTCGCGATCTCTCCCGAACAATTAGATAGCCCGGATAAAATCGATTCATTAGTAAATTCTCTCACTGATGCTATCAACTCAGCCATCAGTGACAACGAAAAGGTTGCTAAGCAAGGCAAACCCACGCTTCCCTTAGCCGTTAGCAATCTCATTAAAGCTAAGAATGCGGCTCTCCGGAGAGCCAAGAAATATCCCACGCCCGCCTATAGAACAGCTGCGAATCAGCTTCAACGTAAAGTTAGGTCTTGCCTCGCGGAACTCCGAGACGCTCAGATGAACGATCTCATGGCGAATATCTCTCCGTCCCACCAAGCGTACTATAGCATGGCCCGAGCCTTACGCGTAGACACCGTCTCTCACGTTCCTCCTCTCACTCGTCCCGATGGCACTACTGCCTTCGAAGTCGAAGAGAAAGCCGAATGCTTCGCCGACAGCATTGCCGCACAATGCTCGCCCAGCACGCAACCTGCTGATCCCTCACACATCCAGGCGGTGGAGGACGAAGTCCTTCGCAGAGACTCTCTCCCCATCACCGCCGACCCTGTCACAGTCTCTAATGACGAAATCTTGCTTCTCATTAGAAATCAAAAGTCCAAAAAGGCTCCGGGTGCGGATGGAATTTCCAACCACGCACTTAAGCACCTACCTCAACAGATGCTTACCTTGTTAGCTATCATTTTCAATGCCTGCTTCGACCATAGCTACTTTCCAAAAGCTTGGAAAGAAGCGACAGTCATAGGCATTCCCAAGCCGGGCAAACCTCTGAAAGTCCCGGCTAATCACAGACCCATCAGCCTCCTCAAGGCAATGTCTAAACTTCTCGATGCGGAACCATCTGTTTACAACGGATGGCGATCCTCTCATTATTCCCCATCAGTTCGGCTTTCGCGCTAAACACTCCTGCCCTCAGCAAGTCCACCGAATCGTCGAGTATATACTTGACAGTTTCTATCCACGTCGTTATAAAACAGTCGCGGTTTTCTTTGACGTAGCCAAGGCTTTCGATAAAGTCTGGCACAGCGGTCTCGTTTATAAACTCTACAAGATAGGCTTACCGGATCGCCTAGTCAGGCTAATAGCGTCGTTTCTCAAAGACCGTACGTTTCGATTTAAACGAGTGAAAACGGCGTTAGAAACTTATTATAAGTAAGGTTAACGAGCCACTGTCCGCCGTGAAAACGGCGTTAGAAACTTAATACGGTATACAACTATGAAATTATATATTACGACAACAACCAGTGAAATTTGGGTGCTCAATTAGCGCGGGGGCTAAAAGAGCGGGAAGGCGTCTGCGATCGACGTGCGCTCGAGAACGCACGCAGACCGAGACTGTGAGCTTTATTATTATTATTTTTTTTTGTCCCCCTCCGCGGGAAGGGCAGGAGGATAAAAATGCCCTGACGCATACTCTGGCGCGATTCCAAAGTAATGTGGGACTCGTCCCGACGCCTACCAGGACCATACCCACTAAAAACCCCCTGTCGGCTCGTGCATTTTTGCCACTCAGCCTTCATCTGAGCGACGGCCAATTGGAGAAAGAGGCCGCGCTAGCGGGGCCCAAAAGGGGTCACCCGCTGGGATTACATAGCACTGAAGGTGCTCAAAGCACTGAAGGTTAATACATAGCACTGAAGGTGCTTCAGAGAGTGTTTTGAGATGTTGTTGTACTGTAGGCAGTTCAAGATCTCTATGCAAGTCCGCGTTACGCACGTACCACGGTGCGTTTGTAGCCCGGCGGCAAAAGAGGTTTTGAACTACCTGCAGTTTGTGCAGGAGGGAGGGTTTGGCGTGGGCAAAGATTGGCGAGGCATACGTCATGACGGGTCTAACGCAGACCTTGTAAAGTGTACGTTTGTTTCTGAAGGACATTTTACTTTTTCTACCTAACATGCTATTTAGGCGGACTAAATAGTGACGAGCGAGTTTCGAAACTCTTTCGACGTGTGGCTTGAAAGAAAGCGTCGGATCTAATGTGACGCCTAACTATTTAGTACTGCGCTTCCAGGGGATGGGAATGCCTAACATTCGAACGTGGGGATCGCCATCGGGACGACGGCGTTTGTGGTCGAAGCGCATCGCAGAACTCTTTTCAGGGTTCACATCGATGCGCCATTTTTGAAACCATACACCAAGGGCGTTTACGGCCTTTTGGAGTCTGGTTACAAGGTGCCGAACACTGTGGCCTTTGGTATAGAGTGCGGTGTCGTCAGCAAAGAGGGCGAGTTCGACGCCTTTCGGCGGGATGGGAATGTCGTTGGTGTACACGGTGTACAGCAGAGGGGCGAGGACTGAGCCTTGAGGGACTCCAGCCTTTATGGGACGAGGTGCAGAAAGCGTGCCTTCGTGTTTAAATCGAAACGTACGGTCTTTGAGAAACGACGCTATTAACCTGACTAGGCGATCCGGTAAGCCTATCTTGTAGAGTTTATAAACGAGACCGCTGTGCCAGACTTTATCGAAAGCCTTGGCTACGTCAAAGAAAACCGCGACTGTTTTATAACGACGCGGATAGAAACCGTCAAGTATATACTCGACGATTCGGTGGACTTGCTGAGGGCAGGAGTGTTTAGTGCGAAAGCCGAACTGATGGGGAATAATGAGAGGATCGCCATCCGTTGGAAACAGATGGTTCCGCATTCGAGAGAGTATGACTCTCTCGAGAAGTTTAGACATTGCCTTGAGGAGGCTGATGGGTCTGTGATTAGCCGGGACGTTCAGAGGTTTGCCCGGCTTGGGAATGCCTATGACTGTCGCTTCTGTCCAAGCTTTTGGAAAGTAGCTATGGTCGAAGCAGGCATTGAAAATGATAGCTAACAAGGTAAGCATCTGTTGAGGTAGGTGCTTAAGTGCGTGGTTGGAAATTCCATCCGCACCCGGAGCCTTTTTGGACTTTTGATTTCTAATGAGAAGCAAGATTTCGTCATTAGAGACTGTGACAGGGTCGGCGGTGATGGGGAGAGAGTCTCTGCGAAGGACTTCGTCCTCCACCGCCTGGATGTGTGAGGGATCAGCAGGTTGCGTGCTGGGCGAGCATTGTGCGGCAATGCTGTCGGCGAAGCATTCGGCTTTCTCTTCGACTTCGAAGAAGACGGGCGGAGGGAGCTGAGGTTTCGGCGGGACGGGAGCGCAGCGCGTCGCTGGCTTCGATGGGACCGACGGAGACGCGGTTACTTCGAGCGATTTTGACGGCGCGTGGGCTGGTGTTGAAGACACCGGGGTTGGCTCGGGTGTTGAAGACACCGCGGCCTTTTTCGAACGCTTCTTAGAGCGTTTGGCAACTAATTGGAACTCGGGCTCTGGAGAGCCGGTTAGGGTGGCGTCGACCGACGAAGCTACGGACGCGGCGGAGTCTGAATCGCTCCCGGGAGCGGTACGCTTCCTACGAGGTGAGCGCGAGGATGAGACCGACGCGCAGTCCATATCGGATGGAACGGGAGACGCGGGAGAGCTATAGACCTGAGGGGTCTGGACGTTAGAGGCCTGAGAGGCTGGGGTTGGGGCCTGAGGGGCCGGGGACGCGTTAAGCGCTAGTACAGCTTGCGTAAATATGTCGTCAGAAAATGAAACACCCGACGCGGCGAGTGCTTGGGCGAACGCCTTCGCAATGTTAATGACGATTTACTTATCCATTTCGGAAGGGGTTGGGACAATAATATGTAAAAATATAAGTATAATAAAAGATGCCTAGTTCCTAAAAAACCTAGCAAAATCCTAGCGGCAAACCTCCCTACCAGCGGTAGGGGGGCTGGGGAGAAAAACTTAAAACTAACCGTAGTACGCCGAAGGCCGCTACCTAGAAACCTAAAAAAGGGTACGCAGGTAAAGAGTTGACCGCGTTAGGGTCAACCTTACTTAGCACAGCACTTTGAAGACTAAGGGGCTTAGTCGCAAAGAAAAATCGCACTTCGAAAGCACTCAGACGGAGTAGAAAAACCTTGAAAACCGTAGCACGGAACCAACACGCTATACTGTGACGTCAGTAGACTGAGCGCCACGGAATAACGGGAGGGAACCGACCAACGGAGAACTGGGTCTTGCACGTCCACACCGCGTGGCGATCGGAGCGAGAAAGAGCTTTATTATGGTTATTTACATATAATATACAATTTAGCTGCATACTGGTAGTACCAGGTCAAAATAGTGTACGTCTTACTTCGCTGACCAATCACAACACGGGAGAAATGTTCATACAAAAAAGTTTTGCGTGGATAATGCACGAAATTATAAATAGGACCCGCACGCAGCGCGCGCGCTTCAGTACGCGTCGAGCGGTCGCGCAGATCGGTCGACTCAGGAGCTGCTCACGCGATGCTATTGATGTCCCACAGTATGCGGCGAGCGGTGGTGCAAGCTGGTCGTCTTGAGAGCTCTGTGCAACGATATCCCACAGTACCCCCCGTCAAGTAAACCGTACTGTATGTGTAGGTTTGCTGATTCTTCCGTAACGGGTAATGTATGGAACTTCAGTGTCCTCTGTGGTTTCTTCAGCAATAAAAGCAGGTTTCAGACGATCCAACGTGACAATGGCTTCTCTGTTCTGTAGTCGAACCTTGAACCATTTTTCGTGTTTTTCTATAACTTCATATGGGCCTTCATATGGTGGTGATAGCGGCTTCCGTGTTGCATCTATACGTATAAATACATGAGTACAGGTATCGAGCTTCGTAGGTACATAGGTACGTAGCGTAGGTACGTAGGTATTTTGCGATGTGTTCGACGTTCCGCTCTGGCATGTGAATGACGACATAGTTTCTATGAGTTGGCTAATAAATTGTGTTTCTTCAGTTTTTGATTTCGTAGGCGAAAAAAAATCTGCTGGCAACCGTAGCGACATTCCGTAGACCATTGTTGCAGGACTGTAGTTGGTTTTTTTATGGATTGTAGCACGTAGGCCTAGTAACACGGTAGGTATTTCTTGCGCCCAGTTCAAACGATTTCCTCTTGCCATTAAAGCTGCTTTCATTGTACGATGCCACCGTTCGACTAATCCGTTAGATTGTGGATGGTAAGCTGTGGTTCGTAGTCTTTCAACGCCTTGTTTTCTTAATAAGTTGTGAAATAGTTGAGCTTCGAACTGCCGGCCTTGGTCTGTAGTAATGCGTAACGGACAGCCAAATCTTGAAATCCATCCGTCGTAAAGGGCTCGTGCGACTGTTTCTGCACTGATATCTGTTATAGGTATAGCTTCCGGCCAGCGAGTACATCGGTCTATTATGGTTACTAGGTACCGATAGCCTTCAGATGGAGTTAACGGTCCGACGATATCTATGTGTATGTGTTCGAATCTGCTGGATTCCGGAAACTGTGCAAGTGGCGTTACAGTGTGACGATGAATTTTCGAGCGCTGACAGGCTAAACAGGCTTGCGTCCATATTGAGATATCTTTGTTCATGCTTGGCTAGAAGTATTTTTCGGTTATTAATTTTCTTGTTGTACGAACACCTGGATGATTAATTCCGTGTAATGCATTGTATGCAGTTAGACGAAAGGCTTGAGGTAAGTATGGACGTGGGTTGCTTGTTGAACTTTCACATTGTATCGGATGCGTCGAGCCTGGCAGAGATATTTGACTGAAACGAAGATTTGGTTTTTGTTTCAGTAATTTTAACTCTTCATCTTCAGCTTGTTTTTGAGATAGTTCTTCGAAGTTAATCACTGAAGGACAGTCGATAGCTGATATACGAGAAAGTGCGTCAGCTACTATGTTTTCTTTGCCGTGTATATATGCGATTTTTGTGCAAAATTGACTAATATAGTGCAATTGTCTCTCTCTTCTTGGTGTGTCGCTCGATGTAGCTGATTTTTGCATGGCGTATGTAAGTGGCTTGTGATCGGTTAATATGATGACGTCATTGCCTTCTATTAATCTTCTGAAGTGTTTGACAGCCATGTAGATCGCTAGTAATTCGCGATCGTGCACGCTATATCGCTTTTGTGTATCGCTTAACTTTTTTGAAAAAAACGATAATGGCTTCCAGGAATTATCAATCTTTTGGTGCAGTGCGGCGCCCACGCTGACATCAGATGCGTCGGTCATGATAGATAGTGTAGCGCCTGGTACAGGATGCGTAAGCTTGGTGACATTCGAGATGCTTTGACGGCATTTCTCAAATGCTTCGGTTGCGGCTTCTGTCCATATAATCGGCGTCTTGTCATTCTTCTTTTTATTGTGAAGCATTTTGTTGAGTTCGATTTGAAGTTTTGCTTGATTAGGGAGACAGTCATGATAGAAGTTAAGCATGCCGAGAAATCGACGAAGATCTTGGATATTCACTGGCTTCGGATAGTTAAGTATAGCTTGTACTTTTTCTACTGTTGGTTTGATTCCGTCGCTTGTGACTTCATAGCCGAGAAAATCGAGTTTAGTCTCGCCAAATATGCATTTTTCAATGTTGATTCCAATGCCGTAGTCGCTGAGTCGCTTAAGTACGACACGGAGGTGCTCGGCGTGTTTCTTTTCGTCTTCCGAGTACAAAATAAGGTCATCTGCGAAGCAGAAACAGCAGTAATCGAGGCCTAGGAGTACCTCATGCATAAATCTTTGAAATGTTTGCGGCGCGTTCCTTAGCCCGAAAGGCATTCGTTTAAATTCGAATAAACCGAAGGGAGTTGTTATAGCGGTCTTCTCTACGTCTTCTTTTTTCATAGGGACCCAGAAGAACGCTTTCTTCAAATCAATTTTTGAAAATACCTTCTTGCCGTGTATCTGATAGGTAAAATCTTGAATGCGCGGAAGTGGGTAACGATCCGGCAAGGTAACTGCGTTTAAACGGCGATAGTCTCCGCACACTCTTAATGCTTCGTCTTTCTTTTTAATAATGTGCATGGGACTCACCCATGGACTTTTTGAAGGCTGACAGATGCCCATCTCCATCATGGCTTGAAATTCTGCTTTAGCGGCTTTGAGTTTGTCAGGCGGCAACGGGCGGGGGCGTGAAAACAGCGGCGGTCCGGTTGTATCAATGTGATGCTGTACATTGTGTTTGATAGGTGTTTTCGGCGTCAGTGGTTTCAGTAATTCGGAGAATTCTTGCAGTATGTTGTAGTATTTGTGGTTGTGATCAAGAACAGATATTGTTGTAAGTTGATCCGTTAAGAAATCTGTTGTGTTGATTGATAATTCAGTTAGGTTATCAACCAATCGCTTGCGGTGTAGGTCTACCAATAGTTGATGGTAGCGAAGAAAGTCGGCACCTAATATCGAAGTCTTGACGTCGGCTACGATGAAATTCCACTTAAAGTCTCTCCTAAGGCCTAAGTTCAACTTCAGCGTCTTCTCACCGTAGGTTTTGATCGGTGTATTATTTGCGGCGAACAGTTGATAAGTCGAAGTAGTCGGTATTCGCTTGTTTTTTACGGCTAGTACCGATACGTCTGCGCCGGTATCGACCAGAAAGAGTTCTTGAGTGTTGAAATCTCTAACGCATAGGCGGTTACTTCGCTTCGTTACACCGACTTCCGCCACAGTCGATGTAGTCTTTAGTTTCCCTGTCTCTTTGTGCTTTTCATGCATTGGGGTTCACACCTCTTCGCTCTTTCACCGAATTTCCGATGATAGTAACAGACCCAATCGATATCACCGGGTTTTTTTCCGTCGTACGTTCTTGATCTCGATCTTGATCCTGCGCGATCGTAGTGTTGACGACGGTAAGGACGGCGATGCGCATGAGTCGTGGCTTGTCGAAGTTCTGCGATTTCAATTGATAATTTCTCCATTTGCTTCGTTAATGTTTGAAAAAACACGTCTTGAGCTGATGTTGATGATGATGGTGCTTCAATGCTGACTGCCGCGATAGATCTGCCCGTGTGTTCCATCATCTTATCTGCCATGTTTGCCAGAGTATCTAAACTTGATTCCGTGCTTACAGATAGCACAGCTCTTACTTGCGGTGGTAGGTGTCCCATCCATAGTATCTTTAGTGCGTCATCCCGCACCTTGTCTCCAGCCAGGTCTCGCATGACTCTTAGCAACTGCGACGGTTTCTGATCTCCCAGCTCGAGTCCACTGAGTAACTTTTGAAATTGTTGCGACTCTGATTCTTCATACACCGAAAGTAATCTGTTTTTCAGTGCTAGGTACTTTCCCGTTTGCGGCGGTTTGCAGATAATATCACTTATTTGTTCGATGTCGATTCTTTCTAGTACTGGAATCACGAGGTTAAACTTCTGTTCGTCGCCTGTTTTGTATGGTGCTACGACGGCTTCAAATTGTGCAAACCAAAGCTTGGGTTGCGCGCGCCAAAAGGGTGGTATTCTGGCCTGCAGCGAAATAGTTGCGACTTCAGGTTTGGTACTAGGGCTTGCTGCTGCGTCTTCAAATTGCTCCATATTTGTATCGGGATCACGTCGGGGTCACCACTGTTAGGTCTGTTAGGTCTTCTAGTTGGAGATAATTGATACACAAGTAGTCAGGGAACAATTGAGTGCTTTATTATTATTATTTTTTTTTTTTTGCTGCCGAGGCACCCTCGCGGGAGGGAGGTGGAAGATGCGTCATGCATACCCGCCCGCAGGTAAATTCCTCTGCGGGGGGGTTATGTGGGACTCACCAGAATGGCACCTACCCACTAAAAACCACCTGTTGGCTGTAGTTATTACCGTTAGCCTTCATCGGAAGCGACACCCGTCGGGAAGTTGGGCGCGCTGGCGGAGACCCGCTAGCGGGTCTTCCGCCTGTAGTGAAAGTTGCACTGAAGGTGCTCAAAGGGACATGAGTTGGTGGCCGTTCTGGGCAGCCTCCGGTGAAGCCGGGGCTGGGCAGAGGTCGACCGAAGCATGATTTAGGGATCAATTCATTTAAATGAACCTACAATGAATTGAGAAGGGAACTATGCTCCGCCAGAGCTAGCAAACGCTCTGTCGGAGTACGTGAAGCCCTAAGTTTACGGGCTAAGACTGCGATTTCACTAACATCGACATTTTTTATAGTGTCGCAGACGATACGCATATCGTCTGCTACGGAGGATTGAGGAGTGGGTTTGAATGGGCGAGGAGCCGGGATGGGATTCGATGCGGGGCGCTGCCTCCAGTTTTCTGGGGCAGGCCTAGACTGTGTAGGCTTTGTAGCCGGAGGAACCCGGCTACGCAGCGGCGGAAAGTTTTCTTGAGAAAGGCGCGGGGCCTGTTTGAGTGCCGACCTCTTGGGATTGGAACGCATACAACGGGGTGCACGAGGGCAGCCCCTGTAATTTGCGGTGTGGCCGGACTGGCCACAAAGCACGCAATCGGGAGGAGAGGGAGTTTCAGGAGTGCGATTGCACTCCTTAGTGAGATGAGGGACCAGGCACTTGACGCACCTGGGCGGTGCGCGGCAGTTGGCCGCCGCGTGCCCGTACAACTGGCACCGATGGCACTGGCCGGGATGACCGCGGCGATGAGGCGCCTCGATCGAGATCCCAGAGAGGCCGCATATAGTGCTAACCCCTTTGATGATCTCCCTGGACTTGGGGACGTTGGCGAGAACCACCAAAGCGAGAGGGTGTTGCCTCCCGTACTTGCTGTGCATTTTATGCACCGCGAGTGCCGGGAAGCCTTGGGACTGCAGATCCTCCAGGATAGCCTCGTTCGATAATTCGAACGGGACTCCCCTGAGTACCGCTCTGATCTTACGCTCTTCTGACAGAGCATAAGTATGATAAGCATATTGCTTATCGGTGAGGAGCTTTGTTAAAGCACGAAAGTCGTCTATCGACGAGACTAAGATTTTAATAGATTCACCCGAGTTGGCTGCTCGGATGTAATGGATTTTGTGCTCATTGCACAATGTCGAGACCTCAGTCCATTTACCCTTTTCCCGAAGGAAAACGGGTGGTGGGACCTTGGCCTTGACAGAAGTTGGGGCCGGAGCGGGTGTTGAAGACACCGGGGCAGCTGGCGTTGAAGACGCCGCAGGGGGTGTAGGGACGGGCGTCGAGGGCGCCGGGTCTTGTTTCGAACGCTTCTTAGAGCGCTTCTTAACAAGCGTAAAGGAGGGAGACTCAGGGCCAGTTGGGGTGGCGTCCGAGGATGACTCGGTCGCGGGTGCGCGCTTGCGGCGTGGAGGGGCGTCTACTTCGCACTCCATGTCACTGGAGGAAGGGGACGCGGGAGGGCCTAAGACCAGAGTGGTCTGAGGGACGGAGGTGGCCTGAGGGGCCGGTGTGAACAGTGCCATGATTAGAGGGAGAAATGATTGCAGTGTGCGAATCATATGAGGGGGGCAGTAAGTGCCTTGGGCGTCGTAATCAGTGATCAGCTTATTTAGAAGCTCCTCAGGGCTTAGGGAAGCCATTGCGGAGGAAATTGGGGAGGGAGGACAATATATAAAAATATATACTATGAACCTATCAACGATGACTAACTTCCTAAAAAAAAACCACCCTACACGCAGTAGGGCGGTTGAGGACGACGCGGATAACTTACTCGAACACGGAACTTGAAGTCCTGGAACGACGAAACCCCGTCGACGAAGCTCACGTTCCACGAAGTACGGTTAACAAGCCACTGTCCGCCGTGAAAACGGCGTTAGAAACTTATTAGAAGTACGGTTAACGAGCCACTATCCGCCGTGAAAACGGCGTTAGAAACTTAATACGGTATACAACTATGAAATTATATATTACGACAACAACCAGTGAAATTTGGGTGCTCAATTAGCGCGGGGGCTAAAAGAGCGGGAAGGCGTCTGCGATCGACGTGCGCACGAGAACGCACGCAGACCGAGACTGTGCAACGGTGTTTTTTTTTTTTTTGACCCCCTCCGCGGGAAGGGCAGGAGGATAAAAATGCCCTGACGCATACTCTGGCGCGATTCCAAAGTTATGTGGGACTCGTCCCGACGCCTACCAGGACCATACCCACTAAAAACCCCCTGTCGGCTCGTGCATTTTTGCCACTCAGCCTTCATCTGAGCGACGGCCAATTGGAGAAAGAGGCCGCGCTAGCGGGGCCCAGAAGGGGTCACCCGCTGAGATTCACATAGCACTGAAGGTGCTCAAAAATGAAAAGTAAAAATAAAAACATTAAAAATGAGAAAAAAAAAAAAATAAAAATTGCATTAATTCGGATTTACGTTAGAATTAGAATTTACGTTAGAATTAGGATTTGCGGCCTGAAGGGCCTCGAGAGCTAAAGTTAACTGCGTAGGTTCGCCCGTGTGCGCGTTTCTCGGCCTAGCGACTTTGAATTTCGAATCTAACACAGGAGCAGTATATGAGACTGAATCTCGAACAAGATGATTGGGATGGGATTCGGCGCGTTTGAAGAACGATTCTGAGAGTGTTTTGAGGTGCTGTTGCACTGTAGGTAGTTCAAGATCTCTGTGCAGGTCCGCGTTGCGCACATACCAAGGTGCGTCTGTGACCCTGCGGCAGAAGAGATTTTGAACTACCTGCAGCTTATACAGGACGGAGGGATTGGCGTGGGCAAAGACTGGCGAAGCATATGACATGACGGGTCTAACGCAGACCTTATAAAGCGTACGTTTATTTCTAAAAGACATTTTACTTTTTCTACCTATCATACTATTTAAGCGGCTTAAGTAGAAACGCGCGAGTTTCGTTACTCTATCGACGTGTGGCTTAAAAGAAAGCGTCTGATCTAAGGTGACGCCTAAGTATTTGATACTGCGCTTCCAGGGGATGGGAATACCTAACATTCGAATGTGGGGATCGTTGCGGCGATTACGACGTTTGTGGTCGAATAGAATGGCAGAACTCTTTTCTGGGTTGACATCGATACGCCATTTTTGAAACCAAACACCGAGGGCGTTTACGGCCTTTTGGAGTCTGGTGATGTTATACGGGATCCTTTTACCTTTAGTGTAAAGGGCGGTATCGTCTGCAAAGAGGGCGAGTTCGACGCCTTTCGGCGGGATGGGCATGTCATTAGTGTACACGGTGTACAGCAGAGGGGCGAGGACTGAGCCTTGCGGGACTCCAGCCTTTATGGGACGAGGCGCGGAGAGCGTGCCTTCATGTTTGAATCGAAACGTACGGTCTTTAAGAAACGACGCGATTAATCTGACTAGGCGAACCGGTAAGCCTATTTTATAGAGTTTAAAAACGAGACCGCTGTGCCAGACTTTGTCGAATGCCTTGGCTACGTCAAAGAGAACCGCGATTGATTTTTTACGATGCGGATAGAATCCTTCGAGAATGTACTCGACGATTCGATGGACTTGCTGAAGGCAGGAGTGCTTAGCGCGGAAGCCGAACTGGTGAGGAATAATGAGAGGGTCGCCATCCGTTGGAAACAGATGGTTCCGCATTCGAGAGAGTATGACTCTTTCGAGAAGTTTAGACATTGCCTTGAGGAGGCTGATGGGTCTGTGATTAGCCGGGATGTTCAGAGGTTTACCCGGCTTGGGAATGCCTATGACTGTCGCTTCTTTCCAGGCTTTTGGAAAGTAGCTATGGTCGAAGCAGGCATTGAAGATGATAGCTAACAAGGTAAGCACCTGCTGTGGCAGGTGCTTAAGTGCGTGGTTGGAAATTCCATCCGCACCCGGAGCCTTTTTGGACTTTTGCTTTCTAATGAGAAGCAAGATTTCATCATTAGAGACTGTGACGGGGTCGTCGGTGATAGGGAGAGACTCTCTGCGGAGAACTTCGTCCTCCACCACCTGGATGTGGGAGGGATCCGCGGGTTGCGTGCTGGGCGAACATTGTGCCGCTATGCTGTCGGCGAAGCATTCGGCTTTCTCTTCGACTTCGAAGGCAATGGTGCCGTCGGGACGAGTGAGAGGAGGAACGTGAGAGGCGGTGTCTACGCGTAAAGCTCGGGCCATTCGATAATACGCTTGGTGGGACGGGGAGATATTCTCCATGAGATCGTTAAACAAAGTGTTACGGAGTTCCGCGAGGCGAGACCTAACTTTACGTTGCAGCTGATTCGCAGCTGTTCTATATGCGGGCGTGGGATATTTCTTGGCTCTCCGGAGAGCCGCGTTCTTAGCTTTAATGAGATTGCTAACGGCTAAGGGAAGTGCGGGTTTGCCTTGCTTAGCAATGATTACGTTGTCGCTGATGGCTGAGTTGATAGCATCAGTGAGAGTATCGACTACTGAATCTATTTTAATCGGGCTGTCTAATTGGTCGGGCGAAATCGCGAGCGGAGAGTTCGGTGCCTCTAAGGCTGAAACTAACGTATTTTTAAAGCCTTTCCAGTTGATAAAGGTCTTAGGAGATGTGACGTTATCGTTAGGCGCGCCTAGCACGAGGGAGACGTGGCGATGGTCGGAGCCTAGGTCATCGAGCGGTTCGATGGACCTGAGATCAAGATTGATTCGCTTGATAATTGCAAAGTCGAGGATGTCAGGAGAATAGGTCGGGTTGTTGGGATAGTGAGTGGGAGTGACGGGGGATATGACATCTAGGTCAAGGGAGTTAGTGATGTCGAGGAGAGCGATACCGCTGGTGTTGGTCGATAGGCACGTCCAGTCAGTATGTTTGGAGTTAAAGTCTCCGAACATAATGACTGAATGGCCGAGGGCGAGAATGGCCTCAAAGTCGCTGCGGATTGGTCTGGTACCACTAGGTATGTAGACTGAAGCTATGATGATGGTCGGATGACCAGTCATAGCCAATCTACACACAGTGGCCTCCATGTTGAGGAGAGGAGGGGTAGGGAGAGGACAGCAATGGAAGCCTCTTTTGTAATATATAGCGGTGCCGCCGTAACCGTCGGAGTTGGGCCTATCGTTGCTAGTAAACGCGTACTTAGGAATAGCGTATCCCCTGGAGCGGTTTGGAGTAAGCCATGTCTCCTGGAGAAGGAATAAGTCAGGTTCTTTGTTCTGAAGGAACAGTTTAATCTCGGGAAGGTTAGTGTTAAGGCTACGAGCGTTAAAAGATACTAGGGATAAGCCCTTGGGTTTAATACGACTGGACGCGGGATTCGCGGGTCTAGACATTATAATTTACTTATTTACGAATTTATACAAAAATAAAAGAATTTACAACGAACTTAGGAGCGAGTGATGCTCGGCTAACGCGAATAAACGCTCTTGAGGAGAGTGGGCGGCTCGCAGTTTTCGCGCGAGTACGGAAATTTCGTTAATATCGACGTTTTGAATAACGTCAAACACGGTCTTCATATCCTCAGCCAACGACGACTGAGGTACGGATAACGGAGCGGGACGCGGCCCTACAGAAGCCACGGGAGCTGGGATGGGTCGGGAAGGTGCAGGCGGAACGGCCGGACGCTGCCTCCAAGACAGAGCCTGAGTAGGCGTCGGCTGAAGGGGCTTTGCTTCCGGGGGACCCCGGTTACGCAGCGGCGGGAAGTAAGCGGAGGTGAGCGGTGGCGCCGGTTTAGGCGCGACCCTCTTGACGGTGGAGCGCGGAGCGCGCGGGCAACCCCTGTAGTTTGCTGTGTGGCCGGACTGGCCGCACAGCATACAGGCAGGGGGGGAAGTGGATTCAGGAGTGCGAGTGCACTCCTTTGTTATGTATGGATCCAGGCACTTAACGCACCTGGGGGGAGCTGAGCAGTTAGCCGCTGCGTGGCCATAGAGCTGGCAGCGCTGGCACTGCCCAGGATGACCGCGGGGGTTGGGACGCTCGACGGAGATGTTCGAGAGTCCGCAGATTGTGCGAGCCTCTCTGAAAATCTCCTTCGAGTTGGGAGTATTTGACAGGATTACTAAAGCTAAAGGAAAACGCCTACCGCGGTGGAGTGCATCTTGTGCACTGCTGTGACCGGGAAACCCTGAGACTTAAGGTCCTCGAGAATGTCTTCGTTACTGAGTTCGAACGGGACGCCCCGTAGTACTGCGCGGATCTTACGCTCCTCCGGGAGGGCGTAGGTGTGATACGGGATTTGATTTACCGAGAGTAACCTGGTAAACGCGCGGAAGTCGTCGACGGTCGCTACTTGAATTTTGACTGTATCGCCAGCGTTGGCGGCTTTTAAGTAATTAATTTTGTGCTCTTTGCACAAGTTTGAAACCGCGGTCCAGCGCGCTTTTTCACGCAGGAATACGGGCGGAGGGAGCTGAGGCTTCGGCGGGACGGGAGCGCAGCGCGTCGCTGGCTTCGATGTGACCGACGGAGACGCGGTTACTACGAGCGGTGTTAACGGCGCGGGGGCTGGTGTTGAACACACCGGGGAGGGCTCGGGTATTGAAGATACCGAAGCTTTCTTAGAGCGCTTCTTGGAGCGCTTGGCGACAAGTTGAAACTCGGGCTCAGGAGAGCCGGTTAAGGTGACGGCATCTGACGACGTATCAGACGCAGGTTCGGAGTCGCTCCCGGGAGCGGTACGCTTGCGACGCGATGCGTGAGAGGATGCGACCGATTCGCAGTCCATCTCGGACGAGGCGGGAGACGAGGAAGAGCTGTAGACCTGAGGGGTCTCGACGTTGGAGGCCTGAGGGGCCGGGTTTGAGGCCTGAGGGGCCGGGGTTGAGGCCTGAGGGGCCGGGGTTGAGGCCTGAGGGGCCGGGTTTGAGGCCTGAGGGGCCGGGGTTGAGGCCTGAGGGGCCGGGGACGCGATTGATGCCTGTAAGGCCTGTGTTATGATGTCATTCGGGATGTAGACGCCTACTGCAGCAAGTGCCTGGGTGAACGCGTTAATAACGCTTAGCGGATCCATAAGGGAGAGTTGGGACAGTAATATTAATAAATATAAGTATAATTAAAGATGCCTAGTTCCTAAAACCTAGCAAAATCCTAGCGGCTAACCTCCCTACCAGCGGTAGGGGGGCTGGGGAGGAAAACTTAAAATTAACAGTAGTACGCCGAAGGCCGCTACCTATATAGAAACCTAAGAAAGGGTACGCAGGTAAAGAGTTGACCACGTTAGGGTCAACCTTTACCGACAGAAAAAACAGATACACACGAAAACACACAGATGTGATAAAAATAAATATGAAAAATAGAAGAAAAATAAATAAAATAGAGAAGAGAAATAAGATAAAAATAAAAAGGACTGGTTCAGTACAAATTCGTTGTCACCGTTAAGTATCCTTTGCACTGAAACCAGACTACTTACGCTGGGCACAACACTGCACTCAGCACAAGCACAACACTACTTAGCACAGCACTTTGAAGACTAAGGGGCTTAGTCGCAAAGAAAAATCGCACTTCGATAGCACTCAGAGGGAGTAGAAAGAACCTTGAAAACCGTAGTACGGAACCAACACGTTAAACCGTGACGTCAGTAGACTGAGCGCCACGGAGTATCGGGAAGGGACCAAACGACGGAGAACGGGGTCTTGCACGTCCGCACTGGGCGGCGATCGGAGCGAGAAAAATTCATTGCGAGCTTTATTATTATTATTTTTTTTTTTTTGGTTCCCCTCCACGGGAAGGGCAGGAGGACATAAAAAATGCTCTGACGCATACTCCGCGCGCGCGATCGGAGTTATGTGGGACTCGTCCCGACGCCTACCAGAACCATACCCACTAAAAAACCCCCTGTCGGCTCGTGCATTTTTGCCACTCAGCCTTCATCTGAGCGACGGCCAATCGGAGAAAGAGGCCGCGCTAGCGGGGCCCTTAAGGGGTCACCCGCTGGGATTTACATAGCACTGAAGGTGCTCAAAAAAGAAAAGTAAATAAATAAAAACATTAAAAATTGACAAATAAAATTGCATTAATTCGGATTTACGTTAGAATTAGAATTTACGTTAGAATTAGAATTTGCGGCCTGAAGGGCCTCTAGATCTAAAGTTAACTGCGTGCGTTCACTCGTGTGCGCGTTTCTCGGTCGAGCGATTTTGTAAATCGAATCTAACACAGGAACAGTATATGAGACTGAATCTCGAACAAGATGATTGGGATGGGATTCGGCGCGTTTGAAGAACGATTCTGAGAGTGTTTTGAGGTGCTGTTGCACTGTAGGCAGTTCAAGATCTCTGTGCAGGTCCGCGTTACGCACGTACCAAGGTGCGTTCGTGGCCCTGCGGCAGAAGAGATTTTGAACTACCTGCAGCTTATACAGGACGGAGGGTTTGGCGTGGGCAAAGACTGGCGAAGCATATGACATGACGGGTCTAACGCAGACCTTATAAAGCGTACGTTTATTTCTAAAAGACATTTTACTTTTTCTTCCTATCATACTATATAGACGGCTTAAGTAAAAACGCGCGAGTTTCGTTACTCTATCGACGTGTGGCTTGAAAGAAAGCGTCTGATCTAAGGTGACGCCTAAGTATTTGACAGTGCGCTTCCAGGGGATGGGAATACCTAACATACGAATGTGCGGATCGTTGTGGCGATTACGACGTTTGTGGTCGAATTGAATAGCAGAACTCTTTTCTGGGTTGACATCGATACGCCATTTTTGAAACCAAACACCGAGGGCGTTTACGGCCTTTTGGAGTCTGGTGATGTTATACGGGATCGCTTGACTTTTAGTGTAAAGGGCAGTATCGTCTGCAAAGAGGGCGAGTTCGACGCCTTTCGGCGGGATGGGGATGTCGTTAGTGTACACGGTGTACAGCAGAGGGGCGAGGACTGAGCCTTGCGGGACTCCAGCCTTTATGGGACGAGGCGCGGAGAGCGTGCCTTCATGTTTGAATCGAAACGTACGGTCTTTAAGAAACGACGCGATTAATCTGACTAGGCGAACCGGTAAGCCTATTTTATAGAGTTTAAAAACGAGACCACTGTGCCAGACTTTGTCGAATGCCTTGGCTACGTCAAAGAGAACAGCGATTGATTTTTTACGATGCGGATAGAATCCTTAGAGAATGTACTCGACGATTCGATGGACTTGCTGAGGGCAGGAGTGCTTAGCGCGAAAGCCGAACTGGTGGGGAATAATGAGAGGGTCGCCATCCGTTGGAAACAGATGGTTCCGCATTCGAGAGAGTATGACTCTTTCGAGAAGTTTAGACATTGCCTTGAGGAGGCTGATGGGTCTGTGATTAGCCGGGATGTTCAGAGGTTTACCCGGCTTGGGAATGCCTATGACTGTCGCTTCTTTCCAGGCTTTTGGAAAGTAGCTATGGTCGAAGCAGGCATTGAAGATGATAGCTAACAAGGTAAGCACCTGCTGTGGCAGGTGCTTAAGTGCGTGGTTGGAAATTCCATCCGCACCCGGAGCCTTTTTGGACTTTTGCTTTCTAATGAGAAGCAAGATTTCATCATTAGAGGCTGTGACGGGGTCGTCGGTGATAGGGAGAGATTCTCTGCGGAGAACTTCGTCCTCCACCGCCTGGATGTGGGAGGGGTCCACGGGTTGCGTGCTGGGCGAACATTGTGCCGCTATGCTGTCGGCGAAGCATTCGGCTTTCTCTTCGACTTCGAAGGCAATGGTGCCGTCGGGACGAGTGAGAGGAGGAACGTGAGAGGCGGTGTCTACGCGTAAAGCTCGGGCCATTCGATAATACGCTTGGTGGGACGGGGAGATATTCTCCATGAGATCGTTAAACTGAGTGTCACGGAGTTCCGCGAGGCGAGACCTAACTTTGCGTTGAAGCTGATTCGCAGCTGTTCTATATGCGGGCGTGGGATATTTCTTGGCTCTCCGGAGAGCCGCGTTCTTAGCTTTAATGAGATTGCTAACGGCTAAGGGAAGCGCGGGTTTGCCTTGCTTAGCAATGATTACGTTGTCGCTGATGGCTGTGTTAATAGCATCAGTTAGAGTATTGACTAATGAATCTATTTTATCCGGACTATCTAATTGGTCGGGCGAAATCGCGAGCGGAGAGTTAGGGGCCTCTAAGGCTGAAACTAACGTATTTTTAAATTTAACGTATTTGGGTCTTAACTGAACTTAGGAGCGAGTGATGCTCGGCTAAAGCAAATAAACGCTCTTGAGGAGAGCGGGAGGCTCGCAGTTTGCGTGCGAGCACGGAAATTTCGTTAATATCGACGTTTTGAATAACGTCGAATACGGTCTTCATGTCCTCAGCCAACGACGACTGAGGTGCGGATGACGGAGAAGGACGCGACCCTACGGGAGCTACGGGAGCTGGGATTGGTCGGGAAGGTGCAGGCGGGACGGCCGGACGCTGCCTCCAAGACAGAGCCGGAGTAGGTGTCGGCTGAACGGGCTTTGCTTCCGGGGGACCCCGGTTGCGCAGCGGCGGGAAGTTGGCAGGAGTGAGCGGCGGCGCCGGTTTAGGCGCGACCCTCTTGGTGGTGGAGCGCGGAGCGCGCGGGCAACCCCTGTAGTTAGCTGTGTGGCCGGACTGGCCGCACAGCACACAGGCAGGGGGGAAGTGGATTCGGGAGTGCGAGTGCACTCCTTAGTGAAGTGAGGATCCAGGCACTTTACGCACCTGGGGGGAGCTGAACAGTTAGCCGCTGCGTGGCCATAGAGCTGGCAGCGGTGGCACTGCCCAGGGTGACCACGGGGGTTGGGACGCTCGACGGAGATATTTGAGAGTCCGCAAATTGTGCGAGCCTCTCTAAAGATCTCCCTCGAGTTGGGAGTATTCGACAGGATTACTAACGCTAAGGGAAAACGCCTACCGCGGTTGGAGTGCATCTTGTGCACTGCTGTGACCGGGAAACCCTGAGACTTAAGGTCATCGAGAATGTCTTCGTTACTGAGTTCGAACGGGACGCCCCGTAGTACAGCGCGGATCTTACGCTCCTCCGGGAGGGCGTAGGTGTGATACGCGATATGATTTAATGATAGTAGCCTAGTAAACGCGCGGAAGTCGTCGACGGTCGCTACTTGGATTTTGATTGTATCGCCAGCGTTGGCGGCTTTTAAGTAATTAATTTTGTGCTCTTTGCACAAGTTTGAGACCGCGGTCCAGCGCGCTTTTTCACGCAGGAATACGGGCGGAGGGAGCTGAGGCTTCGGCGGGACGGGAGCGCAGCGCGTCGCTGGCTTCGATGTGACCGACGGAGACGCGGTTACTACGAGCGATTTAAACGGCGCGGGGGCTGGTGTTGAAGACACCGGGGAGGGCTCGGGTATTGAAGATACCGAAGCTTTCTTCGAGCGCTTTTTGGAGCGCTTGGCGACAAGTTGGAACGCGGGCTCAGGAGAGCCGGTTAAGGTGACGGCATCTGACGAAGTATCAGACGCGGGTTCGGAGTCACTCCCGGGAGCGGTACGCTTACGACGCGACGCGTGAGAGGATGCGACCGATTCGCAGTCCATCTCGGACGAGGCGGGAGACGCGGGAGAGCTGAAGACCTGAGGGGTCTGGACGTCGGAGGCCTGAGGGGCCGGGGTTGAGGCCTGAGGGGCCGGGGTTGAGGCCTGAGGGGCCGGGGACGCGATAGATGCCTGTAAGGCCTGCGTTAGTATGTCATCGGGTATGCTGGCACCGGACGTGGCGAGCACCTGGGCGAATGACCTAAGAGCGTTAACAAGGTCCATTGGAGGGCTTGGGATAATATGAAATATATAAATATATAATGTATGCCTAGGTTCCCTAGCAAACCTAGCGCCTATTTATATAACAAATGCCTAGAATTCCTAAATAAAAACCTAGCGAACCCTAGCGGCAAACCTCCCTACCAGCGGTAGGGGGGCTGGGGAGAATAAATTAAAACTAACCGTAGTACGCCGAGGCCGCTACCTAGAAACCTAAAAAAGGGTACGCAGGTAAAGAGTTGACCGCGTTAGGGTCAACCTTTACCGACAGAAAGGACAAATACACACACGAAAAACACACAGATATGATAAAAATAAATATGAAATAGGAGAAAAATAAATAAAATAGAGAAGAGAAATAAAATAAAAATAAAAAGGACTGGTTCAGTACAAATTCGTTGTCACCGTTAAGTATCCTTTGCACTGAAACCAGACTACTTACGCTGGGCACAACACTGCACTCAGCACAAGCACAACACTACTTAGCACAGCACTTTGAAGACTAAGGGGCTTAGTCGCAAAGAAAAATCGCACTTCGAAAGCACTCAGACGGAGTAGAAAAACCTTGCAAACCGTAGCACGGAACCAACACGCTATACTGTGACGTCAGAAGACTGAGCGCCACGGAATATCGGGAGGGAACCGACCAACGGAGAACTGGGTCTTGCAACGTCCGCACCGCGTGGCGATCGGAGCGAGAATGATGAGCTTTATTATTATTTTTTTTTTTTTTTTTTGGTTCCCCTCCACGGGAAGGGCAGGAGGACATAAAAAATGCTCTGACGCATACTCCGCGCGCGCGATCGGAGTTATGTGGGACTCGTCCCGACGCCCACCAGAACCATACCCACTAAAAAACCCCCTGTCGGCTCGTGCATTTTTGCCACTCAGCCTTCATCTAAACGACGGCCAATTGGAGAAAGAGGCCGTGCCAGCGGGGCCCTTAAGGGGTCACCCGCTGAGATTCACATAGCACTGAAGGTGCTCAAAAATGAAAAGTAAAAATAAAAACATTAAAAATGAAAAATAAAAATTGCATTAATTCGGATTTACGTTAGAATTAGAATTTACGTTAGAATTAGGATTTGCGGCCTGAAGGGCCTCGAGAGCTAAAGTTAACTGCGAAGGTTCGCCCGTGTGCGCGTTTCTCGGCCTAGCGACTTTGAATTTCGAATCTAACACAGGAGCAGTATATGAGACTGAATCTCGAACAAGATGATTGGGATGGGATTCGGCGCGTTTGAAGAACGATTCTGAGAGTGTTTTGAAGTGCTGTTGCACTGTAGGTAGTTCAAGATCTCTGTGCAGGTCCGCGTTGCGCACGTACCAAGGTGCGTCTGTGGCCCTGCGGCAGAAGAGATTTTGAACTACCTGCAGCTTATACAGGATGGAGGGATTGGCGTGGGCAAAGACTGGCGAAGCATATGACATGACGGGTCTAACGCAGACCTTATAAAGCGTACGTTTATTTCTAAAAGACATTTTACTTTTTCTACCTATCATACTATTTAAGCGGCTTAAGTAGAAACGCGCGAGTTTCGTTACTCTATCGACGTGTGGCTTGAAAGAAAGCGTCTGGTCTAAGGTGACGCCTAAGTATTTGATAGTGCGCTTCCAGGGGATGGGAATACCTAACATTCGAATGTGAGGATCGTTGCGGCGATTACGACGTTTGTGGTCGAATAGAATGGCAGAACTCTTTTCTGGGTTGACATCGATACGCCATTTTTGAAACCAAACACCGAGGGCGTTTACGGCTTTTTGGAGTCTGGTGATGTTATACGGGATCCTTTTACCTTTAGTGTAAAGGGCGGTATCGTCTGCAAAGAGGGCGAGTTCGACGCCTTTCGGCGGGATGGGCATGTCATTAGTGTACACGGTGTACAGCAGAGGAGCGAGGACTGAGCCTTGCGGGACTCCAGCCTTTATGGGACGAGGCGCGGAGAGCGTGCCTTCATGTTTGAATCGAAACGTACGGTCTTTAAGAAACGACGCGATTAATCTGACTAGGCGAACTGGTAAGCCTATTTTATAGAGTTTAAAAACGAGACCGCTGTGCCAGACTTTGTCGAATGCCTTGGCTACGTCAAAGAGAACCGCGATTGATTTTTTACGATGCGGATAGAATCCTTCGAGAATGTACTCGACGATTCGATGGACTTGCTGAGGGCAGGAGTGCTTAGCGCGAAAGCCGAACTGGTGGGGAATAATGAGAGGGTCGCCATCCGTTGGAAACAGATGGTTCCGCATTCGAGAGAGTATGACTCTTTCGAGAAGTTTAGACATTGCCTTGAGGAGGCTGATGGGTCTGTGATTAGCCGGGATGTTCAAAGGTTTACCCGGCTTGGGAATGCCTATGACTGTCGCTTCTTTCCAGGCTTTTGGAAAGTAGCTATGGTCGAAGCAGGCTTTGAAGATGATAGCTAACAAGGTAAGCACCTGCTGTGGCAGGTGCTTAAGTGCGTGGTTGGAAATTCCATCCGCACCCGGAGCCTTAATGGACTTTTGCTTTCTAATGAGAAGCAAGATTTCATCATTAGAGACTGTAACGGGGTCGTCGGTGATGGGGAGAGATTCTCTGCGGAGAACTTCGTCCTCCACCGCCTGGATGTGGGAGGGATCCGTGGGTTGCGTGCTGGGCGAACATTGTGCCGCTATGCTGTCGGCGAAGCATTCGGCTTTCTCTTCGACTTCGAAGGCAATGGTGCCGTCGGGACGAGTGAGAGGAGGAACGTGAGAGGCGGTGTCTACGCGTAAAGCTCGGGCCATTCGATAATACGCTTGGTGGGACGGGGAGATATTCTCCATGAGATCGTTAAACTGAGTGTCACGGAGTTCCGCGAGGCGAGACCTAACTTTACGTTGAAGCTGATTCGCAGCTGTTCTATATGCGGGCGTGGGATATTTCTTGGCTCTCCGGAGAGCCGCGTTCTTAGCTTTAATGAGATTGCTAACGGCTAAGGGAAGCGCGGGTTTGCCTTGCTTAGCAATGATTACGTTGTCGCTGATGGCTGAGTTGATAGCATCAGTGAGAGTATCGACTACTGAATCTATTTTGATCGGGCTGTCTAATTGGTCGGGCGAAATCGCGAGCGGAGAGTTCGGTGCCTCTAAGGCTGAAACTAACGTATTTTTAAAGCCTTTCCAGTTGGTAAAGGTCTTTGGCGGTGTGACGTTAACGTTAGGCGCGCCTAGCACGAGGGAGACGGGGCGATGGTCGGAGCCTAGGTCATCGAGCGGTTCGATGGACCTGAGATCAAGATTGATTCGCTTGATAATTGCAAAGTTGAGGATGTCAGGAGAATAGGTCGGGTTGTTGGGATAGTGAGTGGGAGTGATGGGGGATATGACGTCTAAGTCAAGGGAGTTAGTGATGTCGAGGAGAGCGATACCGCTGGTGTTGGTCGATAGGCACGTCCAGTCAGTATGTTTGGAGTTAAAGTCTCCGAACATAATGACTGAATGGCCGAGGGCGAGAATGGCCTCAAAGTCGCTGCGGATTGGTCTGGTACCACTAGGTATGTAGACTGAAGCTATGATGATGGTCGGGTGACCAGTCATAGCCAATCTACACACAGTGGCCTCCATGTTGAGGAGAGGAGGGGTAGGGAGAGGACAGCAATGGAAGCCTCTTTTGAAATATATAGCGGTGCCGCCGTAACCGTCGGAGTTGGGCCTATCGTTGCGAGTAAACGCGTACTTAGGTATAGCGAATCCCCTGGAGCGGTTTGGAGTAAGCCATGTCTCCTGGAGAAGGAATAAGTCAGGTTCTTTGTTCTGAAGGAACAGTTTAATCTCGGGAAGGTTGGTATGAAGGCTACGAGCGTTAAAAGATACTAGGGATAAGCCCTTAGGTTTAATACGACTGGACGCGGGATTCGCGGGTCTAGACATTAAATTTATTTATTTACGAATTTATACAAAAATAAAAGAATTTACAACGAACTTAGGAGCGAGTGATGCTCGGCTAACGCGAATAAACGCTCTTGAGGAGAGCGGGCGGCTCGCAGTTTGCGTGCGAGTACGGAAATTTCGTTAATGTCGACGTTTTGGATGACGTCGAACACGGTCTTCATGTCCTCAGCCAACGACGACTGAGGGGAAGATGACAACGCGGGACGCGGCCCTACGGGAGCTACGGGAGCTGGGATGGGTCGGGAAGGTGCAGGCGGGACGGCCGGACGCTGCCTCCAAGACAGAGCCGGAGTAGGCGTCGGCTGAACGGGCTTTGCTTCCGGGGGACCCCGGTTGCGCAGCGGCGGGAAGTTAGCGGAGGTGAGCGGCGGCGCCGGTTTAGGCGCGACCCTCTTGACGGTGGAGCGCGGAGCGCGCGGGCAACCCCTGTAGTTTGCTGTGTGGCCGGACTGGCCGCACAGCACACAGGCAGGGGGAGAAGTGGATTCGGGAGTGCGAGTGCACTCCTTAGTGAAGTGGGGATCCAGGCACTTAACGCACCTGGGGGGAGCTGAACAGTTAGCCGCTGCGTGGCCGTACAGCTGGCAGCGGTGGCACTGCCCAGGGTGACCGCGGGGGTTGGGACGCTCGACGGAGATGTTCGAGAGTCCGCAGATTGTGCGAGCCTCTTTGAAAATCTCCTTCGAGTTGGGAGTATTTGACAGGATTACTAAAGCTAAAGGAAAACGCCTACCGCGGTTGGAGTGCATCTTGTGCACTGCTGTGACCGGGAAACCCTGAGACTTAAGGTCCTCGAGAATGTCCTCGTTGCTGAGTTCGAACGGGACGCCCCGTAGTACTGCGCGGATCTTACGCTCCTCCGGGAGGGCGTAGGTGTGAAACGCGATTTGATTTAGCGAGAGTAGCCTAGTGAAAGACCAGAAGTCGTCGACGGTCGCTAATTGGATTTTGATTGTATCGCCAGCGTTGGCGGCTTTTAAGTAATTAATTTTGTGCACTTTGCACAAGTTGGAAACCGCGGTCCAACGCGCTTTTTCACGCAGGAATACGGGCGGAGGGAGCTGAGGCTTCGGCGGGACGGGAGCGCAGCGCGTCGCTGGCTTCGATGTGATCGACGGAGACGCGGTTACTACGAGCGATTTTAACGGCGCGGGGGCTGGTGTTGAAGACACCGGGGAGGGCTCGGGTATTGAAGATACCGAAGCTTTCTTAGAGCGCTTCTTGGAGCGCTTGGCGACAAGTTGAAAGGCGGGCTCAGGAGAGCCGGTTAAGGTGACGGCATCTGACGACTTGTCAGACGCGGGTTCGGAGTCGCTCCCGGGAGCGGTACGCTTACGACGCGACGCGTGAGAGGATGCGACCGAATCGCAATCCATCTCGGACGAGGCGGGAGACGAGGAAGAGCTGTAGACCTGAGGGGTCTCGACGTCGGAGGCCTGAGGGGCCGGGGTTGAGGCCTGAGGGGCCGGGGACGCGATTGATGCCTGCAAGGCCTGCGTTATGATGTCATTCGGGATGTAGACGCCTATCGCAGCAAGCGCCTGGGTGAACGCGTTAATAGCGCTTAGCGGATCCATTAGGGAGGGTTGGGCACTAATATTAATAAATAAATGTATAATAAAAGATGCCTAGTACCTAAAAAAAAACCTAGCAAAATCCTAGCGGCTAACCTCCCTACCAGCGGTAGGGGGGCTGGGGAGAAAAACTTAAAACTAACAGTAGTACGCCAAAGGCCGCTACCTAGAAACCTAAAAAGGGTACGCAGGTAAAGAGTTGACCGCGTGAGGGTCAACCTTTACCGACAGAAAGAACAAATACACACGAAAACACACAGATATGATAAAAATAAATATGAAAAATAGAAGAAAAATAAATAAAATAGAGAAGAGAAATAAGATAAAAATAAAAAGGACTGGTTCAGTACAAATTCGTTGTCACCGTTAAGTATCCTTTGCACTGAAACCAGACTACTTACGCTGGGCACAACACTGCACTCAGCACAAGCACAACACTACTTAGCACAGCACTTTGAAGACTAAGGGGCTTAGTCGCAAAGAAAAATCGCACTTCGATAGCACTCAGAGGGAGTAGAAAGAATCTTGAAACCGTAGCACGGAACCAACACGCTAAACCGTGACGTCAGTAGACTGAGCGCCACGGAGTATCGGGAAGGGACCAAACGACGGAGAACGGGGTCTTGCACGTCCGCACTGGGCGGCGATCGGAGCGAGAATGAGCTTTATTATGGTTATTTACATATAATATACAATTTAGCTGCATACTGGTAGTACCAGGTCAAAATAGTGTACGTCTTACTTCGCTGACCAATCACAACACGGGAGAAATGTTCATACAAAAATGTTTTGCGTGGATAATGCACGAAATTATAAATAGGACCCGCACGCAGCGCGCGCGCTTCAGTACGCGTCGAGCGGTCGCGCAGATCGGTCGACTCAGGAGCTGCTCACGCGATGCTATTGATGTCCCACAGTATGCGGCGAGCGGCGGTGCAAGCTGGTCGTCTTGAGAGCTCTGTGCAACGATATCCCACATGTTAATTTATTTAAAAAAATGAAAAATCCGTAATTGGCAATAAGTTAAGTTTTTATAAGATGAATATTATACCAATGTATACATTTTTTTAAAATTTATATTGAGTGCTGTGGATTTTTGTAAATAAATAAAAAAAAATAAATAAATTTTTTTAAAGATTTAGATTATTATATAAATAATAAAAGATTATAGAATTATAGAATAAAAGATATTATTTGTTTGTAAACATAATAATTATTTCCGTAAAGCCTTTACTTCTGGTGATAGTTTATGTTATTTAAAGAAATTTCTTTCATCGGAAAATAAATATATCAACTTACCTTTCTACATAGCATTCAGCGGCTTCGGAAGCGTTGCAATGGCATTCATCATAAACAAGATGAATATCGGCGTACTCGCTAGGCGTGTACTCGTATCTGGGCATTCTTTAAGCTTAGCTCGAAGAAATCCGTTGTGAAGCTAAGTTTTCGAGATCACCGATATCAAAGTCCAAATCACAAAGCAAAACCAAGTCCAATTTCAGAGCACAAACGTTAAAAGGCACTTATCAAAACTCAAAAAATAGGAGAGCAAGTCAGAACAGAGTCAAGCGTGACACTAAAAAGACGGTCTCGCGGTTAACTTTATTGTAGCGTTGGCACGCTACAATAAAGTTAAGTAAAGGTAGAGACTTTTTTATTGTTTACCAATGGATAAAGACTTTCAAAGTAACTTTATGTCAATTGTATTTTTGTACTGTAAATTCCGATGATATTTACCAGGTAGTCTCTCCATTTGCTAGGTAGCTGCGCACTTTTTTAAAAGACTTCAAACGATTTTTAAAAACTAAATAATTTCTTCCCTACCTCTCACCCAGGCTGTAGCCTATTCGTACTCTCATTCTTTTAGAGAAGCGATTATTTTTTAAATAAAACTTTCTAATGGGGAGCTAGGGTGGGTGGGTGATCATATCTTCATATGAAGCGACTCATAAAATTATGATTGAACTTCTCATCGGGGAAGTTCGTTTGATCATTAATTATATTTCATCGCTTCATTATTCGATATGATATTTACCAGGTAGATGTTAAGAGAAGAAAGTTTTGTTTAATAATGTTTGTTTATGTATCATAATGACATACAATTATTAATAATTAAATTAATCACATCAAGTAACGATTGATCAGTTGAATAAAAACATTTTATTTTATTTTATTATTATATATTATTTTTATATTTAAGAATAACACGTGTGAACGTTAATTAATACCTATTTTTAGGCAAACAAACACTACGGCCGAAATCAGCCTCGTTAACAATAGTTCTGTTATCGTTAACAATAGAAACGGGCGAAAGTATTAGAAGTATCGGCCCAGCCCGCAGTTTTTCGAATAGTTTTGATACTAACTCCTGTGGAGCTTGCGGAAGAAGTGCTAGAATGTCTCGTACTGTGTGACTAAAACACAGTTAGGTCGATACCGGTTCCTGACAGCACTTGTTTAATCAAAGAACTGATAGGTTGAGTTGTGGCGGCTCTGTATTATAATAATCGGCAATAATCTTTTGTTGCCATAAAAGATTATTGTTATCTGATCTGATATCTTATGTTTTAAATAGATACTCAATAAGACTGTGGCTGGGCATATACGTTCGTTATCCCTCAAATAGGGTAGAAACAAAACAGGCTGATCCCTACTGACGTTTTAGTGATGTCAGTAATGTTTATTTTTATGCCACTATCTAAAAATGCCATGTTATCGATTATAATAAGGGAGAAAGTTTGAACTCGATGGGCGGTACATAATGCTAGTAAAATTATCAGTTTCTTTGTTATTTTGTCTAACATTAAATCATTATGAGGAAACCAACTAAAAATATGATTTAGTACTATCTGTGGGTCCCAAGTACTTATGTATTTGGGTCGACAGGGTCTTAATTTGGACGTGCCCTTAAGCAAGCGTTTGACGGAGTTTTGGAATCCTATGTTTCCCGTGATAGCTAACAATGTAGAACGATGGGAATTTAAGGTACCATAAGAGCAACCATCATTGAATTGATTTGTAAGATATAAACGGACAGAATTAACCGAGGGTCCAAAAATATTTACTTTGTTGACTATTGAAAATTGCCACCATAATCTTAAATAAGAATTATACTGCTTTATAGTGCTGTCGGAAAACGATTCTAACATTAGCTTCGTAGAGTTTGTACAGAAACCCCTTCTGGTGAAAGACTGCCGCAGAGCCTCGCGTCACCCAGGGTAAGGTTCTTGTGTAGGGGATGGTGTCCCTAAAATGAGATTGAAGTAGGTATTTATGAGGATTTAAAAAAAAGTATATCGGAAGCAATATTTTTTTTCTATTTTTTTAATAAAGGGCAATTTAAAAATGGCTGTAATGGCCAATAGGAAAAAAACTAAAACTCCGGTTGCTTTATCATCTATGATTTTTTGCAGGCATTGTAGAACCAAAGAAAAATGGGGGAAGACGTAGAAATAATAATTTTTCCAATTTAATGTAAACACGTCGATAGAAAATGCGTCAAGGTCTTGTTTCCAAGATACGTATTTCTCACATTTCTTTTCAATTTCTCAGTTATCGCGTGAAGCAAATAAGTCAACTTCGGGCCTATGAAATTTTATAAGAATAGAATGAAAAGCCAGATCGGAAATTGGCCATTCTGTATCTGGATTCACGATTCGTGATGCGGCGTTGGCGTGATTATTTCTTGTATTTACATAAGATGCAAATATAAAAACGCAGTGCTGCTCGCACCACTGCCATATTTTACGAGCCAAATCTTTTAGATGGGGATATTGTATACCTACCTCCTATCCAATTTACGTAACTAATAGCTGTCGTATTGTTGAAGCGAAGCAATATTGTTTGCGGAGTTTGTTATGTCGTTTACGAATGACTTCAAACCCAGAAAAACTGCCATTGGTTCTAAGAAATTAATGTGATTAAGTTTTTCTGCGTCTTTCCAACAGCCGTTTATTTTGTAAGAGTTGCAAACTGCTCCCCAGCCGATCCTAGTTGCGTCTGTATAAATTTCTAATACAAAGTTTGGGCGTCTCATAAAATTCGATGTGGTTTCAATATTTGACGACCACCAAGACAAGTCTTGTAGTAATATCTTTGGTAAATTAATTTTAGTTTCATAGTTATCATGAGCTCTGAGCAAAGAGAGAAATTTATGACGCCCCAAGATCTTGGTCTTGTAACCAACCATATTTTACTGTAGAGCAGGCTGCAACTAAAACGCCAACTAGTGAGCAAACTCGCGAATGCTATATGTGGGTAATTTTGAAAATTTTGTTACCAACTCTGCTATCTTGCAACGCTTATCAGAGGGAAGGCATGTGCTTTGTTTTCTTGTATCATAGTTAAATCCTAAAAATTTACATAATTAATGTAGATTCAAATTGCAGTTAAGTAACCGTGACGTTTCGTTGACGTTAGCAACGCACTCTTCATACGTATCATAAAATATCGTCTAAATTATAGACTGATTTATTTCGTTCTCTAGCCTTTATTTCATAGAAAAGCTAGGACTTCCCCCATAATTTTAGTTAACAAGCGTGAAGCGACTGATATAGCGAACGGCATTCCGTTGAATCGATAAATAACCTTTTTTCTAGAACCGTAAGGTTCAAATTCGAATCTTAGATATTTACGGTCAATATTTCTTATAGGTACTAAAAAAATGCGTGCTTGAGATCTATTGTTGCTAGGAATCCATTACATGATATTAAATTGTAGGCCGTTCGATAATCCTCCATTTTTAATTGTTCAGTCTGTATTAATTTATTTAACTGTTTTGAGTTTAAAATGAAGCGTTTGCTACCATTAGATTTATGTGTAAGAAAAATTCTAGAAACAAATTGGAATTTTTGGGTTTGACACTCAGATATGGCTCCGAGTTTAATTAATTTTTGAATAGCAATTACTGTTTCATTGTTTTCGACGAGTGAAAAAAAATATTGGTAGGGATATTAGTTTGTGTAACTGACATTTTAAATGGTAGAGGAAAGCCGTCCTCAATCCAATCTAACACTACCTCATTTTTAAACAACAGTTATAAAAATAAGTAATGCTACCCGCGTGAAGGCGTACCTTAGCTAGTGATGAGACGCTGGCACTTGTGCACGAGGCTTGTCCTGCAGCTCCGCACGTAGCGGCCTCTGGCCGGGCGTCAAAACAGGGCGTTGGGCTCCGCTCGCTGGCGCATATGTCTGGCTGAAGCCTCCTCACCCACCGTGTTTGCCGAGTACCAAGGAGGCGCTGACCACTTTCCCTGCTGGGAAGTAGACGGGCGAGCGCTGGTTTGAGGAACCGTCGACTTTTGAGGTTTAAAGGGCTTCTTTATTTGAAGCCCCTGTTTGTCGATGGCTTTGGCAGTTTTGATTTCTTCTGACAGCATCGATCCAAATAAGGTTTCATCACGTTCACCGTCAGTGATCATGTGTAGTGTTTTATATCCTCTATTTATGGCTCCGATGCCGCAACCAAGCTGCCGCTGATAAGCCGTGTCTTGTCTCGGTTTCGGACAATATCTGGGACAGCGGCAGAAATTTCTGCGTTTAGTGAAGGAGCCTGTAAGAGCCTGCAGTTGTCCGGGATCAAATAATCTTTCGACAGTATATCTCTGTCTTCTTTGGGCATTGCCTTTTTCAATAAGGGAAGCCATAACAACGATAAATTTTCGTGAATTTTGGGACCATAGTCGGGTGTTTCCGATATGGATTCCCCTAAAGCAATTAGTCGGTCCGGGTTTAAAACAGGATCAGTCGACAGCGGTTCTTCTGGACCAGGAACTGGTTCAGATCCCAATTCAGGAATGACGTCGGAAACACCAGCTTCCTCTTCCGGTAGCTGAACCTCTGGAGCGGCAACTCATTCGCTTGCCACGCCCCCGGTATGACTTTCGCTACCTAAAGTAACCCGATAGAAAACTCACTCGAGTATTTTAATTTTGGGATGCAAATTAACGTTAATCTAATTAGAATAAACGTTTTTATTGCTTAAGTTATCGTTGGAGACTCGCAGTCAACCCCGATGCTTTTTTGGCCAAGAATAAACAAAATTTGTTCCGAAAACGTCAAAGTTATTGACTTTTGTTGCTTAAGTCATCGTTGAAGACTCGCAGTCAACCCTGATGCTTTTTTGGCAATTAGTTCTGAAAACGTCAGAGTTATTGACTCGCAGTCAATTCCAAAGCGTATCAAAACTACAACAACGAATGTATATCATACATTAAATGAAACATTAAATGGCCAAATGCCAAATTTAAATGCTAACCTTCTTCTTCTGATAAAGATTCGAGCAGGGTTGCCGGCGTCTTTCTCGAGTTTTATTTTCTTCGCATAGTGCTCGATTCGAGCTTGGGCACTTCTTTTTAGCATTACGTAACGATATACTAAGTATACTTAAACAATTGAACAACAGGTGCGATAGCTACCGCGCACAAAGAAGGAATGAGAGTACGAATAGGCTACAGCCTGGGTGAGAGGTAGGGAGGAAATGGTTTAGTTTTAAAAATCGTTTAAAGTCTTTTAAAAAAGTGCGTAGCTACCTAGTAAATGGAGGGACTACTTGGTAAATATTATATCGAATAATGAAGCGATGAAATATAATCATATATGACAAATCGGTTGGCGGCAAATGCTCGTATCTATTTCGAATTTCTCCTTTGTTTTTCAAAATGAAAGATTGGACCTGACTCCCTTTTAAATTTTGTTGAAAAAATTTAAAATATGCATTATTGTGGAATATACGAAATAAAAACTTCAGAAATAAATGTAGTCCTGTAGATATTTTAATTTCCGAATACAATTCTACTCTGACCTCGTCCGAAATTCCGCTTACCACAAATCTAAGTATAGAATTGACGAAACCTTAAGTGGTAAGTGGTAAGTATTGGCCATCCATCTATATTAAACTATATTGAACCAAGGAATTCATATACACATAACTAAAATATAAATAGTATTTAAACAAAAAACTACTGGATAGTTTTTTGTGGTGATACCAGACTTACCATAAACTTAGGGCCACTTGCAAAAATCAAATCAAATCAAATCATTTATTAATTGGCACATTTTCAATACCCAAATAAATATACAAATAGCTATATTAACATACTGTGCCAAAAAGGGCATTTTCAGCAAAATGTTGCCTAAGACAGGCAACGCTGATTTTAAAAACCCCCCTTGACTTAATGCCAGTCAACAAATGGGCATGGGTTTACATTACTTAATTAAATAGAATTTCAATTCCTTACAATTATTTAGTAATATTTTTAAATATATAGTAAATACTGCATGCTATTCATTAATTCACAATTGAAGAAAAATCTTAAAGTTGGATTAAACACTTTGTAAAAGAAAAAAGAAAAGTTACATAGTAATTGTGAAAATAATATCTATCTGTAATTCAAACAAGTTTTTAAGGCGTCGTCAGCACGTTTTTGTTGAGATTGAAATAATATCTTAAGCTTAGCTTTAAAGTTCATTTGGGACATACCAGCACGGCAGGGAGGAGGTAGATCGTTCCATATCTTGGCCGCCCGGTAACGAAAGCTGCCTCTATAACTATCGCGGAAGTATTTACTGAAAGGTAATATCATTTTGTTTCTATGGCAGGAACGAAATCTCTCCTCACGTGACGTAGACTTCCACTGAAATTTGTTAAAAAGGTAAATTGGTCTCTGTTTGATAACAACCTTATGAGCTAAACATGCAAGATGTATTTGGCGTCGTTTCTGCATTTTCAACCAATTATGTTCATTTAGGAAAGGTGTGATATGTGCTCGTTTTGGAACATCATAACAAAATCTAGCACATGCATTTTGTACTTTTTGTATGGCTTGAGCATTTTTTTTATAGAGCCTCGGGCCATATACAGTATCTGCGTAATTAAATAGGGATAATATTAAGTTTTCTGTGAAAGTTACCTTTACCCTCTCAGATAGATATTTTCTGAAGCCATACAATACACGTAGTCTATAAAATGCGGCTCTGATTTTACTATTGACGTGGTCGATAAATCTAAGTTCATCGTCCATTATTAAACCTAAATTTTTTACCTTTTTTACCAGTTCTATTTTTACATTATTTAAGTAGAGCTCGGGGTTATATATCGACACTTGGTTGATTAGATGTTTAGTTCCAATTATTATAAATTTAGTTTTATGGGGATTAAGCATTAAACAATTGCTTTGAGACCACTGGAGTACGATATTAAGATCACAGTTTACTCTGTTCACAGCCTCGCTCGTTATGTCAGGCTTAAAAGAAGTGTATAGCTGAGTGTCATCTACGTAAAGATGCACTGAGCTATGCCCTGTTAGTTGTAGTGTATGAACAAGATCGGTTGTGAACAGAATAAACAGGAAAGGAGAAAGAATGGATCCCTGCGGACAGCCACGTTGTAAATTCTTTATCTGGCTAGTTACTACTTCACCCCTTTCATTTTCAATTTCTACAAATTGTTTCCTATCTGTTAAAAATGAATCAAACCATGTTATTGTATCCTCCGTAACTCCATAGTATTTTAATTTTGATAACAAAAGTTTCCAATTAAGACAATCGAACGCACGAGAGTAATCTAATAATATCAGAAAACTGGCCATACCAGAGTCGGAAGCGTTGAGGAGATCGTCGGAAACATGTGCGAGGGCCGTATCAGTACCGTGTCCGGCACGGAAGCCAGATTGTACAGCTGGAAAGATATTCTCCGCCTCAAGGTATTTTGTAAACTGAATACAAACGGTTCTCTCAATCAGGAAGGATACTTATGCCTCTCAAATCATTTAAATCTGCGACCGACGAGCCTTTTGGCAACGGTTTTATTCTCGCGACTTCCCAAGACTCTGGAAAGACTTTCGATCTTATAGAGCTATTCACAATAAACGTTATAATAGGTAGAGTTACCTCTAGTGTTAGTTTTATCATAGTAGTTATATATCATATAGTTTTATAGTGTTAGATTTATTATTGATATATTATCATGGCCGGTAGAGTTAGACTTAATGCTCAGTAAAATCTTTAAAACTTCTATATATAATAATAATAATACAATAGTCATGTCTGGATCACACAGATGTTGAGGTATATCCGACTGGGTCCTTTGTTCCAGACTGGATGATTGTTTTGAGTTAGACCACAATTTTTTTGGGTTGCCAACCTGACTATTGACGTAATGTTCGTAATAAGCTTTCTTTTCGTTATGAATTGCTGCAGTTGTACAATTTCTAAGTTTTTTATAATACTCCTTACGCTTGTCGTTTGCCGGAGATGGCAGTTTATTTATGTAACTTGACTGAGCATCATTTCTAATTGTAATCAATCGCTTAATATTTTCAGTTATCCAGGGCCTGGCCTTCTTCGACACACGCCTTTGCTTTAAGGGAGCATGCAAATCAAAAATATTTGTCATAAAACTATTAAAAATGGATATCATATCATTAACGCACGAACAATCATATATAATCTCCAACGGATATGAGCGCAGATCCTCCACAAAAAAATCCATGTCTATATTTTCTAGGGATCGACCAGTTATATAACGAGGAGGAGCTGCAGGTTTTGATATTCGGAACTCTCCGAGCACAAAAGCATGGTCGCTTAGTGCCGAATTGTGCTCCACTATTATTTGTTTATTTAAATTTGGGGAGTCCGTGATAAGTAAGTCTACTTGACTTACTTATCACGGACTCCGTGATAAGTAAGTCAAGTAAGGTAGATGAATTCTTATGTATTCTTGTCGGTTCATTTACAATTTGTGTTAAATCGTGATGCTTAAGAAACGTGCTAATTTGTTTACTGGTACTGGTATCTGTCTTTAAAAGATCAACGTTAAAGTCAGTTAGAAGAAATAAATGAGAACAATCGCCACAGCTACTCACCGACAAATTCAGGGCATCAATAGCATCTGAGCCAGTGGTCATTAACATTTCATACTTTTCATGTTTTTATTATTATTATTTTGTGTTTTATGGCAATCAGCTGTTGACGAAAAACTGATTCAGATGGCAATCACACTAAACTAAGTTAAACTAAAATTAAGACATAATTTAGTATGATAGGATTTAAATGAATTTAACAGCACTTATAGCTGGTTTACTCACACTGAGTAGTTAAGTTGGTAACTAAATTTTTTGTTTTAAATTATATGTAAACACTAAATTAAGTGATGATGGTAAGTTGAAATTTAGAACGCAAGTGAATCAAAATATTAGAATTCGTTCTATTTTTCAGGTAAGTAGGTGGCCGGGGCTTCTCACTTAACACGGTTAAAGACATGATTTTTTAGGTAAAGTCATATATGACAAATCGGTTGGTGGCAAATGCTCGTATTTATTTCGCATTTCTCCTTTGTTTTTCAAAATGTAAGAGTGGACCTTAGACTCCCTTTTAAATTTTGTTGAAAAATATTTAAAATATGAATTATTGTGGAATATACGAAGTAAAAACTTCAGAAATAAACGTAGTCCTCTAGAGATTTTAATTTCCGAAACAAATTCTACTCTGACCTCGTCCGAAATTCCGCTTATCACAAATCTAAGTATATGAAATGAAATGAAATGTGAAATATTTATTTTCTCAACATTGACAATTACTTATTCTTATTGATGTCAAATAAAACATAACCCTACCACCAGTTCGAAAGAACCTTCGTGAAGAAGAACTAGCAAGAAACTTCACGGGTATATTTTTTTCAAATAAATTTACAGAGTCTCTTTATGTCTATACAAAGTTATTCTTATCTGTATCTGTTAGCTTGGCAAGTCTCCCTCCCCCCAAGTATCCAAATGACCAACACCCTCAAATGGCATCCGTTAACGAGTTAACGCGGGATCCAGCCGTTGCCCTCCTCAACCATATTAGAGGGAAGTGAGCGACCCGTCACCCGACGCTACCATAAGAAGACGTACTTTAGTATTCATCTTTATATTCGTCGGGACGATGAACTCAACGAGCAAACAGACACATGTTTTGTTACAAATACTAGTAAAATCCTGTTAATGAGTGGATTATACCCAAGGGCTTTTATCATCCAAATAATGGGATAGTTTATAATGCCTATGCTTTAGCACACAACTTCTGCTTTATAGTTTCTTTGAATTTGTCAATAGGAAGACCTTGGATATCCCCAGGGACCTTATTATAAAGGCGTATACACTGATCCATGAATGAGTTAGTGACTTTATGAAGCCTACTGTTATGAGCTGCCAGCATATATTTTCCTCTTTCCATTCGCAAATATATTGCGAATGGAAAGTAAGAATATTTATATCCTTAAATTTACTTCTAAGTGACACCTTTGGACCGAGCTGATAGATTGCGCGAACAGCCTTTACTGCAGAATAAATATAGTATCGATGTCGGCAGCACTCCTCCACAACAGAATGCCATATGTCATGAGACTGTGGAAGTAACCGAAATAGACTAGAAGAGCGGCTGTTTTATTTGAAATTTGTCTAATTTTTTTAAACCAACCAACCGCTAAACCATCAACATGCGGTCCCCACTGGAGTTTGGTGTCTAAGGTTATGGCCAGAAATACAGTTGAGTTTACAGGAGTCAGTTCCTGGCTCTTAACTACAGTGTTTGTGTTTACCTGTTTGACATTTGGCAACACATTTAGTTCTTTTTTCATTGAGGAGCAAATTATTAGCTGAGAACCACTTCTCTGTGTTGGAGATGCATTGGTTTACTGCTTGATAGTCAGTTTCTTGTCTTTTGATTTTAAATGAGAAGGAAGTATCGTCAGCAAAAAAATGTGACGTTGCATTGATTCTTAACGACCGAAGGCAGATCATTGATATATACTAAAAATAGGAAAAAACCAAGAACTGAGCCCTGGGGTACACCCATTTTCACTGCCGATCCTGATGATTTTTCTCCGTTTATTGCATCTTTCTGTTTTCTATTAGAAATATATGATTTAATCAAGGCAAGTGCTCCGTTTTTTTTTGCCGTAATGGTGCAGTTTCATGAGTAGAGTAGTATGATCCACACAGTCGAACGCCCTGGACAAGTCACAAAAGACACCAATAGCATCACACGACTCCTCCCAGGCGCTGCATACGTGTTTTATTAGCTCAACACCGGCATCGGTTGTTGAGCGACCCCGTGTGAAATCAAATTGCTTAAAACTCATTATACTATAACCATAAAAATGAGAAAGTAATCGATTTAAAATTAATTTTTCAAAAATCTTACTGAGCGTTGTAGTATAGATATAGGTCTAAAATTATTAGGGTCAGACTTACTACCTGATTTGAATATTGGAATGACCTTACTCTATTTCATTAAATCAGGAAATACCCCATTATCAACACAGTCATTAAATATACTGGCTTAGTGCGGGGCTATACCATCAATGACAAAATGAATAATTTTAACAGAAATTCCATCTAAATCGGCAGTGTTTTTTACTTTAATGCTTTTGAATGCATTTAAAACTTGCGGAACAGTAACATGTTTTAAGTTGAAATCAATATCACATGTATTTACATTTTCCATTAGCAGTGACTGTGCAAGAGTGGAACATGAATTAATACTCAAAGCAGTTGACACAGGAATGGCAGTAGAAAAACATTCAAATGCTTCAGCAACTTCTCTGTCAGTTGTCAACAATTTATCATTAATTTTTAAATTATATTTGGTTGGGGGTCTTTTGGCCTCCCCAGTTTCTTGATTGATTATATTCCATGCAGTTTTTGAAATATTAATACTATATTTAATTTTATTATTAATGTAATGAAATTTAGCTACACTGCATACTCTTTTAAATAATTTTGAATACTTTTTAACATATTCATAAAAGATCTTTTTATGATTATAAGTTCTTTCACTGTACAATTCATATAATCTATTTCCACTTCTGCATATTCCCACTGTTGCCCGGTCACTAAACCTAAATAAATTATTATTTACTCATATTTTCTTTTTTGTAAAAATGGTTCATATTCATTTGTAATTATATTATGAATAGAGTAAAATTGAGTAATAGGATCGCCACAGTAAGCTAAAATAAATGTTATTTCAAATACATTATTTCTATAATGTTTCAAGCCGTCTCTCATTCATTGTTCGAGCTACAAACGCATCAAGCAGAAATAACGGGTTCACCGGCCAGTCCCCGCCGAGCAAGCGAAACCGGTTGTCGCGCCGAGTCAGTCGGGCAACGAACGTGCTACATAATACCGCGCCGCTGCGCGGACGTTTGCGCATAAATACATCATATATTTCGACCATCGATTCAATACATCAAGCTGTAACCTTTTTTCTCTTAATAAATTCCTTTGAAAGTGATAATAAGAATACAGTCCATTCATTTCGAAGAACCCATCATTTTTTTTACATGGTCCTTTTACCGAGGACTTTGGACCCGAGGAGAACAAAGGAATTTTTTCGAAGATAAAGACTAGTAAACAGCTGTTTCCCGGCTCGATTCCTGTTGGAAGATTCTTTGGCGTGCATCAAGGAGGCGTCAATAGTATTTTACACAATAAGACAATAGTATTTTGACTTCGCGTCTACGGGACGACAAAGAACAACTACGTGTCAATCTACGTACTACGTTACGATCAAAAACTACGTTACGATCAAAAACTACGTTATACGCGACAATCTCACAAATTGAAGAAAATATTTGTTTGCATAGTACAAGTAAGACCATTCCAATTGCTTTTTTCATATTCATTTACAAAAATAATCCCATTTTTCATATCCATTGTTCATTAATTGCCGTTAAAAATTCATAGTTTCATGTAGCGTTGTGAAGTTAATTTACTTTAACTTCATTCGCAAATCATACTTTCAACGCTCATCATAACATACAACATTAAATCATAAATTTACCTAGTTTCTTATTAAGATTTTGCTTGATCCATTACACTTATTATAATTTTAACTTTTTTTAACTACCCATACCACCAATCAGTTTGCGCCTGCGATAAAAAAATAGCAAATATTATTTCTATGAGTTTGCTTACTTGATATTTTTTTCATTTTGTATACGTTTAACTGTGGTTATAGTTGACGCATTTTTTTCCTTTTTCATTATGTTGGGTGATTTGAAAATTAAAAATCCTTCATAAATTTGATATCATAATTTATATCAAAATTTTATATTGCTGTGCTTTTGAAACTTTCTTTAACTTGTAAATATTTTCTTCATTCAAAATGGCTGAATATAAAAATTTGATTAAAAACCGTGCATCCATAAAGGCTAAGCTTACTCAATTTGCTTCCTACTTGAATCTTTCAAAATCCTGTGAAAAATTAAGCGATTTGCAACTTACTGAAATAGAGTATCGATTAAGTACATTCGAAAGTTTATACGAAAAATATGACGCGTTACAGAATGAGCTGGAGTCGATAGCTGATGATCCCGACGAGCAATATTCGGAACGGGAAGAGTTTGAGAAGCTGTATTACCGCTTAGTAGCATCTGCCCGGCAGCTCACGAGCAACGCGCGCAAGTTGTTGGCGCGAGCAGAAGACAACGACTCCCAGGTGGGTTCTTGTACTCACACACATGTTCACAATTCTATACGTTTGCCAAACATAGGTTTACCAAAATTTTCCGGTAGCTATCATAATTGGTTGGAATTTAGGGATACTTTCTTATCTATAATTCACAACAATCAAAGTATAGACAACATTAATAAACTGCACTATTTACGTGCATCATTGGTGCCTGTTTGGTGTGGAGGTAAGTAACCTTGCCTTCCATGCCAGAGGTCCCGGGTTCGAATCCTGGTAGGGGCAGATATATTTGCTTTCTAGTCATGGATGTATATTTACGTTTATTTAAGTTTATTTCTAATATTTATTTATAAAAAAAAAAAAATTCTATGTGTGTTTATATATATTTCTTAAGTTTATTTATCCGTTATCTAGTATCCATAACACAAGTTCTTTAATGATACTTAATTTGGGCTAGATACTGTGGTGTGATTGTTAGAAATATTTATTATTATTTATTTATTATTATTATTATCATTAAAAGGTAGCGCTTTATTAGTTATTGACAACTTAGATTTTAAGTCGGATAATTATGATTCGGCATGGAAGTTGCTCTGCGAACGTTTCGACAATAAAAGGTTACTTGTGAACAACCACGTCCAAGCCCTTTTCATAATAGAGCCTTTACAAAAGGAATCTAGTCGTGGAATACGCCATATCATTGACGTGACTAATAAAAACCTAAGAGCTCTTTCAACTTTAGATCAACCCGTGCAATATTGGGATACGCTCATCATATATATGATGTCTACCAAATTAGATACTATTACAAACCGAGAGTGGGAGCAGTATAGGAACAACCTTGTACAACCAACGAATTTAACAATATTTACAAATTTTCTATCAAATAGAGCGGATTTACTCGAGACCCTCGAAGAGTCAAAGGAGCAAAGGTAAGAAAGATATGATCAACTTTACTAATCCTAAATCTAAAACTTTCATTACTGAAGTAATATCTCAAAGTTCTAGCCCTCAATGTCCTTTGTGTCACGGCCCTCATTTTCTATATTCTTGTAAGGAATTTAAAGAACTTGCTATCCATTCACGAATAACTAAAGCAAATCAACTGAAAGTTTGTAATAATTTCCTTCGACTTGGCCATGTTTCATCTAAGTGTAAATTTAGTCATTGTAAATATTGCAAGCATAAGCACAATACTTTGCTGCATGTAGATAAGGAACCTGAAAGTCTTTCTACCCCTAATGTTGCGTTCACTATCAATCAGTCTATTAAATCTCGTGTTGTTTTACTTTCCACAGCTCTCGTGAATGTCGTAGATGGTAGAGGCAAGCTCCGTCAAGCTAGAGTTTTGCTAGACAACGGGAGTACTGCAAACTTTACCTCTAAGACTTTTCACGTAAGCTCGCTTTGAATCTAACTAATATTCAATCAAAAGTAGACGGTCTAAACAATCAGTCCAGTACTATTTCAAAATCGTGTTCTATAACTCTTGGTCTAAATTGGAATTGTGCTCATGATACATTTTCATTTACAATAAATATTTCTGTTAATACTACCATAACAAAAAGGAAAATATTGTCGATTATTGCGCAAATTTTTGACCCACTTGGTCTAGTTACTCCAAGCATAGTAGAAGCCAAGTTAGTAAAGCAACAACTTTGGTCGTCTAAATGTTCATGGGACGATCCGGTTCCAGACAATATTCAAGATGCTTGGTTGACATTTCAAAACACTCTGCCTTCTTTAAATAATATTGAAACACCCCGATGGGTAACGTGTGACTCACCATTAACACTACAATTGCATATAATAGGTCTTTACCTATGAAACTGCCGTTTTGCCGTACTGGCCATTTCAAATGAAAATATTTTTTTTTTGACTGATAAATCTAATTTCTAATTAATTTTATTTGACAAACATGGAATTATTTTTCTAAAATCGTCATTTGTTTAATAGTTAGTGTTTTGTTTTCAACGCATTCGAACATTTTTCGTCATCATGGATAAGTTAAAAATTCGAGTAATTATGGAGTATGAGTACCGTCGTGGCAGCAAAGCGGCACAAGCGGCACGCAACATCAACGACGTTTACGGAGCGAACACTACAAACGAACGCACCACCCGTTATTGGTTTACCCGCTTCCGTTCTGGAAATATTGACCTGAAAAATGAACCCCGTGGTCGTCCGAAAACTTTGGTCACCAATGACGAATTAAAGGCAATTGTGGAAGCTGATGAAACTCAATCCACGGCTGAATTAGCAGCAGCTTTCGACGTTAGCATCAAAACAATATTGGTCCATTTGCGTCAAATTGGCAAGGTAAAAAAGCTTGACAAATGGGTACCCCACGAACTCAATGAACGCCAGCGCGAAGTACGCGTGGAGACGTGCCTTGCACTGCTCAGCAGGCATACAAATGAAGGAATTCTGAACCGCATTGTTACTTGTGACGAGAAATGGATCCTGTTTGACAATCGTAAGCGCTCAGCAAGTTGGTTGGACCCTGGTTCAGCACCCAAACAATGCCCTAAACGAAAACTTACCTCTAGAAAAGTGATGGTCACTGTTTGGTGGTCTAACGCGGGTGTAATTCATCACAGCTTCTTGCCAAACGGGACAAGCATTACTGCAGATGTGTACTGTGAAGAACTGAACACAATGATGGAGAAGCTCGCACGTCTCCAACCAGCTTTGGTCAATCGTTCGGCTCCACTGCTCCTGCACGACAACGCGCGACCTCATACTGCACAGCAGACGGTCTCCAAGCTACAAGAGTTGGGGTTGGAAGTTCTCCGTCATCCGCCGTACTCACCAGAACTTGCGCCTACAGACTTCTACTTTTGCCAGAATTTGGATAACTTCTTGGCGGGAAAAAATTCAATACCCGAGAGGCAGTACAAAATGCCTTTGAAGAATTCGTTGCCTCCCGTCCAGCTGATTTCTTCAAGAAAGGCATCAATAAGCTACCAATGCGTTGGCAAAGATGCATTGATTGAATGGTTGATTATTTTGATTAATAGAAATAAAAAATATATAAAAAAATTACGCTTCATTTATTTCGTGAAAAACGGCAATTTCATAGGTAAAGACCTAATATTTACAGATGCGTCGGAAAGAGCATACGGAGCATGCGTTTATATCCGAAGCTCGATGTCAAAAGGTTCGTACGTCAGTCACTTAGTAACTTCCAAGAGTAGAGTCTCGCCAATTAAATCCACGACTATACCCAGGCTGGAGCTTTGCGCAGCTCTATTAGGAGCTCGCTGATTTCAGAAGGTCACTCAATCACTCACACTAACCTTTAGTGATTGTATATTCTGGAGTGACTCTACCATTGTCCTTGGTTGGTTGGCACCTTCGACGATGCAATTGAAAACTTTTGTTCGTCATCGTGTGAGTGAAATCCAAGAGACTGTAGGTGAATATAAGTGGAGGTATGTACCTTCACTTGAAAACCCCGCAGACCTCGCTTCACGTGGACTAGCAGCAGACAAGTTATGCGAGTCTAAGTTATGGTGGTCAGGACCAGATTTTTTACAAAAGGACGATTCTTATTGGCCTAAGTTTCCCAAAGCATCATCTATTTCAAATAAGTTACCGGAAATGGTGAAATCATTTCATGTCGATGAGCAGTTATATTCAACTCAAAACTCAATCATGAATAGTATTATTTTAAAATGTTCAAGTTTCCAAAAGCTATAGCGTATTATATGCTACATTTTGCGTTTTGTAAATATTTGTATAGGTATGAAACGGCAAGGTTCACTTACTCCTGAAGAATTCGCGAGTGCGTCTTGCACGTTAATGAAAATTTTTCAATTTAATGAACAATGGATATGAAAAATGGGATTATTTTTGTAAATGAATATGAAAAAAGCAATTGGAATGGTCTTACTTGTACTATGCAAACAAATATTTTCTTCAATTTGTGAGATTGTCGCGTATAACGTAGTTTTTGATCGTAACGTAGTACGTAGATTGACACGTAGTTGTTCTTTGTCGTCCCGTAGACGCGAAGTCAAAATACTATTGTCTTCGTAGACGCCTCCTTGATGCACGCCAAAGAATCTTCCAACAGGAATCGGGCCGGGAAACAGCTGTTTACTAGTCTTTATCTTCGAAAAAATTCCTTTGTTCTCCTCGGGTCCAAAGTCCTCGGTAAAAGGACCATGTAAAAAAAATGATGGGTTCTTCGAAATGAATGGACTGTATTCTTATTATCACTTTCAAAGGAATTTATTAAGAGAAAAAAGGTTACAGCTTGATGTATTGAATCGATGGTCAAAATATATGATGTATTTATGCGCAAACGTCCGCGCAGCGGCGCGGTATTATGTAGCACGTTCGTTGCCCGACTGACTCGGCGCGACAACCGGTTTCGCTTGCTCGGCGGGGACTGGCCGGTGAACCCGTTATTTCTGCTTGATGCGTTTGTAGCTCGAACAATGAATGAGAGACGGCTTGAAACATTATAGAAACAATGCATTTGAAAAAACATTTATTTTAGCTTACTGTGGCGATCCTATTACTCAATTTTACTCTATTCATAATATAATTACAAATGAATATGAACCATTTTTACAAAAAAGAAAATATGTGTAAATAATAATTTATTTAGGTTTAGTGACCGGGCAACAGTGGGAATATGCAGAAGTGGAAATAGATTATATGAATTGTACAGTGAAAGAACTTATAATCATAAAAAGATCTTTTATGAATATGTTAAAAAGTATTCAAAATTATTTAAAAGAGTATGCAGTGTAGCTAAATTTCATTACATTAATAATAAAATTAAATATAGTACTAATATTTCAAAAACTGCATGGAATATAATCAATCAAGAAACTGGGGAGGCCAAAAGACCCCCAACCAAATATAATTTAAAAATTAATGATAAATTGTTGACAACTGACAGAGAAGTTGCTGAAGCATTTGAATGTTTTTCTACTGCCATTCCTGTGTCAACTGCTTTGAGCATTAATTCATGTTCCACTCTTGCACAGTCACTGCTAATGGAAAATGTAAATACATGTGATATTGATTTCAACTTAAAACATGTTGCTGTTCCACAAGTTTTAAATGCATTCAAAAGCATTAAAGTAAAAAACACTGCCAATTTAGATGGAATTTCTGTTAAAATTATTCATTTTGTCATTGATGGTATAGCCCCGCACTAAGCCAGTATATTTAATGACTGTGTTGATAATGGGGTATTTCCTGATTTAATGAAATAGAGTAAGGTCATTCCAATATTCAAATCAGGTAGTAAGTCTGACCCTAATAATTTTAGACCTATATCTATACTACAACGCTCAGTAAGATTTTTGAAAAATTAATTTTAAATCGATTACTTTCTCATTTTTATGGTTATAGTTTAATGAGTTTTAAGCAATTTGATTTCACACGGGGTCGCTCAACAACCGATGCCGGTGTTGAGCTCATAAAACACGTATGCAGCGCCTGGGAGGAGTCGTGTGATGCTATTGGTGTCTTTTGTGACTTGTCCAGGGCGTTCGACTGTGTGGATCATACTACTCTACTCATGAAACTGCACCATCACGGCAAAAAAAAACGGAGCACTTGCCTTGATTAAATCATATATTTCTAATAGAAAACAGAAAGATGCAATAAACGGAGAAAAATCATCAGGATCGGCAGTGAAAATGGGTGTACCCCAGGGCTCAGTTCTTGGTTTTTTCCTATTTTTAGTATATATCAATGATCTGCCTTCGGTCGTTAAGAATCAATGCAACGTCACATTTTTTTGCTGACGATACTTCCTTCTCATTTAAAATCAAAAGACAAGAAACTGACTATCAAGCAGTAAACCAATGCATCTCCAACACAGAGAAGTGGTTCTCAGCTAATAATTTGCTCCTCAATGAAAAAAGAACTAAATGTGTTGCCAAATGTCAAACAGGTAAACACAAACACTGTAGTTAAGAGCCAGGAACTGACTCCTGTAAACTCAACTGTATTTCTGGCCATAACCTTAGACACCAAACTCCAGTGGGGACCGCATGTTGATGGTTTAGCGGTTGGTTGGTTTAAAAAAATTAGACAAATTTCAAATAAAACAGCCGCTCTTCTAGTCTATTTCGGTTACTTCCACAGTCTCATGACATATGGCATTCTGTTGTGGAGGAGTGCTGTCGACATCGATACTATATTTATTCTGCAGTAAAGGCTGTTCGCGCAATCTATCAGCTCGGTCCAAAGGTGTCACTTAGAAGTAAATTTAAGGATATAAATATTCTTACTTTCCATTCGCAATATATTTGCGAATGGAAAGAGGAAAATATATGCTGGCAGCTCATAACAGTAGGCTTCATAAAGTCACTAACTCATTCATGGATCAGTGTACACGCCTTTATAATAAGGTCCCTGGGGATATCCAAGGTCTTCCTATTGACAAATTCAAAGAAACTATAAAGCAGAAGTTGTGTGCTAAAGCATAGGCATTATAAACTATCCCATTATTTGGATGATAAAAGCCCTTGGGTATAATCCACTCATTAACAGGATTTTACTAGTATTTGTAACAAAACATGTGTCTGTTTGCTCGTTGAGTTCATCGTCCCGACGAATATAAAGATGAATACTAAAGTACGTCTTCTTATGGTAGCGTCGGGTGACGGGTCGCTCACTTCCCTCTAATATGGTTGAGGAGGGCAACGGCTGGATCCCGCGTTAACTCGTTAACGGATGCCATTTGAGGGTGTTGGTCATTTGGATACTTGGGGGGAGGGAGACTTGCCGAGCTAACAGATACAGATAAGAATAACTTTGTATAGACATAAAGAGACTCTGTAAATTTATTTGAAAAAAATATACCCGTGAAGTTTCTTGCTAGTTCTTCTTCACGAAGGTTCTTTCGAACTGGTGGTAGGGTTATGTTTTATTTGACATCAATAAGAATAAGTAATTGTCAATGTTGAGAAAATAAATATTTCACATTTCATTTCATTTCATATACTTAGATTTGTGATAAGCGGAATTTCGGACGAGGTCAGAGTAGAATTTGTTTCGGAAATTAAAATCTCTAGAGGACTACGTTTATTTCTGAAGTTTTTACTTCGTATATTCCACAATAATTCATATTTTAAATATTTTTCAACAAAATTTAAAAGGGAGTCTAAGGTCCACTCTTACATTTTGAAAAACAAAGGAGAAATGCGAAATAAATACGAGCATTTGCCACCAACCGATTTGTCATATATGACTTTACCTAAAAAATCATGTCTTTAACCGTGTTAAGTGAGAAGCCCCGGCCACCTACTTACCTGAAAAATAGAACGAATTCTAATATTTTGATTCACTTGCGTTCTAAATTTCAACTTACCATTATCACTTAATTTAGTGTTTACATATAATTTATAACAAAAAATTTAGTTACCAACTTAACTACTCAGTGTGAGTAAACCAGCTATAAGTGCTGTTAAATTCATTTAAATCCTATCATACTAAATTATGTCTTAATTTTAGTTTAACTTAGTTTAGTGTGATTGCCATCTGAATCAGTTTTTCGTCAACAGCTGATTGCCATAAAACACAAAATAATAATAATAAAAACATGAAAAGTATGAAATGTTGGCTTAAGGACTTATGTCCATGCCATAAATAAATTAAATAAGTACATACGAAATGTCAGTCAGTATACATATCTGTCAAATTGCAGCAAGCAACTGTCCTGCCGGCCGGTCGATTATTCTGATTTACTCTTTTCGTCTCGAAAATCTTCGTAACATAAACAATGTGTTAAACAACGAAAAGCATCAATGTTCTGTCCGAAAAAGTTATAATTTAATTGGTGTTTTGTTTGATTCCGATATGATAATGTTTATCTTTATACATTACTTGGTTTGCCACATTCTTCTTTTCTTGCACAGTGCAACGGGGCTGGGTGAAATTATCTACGCTATAAATGCAGGCGGACCGGAACATACTGATATCTATGGCATTCAATATGAAAAAGATCCCTTACATGGGAGAATTGGGACGGCATCAGATTACGGCAAGCAGTTGGTTATGATAGGACGCGTTAATCCTAAAGACGAAATTCTGTACCAAACTGAAAGGTACCACCACAGTACATTTGGGTATGATATCCCTGCTTATACAGATGGAAATTATGTACTAGTATTAAAATTCAGTGAAGTTTATTTTAATGCACCAAACATGAAGGTATTTGATGTAGTTCTTAATGGAGATCATACCATAGTTGCAGATCTTGACATTTTTGACAAAGTAGGAAGAGGAGTGGCTCATGATGAATATATACCATATACAATTAAGAATGGTAGGCTTTATTACAATGAAGAAGAGTCTGATATAAGAGGTGGAAAGATTAAAGTAGAGTTTATCAAAGGGTACAGAGATAATCCAAAAATTAATGCCCTCTTTGTGATGCGAGGAACTATAGAAGAAGTGCCTAAACTACCTGCAATGGTGTGGCCTGAGAATGAAAGTGAAGAAATGAGAGAAGAAGCTGAAGAAAAGAGTTCTATGAATCGTAGAGCTAGTGGTCCAAAGCAACCAGATCCATATTCTTCTGATGAGAGCTCTGTGCTGATCCCTGTATTTATTACAATTGGTGCTTTTGTTCCATTACTTTTCTGTTTATGTAAGCTATAGTGTGACATTTAGCTAGTTTGTGCTGCAATTGTCTTGTGTCTTGTGTTCTTAAGTAATGTGTCTTGTTGAAGGTAACAAAATGAAACCAGTACAAAGTAATTGTCTAGATTATTTAACAATTAACACATTTTAATGTTTTTATGGGAAGAACATAGACTGTCTGAATGTTGAGAATTTTATACTTTTTCCAATCAGTATTGATTATAGTTATGATATGCTCAGTAAAACATATTTGATTTATATAATTTATTCCTCAAATTGACTCAATATTAAGTAGATGTATGTGTTAATATTTCATATTTTTTCTTTGTGAGAATATGTTAATTTATTTTACAATACTGTTTTAGTTATTTAATAAAAGAAATTGTATTTATAGCGCCACTTGATATGTAATGCTTACCAGCTTTTGCATCACCAAGTAGGTATACAAATGTAACAATAAAATTTAGAGGAGTACTTATTGGTTATTTATTATCTAAAAACATGTATTGATCCATATGTTATTTCAACATTCATAATACTTTTACTTATCAAAATACCGATAACCGAATTTTTGTTTCTTAACCTATTTTGTATGTTATTAAGAACGCACAAAACTTATATTTCAACTAAGTGTACATTGCTCCAAATAATGCAATAAAAATTATCACAAAGCGTTCATCTTTACTTTATTAAACCTTTTATTTTGTAATTTATGGGTATTTATGCCAGAAACAAAAATGTTGAGCTGGTGCTCCTTGAAATTCTCTTTAACAATTCAAATCACTGAGATGGCAGATTTTGTATACACTGATATATTTGTTAGTAAATAGAAACACATGAGAATGTATGATTATTTTAATGATAAATTAATTTATCAGTCTTCACAATGAAATTAACATAATTTACAAGTGATACTTAAGGAACTAGGCTTAAGTAATCAAAATCCTTCTTGTTGCTGGTTATGTCCATTACTTAGCAAATTTTTAAATCAATTTCTCTTATTTTCTCTCCTCAATTTTAGTTTTTGTGACAGTTTCACCAATTTAAGTAATCTGAAAGCAAAATAAATTAATCAGAGTGAAAATACACTTAACACTCTTTAAATTTTTTTTTATAATGGCTGTACAGGTTACTATAACGGGAAATAATATTGGATAAGGACAGAATAAATGCTCTAGAATCAATCAGTTTAATATTTTTTTACACAAATCATTCCTAATGGTATTCCAATAATAACTTTTTTATTAGGTTTGTTTAATAATTAATAAAAGCTCACAGCTGGATAAGAAATCTACCCAAGAGCCACATATAAATGTTTTTAATTGGTGAGGTTTGCAGGTGTCTAAATGTTCCACAACCAATCTTCTAAAGGAGCATTAATTTTCCTGCACTGCAATCAAAAATACAACTGCTGTGTCATAGCCAGCGTCAAACCATTCCACCGCATAAGTAAGTAGCTCATTATAGCGACAAAGCCTAAGCTATTACTATACATTTTCAACATTTACATGCATGTATTCGATTTTGCCGCCTGACTGTACCGCTGAATTCCGAGACGAATATGTGGGGGAACAATACAATATATACTTTAATTTGAGTTCGTTAATCAATGGGCCACGAAGTGACAATAGTACACAACGCGATACAAAAGGTAGAGTGCATGCAGGTTGGGCATACAAATTCAAATCTTGGTCTGGGTCTTGCTAATTAGTAGCGTCGGGTTACGGGTCGCTCACTTCCCTCTAATATGGTTGACGAGGGCGATGGCTGAATCCCGGGTAAACTCGTGAACGGGTGCCGTTTGAGGGTTTTCGTCGTTTGGATACTTTGCGAGACTTGCCGAGCTAACATGCAAACACTGTAAATTTATTTTGAAAAGAAATATACCGTGAAGTTTTTTTGCCAGTTCTTCTTCACGAAGGTTTTTCCAAACTGGTGGTAGAGTCATGTTTTATTTGACGTCAATAAGAACAAGCAATTTTCAATGTTGAGAAATAAATATTTGATTTTTGATAAATATAATTACACAACTATGTACAGTTGTGTAATTATATTTATCAACCGCTATATACCGCTTATATTGACCAACCGCTTATAATGAAGTAAATACACAAGTTTGGTTTTCATATAAAATTCTTTATAACTAAGTCGGATATAATGACTTCGGATATAGTGTCATGTCGCTTATTGTGACCTATTTTTAATAAATAACGTCCAGTTATAGTGACCGACATGGTTCCTAACACCTTCGGCAGTGTTCGGGAGAGTCACGAGGCTTTTTGTTTTGAGTCTCAGTGAGTAGTTGATAGTTGAAGATCAAGCATTGTTCGTTTGTAATTTGTGAAAAAAATGAAATCTCAACCTCGTTGTAAAGAATTTACGATTGAAGAGATAGTTGCAATAATATGCAGATTAGAAAATGGAGAATGCAACTCATCTCTCGCAAAGGAATTTTTTTCTCTGTATTATAATAAATACATACCTACCAACAAAAACAGACTTTCTATAAAATGCTTTGTATGACGTCCTCTTAGAATGACTATTTCCCTGCAATGTCATTATAAACGGATTCCTCTGTACTTTTCTGATATTGTACAACACAGGCTCGTATTCTATGAACTGAACGAAGTACATACCTAAATAAATAACGGCGATGACTGAATGAAAAAAAACGCTAGCCGTAAAATCACATTTTATACCTGCAGAACGAGCATTAAATTGCATTCCGTCTTGAACAGTTAAATTCTTAGATACAGTACATGACATTCATATTCAGTGCTTAAATTCGTATGTAGGTAGGTATACGACACCTAGGTATACGACAGTACGAGCGGACTAGCGAGTTTTTTTACTTACGCATTCCCTGTTCCCTGCAACCTCATCTCACATTCGCCTTTCTGATTAACTCCGAAACCTTTTTTGCAGCCAGTACTATTGGTTGGTTTTGTCGTTATTTCTAGAGCTGATGTAGAAGCGTTTGTAGAGTTTACCATAAACCCCTCAGACGTGGTAGGCCTGGCATTCTCGTTAACACTCGTAACACTTGTGTTTAACGGTATTGTAATTGCTTCTGAACCATTGATAGTAGTCGTTTTTATTGCTTCTGTTGTCGTTTCTAACTTCAACGTCGTGTTTTGTTGTGTTTCTTGCGACACATTGTTACTGGCAGTTGTGGTCGAGATAGTACCGTTTTCTGGTTTTGCTGTTGTACTTTTGTGGCCATGGGGTTTTATTGTCATTTCTGAGTAATCGTAGGCATAGTCGTAATCCTAAAACAATAAATATAGACATTCAGATATCTGCAAATGACAATTAAAAAAGTTTTAACCACGTGTTAACTTTGTAGGTTCACGTACCGAAATCGGGTATGTGATGTCGATAATAAGCATGTACTTTCGTTCTTTTTTTTAAACCCACGCTACTTAATTCGAGAATTGGCAAAATCCCATGTTATTTGTTTAAGTACTAAACTTTTTTCTGTATCGTGTCATCCTATATTTGTTATAGCATATTTATAACCACACGTAGTGCTACGCGTTTATCACAGTTTTGTAAAGTCAATAGTCACCCCTCACAACCCAAACTTAGTTATTTTTTTCCAATGAGTTATTCTAAATACATAAATATGTAGCTTATCGGTAGTCCTGCCCGTGTACCTTAATATCATCCTGCCATTTAAAGAAAGGGGCTGGGGGATAGTCTGTGACAAAACGGTGCGATCGGCATAAATTATTTGTTGCATAATAAAAAGATAATTTATTTTTAAGTTTTAGGAATAAATTCGTTGATTATTTTCTTTAAATATATTCATACTAGGGACCCACTGATACTGATGCCGATAGTCGTAAACCGCAGGTTACCTACTGAAATTTCACCCAAAAACTCTTAAGGGTAAAAATTATTACAATATGTAACTATATACCGCCATATTTTATTGTTTTGGTTCAAAACCAAAAGAAATATTAAAAAGTACATCCATTCTGAGGGAAAAACCTTAAAATTAATTTATGGTTATTTATAAAACCAGCATAAAAGATTATAATTTATGGAAATATATCAAAACAAAAAATATTTAATAATAAAAATAAACATAAGAATGTGAGCGAGAGAAAAATAGAACATCTATCCAATCCCGTTCTTTATGACAGAGTTATACCCAGTGAACGCATTACTATTATTCGTGCCCCTGATAAAAGACGATTGCAAACTACATGCAATCAAAGATTTATTTTATTCATTGTTGTAGGCTCGTTACAATAGACTAACAAACCATACTTTTGAATTACATCATTTGATTTCAGTAAGTATTGCGTAACAGTTTGCAGACTTTTGGTTACCGATTTTTCCTATGTGCATGTTAGGTACATTTAAACGTAGAAGTTTGTTTTATGCTAGAATTATTTGCACTCAAATTTATTTATATATTTTTTAATACATATTCTGTGTATCTATGTAACGGGCTTAAGTACCTAAAGTATTTGGAATTGCAGACGAAGACGTCTAAAGCTCAAAAAACTTATAAAATACTTAATTGTAACATGAAAACAATGTTTAATCATGACCTAAAAAAGGAGGGTTACAGTAATTGATATTTACTCTACCTATTTTATTTGCTTAACGGCTATATTGGTTATCGAAGTATGGCGGTTTTTTATTTGTTTCTTTCATACTTACTAAGGAGAAATTCGTTATCTGAAATTATTTATGTTTGACCTAGAATAAACAAATAACTGAAGCGCGGGTTAGATTACCATCACGGCTTTTTTATAAGTTACTTTTGTTGCTTGCTTAAAAACTAACAATACACGTGATCTATACAATCCCTTAGAAATTAAAACCTAACTTCCTAAACATTTAACGATTTAATTCAAGTTATCGCTAGACTACTCACCACATATTCCTCCTTTTTATCTCCTTTTAATATCGCGAAAAAATTCAGGTCCTTCAAATCTACTTGTACATTTAATTTCCCGGTTTGACTCTGGTCGTAAATTGCAGCAGTATTAATTAAGTTTATAGATACGGTGCACAAAGTGAATAAAATAATCAGCATTTTTGTAAAAGTTGCAAATATTGCGTTTGCACTAGTCCAGCACAGAGTCACGTCTGAATGAGCTTTGACAGCTGTTGGAAGCTTGTTCTTTACTCTGTATCAAGTTATATCCATGAAAACAGTTATTTCAAGTAACCGTGATAAGGTCGATAGCCTCCGGGGCACTTGCCGCACGTCCTAACATTACGTAAGGACAGCAGATAAATCGCCACAAAACCGTTAAGCCCAGAAGCCGTCTCATCACCAATTACTTACGATGTTGATTGAAGCCTTTTATAATTCAAGACGAGTGACCGGTTTTATGCCGCTTCAAATCAAACTTAGTAATTTTATTGGATATCATGTTTATAAAAAAGAAGGTTGGTATCATGAGAAAAATATATAAGTACGTAATATAATTAATTCAGTTTCGAAGGTTGATCTGGGTTCTTCCTTATCAAGGTTTTATGTAATACGACTGCTACTTTAAGCATGATGAATCATGATTCACGGTTCCCTTAATCCATCTGTAATCAACGAACTTAAATATTACTTCGAGTTACATGAGTAGGTAAGTAACAAAACTTACTTAAAAATAGCTTTCATTAAGTAACTTATTTCGTCAAAAAAGTAGTAAAAAGGTATCAAATCAAATTTGAGTATTGGCCCTTTACCAATTGTTTCGTAGAAAAAGTGCGAAGTAATAACAATCCATGTTTATTGGTTTGGGACTAAATAGACCACGTGCATCCGCTTAAGGGTTTATTAGAGAAATATTGATTAGTATGTTGGTAAATTGGATAATTAATTAAACGATGCGTTTGCGATTGTTGTTGTAATTGCACTGGATGTTTCTTTAATTTTTTTATGCAACAAAAAAACTTGATATTTCCTTAAGTTTTGACCCCGTGGTCACAAGTGGTTGGTTAACTTGATATATCCCTAGATGTCTCTGTTCAAATTACATAAAAATAGATGGGCGCTCACTGCATATAGTGAATATGAATCTTTCACTCAGCACACAGAACACAACGATGAGCTCTTAACAAAAGAACCAAATACAATTGGAGAACAAAATACAAATGTTCGCCAGTAGTAAACCTCGATTGATCGAAGATATAATTAATTTTCTGTGTAATATTTACGAAAAGTACCGAAGTCAGAACAATTCCGTGTGGATAAAAAGCACTTCAGTGGGAGGGGTACATAGAAGAAAACTTTTAATGCACGGGCTTTATAGTTATATACCTGCTAGTCTATCTGTGTACACAGATGCATAATATGGGGAAAAAGTCAACCTACTTACGAGAATTTTTTAAATGAATATACACGATCGTGTTAGACGGGCCTGAAAGGGATATCAGAGAAACAGCACCTAAACGAGTTCCACTCCACAACATGCAGCATAGGTAGGTACCTATCAAAACGGCAAATCCAACTAATCAACGAGTATTAATAGAGAACTAGTTGACAGTATAGGAAAGGTGCCGGAGGACAAAGAAATCTCCCTATGTGCATTCTTAGACAAGGCCTTCGAAGACGCCCAGAAATGCTGTAGTTAAATCGCTATATAAAAGTATAAAAGAAATTAAAGCTTTTATTCAAAAAAAACTGTCACGGACATGAATTAGTCGGAGGGGTCGCCGCGAAGGCTTCCATGTTGAAGGCGCTTAGGGGCGTCCAGGATCAGTGGCAGACGCTCAGGCGCGTGCAGGATCAGTGAGAGCAGGAACAGGAGGAGCAGGTTGGATCAGCAGGCAGGAGGAGGCGGTAGGCAGGATCACCAGGGTTAGCAGCAGGAGCAGGATCAGGCGTCAATGTCGGGTTTTCAACATGAGGCAACATCAGGTAGCTTCTGCATGAGGCACCTTCAGCGTCAGGTAGCTTCAGAGTCCGGTAGCTTCAGCATGAGGCAGCTTCGGAGTCCGGCAGCTTCAGCATGAGCATGAGTTCGAGGACTTGCAGAGTAGTAAAGTATGTAATAAACTGGAGATGTTATCGGTAGGATGGCTCGAAATAGACTGGAGATGTTATCGTTAGGATGGCTTGAAATAGACTGGATATGTTATCGGTAGGATGGCTTGAAATATACTGCTCTTCTAAGCGGCTTATATGGCCGGGCTCGCATTCCTTTGCAACTGCAATTTGAAATTTTGGATTTAATCTTATTGTAAGAATCAGCCAGTTTGGCAGCTTCCATTGCTGTCATAAAAAATTGAGTTGACACGATTTGTATATGACGAATTTTGTATACACATAATGAGACACTGATAATTTATTTTGAAAAAATTATATCCGTGACGTTTCTTGCCAGCTCTTCTTCTCAAAGGTTTTGCCGAACTGGTGGTAGAATCATGCTTTATTTCAAGTTAATAAGAACAAGTAAAATCAAAATTAATCTTAAACTGCATAACAGTCCTATACCATTTGGATTCCAGGAACAAGTTGAACCTAATATGGGTCCCGGAAGCACAAGGCACAACGGAATCGTTGGGAACGAAATCGATGATGAAAGCGCGTGAAGTGGTAGAAAGAATGCTTCACGGACCTGAGCCAAAGAAAAAATCGAAGCAGACAGTCTTTAAAACATGGCATATAGCAACGGGGGTGACAATCAAAATGTCTCATTCCAACGTTCTCAGCCACCTTCCTCCTAAAACTGACTCGAAAACAGATTCGTTTAAAAACAGACAATTTCATTCTTCACTGCAGATTCAACAAACACAAAATATAACTGAGGCTCACAGACGACCCTGATTGCAGAGCTGCTGTGAAGAACAAGAAGCATTCTCAATAGCTAAAAACATTTTATTGCAGGCACGCAGTAGGTAATCCAATAGAATTCCACTACGTGGAAGCGAAAGACACCGATCTTGCACTGTCCAAGGTCCTAAGGTTCATAGCTGACTTGGACCTGGAACGGGCGTAATAGATACGAGTAGAAGAGGGACAGCACTCACAATTGTGCTTCCAGGCCGCTGTGAGGAATGGAGGACCCAAAAACGTCAACACAACCAATAATATTAATAATAATAATATCTACCTTTTTACAATACTAATATTATAAATAGGAAGGCAATATTTTTGTTAGTTTGATTGTTTGGAATCAAAATGAAAATTAACAGATTTTTATAATCACCGAAAAATATGGATTTCAGTGCGAATTTAGGGGGTTCATCAAACAGTTACAATGGCCGATAATTACGCCTAGGATCCAGCACGTTACGACACAACGTGACTGCTTTATTCCAGCAGAATTTTTAAGGATTGCAAATACCCTTTATTGATGATTAACCTAGGTAACCTTTGGCAGTGTGTTTCTACGTACCTTTTGTTCGCTCACTCACGAAATAACCTGGTTTTAATCATGATTTTGCTGGCTTTAATAGATTTGTAGTTACATATTCATGTCTAAACGTAACATAACAATAACTAACCCAGATTATAATATACTTACTAAAGAATATTCTCTGCTACATAATCTAACGTCTCTCGAAACTTTTAACGATTCTTTAAAATAATTATTTGGCAACATTGCCAGCCAACAGTGACCAGTGGCTAATCAGTACGTACATAACATAACGTAAACAAAATGTAGTTCTTAGTTTGTTTTCATTTTTGAAAATAAAATTTAGCTTATGACAACATTTTGACAAATAATTGCAATTTATTTTCCACTGAATATACCATGCATAGCATGTAAAAATGATAAAATTTTGGAAAAGCGCTGGTAAGTTTTTATACTAGAAAACAAAAAGAGTCTATTTAGGTTTACAATTTTGTTTCAAGTGTTAATATCATGTGATTTATTGTTGACAGCAAAGGGAAAATCTGGGTGTCCAGTAAGACCGCCAGAAGTTAACGAATTACTAAATGATTCGGTGAAATTTACATTGGATACGCAAATAGGCGATGAAAATGAAGGTAGCTATTACGTCTTCATTGATTGACTCAGTTTAAAAGGTGACGTTTTATATGAGTAAACCTTAATAAGTTATTACTTTTGCTTTTTACAGATTATACCAACGTATTTAAGAAACAGTCTATATTATGTTTGACTCTTAGTGACATACTAGTTAAGAAAATTGGTATAAAATATTTCATACAATTTATGGATGCTATAGGAAAACATTGGCTTGTAAACAGTTGGTTAGAAATGGAAAATTTTAAATTAACCATGAAACCTACTATTGAAAGTGACCATACAACAAAAGTATTCCGTGCAAAAAGCTTTGATTTGTCTGCTCAAAAAGGTCAGGAAACATCTGCCATAAATTTCACATGGAGTAAGTTAAATGAGAAATTGAAAAATAATTTGAAAAATAAACAAAATGAGTGCTCGGCTTCTTGTGCAAATCTAAGTGAAACTAAAGATGAATTACATAAACTTGACTTTGATTCAAAACAAGTTAGAAATCTCGCTGAAAGAGCAGTTTATATCTTCAAAAAATATATTGCATTAGAAGCACCTTATCCATTAGATCTGGCTAATGATCTGAGAAAAATTATTATATCTAATATTTGTCATCCAGAAGGCGAAATCAAAGAAGACTGTTTCCAACTTGTACAAGATGCAATATTCTTTCAGTTGGAGAGTAATCACTTTCATGACTTCCAAAGTAGTCCACTGTATATGAAAGCACAAATTGAGGTTTTGACTAACAGCACTCTCACACTGAATGATATTTTATACAATGATGCTATTCTGTTTTATTTTACAGAATACTTAGAACAGGAATCTTGTAGTATTTTGTTGGAATTTTTAATGGCTGTTATGCATATTCGTGATAATTTATTAAATGGCAATACAAATACTCCTGAACAAGCACAAGCAGATGCTATAGTGTTGTATGATAAATACTTTTCCCTTCAAGCAACAAAGCCAATAGGGTTTCCTTCAGAAATTAGATTAAAAGTTGAAAGTGATATTTGCACTGAAGGTGGACCTCCTTCATTTTGCTTTGATATACCATATAGAATTGTACATAAAACTCTTTGTAAATATGTAAACACTTTTTTAGAATCAGAACTTTATTACAAATATTTATCTGAAATGATTCACTCAGTAGATCTCACTTGGCTGTCTAACCGCAAGACACAATCTGATTGTAGCAGTGAGTTTAGTATAAGTACCCAAAACACATTGTTAGCAATGGGAGATTCTGGATTTAGCAGAAAAAAGAGAAACCATTCAGTACCTGACATGACAATAGATTCTAATCAACTGTATAATGCAGATGCACTGTGGCAAAGGAAGAAACAAGATGGGCTGAGTCTAGGAAGAGTGAATAGTTTGGGCAGATTTGAATCCAAATTTGAACCAGATCCTGATAAAAAAGAAAAATCTGTGCTCAAAAGAATGGTAAATCGTTTTGTGCCAGCCAATGCGAAAGTTGATGAAGAAATGGCATGGCAAATAGCTCATATGATAGTAAAAAATGTAACAGACCTTACAATGGCCCCACCGGATAATGAAATTGAACATCAATCAAATTGATGTGAATCAAGTAACATATAGATTAAGAAAAACACTATTATGTAAATTTATGTCAATAAGTAAATAATATAAAATTACCTTGAATATAAATAATGTTAATAATAGTGCTGGTTTTTATTATTACAGGTTGTGAATTTTGTTGTGTTTTAGTTGTTGTTATTGAATGTGTTTCAATTTAGTATTGGAAATTTTGTGGTCATCATGGCAATTTTATTTTCACATTCAAATACATATAATATTATATTTTATTTATTTTAACTGTAATGAAACTGTTCAGTCACATGCTTTTGTCTGACACATCTGGAACTTTTGATAAATATTTTGTATCTATTTTACTCCTACATATTATATAGTTCTTTCAAAATGTTTTTATTACAAATAATCATAAATCAGTGAAATATTAGTTGTTCACTCAAAAGGACTAAAACATTAAGGTCAACACATAAAAGACCAATTATTGCAGCTTAGACTGGTCTCAAAATATACAGCAAAAATTACACTTGTCCATATCTATTTTATGGCTTGGTTGAAAGTAGTTAAAATTGTGTTTTAAGTGTTAATTTTGCTCTCAATGTAAGCGATCACTGTTCAATATCCTTTTTTTATATTTTTTTGTACTTAGATAAAGTGCCTCAGAGAAATTATCTTTTTTTTATTTGAAAACATACCATTCCATCTTTATAGAAGGATAAAGTAATAAGATAAAATCACTGGCTAAAAATGGTGCAAAAATATATTTATTACAAAAAAAATATCACATTTAATATGGTGAACATACATTGAAAATTTCAATACAAAAAAATCACATGTTACATAGTGGCATAATTATTTATACTGGGTGGAGGTAATGCAGAAAATTGCAAGCGAGGGGGTTCAGATCCAAGCAAAGGTGATTGTTCATCTAAAAAGTCAAATTCTTTTGTGTTTCTGCTCAACAGTGAAGGAGTAAGCCTCTTCTCACCAAAGTTCCACTTTCTGTACACTATGGCATTTAATAATGCTTGCATAGGATTGAGGAATGCCTAAAAAAAATATTATTAATTTTAAATTTATCATAGTAATGTTACTATTTAAAACTCATAAATTTACAGACCATTATATACCACACTGCAATGATAGCTTTGACAGGCATATTAAACCACATTGTCCATATCATAAAACCATTTATTAGGTTTGGTATCCAACAAATATAAAACACAACATTGATGAGTAGAAATTTGAGTCTTAAAGTGTCCACCAGTCTTCTTTCTTTACTTGTAAACTGAAATAACCAAAAATATATTTTTAACTTGCTAAAATGTACAAAATGTTTGCTTTAAACATGTTCCATGTATAATATGTGATTAAGCTGATATTTAAATACTTACTTGGGCTAATGGCAAAGCAACAGCCATTTCTATATCTCTACTTGATAGTAAGTATATCACTGGGTTAACAATCATAACCATTGTTATTGGAATGTAAGTGGCAAAATAGTTTGGAAGTATTTTGTACAAAGCTCCACTTAGTGATGTCAAATTATGGCAGCTGAAAATGGATTAAAAACTTATTTGTTATGTGCATTTCAAAAGTAGAAATAACATCAGCGTTTTCAGATGCAATGTCCTGTACATGCCTCAAAAGATTATTCATATTTATAATTTTTATCTTAAATCAATAACACCAGTTTAATAATCTCCAAACTAAGTTAATGAAACATGATATACAAATGTTAGAAGCCTTTCACTTTCATGGAAACTACTAGTGGATCAAGTTAACCACAAGCACAGGTTTAGAATTACAGTTGGGCTTTAGAAGATATTTGTTACAACATACCTTTATAATACAAAATAAAAAACTCACCTTGCATTAGGAAAATAAAGGATAGATAATCCTATACTAGTAGTGGCAGCTGGTATACCCCATGCTAAAGAATGATACAACAATGGATGTGAATCCCGGCCTTTAATACTCAACCAAGTATCTATTGCATAAAACAAAGTCCAGAACCATGTCACTGTGTAAAAATACTGGGTCCAAGCCTGTAAGCAAATCTACTTGTTAGAACTGTATCATCAGTTTTTTCTTCTCTTCTTCCTATTAACTTTAGGTATACATAATTAAACCAAGCTATAAGTTTTCCTAATGTTATTAACTGTTATAATAATTTAGATAATTTATAAATAATTATTGTATATTTATAATAAATTATAAAGAGGAATCATTTGCTTGTTTATTTATTTGTAAATTTTAACTCTACATGTTTTGCTATTAGAAAGCTAACTTATACAGATGTTGGTAGAAAATACTTACAGAGGTAATACTGCAAAATAATACACTAGTATCATCATCAGGTGTTGGCATAATACTTTTGTATTGAATCCATAAAGATGAGCGTACTAAAACACCTAAAATAAAAATTTTAGTTTGCCATTTTTTTTTAAATAAATAAATAATTTATATTTACTGTGTTAACCTTGTTTAGAATTCTCTAAGGATAAATAGTTTAGTGATGAAACACCAATTTACAGTTAGTTATAGGTATTGTGGTTAACCCACTCATTTTCTGTATCCATAATACAAGCTTGGCTTACTTTCTCTGGATATCGGGAGTTTTGTATTATAGTATATATAAACTTTTAAATAAATAATAATAATAATAAAAAATATTTCTAACAATCACACCACATTATCTAGCCCAAATTAAGTATCATTAAGAACTTGAGTTATGGATACTAGATAATGGATAAATACACTTAAGAAATATACTATAATAACAAACATAGATATACTTTGTTTATTTATAAATATTAGAAATAAACTACATACATACACATCCATGACTAGAAAGCAAATATAATAAAATATCTGCCCCTACCAGGATTCAAACCCGGGACCTCTGGCATTGAAGGCAAGGTTACTTACCTCCACACCAAACAGGCTGTCTTTTATTATTCTCAACAAATTTACTCATCCTTTTTCATTAGAAGGGTACATTATATCAATGCAATATGTGCTCAAGACATAAAGCTATTGTACTAACCAAGAGCCGCTAAAAGATCTGCAACAGCAAGCCACATTATTATTTTACGACCTCGGGTAGTTGGTAAAACATATCTACTAGAATGGAGGGATGTTCTTCGCGGAAAAATCTAAAAATTCAAAACATATGACAAGTTTCAATTATTGGTAGTGAAATTGATTTCATTTATAGTTTTAAATGTCGTAACTTACTTGATAAAATGAACCCAATATTCCAACAACCGATGAAAACAAACACACAGTATTATATGACGTAGTGTTAAATTCACTCATTATTTTCACAGCCAAGTCTTCATTGTTGCCGGTATGATGGCAACAAAAAGTTTGAATAGTAGGGTCAGACATATTCGGCTACTATTTAAAACGAAACAGGTAGTTCAGAAGAACAGACTTCATGAAAATATACATTAGATTTTTTACAAGATATCATTGGTTTTACATTTTTTTTTCTTCGCAGTTTATTTACACAGCTGACCTCTGTATTAAGAATGCTTTTGAAATCAGTGTTGCCAGATGGTCTCGGCGACATACCCCTAGACTAATTTGATTTCTCCCTAGATATCCCCTAGAATACCCTCACCAAGTAGATGGTGGCTCAACTTTATTATTGCCGCATTTTATTACTTATAGCTAAATTTATTCGTCATCTTCAACACCTCGAATCTCGACCTAGACTAGTTGTGGTGCTCAGGTAATTTAAAGATGGTAAAAAAACATTAGTAACATAACGTCAGGAACGTGATATTTGGTAAAAAAAACTGTATTAGATTTTTTTAAATTGCCCCTAAAACATCCCCCAAATATTTTTCCCCCTATTTTGTCCCTGACTCGGTCGAAAAACCCATAAATCTAGGGAAAAATCCCCTAATCTGGCAAAACTGTTTGAAATAAATTGAACGACAGTGAAACTGACTCTATTTTTTTCTTAAATGTTTATCTATAAAAGGAACTACGCCATACAGCCTGAGCTGTAGTCAATTTATTTTTTTCTACTTTTATTGCGATGTTGATGTTATGTGTGATAATGATGACGACGCAGGGGAAAGTCAATAATATAATGGGTAAATATTCCGTATCGCGAGTTACGCGGCCATAATCCGACGTGTCAGCATATTCCCACGATGACTGACAAACAAAAGTTTCTTATTACTATTTCTATCAATAACATGTTTTTGTGTTTTATTATTTTATAATTTAGTCTTGTACAAGCCACTTAGTTGTTAACATTAAACTTTCATTTGTAATAAATAAATTTCTTTTTTAAAAGCCCTTCCCCGACGGCCTGAACATAACTGGCGCAGTCGGTAGGATCGTGGCATTTTCGGGTATCAGTCGAATAAAACTTTCCGTGTACTATCGAAAGTGAACGATATCTATCGTTTCTAACCGCGATCCGAACAAGAACCTACGCAGGTGTCGGAGAAGATACATTTCGGGAATCCAGAATAAAGGAGACCTGAGGCTGACGAGACCCGGCAGGAGAAGCAAAGGAATTTCCGGTAAGCACTTTCACTTCCGAGTTCCCGTGCCCTATTTCCTGTCGTTATTTAGTGTATTTAGATCACAAGTGTGTGTTTTGGTCTATACGCTAATATCGCTATATAGTCTACGCAAAGTTATAGGTATATTTATAAAGTGTAATATAATAAAATCTATAAAATGGCGTTATCCGATTGCGGATCTAATTTTAAGATAGTGGCGGATTTAATGCCTCGATACGATGGCAATCCGAAGACTTTGAACTATTATATAAGAGAAGTAGATAGTATTACAGATTTAATGACCTCTCAGGACGCGAAGCACCCAGCATTAGTGTGTTTGATTAAAAGTCGTTTAAGCGGACCTGCGATTGATAGTATCGCGTACGAAGAATGCCTTGATAATTGGGTATCAATTAAAACTGCTTTGCGTAGGAGGCTAGGCGAACCCCGCAACGAAATCCAGCTAATGCAGGAGCTAACGCGCATGCGTAAGAATAAAAACGAAGATGCGGAAGCGTTCGGTAAACGTATTCGAGAAATGTTAGACACATTACACTCTGTGGGAGGTCACTCCGATAAGAACTATTATGAAAGCATGGCTATAGAGCAATACGTAAATCAGTTAGATTTTAATGTCATCATCGGTGTTAGAATTGCAAACCCAGATACACTAGAAGTGGCTATAGTAGCGGCAAGCCAGGAGGAAGCTAGGCTTGCATATAATCGCAACTTAATAAACAATAATATACCCGCTACGTCACATGTAAGACCGAAGGAACCACAGAAACCTTTTAATAACTTTAACCCTAATTTTAGACCAGCATTGCCCATGATGCAACAGCAACCTATGCAACTACCTTTACAGCAGCAAATGGTAAGTACTTCTTTCCAGAATAATTCGTTACCCGAACCAAGACATCCATGGGTCAACCCTTCACTACCTTGGCAGCAAAACCCGGGTAACTCCAGAAACTCAGGTAATTTCAGGAACAGTGGAAATTTCCGTGCACAACAAAATATTCCACGCCAGCATAATCCACCGCAGAAGGTGTCCGATGTCACGATGCGATCGGTAAACAAACCCGCACCGCAGCCGTTTGCATTCCAAGAACTATATTATACGCCAAATGAGCAGTTTTTACCAAATAATAATCAGTCATATTTTTACAGTGAACCGGAGTACTACAGTGCAGTGAATAGTAATAATTACGAGCAGTTTCCGCTGGACAATGCAGAGCAGAGCAGTAACGAGGTAAGTGATAGTAATAATCAGGATTTTTCATTGACCGAGAACAACGAAGGCCAAACCTAGTAAAGCTTAATACCCATGATAAGGATCACCTACCCTATGCCGAAATAAAAGAATTCAACGGTAAATTTCTAATTGATACGGGGGCCTCTCGCTCAATGATATCTCCCAAAGTAATTGAAAATTCTGTTTTTGAAAATTTTGTTGAATTTGAACCTTTTGAAGTCAAAACTGCACATGCCATTACTCGACACAACCACGTAGTAAATTTACCTTTACCACCAATTTTTAACACTAACATTATTCACAGATTTCTAATATTTGAGTTTGACCCTAAATATAAAGGTTTAATAGGTTTAGATTTATTAAAAACTTTGTCTAGTAACATTGACTTAAAACATAAAACCCTACACACATCTACGGCCAAAATACCTATTTGTTTTGATTATCCCGTCAGAAAAATTAGTGTTGACCCAAATTGTTCCAAAATAATTACTGTTAAAACAAACTTTACAGACGGACAATATTTACACGATGAATTTTATTGGAATAATAATAAATAGTTTCAGTAAAAAATGGCTTATTTAAAACCTCTATTATTAACTTTAGTGATAAAAAGAAAGTAATCTGTAACAAAGCCGAAATTAATTTAGAGCCCTATAACTTAGACTTAGAAATGTCGCAGTGTAAATTGAATTCAGTAACTATGGATGTTGAGTCAGACTTAGAGCGAGAACTTGTTGATAACTTATACAAAATAAGAACAAGTCATCTCAATGAAGAAGAGAAAAGAGAAATTACTAGGTTATGTTATCAATATAGAGACTTATTTTATTCTGACAATATTCCCCTCACTTTTACTCATGCGGTCAAACATGAACTTAGGCTTAGAGATGATACCCCAGTTTTTGTTAGGAGCTATAGGCAAGCACCTCAACAACGCAGAGAAATTAAAAATCAAGTAGATAAGTTACTTAAACAGGGAATAATAAGAGAAAGTATTTCACCATGGTCCTGCCCTGTACATATTGTCCCCAAAAAACTAGACGCCTCTGGACAAGTGAAATGGAGACTTGTTATTGATTATAGACGACTTAATGATAGGATAGTCGAAGACAAATATCCCTTACCCAACATTCACGACATTTTAGATAGACTAGGACGAGCGCAATATTTCACAACCCTTGATTTAGCCAGTGGGTACCACCAGGTCGAGATGCACCCTAATGATATCGAAAAAACGGCATTCACAACTGAAAGAGGTCATTATGAGTTCCTCAGAATGCCCTTTGGTTTAAAAAATGCGCCGAGTACGTTTCAAAGACTTATGGACCATATATTACGAGGCTTAAGTAACGTTTTTACGTATTTAGATGACGTTATAATAGTATCTACGTCACTACAAGATCACATCCAAAAAATTAAGAAAGTGTTTGATAGGTTCCGAACTCATAACCTAAAAATTCAATTAGACAAGTCTGAGTTTTTAGAAAAGCAAGTTAACTTTTTAGGACATGAATTGACTGATGAAGGACTCAAACCAAACAAAGACAAAATAAAAGCCGTACTTGACTTCCCTTTACCTAGTAGTCCAAAAGAAATAAAATCATTTTTGGGCCTAGTTGGCTATTACAGAAAGTTTATTAAAGACTTTGCAAAATTGACTAAACCTATGACGGCTTGTTTAAAGAAAAACGCCAAAATAATACACTCTCCTGATTTTATTGACGCATTCTGTAAATGTAAGGAAATCTTAACCAACGCACCTATACTACAGTTTCCAGACTTTGACCAACCTTTTATACTGACAACTGACGCATCAGACATCGCCGTAGGAGTCGTGTTATCTCAAGGTAACATCGGATCAGATAAACCTGTAGCGTACGCTTCACGAACTCTTTCTGAAACTGAAACAAGATATTCTACTATTGAGAAAGAGTTACTCGCGATCATTTGGGCCGTAAAATACTTTAGACCCTACTTGTATGGTCGGAAGTTCACTATTTACACCGACCACCGCCCACTTACCTGGTTAATGTCCTTAAAAGATCCAAACTCAAAGTTAACTCGATGGCGCTTAAAGCTAGCTGAGTATGACTATAAAATCATTTATAAAAAGGGGCGACAAAACACTAACGCCGACGCCCTGTCCCGAGCTAAAATCTTTCACAATAGTACAGAATCACTAGCAGTTAACGTTGACAATGAAAACCAAATTATGGAAGATATTCTTGACTTGATTGACGAACGTGCCCAAAACGTCAACCAGCCTTCTGAAAACCCTATTAATATTAATTCACCAAATGTTAACAGGGACCTTACTAATCAACCCCCTTTAGTTACTGAAAACGAATCCGACTCAATGAGCATTGTTACAGACACTAACGAAATGGTTTCAACAATTCACACACAACCGGACAATGACAATAAAGGCATCCCCATTATCACTGACGCTATTGACAGACAGTTAAAACAGTGTCACATCAGAACAACACCTGGGACAAAATACAGAGTAGAAAATAGGTCAACTAATTCTAGGACTGTAATAAAAGATGTCTTTATCCCCATTAATAACACGGAACAGGAGATTATCCTATTCCTCAAAGAACATACTATAGCTGATAGGGTATTCCATTGCTATTTTTATGACGAACAATTATATTATGCTTTCTCTAGAGCTTTCTTTCTTTCACTACAATTTTTAATGATAGAGGTCCAAAATTAATAAAATGCTCATCGCGAGTAACCTTAGTTGAAAACAAATCAGAACAAGAGGAGCTCATAAAAAAATACCACGAAGGCAAAACAACTCATCGTGGTATTCAAGAGACATACAAACATTTGCATCGCAACTATCATTGGCCACATATGCTATTAACTATTCAAAAGTTCATTAACCAATGTGACACTTGTTTGAAATCGAAATATGAACGCAACCCTTTGAGACCTTTGTTAGCAATTACGGAAACACCCACTAAACCATGGCAACATCTTTTCATGGACCTCTATTCAACAGGCGGGGCAACCTTTCTCACCATCATAGATTGTTTTTCCAAATATGTGCAAGCCATCCCACTCACGGCATGTAGTAGTGTTCACATAGCAGAAGGTCTCATACAAATATTCTCCGTATTAGGCCTGCCTCTCAAAATAACCACTGACTCTGACACAAAATTTGATAATGACGTTATTAAAGAACTGTGCGCCCTTCACAACATTCACGTTCATTTCACAACACCATACAACCCAAACTCTAACTCTCCCATTGAACGTTTCCACTCAACTATTGGTGACATCATAAGAATTAAAAGAATGACGAACAAAGAAGATCCAATTCAAAATATTATGAAGTACTCAGTTATAGCTTACAATAATTCGATTCATTCAGCAACAAATTACACTCCACATGAATTACTTTTTGGCCACACTTCATCTAGAAATCCGCTTGAACTATATTATCCAAAAGAATTTTACCAAGACTATATCATAAGCACAAACTAAATGCAGAAGCTGTACAAGAATGTATTTCAGCACATTTGTCAAAAGACAAAGATCAGGTGATTTCCAGGAGAAACCAGCAGGCTGAGGAAATAACCTTCAAGGTAGGTGAAACTGTTTACAAACAGGTAGCCAAAACCGCGCGCAATGACAAAACTAAACCAGTATTTAAAGGTCCATATACAATTATTCATTTACATCCCAACAGCGTCGCTGAAATAATCGGTACTCACCCCAACTCTAAATCGATTAGAGTACACTTCAAACTGCTACGGAGACCTCACCTTGTTCCAGACTTACCGTCGCAGCAGCCATCCTGTTCTGCACAAGGGCAATCCTGATCCTTGAACCCATAGACAACACAAACGGTATTGTACTTTTTAAGCAAGGTGAAATCCTTAGACATGTGGATTCCTTTAGTTTAGCATGCGTGTATAATGTAAGTTATCTTAAAGAGACAACTTTTAGTATAATTAGTTTATATGCAAGCACTACGAGAGCAGAAGCAAACACCCCTTCTAATGATATGCATAAAACTTACAGAGACCAAATCGAACATAACTTAAGTATTGTAAATAAGAAATTACTTTTTCTCGCGCCTCAAATTAGACATAAACGTGGCTTAATTAATGGCTTAGGATCAATAGTAAAATCTATAACAGGAAATTCAGATAATGATGACGCGATCAAAATTGAAAATGAAATTAATGCTTTAAAAAACAACTATAAACATTTAGAATCACCTTTGAAAAAAACAATTAGCTTGGCTCAAAACGCAATTAAGGAATTTAGTGTTCAGTTAGACAAAATTAACGAAAATCAAATCAAATTGTTTTCTTACCTAATTAACGCAACCAATACTTCCAATATGATTAGTAATCACTTACAGTTCTTAGATATTTACGTTCAGATAGATTTTAGTTTACAGATAATTTTAGATAAGCTATCATTATTAGAAGATGCTATTATTTTTTCCCGTTTAGGCACGATGCACCCTAGTATTATATGTCCGCAAACTTTAATTTTAGAAGTGTCTAATTTTAGTGATAGGTTTAGAAACAAACTAGTGGCAGAAGTAGATATAGGAAACATTCATAAAATTGAACGTTCCATAGAGGTAAAAGCGTATAGTACTGAACATTCACTAACTTTTATTTTAGAAATCCCTTTAGTTACTCCCAATATTTATGATTTTATCCACCTTTACTCCATCCCCAATAAACGTAACACCGCTATAATCCCTAAATCCAAATACCTAGCACTCGGGAGCGAAGAGTACACTTACTTGGAAGAGAACTGCCGCAGTATCACCGACGACACACATCTCTGCAAGCTGCCGAACCTGAGAAATAACCATCATACTGAAGATTGCATCGTCTCACTCGTACAACACAGGAAAACCAACAGCACCCATGCAAAAATAGACCTCCAAACCGGAAAGATACAAAAAATCAAAGACAATAGCTGGATGATAATTACAAAAGAAGAGGAAATCATGAGAAGACAATGTGGGCAGAAGGTTGAATACAAACGCCTGTCTGGCGTTTACCTTATGAAGATCACAGATGACTGCCAGATCACCGTCATGAACAGAACCCTACAATCACACATGAACACCATCTTTATGAATGATATCATACCTCTTCCGAAAACCAACTATATAAATCAAGAAATAACCAAATATGAAGTGAAAATTGAAGACACCCCACTCGACAGCATCCATGAACTAGTAAAACAAGCCAAAGAAATAGAAAAATATGAACAGTATCCCAGCATCCCAATGGCAGTCGCAATCCCAAGCCTTCCAACGATAACAATATACCTCGTGGCCGCCCTGGCCTTCATCTCATGGAAGCTGCGTGCTATCAAGAGGAGAAGTACATCGCCCGGACCAGATGTCAGCGAGGACGCTGCAGGAAGCTGCGGGACGCGCTTCGCTCTTAAGGACGGAGGAGTTACGCGGCCATAATCCGACGTGTCAGCATATTCCCACGATGACTGACAAACAAAAGTTTCTTATTACTATTTCTACCAATAACATGTTTTTGTGTTTTATTATTTTATATTTTAGTCTTGTACAAGCCACTTAGTTGTTAACATTAAACTTTCATTTGTAATAAATAAATTTCTTTTTTAAAAGCCCTTCCCCGACGGCCTGAACATAACTCGCGCCACCAGCGATTTTGAGGCTGATTTTTTTTTATGACTTCGTCATGAGTTCTCAGTACCATAACTAGTGTTGTTATGATGGCGCATGACCTTTTTTGCCAAAAAAAAATCTCAAATTCTCGAAAAAAAATTCTAACCTTTGCATTGCCTCTGCATTGCTTTCATGATATTTAGTGACGGCATTGGCAAAAGCATGCATGCGCGTGGTGCGTGAGGGATGTGCCCGGCGAAAAAAAATGTAATTATTCGTAAGTGCGGATCCTGCTAAAATCGGGGTAAAAAAATTATTTCTACATTTTTTATGCATAAAGAACATGAGAGGAAGCAAAATTAAGGTGGCGCGTAGTTATGTTGAGTCTTGAAAGTAAAAAATAATATTAGGTGCGACCGTAGCGTAGCGAGGATGAGCAGATTAGTAGTGTGTAGGTCACGCCGCGCGAGTCGAGCGAGCGTAGCGAGCGTGCCGCGGCAGCGACCGGCGAGTGCCAGAAGGGGGCTTGCATACAGAAGCTCACTGAGTTACAATAAAATAACCAGAACAGACCCAATTAGACTACAAAAATGTAGACATATTTTATGCATAAAGAACATGAGAGGAAGCAAAATTAAGGTGGCGCGTGATCTTTTTGGTATAAAATTTTTCCATAGTGAAACGTCGCAGTGAAAAGAATTTGAGATTTTTTTTTTGGCAAAAATGGTCATGCGCCATCGTAACAACACTAGTTATGGTGCTGAGAACTCATGACGAAGTCATAAAAAAAAATCAGCCTCAAAATCGCTGGTGGCGCGATACGGAATATTTACCATATAATAATAGCGTGACTCTACTACAACGCGCAGTCTTTTTGGAGTAAAACAAAAATACGGTCTACACTCCTCATTTGATTTTCTATTTAATGCACATGTCCATGAGTATTCACTGGATAATCCATTGTCACCATTAGATACTAAACACTAACTACTTAGAAAAATCAATGAAGAGCACAGCTTGCTCTTTTGATTTGACACCAAAAAGTCCTGAAACCACAGAGTTATAAATATAAGCAGATTTAACGTAACCAAGCATGTTTCGTGGCAATTACCCACACATGTAAAATTTTCTCACACACTGACAAACACAGGGTCACATTTGATTCAGATCAAGTAATTTTTTTCGTTGTGCTTAGTCAACTAGCCAATCAACTGGGTGGAAAATAATAATAGGATTGTATTTTTGATCACATAATTCTAAGTCATACAAGTATATTGTTGATCTGGCCAAAAAATCTATTTGCTTTGGGGAAAACAAGTTTAATCCAGGTTCAAGCTAAGACGATAAAATATTTTTATTGAGTATATTATTTCCGTTAAACAAGCAAGCTTTCTAATTAATGCTATGTGGCATCGGTGACCATGGAAATAATTAATCGAAGGTATTATAAGTGAAATCAATAACTTGAGGATAGCGCTTTCCTAAAATTTTACAAGCTGTTCCTTCCCTTTGACCAGAATGCACATGGTTATTATGGTGGGTAAATACGCAGCAGGTACTCTAGTGTGGGTCCTAACAATTTAAAATCATTTATTATTCAAGAAACATAGTAAAATGTGATGTCACAATTGGATAGTTCATATTGGTGGCAGGCAAATAAATTCAAAAAGTGAAATTATTAGTATATAAATTTTCTAATTTCCTAATTTACATAATCTTACTTGTTTGTGTGGTTGATTACATAAACTAATTCCATAACTAAATAAAAGGAAGCTGGTTTTATACAATCACTGGCCTTCCTGCTTAGATATTGCATTATAACAGTTGCTTCCATAAATACTTACTTCTGTGCACATTTTTTTATATAGGTATTGGTCAGCAAAATGCTTGGAGCACAACACACTCGTTGAATTAGGCTGCCAATCTTTTTTATTTATGTTTCGAATCCAAGCCTTTCTAAAATGTAAATTTTTTGAATAACTGTACAAATATTTAATTTGAAGTACCGTATAATTTTCCAAGAACTCTGTAATATAATAACTCTGAAATTATTTAGTTTTCTAAGTTGTTAACAAGGGCATAGTCTAAAATATAATTTTAATCTGAATAATTTCACGAATGCAATTTGTGTTTGAAAACAAAGATAGTAAGCAAATGGCTTTGGTATCATTAAAACTGAGAAATATATGTCTACAAACTTCTCGCATCTATTAAGTCAAATGGAAAATTTATAACTAAAAAAAATTTACATTTTACCATTGGAATACCAAGTCCACCCCGTTCTTTATAAGTGATTGAAATGTCAACTAAGGCTACTTGATACAATAAAACTGAAATATTTCATAGATATATAACAAATACGTAAAACTGTACATTAAAAAGTAGGAAAAAAACAGGAACTTTATAACAAAACTTTATAGGAGTTGGAAGAGAAATTACGTTTTCATTTATAAAAGGACTTACAACAGTTAATTATTCCACCAAAAATACTTGCCGGTGAAACGTTATATTTTTAAATATTCTGTATGATTAATTATCACATTTCGGAACACAGCACTTCACCATGATTATATCGTATCGAAAATAATTGAAAATTACGCAAAAAATTAAATACAATCAGGGATGCAATATGTTGTGAAAATGTAAACACGAACACGCTAATTTGTTATTGATCTAATGTACTTTATGTAGCATATTCTCGTGTTGCCTTTTTAAAAATTTTTGTGTCCTAAAATATGCTAAAATATTTTCATAAAAAAAATTATTTTCATTGAAAAGGAAGATTTAAAAATGATTTAAGATGCAAAAGTAATTCGTTTTTGTGTATGTTTCATCGACGATCACTATACTATCGACGATAATATGGAAGAGAAGAACAATTGTTTATCCATGGCGCAAAGAAAGAAAGTGCTTTATTAACTTATATATGACTACACCACTACATAAGATGAAATCCGAATCATTAAAACTAATAACAACATAAAGGGTGGCCAAAAAAGTGAATGAAAAAATTACCTTAAGTTGAGAATTTACGTTAAGTGGGTTATCATTTAAATAACCAACTTAAAATTTAAAATCCTTACTGGTAGTTCCTTCGTTGCTAAGTAGCTTCAGAGAATACGTTAGACTCTAAGCTTTTTTAATAGTAATAATAAAGTAGTACTTCATAGACTATTAACCCTTTATTCAGACTTCTGCAGTAACTTCTGGTTAACTGCGCCATTTTTGCAAAAAATCTAAATCTTAATTTATATCAGGTTTAAAATAAATACATTACATTTACTTCAACATCGCTTGTTTTAAACTTGCTCAATTCAAGCAGGACGCACTGCCTCCCCCGGTATTCAGTTTATTGTCAGATGGTTAGGTGGAGCTCGTAAAGCAAGCTAGAGGTTACCAATCACAGTTTATTCATTATTTGAAAGTAAAAAGACTTTTAAGGGGCATAGTGCACTACCTAGCTACGATACACTACAGTAATATATTTGATGTTCTTTCCAATTTCCATTCCCTTGGAATGTGATAATTTTGTAAACCTAAACACGGCAATAGATTTAGATCATTGTTTCATTAAATGCAGTAAACTTACTCGTAACATATCATTTTAGTGGTTGCATGGAAATGCGGTAAAAGTTAAATAAAACACTATTAATAAATAAATCATCTACGATTAATGATGTTCGTTGGTGCGGACCCACTACAGCCTTTTTTTTTATCTTAGAATTTCTTTAAATCGTCATATATTATTAGAAGTGACTAAGCGAATGTTTAGCATCTCCGTCGAGCGAAGTAAAAATGGATCAGGGACTTAATTCTCATTCCGAAGCTGTTTGTGTCTTTATATTACCTTCCTCGCAAGCAGCATGTGAAAACCCAGTAAATTAACTCCAATCAATGAGAGCGCCACAAAACGTTAAAAAAATACACTTGCATAACTTTTTTTCTGATATTGAAAATTAGACATCAGGCTGACTCACGTCGCCTGCGATCTTCATCCGGATTGGTTGTCCGGAAAGGATGTCCTATTTATTTTAATTATTGTGTATTTCAATCATAAGTATTTGTTGCGTATTTTAGATTAATTTATGCATTTTATTTAATCAATGCAATCGCTAACCACGATTGTTTAAAAATTTTATCAACCTATTTTTCAGGTTGTCTGGAATAAATCGCTCATGAACGATAAGGCCGCCTGGTTTGTTAAATGTGTATTGGTTATTCTTTTTGTTTGTATTTGATTTGACGATAAACGTTTTTTGCACTGTATTGTATATCTTATTTCTGGTAAATTTGATAACTTTCTTGCGACTGTTCTTGTCACCTAAAATCAACTATTTTATATAGGTATATTTGGAAAATATTGACCATTCTAAACCGCTAATTGAATGTTTACTTGAAAGGCATTATTAAATTGACTTTTAATAATATGGCAGTTTTTTCAAGAACGGGTAAGTATAAAAGTGGGTTTTAGAAAAAATACAGCTATGCAAATTATGTTGCGGACATATAAAACAATTCGTTCAAATAAGTTAAGTTTATTTTATTTTTATTTTTGCATTCGATTTTTTTTATAAATCATAATGCAGACATTGATAAATATATTGATGATAGCACGCTTTTGATAAGTAGCATTTAATAAATTTATAAATTAGTTGAAGCCAGTGAATCTGAATTCCAGACTATTCTAAGGAATCTGTAGCCAATGCATGGAACAGATCAGAGATCAAAAGTTTTTGAAATTCGGTTATTTATAACTCCCGACTTTTTTAAAGTTCTTTGAGAAAGCCAAGAAGTATGCTATTCTTCTCATCCTTAATTCACTTTCACAAAATAATATACCTATGATATGAAGTATAATAGACGCATTAATATACTGAAGTGGGTTTAAAAACTTTTTTTTAAACCCACGGGATTTTATATTCAAAACGTAGGGCAAGCGTCGTGTATGAACTAGCATATACCAGTAAATTGAACTAAGTCAATTAGCTTACTTTTGCGTTGCCACAAAACAGAGATAGGTAACGTATTTATAATTCCTTAATACACACATCAAAAGTCTCTAGGTGTCAAGTAATTTTTTTGCAAAAAAAACAACCATTCAATATTTACCAAATCTAGTCTACCAGAATGATTTTTACTTTATTTTCTATGTTTAAATAAAAAATAATCTGTTTTTGCATGTTGTGGGAAATTAACTAAAACTAACGGCGTCAATGAAATGGCGAAACAATTTTTCTTCATTCAATCTTTGGAGTAAAAGCTTCCTCTAAAATATTTACTTTTTAAAGACGTACTACAATCTTAGCATATTTTTAAAAAAATTTTTCTACCTGTATCCTCGACGTGTAATGTAAAATATAGATTTTGTACTTTACAAGCAGCTTCACCAAACCAACAAAAATAATTCCCAACATATCAATCTACTGATATTCATGAAGTATTTGATTTTACGCCATACCAAATTAAACAATTATTGACAAACTGTTGTCATAGTTCATTTTTTTATGATGATAAATCCGTTTATTTCGGTTGCATAGACCCCAAGTAATAATCAATAAACATTGGCAGATCGCCATACATGGTTTTAGTTAGAGTTAAAATGGAGTAAAAATATCTAATACTATAGGCCATAAATTCCGCAGGTCGAATAAAATAACTAAACACACACACAAGTGACAAGTCCAAAAGTAACGAAACGGTTTCGTTTTCAACTTAAGTTTTTATCTCAAACTCGCCGGCAAAGGCAAAAGCTATTCAGCCAAGGATAAGGACTCCAGTGAGTAATAAATCATTTTCACTATGAGGAATATAAAAAAAAATATCCTTACATTCGGAAGTGATTAGAATTTCCTATATGTAAAAATTATATTACAAAGTACTTGTGCTTACTCACAATCAATCCTATGTATCGTAATGAAAATGACACGAGGTAAAACAAACTGATCAAGTCAAATCAAGCTTTATAAATAACTATTTTTTGGAGACTTCGACACATGAAGATAATATCATGGAAATTCACATAAAAAAAGAATAAACAACAGTACTGGTTCCTTTTCTAAGCGCTCACTGTTTACATAATTAAGGATTCGTCAATATTCTTTATCCATAAAATAAATAAACCTCTAAAAGTACTTTTGTTCCTGTAGATAGATTTTTTATTTTTTTTATTCTTTACCCTTAGGGGCAGGCAAAGGGTTTTTTTTTCTAATTTGGATTGTCTATTATATACAACCACAGTAATTTAAAATATCTGCGAGTCAAGAAAATATAAAAATAAAAGAAAAAATATTTAAGTGTTTCTTTTAGGATGGATTAAAAAAAAACTAAAATATTCTTGGTTGTTCAAATTACTTTAAAAACATGCATGGCTTTGCCCTTTCATTGAAGTTATCACTCACGACAGTAGCTATCGTATCTTTGAAAATGAGCTACCTACCTAAACTAATTAAAGGGAATTTTTTCCTTGTATTTCTGACAAAATCAAGCAACAAAAATCAGGTTAATTATTTATTTTTATGCTTATATTACAAAGAAAACATACGTCACTCGTGTTCAAAATGGGACCCGGGATTTCTAATACAAGCAAGAGCTCGTCTTCTTACTTCCGTAGTAGTTGTTCCCAAAATCATTTCTTCTTTCATGTTTTCAAGGGCTATTTGAATTTTCTGTCTGAACTCTAAGTTCTAAGTAGTTATTTCCATTTAAAATTGCTGGCAAAAAATGTGATCCAGTGAGAGTTCTTCCTATTATTCCTGCCCACACATTAAGGGAAAATCTTCTTTAGAACGACTTATGCTTTTTGGATTTGGATTGTTATCCTTGTCAGTCCATTGGTGGAGATTATAGAAATTTGTAATACCTTCTCTCGAAAATTTGGACTCATCGGTCCAAAGAATGCTTCTCTTCTCAAAAACTGCCCGTCTTCAATATCGGAATTTAATAAAAATCTGCAGAACTGCACTCTTTGTGCAGAGTCTCCTTCTTCAAGAACTAGAACTCCAGTGCCGTGGAAGGGATATTTTCCCTCCCGATGAACGGTTCTCCACACTTTCCATATGGACAGGTTCAGATTGCGAGCTACCACTCTGATGCTTGTAGTCGGATCCTCAGCAAATGCCCGTAGAATGTCATCCTCCAGATCAGGTCGATTACGTCCTGGGTCCCTTCTAAGTTGACAAGCAATTCCAGTTTCATTTAGTCTTCGTCTTTAAACAAAATTATAAGTTCAATTTGTTATAAGTGAAATTAAAATTTCAACTCTCTAGTGGCTTTTGGTAGCTTATTTTTAAAGGTACGATAGCTACTGTCGTAAATGATAGCTAAAATGAAAGGACAATAGCCAAGCATGTTTTTAAAGTGACTTGAACAACCAAGAGTATTTTGTTTTTTTTTTTAATAAATCCAAAAAGAAACACTCAAATATTTTTTCTTTTAATTTTTTATTTTCAAATCCATCCAGTTTTTTATTCTTTAGTTGCGGATGTTTCAAGTTACTGTGATTGTATACAATAGACATTAGACAATCCAAATTATAAAATAAAAAAGATCTACCTACAGTAACAGAAGTAATATTAGAGGTTTATTGTCAAATTTTGGAGTTTTCTTAGAAAAACCTTAAATCTTTAATTTAACAAAAACAATCACACTTCGGCTAAGACATGTATGGCTCAAAATGTTCTAAATGGTCTAGACTATCACCTCCTTTCAGCTTTGCATCCTGTTACCAAACACCCTGTCTATTGCTGAATTAGATCGTAAAGTTGGTTTTCGTAGCAATGATATAAGAATAGCAGAATTCACTGCCGACCGAATTGACTGCTGACTGGCGTCTGTGGTAGTAACCCTGCGGCATTAGTCTCTGTGATGAACATAGATGTTTTTTCTCGGGTCATAGAATGTTTATATAAATATATACGTTTTTCTGTTCGCTACATGGACAACCATAACACAAGCTCTGCTTACTTTGGGGAATACAGTTGGTGGGTTTGTCTGGAGATTTTATTATAATTAATATTAAGCATAGTAAAAATTCAATAATTGTACCATATTTTTAAAAACGATAAGTAAGTATATATAAACATAAGTATAAAAAGGCATTTGAAATTAATTAACAACAAATTATAAATAAGTATTTATTCATTTGTGTTAAACATGAGTAGACCTGAAAATGTAGTGAAGAACCTAAGTATATCTAATGGTGCCTTATTTGTAATACCCACATTTTTCCATTACAGTTTAACATTGTTTTATAAATGTTGCGTTAAACTAAGTACTCAGATTGGATTTTCTCATGTAAAAGTTCCAGGAACCAGTCACGAGCTTCTGATTTAGCTGACAGGGAATTTTAGCACAGAAGGAAGTCATGATCATGAGTTATCACTAGATTTGCGTATACGAGCCTAATATTTTTGAATACTTTTACTTCCGGTTCAAGGGAGGAAACAGCCTGTGAAATTATAGAAATAAAGTGAATTTCTACCGAATACGATAGTTAATATTAAAAAATAATCGCTTTAATAAAATCAGTAAAACACGTAAAATACATGATAAACGTTGTTCATTGATGGACACGGATGCCATTTTAGCATCAGGTGGATCTGAGACATGCGATTATTTATGATTAATACTAGGTACTAACAAAAAACATTAAAATACTATTTAGAATCTTAATTCTAAATGGTAGAGTCATGTTTTATTTGACGTCAATAAGAACAAGTAATTGTCAATGTTGAGAAATAAATATTTGAATTTTAATTTATACTATATAAATTAGGTACCAGTTCAAATAAAAATACAAGATTTTAACGATGCATATTTCTTGAATAAAGTAAAGCCTTAAATAAGAAGATAAAGTAAAGCCTTAAATAAGAAGATAAAAGTGGAAAGGAATGAAAAAATACAGATACAATAATAATTCTTAATATATAACTATACACTCTCGTCTTAAAAACTTAACTACTAAACAGAAATATTTTCTGTAGGATACAAAAGAACTTCGATATACATGCATTTAAAATATGATGGATTGGTACAACCTTTCTGTAACAACACTTAGGTACTTACCTAACCTGTTATAATAAAGTTACATTGAGATTATGATACAAATTAAACACCATCTGGCTTCATAGTAGTTGACAAAGGTAACACTGTTAAATTTTGGGTAACAGAATAACAAGGATTTGTTGGATCCGGGGTTTCCCCAGACTTAGGAATGCATTCAGGCGTAAGGGATTCACTTGAAACCTTTAACGTTGCTAACGTTTCTGATTCATTTTGGTTGTTTGCGACTGGGGATTCAGGAGATTGCAATATTTTTATATCATCGGTAGCATTGCCAATGATTCCATCTCCTATTGGTGCACTTTCTACTTCACTTGCTTGTAATGGAGGTTCCGTTACATTGTTTTCAGCCGCTGAATTTAATAGAATAGAACATGGAATTGTTGTCATGTACTCTTTTCCTGATTTTTTTAAAACTGTTACTGTGCATTTCGTATTGTCTTTGCTATCCTTTGCAGAATTGACATCTTTAACGTCGGCGTCCGGGGAAAAAGAAGTAGCTATTGCACAAGGTATTGCTAGAACTTCTGTAGCATTATCAGTGGCGATGGTCAAGGAACAATTAACTAAATCAGCCAAAAATGAGTCTACGACTGGTTCATCGGTGCTATTGGTAGGAGCTACAGCAACAGGCTGACCTCTGTTATCATAAATAACTGTATGATGACGTTGGCCTGTTGATCGAGCTAAGTTCCATAATGCTAATCCAGTTAAAACTGTACCTATACCAGCGCCAGCGATGCCAATACCTTTAAGAGCACTACTTGGGCGGCTTACACCGCCAAAGCCTTTTCCGTAGTTACCATAATTACCGAAGTAGCCTGGTGATTGAGGAGAGTAGCCGCCTCCATGATGACCGTAGCTTCCATGACCTCCATAACCTCCATGACCTCCGTAACCACCATAGCTTGAAGCTCCGCCGTAACCACCGTATCCAGGAGCACCACCGAGGCTGCCTGGTGGTGAATATGGCGGTGGGGGACCTTGTGGATGGTGATAACCGCTACCTACATTCGTTGCAGGGTAATTTCCTCCAGAATTTGGTCTAGCTACATTTTGCTGTACTGCACTTGATCCAGACATACCACCTTGAGGATAACTATGCCCGGAACTGCTCCCAGATAAACCATTGGAAGCAGGATACGAATGTGACGGTTGGTTGTTATGGTTTGCAGGGTTTACTCCAGAATGACCTCCTGATACCCCTGAAGTTGGGTATGAGTGTGAAGGTTGATTATTTGTTTGAACATTTTGTTGACCAGTTGAGGATGGTGGAACATGACTGCGTTGTACATTTTCTTGATGATTTTGTGGCTGTTTTGCTTGATTATTTCCAGATAAGCCAGTGTTACTTGATGGATAAGTGTGTTTGTTTTGGGAAGTTTTCTGAGTATTCGTCGGTTGCCACTGAGTATTTTGAGCAGGTTTTTGTGCTGGTTTTTGCTGCCAATTAAATAATGATGGTTTTGGAGCTGATGCAGGTTGTGGATAACTTAATGATGTAGGAGCCGGATGAGCAGTTTTACTGCCTCTGCTGCTTGACCCTCGGCTTGAACCTCTGCTTTTAGTAAGTTTTTTAGCATCCAAACAAGTTATCAAAATAAAAATTATCACTAAAGTCTTAACAGAGCACCAAATCTTCATTGTGACACTGAATGAGACTAGAATTTATCTCTCAACACATACTACACGGATCTTATAAATCACAAAGTTTGTTCTTATTACGCTACTCGGAACAGCAGTCTACACTGATGAGACTCAAATGTCTGACTCAATGTAATTCTCGAAGTTTAAATGGTAAATTGACGTTTGTTTGCCGCTCGCCCCTATGCGCAACGACTGCTGTGAATGGTCCTTGAGCTAGAACGTTACTTTACGTAAGTGGTGTGAGTAGACTGCATGACGTAAATCGTTAGTACAAGTTCTAAGAATCAATATTTTGGCCATGGTAACTTCTAGCGTAGGTTATTTTCATACTTTAAGCTATATGTAACTTTTTATTGAAATACTTTTATATTTTAATAACAAATGTCTGACGGCTTTCTTTTGTTTAATTTAATTAGAGTACGTGAATAACTCGTGGTAAATTCAGTTACTTGGTAAATCATAGAAAAAAAATTCTTAAACATCCATTCTTATGGATGATAATCTATTATCACGTCAGTCACTAACGGTGAGTTCAAAACTTTGTTTATTATTGTTATAAATGAAATATTAGGTAAGTACAATAGTCATGAATTGAGTGCTGGTTTCGATGGTCCCTCCCTACATCTACATTGGCAACTAAAGCGACATATCTACACAAAAGGTGTTAGTGATCGGCAGAAGCCGTAATTCATATATTTTGAACTGCACTATATTGTGACCGCCTGGTTAAGATCGTAAAATTTCAAACAATCTGTAAGGAATGTACAGCGGAACCCATTATAAATTGCAAGGATTTTTATGGCAAATAATGTTTACCGTCAATCTAGAAAAGTTTAAGAAATCTTAATCTCTATACTAAAATTTAAATTTTTATTTTTTTGGAGTTGTAAAGTACGACTATAGCTTCTATTTTGTCGGGCATTTTATATTAGGTTCAAATTTCTGTGTCAAATCAAATGGAACCAGAGTGCAGAGACAGTTTCAGGGATATATCTAATTCACCAGCAAGTTCAACCACATCCAGCATTGGAGAGAGAGTCGATGATTGAACGGGTTGATTCGGGTGAAGCCAATCATATCACCCTTCAACCCTTCCCAAACCCAGGCGTGTTTCTTATCCAGTAAGAAGATCTTATGACTTAATCAACTCTATGAATTATAAAAACGAATTCCAAATGTATTTGTACCGATCACCAACCAGCTAGGGCTTTTGGGCATGACGATTACGTCGAAACTTAATTTTGAACGTCAGATAGAAACCATGGCACAGACAGCTTCAAAAAAGTTATGAATCATCGCAAAGGTCCAGCGGTAAGTACTTCAAATCTGAACAGCTGCTTAATCTGTACACAGCCTAGGTTCACTCACGTATGATGCCCATCACACACAACAGGATGCCGTATATGTCCGAAACAAAATAGTCTGCTTGTTATCATGCCTAAACTGCTTGAAGCTCTTTATAAATGTTGATATAGATAGATAGATACACATAAGACTTTTGGATAAGAACATAGGCTGCTAATTCCCAAAAATAAAACTTAAAGAGGTTGATATTTCGTATAAGGAACCAATAATATCTCAATTTAAAAGTAATCATATTCAACTTGTGAGGTTCTTCCAAACCATCAACTTCTATCAGATATAATAGGTATATCTGATAGAAGTTGATGGTGATGGATACAACCTATGAAACTGCCGTTTTGCCGTACTGGCCATTTCGAATGAAAATATTTTTTTTTTTTGACTGATAATTCTAATTTCAAATAAATTTTATTTGACAAACATGGAATTCTTTTTCTAAAATCGTTATTTGTTTAATAGTTAGTGTTTTGTTTTCAACGCATTCGAACATTTTTCGTCATCATGGATAAGTTAAAAATTCGAGTAATTATGGAGTATGAGTACCGTCGTGGCAGCAAAGCGGCACAAGCGGCACGCAACATCAACGACGTTTACGGAGCGAACACAACAAACGAACGCACCACCCGTTATTGGTTTACCCGCTTCCGTTCTGGAAATTTTGACCTGAAAAATGAACCCCGTGGTCGTCCGAAAACTTTGGTCGACAATGACGAATTAAGGCAATTGTGGAAGCTGATGAAACTCAATCCACGGCTGAATTAGCAGCAGCTTTCGACGTTAGCATCAAAACAATATTGGTCCACTTGCGTCAAATTGGCAAAGTAAAAAAGCTTGACAAATGGGTACCCCACGAGCTCAATGACCGCCAGCGCGAAGTACGCGTGGAGACGTGCCTTGCACTGCTCAGCAGGCATACAAATGAATAAATTCTGAACCGCATTGTTACTTGTGACGAGAAATGGATCCTGTTTGACAATCGTAAGCGCTCAGCAAGTTGGTTGGACCCTGGTTCAACACCCAAACAATGCCCTAAACGAAAACTTACCCCTAGAAAAGTGATGGTCACTGTTTGGTGGTCTAACGCGGGTGTAATTCATCACAGCTTCTTGCCAAACGGGACAAGCATTACTGCAGATGTGTACTGTGAAGAACTGAACACAATGATGGAGAAGCTCGCACGTCTCCAACCAGCTTTGGTCAATCGTTCGGCTCCACTGCTCCTGCACGACAACGCGCGACCTCATACTGCACAGCAGACGGTCTCCAAGCTACAAGAGTTGGGGTTGGAAGTTCTCCGTCATCCGCCGTACTCACCAGACCTTGCGCCTACTGTCTTCTACTTTTTCCAGAATTTGAAAAACTTCTTGGCGGGAAAAAAATTCAATACCCGAGAGGCAGTACAAAATGCCTTTGAAGAATTTGTTGCCTCCCGTCCAGCTGATTTCTTCAAGAAAGGCATGAATAAGCTACCAATGCGTTGGCAAAGATGCATTGATTGCATGGGTGATTATTTTGATTAATATAAATAAAAAATATATAAAAAAATTACGCTTCATTTATTTCGTGAAAAACGGCAATTTCATAGGTAAAGACCTAATATTCACTATATATATTTATGTCACTGTCATAGCAATAACTTCACACAGTATCATAATTCTATGGTTTTTTAGTGCAACCATCAACCATGGTTCATTAGTGCAGTTTCTTAAACAAAGACACAACAAAAACAAAAACTTTTATGTAAACCAAATAATTTAGTTACCCTTAAATGTAAAGATAACTTTTCAATGTTTACATACCTCAATTAATAATTTGATAATTAAATTTGTATTGAAACATTACAGATGATTAATAGCAAACAAATCTGACAGACAGTGGAAGAATAATTTTTAAATTACAATAGTTCAAGTTTTAAAATGATCTTGTGACGGCGGCAAAAGATAAAGGCCAACGCATAGCGTTACAAACTTTTTACAAGAAGTATGGGAGTTTTTTGCGTTCCCAACCAATTGGAGAAAATAGGGTACGACTTTATTTTATTTAAAATGCTTACCTACCTTGGTTAACCAATACCGGTGAAGTTATGTAAAGGCACCTGAAATTAATGTATGCTGAATACTGGAGGCAGTAAGGTTTACTCTGTTTTTTTAAAAGAATCAAAACTGCATAATATATTTAAAAAAGCGCTTAGAGCGCCCGGGAATCGACCGACTCAAATTCGATGGTACTCAAGATTTTAAGTACCGACCTAAAATCTTGATCTTGTGATTGCAAAGCAGACCATGAAATTTAATACAGGGTTACTGGTTTATTCATGGGATTCGTTGGGAGGTCAAAGTAGAGCTTATTTGCGATATATTTTGCTATAATTATATTAGAAGAATCGAAAATAATGTCAAACAAAACCCGAAGGGTAAATTTAAAAGGTAAAAGATCTAACAATGCATTTCCTTCTACAATTACTTGGAACGACCGGTGCGCTAATACAGGTTTCACCCCACGTTTCAGTGTAGTAGTCAGATACGAATGCGTCTCATTCTTCTGTGATAGACCATTTTGTAGATCTTGAGAGTATTCAAAACTAATTAATAATAAAAAAAATAATTTGATAAGACCGCGTGGGGTCGAATCAAACCGCGATGCTCGCTAAGTTAGCATACGTTTTTGTCTCTAATCAAAGCAATATGCAGTATTGAATCGCGTGATATGGTAATTACACCGGATCTAAATAATTAATAACAAATTCTTACTTAAATTCACCTCTTGTCCAATTATATTTCCAACTGAATAAATTTTTATTTCTAACTAGATCCGCAGATTCGCGATATCAATTTGATTACAGGTATCAAAATAATTGGGTCACGGCCGCGACCAGTAGTCGGAGGAGTTCAAGTAATCTTTAAAAAAAAATCCGAAACGACCTGTTTCAAGATAGTAGTAGGCGGCGGGCTCTGGCTCATTTATTAGGTATGGTTATCAAACGCGAATAAATTTGATTCCGCGCAAATTTATACCGCGGGTTCGGGGTATCAATTTGATTTATTCACGTATCAAAATAACTAGTAGGCGAAGAAGTCCAAATTCCTCCAAAAAATCCGAAATGACCTGTTTCAAGATAGTAGTAGGGATTGGCGGGCTCTGGATATGATTTTCATACTTTGAGCAAATAAAGTTATATTCAAATAATGCTGTTTTTATATTAAAACCTTGGACGGTTTGTAGATCAAAGTAGGTATTTGAGTAATTTGATAGTCAGCTACAATCAGCGAGCGTCTGAACGATACTATTTTAGCCACTAAAAATATGTTGTCGCATGGTATTTTTGCCTTAAAATTTTGAATTGCCATCCAATTTATCCAGATTATAGTGCTTCGCCGGGTGCTGCCGCACCATGCTTGCTGCGCTTGCTCGGCTTCCACACGATTATTACAGTCTAACATTAACCTAACCCAAATTTAACTACTACGCTTTTTATATAGTATTTAGTAGGCGTTGCAAAAAAAACGAATTAGTGTATTAGAGGCTATCTCATTTTTCCGTGGCTTAGTTATAAAATTAGAAGTTTGATCACGTGGCCAATAAAGAAATTTGTGGCTTGACTTATAATTTCCCAATATATAATACCTACTTTGTGCATAATTTACATTACAAATCCAGTCGTATCTCAAAGCTGTTAATGCCTTCCAACGAACACGGTTTTTAACTACTGCAAAGACAAATGTTATTGACATAGTATTCAGTTTTCTTGAATAGTATTTTATGTTAGTATACCTATTGCGATTATAATTATTTCACCCGCAAGGTATTGCAAATATTTTACGGAAGGGGTGGTTAAGTAGCGTTTTATTGTTCATATTATTTAAATGTCATGCAGCATGTTTTAACTTTTTAGATAAGGCAAATGAATAGAAATATATGAGTAGGTAGTAAAGTATTCTTTGTTAGTGTTACCACCTATTGAGAGCTATAATAATTAATCTCTCTAAAGCATGTCAAATTTTATATTAACCTGTATATTTTTTTAATTTTCTGCGAAATTTCACGGTTGTACTATCAGAAAAGTTCCTGGTCGGCCACCCTTAAGGCTAGAATTGCTCGAGTTTAATTTCACGCGTCAAATCACCGCCCACTTATACTTTTGAATACGCCCACCGCTTTTAAACAGGATTTTTTAATGTTCGATAATGTTTTATTGGTTTTAGGTAGTGCGTAGTTAAACTTTTTAACTGCGCGATTGGATGAGTGATTCAGATATTGATCTATATTTTCTTATCAATAACCACTTACCGAATTGTTGTTTGTGTTGTGTTTGCATGTTTAAATAATTTAATCTACAGAAAGCTACATTATCAGCAGTGAGTAACATAAACTATCTCGTTACCTTTGTCTATAATGTATTTCAGTGACAAACGACATCCTAGCATATGCGGTCGTAGGAAACAGCTAGTTAATTCACTAATTATATTATTAGAAAGAAACTCTATCTGGCTGAACCAACAAAGGCAACACTTTACTGATTTAATTAGACGTAGGTAAATTGATAAGAAGATAGTCTCAGATTTTATATTAATAAAACCTTTACATAAAGTCTAGTTAGATAATTCGAAAAATAAAAGGATACCAAAAAACTTCGTGACGTTATGTCAAAACGTTGATCGGGTTAAACATTGTATATAAGTCAGTTATTGGTTTTCTTCATTACCCAAACCATTTCTGAAGTTCAAGGAAATTTCCTATACTTAGGCACTTATAATTTAATTACATTTTTTTACAAGTTATAGTTAAGTTTTGAAAACATAAATATCTAGTTTTGAGTCTTTTCTTGCGATTAGATAAATCAAAGAAGTTGCCGATACGAAAAAAAACTTAGCTTATTTGCATGTTATTCGAAGTGCTTTCTAATATTTTTTGTTGTAAATACACTTAGTGGCAAGGTTCACACGTAAACAAAAATATTGAATTTTAAAAGCAATAAAAGGATCATATAACCTTTTTGTTTCCTTAATTAAAAATAAGTTGAGTAAAGGTAGAGAGACAAAATACTTATTTATGGGTGGAAAGCTCTGTTTCGTGAAATGTTAAAGTAAAATTTGTTGTTCATTTTTTCTTCCGACCTCAATACAATAGCATTACGATAAGTTGAAAGATAGCAACAGCATTTTAAGACTAAGAATGGTGTGAATAAAATAAATTTAATAAAATATAACAAACGTAAATGTTGATAATTACAGCGGTATTTTTTACTGTTTATTTAAACCATCATGACATTTTAGGAATAACAATTTTTGGAAAGAGTTAGGTAAACAAAAGAGTGATCAATGCAGCACTTAATAAAAATATCATTAAAAATGTATTCATATTGCACAAAGAGTTACACCTACCACAACCAATTTATTAACTTAGTAATTATAAAACTATTATAACACAATGTTTATAGTTATAACCGCCACGCACATGAATATAATATTGAATGATCAAGTTTATCCCTTCTGTTGAAAGTCTTGCCGCTGTATTATTTATGAAAGAAGGTAAGCATATAGTTTATAAAGGTAGATTGCAATACCTATTGCTTTTATAAACTGTTTAATTTTTGGTTTATCGATTGTCATGCGTTTAACTTGAATTCTGGATAAAACTACAAAACTATAATAAATACATATAAAGAAAATAGAATGTATATTCTAATTTTCTTCATGTATAGTCATGAACCTATATAATGTCTTAGTTCTCGCGATCTATTTTGATAAAATAAAAAAAGTTTTTCACCGGATTGTTATAAACCTTTTATTTAAAATCCAACGAAAAGTTGTTTTATTTAATTCATGATCCTGGGCACTGTAACGTGTTCGATACTCTTTCGCATTTTAGAAAAATGTAAGAGATAGAATATTATGTTTAGTATTATGAATCTGGTTCGAATCTTAATTCGTGCTTGATTTGTGCTAGATAATGTGATGCGTGCGAGTGTTATTTTTTGATATTTAGAAAATATTTTCAAAATTTTATAGCAAAAATATCATGCGACAACATATTTTTAGTGGCTAAAATAGCATCATTCAGACGCTCGCTAATTGTAGCTGACTATCAGATTACTCAAATACCTACTTTGATCTACAAACCGTCCAAGGTTTTAATATAAAAAACAGAATTGTTTAAATATAACTCTAGTTGCTCAAAGTATGAAAATCATATCCAGAGCCCGCCAATCCCTACTACTATCTTGAAACAGGCAATTTCGCATTTTTGAGGGAAGTTGGACTCCTCTGCCTCCTAGTCGCGGCCGCGACCCAATTATTTTGATACGTGAATAAATCAAATTGATACCGCTATCCGCGGATCTGGTTTGATATAAAAAATTATGCAGTTGGAAAACTAATTGGACAAGAGGTGATTTTAAGTAAGAATTTGTTATTAATTATTCAGACTCGGTGTAATTACCATATCACGCGATTCGATACTGCACATAGCTTTGATTAGAGACAAAAACGTCCGCTAACTTAGCGAGTAACTTAGCGCTAAAAAAGCGTGCATCGCGGTTTGATTCGAACCCCCGCGGTCGTATCAAATTAATGTGCGTTTGATAACCATAACCAATAAATGGGCCAGAACCCGCCAATACTTAATACTGGCGTAAAATTAAATTGTATATCCTACAACAGAAGCGTACGCTTTTCAGTAATAATGTTTATTTGTATTGCAATAAGAATCTATAACCAATTGCCAACAAAATATAAATATTTGCCACAAAATAAATTCAAAACTGAATGATTTAAACTATTAATAGACGAAACGTGTTACAAAGTTAATGACTATTTGAATGACAAGAACCTAATTTTAATTCACTGTTCTTTAAATAGTGACATATTAACTTTTATCACTCTTACTTGTTTTGAATTTATTATTTTTTGTTAGCATTTAGCAAGCATTAAGCTTGAATGTTGTAATTTATCTGTTGTTTTATTTTCTAATTTTAATTGCTTAATTTTATTTTGAATTTTATAAATTATATATAAAAATTGTTAAGTTAAAGAAAACGTTGACATGATTGATATTTAATTCAGTTGTAACATGCTTTTAACTATACACTTGCAAATAAAGACTTATTATTATGTTTTTGTTTTTCAAATTTTGAACAGGAAATCCATCCTTTATATCTATACTAACTACTGGCAGATTTTGCCCGATAAAAACCTTGTATCATAATATTATGAACTAGTTAGTGTTTAACTAGTTAGCTTCGCACTGGCAGCAGAGATAATAGGTCTTTACCTATGAAACTGCCGTTTTGCCGTACTGGCCATTTCAAATGAAAATATATTTTTTTTTTGACTGATTATTCTAATTTCAAATTAATTTTATTTGACAAACATGGAATTCCTTTTCTAAAATCGTCATTTGTTTAATAGTTAGTGTTTTGTTTTCAACGCATTCGAACATTTTTCGTCATCATGGATAAGTTAAAAATTCGAGTAATTATGGAGTATAAGTACCGTCGTGGCAGCAAAGCGGCACAAGCGGCACGCAACATCAACGACGTTTACGGAGCGAACACTACAAACGAACGCACCACCCGTTATTGGTTTACCCGCTTCCGTTCTGGAAATTTTGACCTGAAAAATGAACCCCGTGGTCGTCCGAAAACTTTGGTCGACAATGACGAATTAAAGGCAATTGTGGAAGCTGATGAAACTCATCAAAACAATATTGGTCCATTTGCGTCAAATTGGCAAGGTAAAAAAGCTTGACAAATGGGTACCCCACGAACTCAATGACCGCCAGCGCGAAGTACGCGTGGAGACGTGCCTTGCACTGCTCAGCAGGCATACAAATGAAGGAATTCTGAACCGCATTGTTACTTGTGACGAGAAATGGATCCTGTTTGACAATCGTAAGCGCTCAGCAAGTTGGTTGGACCCTGGTTAAGCACCCAAACAATGCCCTAAACGAAAACTTACCCCTAGAAAAGTGATGGTCACTGTTTGGTGGTCTAACGCGGGTGTAATTCATCACAGCTTCTTGCCAAACGGGAGAAGCATTACTGCAGATGTGTACTGTGAAGAACTGAACACAATGATGGAGAAGCTCGCACGTCTCCAACCAGCTTTGGTCAATCGTTCGGCTCCACTGCTCCTGCACGACAACGCGCGACCTCATACTGCACTGCAGACGGTCTCCAAGCTACAAGAGTTGGGGTTGGAAACTCTCCGTCATCCGCCGTACTCGCCAGACCTTGCGCCTACAGACTTCTACTTTTTCCAGAATTTGGATAACTTCTTGGCGGGAAAAAAATTCAATACCCGAGAGGCAGTACAAAATGCCTTTGAAGAATTTGTTGCCTCCCGTCCAGCTGATTTCTTCAAGAAAGGCATCAATAAGCTACCAGTGCGTTGGCAAAGATGCATTGATTGCATGGGTGATTATTTTGAAATTTTAGAAATAAAAAATATATAAAAAAATTACGCTTCATTTATTTCGTGAAAAACGGCAATTTCATAGGTTGGAAAGACCTAATATTTAACTTTAAATTTAAATGTAACGTACCGTTTTTTCCTACCTGGATTCTTGTAATGTTTTTTGTTTCTTATCCTGCAGTATTTGAAAACGCGAAAATTTTTATAAAATTAAATAAATAATAATAATAATAAATGATGAATAATAATTGATAAAATTCACTTAATCAAAAATATGTTCACAACTATCAATTTTACCTATTTAACTAATACAAAAGAATAATGTGACTTTCATATTAGAAGTGATTTACTAGGTACTACAACAAAAACAACGCACCTACAACCGTCCATATCACAAACTATAAATAAAAGTTATCAGATTATTAGAATATTCGACACATAACACGTTGTAAACAAATACAAAAGCCCTTGCGATGAGAAATCGCTCGGCTAATATAGCAATAGTGAGTAAACTATTTTCTGTAAGGCTATGGCCTAAGGCATGATTTTAAATTACATGGTGTAAAGGGCAATCATGATGAGCATGAAATGCTTTACTAACTTATTTAACTTGATAAGGATTAATATAAGATACGAAGATACGTACCATCTTTTTAAACATTAAAATCGGTCTAGTAAATTATCCTTAAGAGATATATGTACATACGCCTCGCAGAATTTTCTGTATACGTTTTTAGCAGACTTTCTTTTAAAATAACAGCAAAGTTAATCTTATGTTTGATAGAATATTTGTTAAAGTTGTATAGCTAAACTGAATTTTATTTAGAACATCAATCCCGGCAGAAAACGACTAAGACCGAAGAACAAAACTGTTCATGAGTCGAATGCCTGACCCTCCCAACAGGCTCCGAACCCCGATATCGTTATTCAATGGATTTTGTTTTGTGAAGAGGTCACAAGTAGCTCCAAATGCTTGATATTAGCCTGACACGCGGCAGCGTGATCTGCCAGTTTGTTTTCGAAAAGGACTGTTTATTTATTGCCTTTTAAATCGCATTAGACTTTGAGGTCTGTCTAGTCTGGCAGTAGGTAATTAATGGAAGTAGTTAATTTCCCAAACTTGACAACAAAGAGTGATGTATGAAACGTTGACTTGCTAGATAGCAATAAAGGTACCTTTATTGGCTCAATTTGGTAGTTACGTCGTCGCTATCTTCAATAAACTCCAAGCTCGCCGGATGTTGCCAATCACATAGGGCATAACTGACGAGGATCATGTACGATTCTCGAACATACGCGATCTCTTACTGAGGTAGGTAGGTACATTAAAGTACGTATGGTAAGGCAAAGAACTTTAATAAGTTAGTAACAATAATTTAATTGAATGCGGAATTTACTCTATACTTAGGGTTGGCTTCAGCTGGTAATACAATTGAAGAGACTAAATTTGTTAGATGCTGCTCCTTTTTAAGGGTTTTCCATTAATTTAGTATTGTAACCGCTTATCACACTTTCTGTTTTCCAGAGCGTTTCTTAATACTGTCTTTCATTTAATGACAATATAAACAGCTTTGACTTTTAGAGCTTTATTGTAAAGATTATGTATTTAAGAATAGCCTATTCTCCCTACCAGACTGTTTAAAAATTATCATACACAATTTGTGAGAAAATTATAAAATCAAAGCAAGGGCCAGATAGCAAAAACAAAACGACTTCACAAGATTAAAAATAAATTTTATTGTTTTAATACATCGGTGGCAGGATTAGTGCGATAACTTCCTTAGATCGATAAGATATGAAACTAGTAATTGCAATAGAGATAAAAATTGCGTTGATTTTTTAAGGTTGAATATGAATAATTTATTCAAACACCTCACGGCAGACTCCCATGGCATCAGGTTTGTAGCCCTGGGGGCACTGGCTGGGGATGTTTATTACTTTCCTATGCGAAGTTTGCGGGGATTCAGAGTCAGCTTGACTTTTGAAGCGATCTTCAGAGAGAATTAAATCTCTTAGTTTGTTCACAAGATCTTCTGCTAATTCCATAGGCCTGTGAAAAACAGAAAATGAGATACAGAGCGAAAACATCTTAAACTATTATTACATTTTCCTTAATTCAAATAGGTACGTAATTCGAGACTATATTGGGGAGTTTCCCACTTTCCCAGTTTAAATTCAATCTATTAATTGGTTGTTTTACAGATATAGGGTGAAGTTTTTTTACCATGCAACTCTTCATTCTCTACATACAAGAGTCGAATTTTAGTTTTTTAATTTCCACTTTATGGTTTTTTTAAGAAAGTTGCGTTCTGAGCCCATGTGCCAATTTTCCTAAGTATAAAAAAGCCACACGGTATATAATTCGCAAAGTAATCAAATTGGCTAAACTTCTTTTTACCATGCATTAAAAAAATATCATAAAATATTTTCTTGCACCTACAGGTTTAGAAAACCTTAAAATCCTTGTGCCTGGTGTAATATCTGTCGATATTATGTAACAGTCTAGTCACTTAAGGCTAAAAATGGGATTAATCTCGGAATTCATCGGAAAATGCTGAATTTTTATGCGAAACTTTATTTTGGCCTTGTAAAAATTGTCTCAAAAGTCACACTAGGTCACTGGTAAGTAACCCGAGGTATTCAATGTAGTAGTAGGAATAGACTCGAATCGATTGATATGTTAATGAATTGCTGCACTCGATGGAGGAAGACGTGATAATTGCACTGGTATATTGAATTTGCTGATTTTATGAACTGTGTGTAACTGCCAAAAAAATGTGTTGCCCCGCCATAACCGCCCGTTAGCTTAAACACGGTTCAACGTATAGTAGTTTGATTCAGACATAATTTGTAAAGAACTTTATGCTCTACAACTTTTATAACAAATGCGAAAACGATTGGAGGTATATATTTAGGTATTCCTAAATATATTCTTTTGACCTTGAGTATCTCAGGGTCCTTACAAGACTTTAGACTTTTCAGAGAACATTTAGAAAGCCAAAATGAAGGCTCCTACAAAAACTCAGCTTTTTCCGTTTCATCCCGTGTAGAAACCCCTTAAGTGATAGAAAATAACTTCAAAGTCCGCGTAGTCCTTTATACTTTTGTACTTTTTAAACTTTGTCATAGCCGGCAAACGAACACGCGATCCACCTAATGGGAACTGGCATCCATGCCCAAGACATTAATCAGTTGATTAATTAGATCGTTATTTACTGATTGTAGATCATTGATGCGTCGCTCAACCTAGTTGGAACTGTCTTAGTTACACTGGTTATTTCTTCCTTTTATCCGGGACACAATCAAGTAAACGTGATTATTATGGTGTTCGAAATAGGAATTACTATGGTACCGCCCCAAACGAGATTTTAACAAAGACACTACCTATTACCACTTCTATGGGTGTGGTAACAATACAAATTAGGGATAGCACAAAAAACACCCAAATTAAAATCTACGTATTTACAGACCCCTTTTTGGTTTGTTTTTTAGTAACAAAAACTATTGCTTTTCTTCATATATTTTCTAATTTAATATACTTGTATTCCTGAATTACTTTTTACTTTCCCTGTGTAATACAAACTTGCCTTTTTGTGTCTAGTTGTTATATAGCAGTATAAGCTTATTCACTTCATTTACCTAGGAATTGTTATTTTTTATACTGATACAAAAGATAGCGTACCTAACTAAACCCACCCATGTTATGAAATAATAATAATATGACTATTGATGCTCACAAATCCTCTGTTAGTTCGTCTGTCCAGATTTCCTTACACTGTCCATTTATTAATTGCCACCCTGGCTGGCAATTGGGAGGCGCTGTCACGACATTTAGTGGGTTAACATCTTTAAGCTGGGTAAATCTGGAAAAAAATCACGTGAAAAGTTATCTTGACATCGAAGTTAAGATATGTGAGATTGATTACACTTTATTTTTTATTACTCTAAGGTTCTTTCCTTGTTTTTGTAAGGTCTTACAAGAAGGTAGTCTACCAAGATTGACAAAACTTAGTCAGTAATTAAAATAGCACTGAGTAAGGTTAAGGGCTTTCAATATTTTTATTCCAAAAATATTTTTTCTCTTTATGATACATACGATTCTTCAATTAGGTTTTGTTTCCATATTTCCCTACACACTCCATCCACTAGTTCCCACCCAGGCGGGCAGTTGGGTGGCACTGTCACGACATTGAACGGATTGACATCCTTATCGTGGGAAAACCTGAAATCGAAAACACATTAAACATGAATCGCGACTTATTTCAGATTTGCGCGTCAGCCCGGCTTTGCACGCGTAACTTGCTATGACCTCAGATTGTAGCGTCGATTTAAATGTAACGTTTATTTAACCTATTGAATATTTTTAAAGTTTCTGATTTTCTATCCTGCAAGTATTTGAACATGACCTGTGATGAAATTTACTCAATCAAAGGTATGTTTACAACTATGAATTACAATGTTGAAAAAAGTAAGTAAAGACAAAACGTGAAGAAAAAAAGCGACCTTAAAGTTTAGAGTGATTTACCACGTAAAACAAAACCAACGCAACTGCAACCTTCCATAAAACATTAAGATAAAACTTATTAAAAAAATTTAATATTTGGCTACCTCAGTCTTCGATCACACATCACGTTTTTATAAAATGATCGAAGACCTAAGTATGTACGAGTATAAGGCACCAATCGACGTAGGTAACCGTGGCCGCGATATAGTAACAGTAAGCGAATTTATATTGACGCGCGATAACTTTATTTTTGCGATAACTCTTAAGATACGATTTTAAAGTGTATGGTGTAGACGGCAATAATGAATATAAAATGTTTTCGGTAACTAAAGTTTTTAAATTGTTGAGGATTGCTATCGTGTTTGTCTAGACTAGACAGTTCTCTAATTACCACATTCTATGGGGTCGTTTTTTTAAACATTAAAATGGGAATAGTGCGCTACTCGTACAAAATGGCAAATATTGGCATATTGCGGACTTTTTTATAAAGAGGAACAATGCCATCATATATTATTTTGTTCATATAATAAGATCTCCAACAAATTGGACGACCTTATAACTGTTAATAAAAAAACATGTATAAGCACATGTATAGCACATTTAAAAAGCAATTTGTCAATACAAATCCACCACAAAATAATATTTATAAGTACAATTTTAAAACTTTACAGTTTACATAAGATTACAATCTACACTGCGGTATTGTGTAATGCCGCCTGGAAAGAAAGTGTTCAATGGCACCAATCGGTTCCAAGGTAAGGATCAAATTTCTTTTACAAACTTGATACATTAATTGTACGAAAAATCTAGAATTAAAAGATAATCTTATTAATAAAAAACTAATAAATTACCTAATCAGTTGCTCGAAATTAGCTCTATTCATTACATAAGTTTATTTTGTTTAAGAATCAATTTCGATAACTTTTAATTGCGAGTTCTAGATACAAAATTTTTTATTGTGAACCCTATAGCTTCTTGGGGTTAACACATAAGCATTTTAACAGCATTCTTGGTAAGCTATCCATACCCTTATAAGATATACCGATCCGGGTATTGAAAGGGATTTAGCAGCAGATTCTACTGTTCAGAGCATTATTTATGAATATTTTTCAATGAACATTTTATTTGAAATTGGAGCCAAAAACTGGGACTGGCGATTACATTTGTCAATTAATTAGTTAATAACCAGACAAATAAATAAATACACCCTTCTGTGTGATTATGCATGATATAAATTCGAAGTACTAGCTAGCAAAGGCAAAAACCAAAGTAAATATTTTTCAGATTACAAATTGTCCGTCTACTTGGACAAAACATTCCATTGTATTAAAAATTGAAATAACTTTCGTAAGTCGCTGATAACTTATCTAACTAAGCAGACAACAATAGAACAAAACAACGAGTTTGTGGTTGGTACATTCTCTTTATTATTTGAATAACATTATATTGTGATACTGGCAGAATGTACTCACAATGGATTTGCTCCCCACACACATTGCCCTTCCACAAATTGCTGTCCCTTTGGGCATATACGAGTATGTGGCACTACTATAGGAGCCTTTGGTGCATTGTCTGCGGTTCTTAAAGTTTGTACACATCTGCCGTCAAAGAAAATTTCACCAGGAGCGCAGCCAAGTTCAATAAGAACATCAGTCTTGATTGATTTCCACACATCGCGACAAACACCATTGATTAATTCTTGACCAGCTGGGCAGTTCGGAGGGACTGTGATTACATTTTGAACATTTATATCCGGTCTCGCGTAGCAAGTTACAAAAAGACAAAAGATCGAGAAACTACGAAACATGGTTGTTGCCTTCTTAAAAGCCAAACCGCATGTACGAATGAAGAAATAATAGTTTAGTACTTAATTAATTTATTGATTTAGATACGTAGCTTATCGCATTCTCTTGATTTGATATGGTTCCTTGGAATAGGTATACAGAACAGAATATTTGATTTATCAGTATACCTATCGACTAGATATTTAGATATGATATCAGGTCGATAAGTTAGTAATTATGTCCAGATGTTTACCAGTTGCAGCACAAGGCGGGGAATTACTTAATCGTCTATTAAAAACACCCCCATTAATTTTTATGAAAAATCGTTTAAGATGACTTCACTGTAATAAATGGTTAAATTCGTAATTACAACACGTTCACTGGTAAAGATCGACCATGTAAAAGTAGCAATTGTAGCTTTCGTTGATGGATGTCATATATTAGGATTGTAGTAAGATCGAACAGTTTCCGATACGAACGCAACAATGCGTAAGTATTCTACGAAAGCGGTCAGGAAGAAACCTACCTAATCTTAGTGTGATATCCTGAAGCGTGGTTTCATTTGCGTAATCCAAAAATGAAACTTATACACAAATGCAGACACTCACCTATGTTTATCGAGTTGGTTTACAGTAAGAATTAGTTAGCGGGCATATTAATCAAGAATATATACAGAAGAAAGAATGCGCAATAGACATTTCAACAAATATGGGTAAGAGTCAAAATAAACACGAGGTTTCGTTCCATAGATGTCACGAAATAAACAATCTGTGATCGTGAATTAATTCATTCGTGTCATTTATAATAGCTTTTTTTTATTTATGAATTGGATTTGCGCTTTTCTTCCGTCACATCTCATATATCATAGGTATCTTTAAAGATTTAATTCCAAGTTAATGTTTTGCCAAAGTCATAATTCACAATGTGAATTACCTTAGGTGGGAAAATCATTCTAGTCGAAAGCGTATAAAGGGGTTTGTCCGTGTACATATGATGAGGAAGAAGCAAGTAAAAGCGGTAGGTATTGTCGTGCGAGCCGGACTCTCGAAAGTATACGCTGTGTTCTTCTAGAAAAGTCAAATTCCAATAATTTTTTAGCAACTCTCAAACGAAATGATTTAGGTTGTTACTAGAGATTTTTACACGCAAGCCTAAACTTGATCAATTTAATTAAGTATTTTATAGCCTTGTCGTAGTATTCGAGCTCGTTAGTAAAGTTTGCAAATCTATACCGTCTTTATAAGGTGTGGACTACCAAATCTTTCAGAAGAGAATCACAGCAACGGCAGCGGACGTCTTGTAATTTTCAGCTGAACTTCGGTATATAAACATGGTGCCGCCTGACGGCCGAGTGGCGTAATGGTCAGTAGCCCTGTCTCATACGCCGGAGGTCCCAGGTTCGAGTCCTGGCTGGGGCATTCATTTGTGTGATGAACACAGATGTTTGTTCTCGAGTCATGGTTGTTGATATTTATATATGTATGTTTATTCTGGGTTCCCCCTAGTTCGCTGTATGGTCATCCATAACACAAGCTTTGCTTATTTTGGGGCCATACAGTTGGTGTGTTTGTCTGGGGATTATTATTATTATTATAACTGTTTAGTGAGTGATTTGGGGTTATCATGTGCTGAACCAGGATTTTCAGCACATGATAGCGCCAGATTGAACCAGATTTCTAAATTCTTTCTAAAATATTTTTATTGCTTATTTGTATATGTAGCGGAATAAATTAAACACTAATTAATGAAAGCAGGCGATAAGCTTGTTCATTTATTTTAACTTGATAATGTATACTAAACCAGTTTAATAAATATATTATAATATCAGAAAGTTACATTACCCATAAGTAACATGAGTTTTAAGGTTGACCACTTTCTTGGGCGACTGTAACTGACTTATAAAAAGACGTTACTATAATATATTATGTAAGTTCCAACATAACAGGTCTTTACCTATGAAACTGCCGTTTTGCCGTACTGGCCATTTCAAATGAAAATTTTTTTTTTTTTGACTGATAATTCTAATTTCAAATTAATTTTATTTGACAAACATGGAATTCTTTTTCTAAAATCATCATTTGTTTAATAGTTAGTGTTTTGTTTTCAACGCATTCGAACATTTTTCGTCATCATGGATAAGTTAAAAATTCGAGTAATTATATGGAGTATGAGTACCGTCGTGGCAGCAAAGCGGCACAAGCGGCACGCAACATCAACGACGTTTACGGAGCGAACACTACAAACGAACGCACCACCCGTTATTGGTTTACCCGCTTCCGTTCTGGAAATTTTGACCTGAAAAATGAACCCCGTGGTCGTCCGAAAATTTTGGTCGACAATGACGAATTAAAGGCAATTGTGGAAGCCGATGAAACTCAATCCACGGCTGAATTAGCAGCAGCTTTCGACGTTAGCATCAAAACAATATTGGTTCATTTGCGTCAAATTGGCAAGGTAAAAAAGCTTGACAAATGGGTACCCCACGAACTCAATGACCGCCAGCGCGAAGTACGCGTGGAGACGTGTCTTGCACTCCTCAGCAGGCATACAAATGAAGGAATTCTGAACCGCATTGTTACTTGTGACGAGAAATGGATCCTGTTTGACAATCGTAAGTGCTCAGCAAGTTGGTTGGACCCTGGTTCAGCACCCAAACAATGCGCTAAACGAAAACTTACCCCTAGAAAAGTGATGGTCACTGTTTGGTGGTCTAACGCGGGTGTAATTCATCACAGCTTCTTGCCAAACGGGACAAGCATTACTGCAGATGTGTACTGTGAAGAACTGAACACAATGATGGAGAAGCTCGCACGTCTCCAACCAGCTTTGGTCAATCGTTCGGCTCCACTGCTCCTGCACGACAACGCGCGACCTCATACTGCACAACAGACGGTCTCCAAGCTACAAGAGTTGGGGTTGGAAGTTCTCCGTCATCCGCCGTACTCACCAGAGCTTGCGTCTACAGACTTCTACTTTTTCCAGAATTTGGATAACTTCTTGGCGGGAAAAAAATTCAATACCCGAGAGGCAGTACAAAATGCCTTTGAAGAATTTGTTGCCTCCCGTCCAGCTGATTTCTTCAAGAAAGGCATCAATAAGCTACCAATGCGTTGGCAAAGCTGCATTGATTGCATTGATTAATAGAAATAAAAAATATATAAAAAAATTACGCTTCATTTATTTCGTGGAAAACGGCAATTTCATAGGTAAAGACCTAATATAATCAAATAATATTTAAAACATGTTGATAAAATGTGGTTCTACATCCATAACTCCTAAAACCATAGAAAAATTTTTTTGGTTAGGATTTATGTTTTTTGAATTTAACAAGATCCTTTTTTAAGAATTCTTATAGGCAATATTATCAGATCACATTGAATAAACCTACCTATTACAAAAGAACAAAATGAAGCCTCTTATACTTTATTACATTTAGTAGACACCAATAAAGAAACACTACTTAAGAGGTTACGATACACTCACTTTATTATTAGACTGATATTAGAGTTATACGGCCAATAGATTTTATTCCCACACTTCACGACACTTCCCATCAATATACTGTTGTCCTTCGGGGCAATTGTATGGCACTATTATACGGGATTCGATGTCTTCCTCTCCCAATGTTGTACATATGCCGTCAAGGAACATCTCACCAGGAGAACAACCCTTGTCATCAGGAACATTTAATGTTTTATCACTCTTAACGGATGACACCTCATGGCAATTACCATTAATGAATTGTTGACCGGCTGGGCAGTTTTTCAGACTTTTTTCCGGTCTCGCAAAGCAGGTTACCACGAAACAAAAAATTATCGCACTTCGAAACATGCTTGTTGTGTATGGCAAAACGTATGAACTTATATATGAATAAGATAAATAAATAGTTACCGTAACTACTTAAATGTTTTCCAGATGCCGGACAAGACCGTCTGCCAATATTGTGTAGTGTATTATAACTTTAGAAACTACAGTTGTATCCCTTAAATACCTTTGACGGTTTAGAGAAGCCATGTCAAATAAAATATTTGCTTTCCCAATGAATACCTATATGTTTTATTTGCTCACTCAACTAGTCGATGATCTTATGTGTTATATTAAATATTTGTATCTACCTATTTTACGCCTTGACTGTGTGGTTAAGATCATTTTAATTTTAAATTAACGCAAATGTAATCATTTACAAGTTATGTATTATTTTGAGCGCCATTTGAGATTTATCTATCTACCTCTATAATATCTAGATAGACATATCAAATTACTTTCTATAGATATATTGTAGCTGTTGCGGAGTTTTGCGCCGGCTGGAGAAGATGCCGCCGTATGTACCCTTTGGCCCCGAAGACACCACGACCTGACGAACCACGGAGTGACACCCGACTTGATCGAGTGCAGGTTGGAGCGCAGTGAAAACAACACTTCTTCAAAGTAAGAACGTTTATTGCGGATACCAAAATAAACCTTAAGTTTAAACAAGCCTATAAACCGCAATCGTTCCTGTAGTTCAGTTTCTTTCTTCAGACCTCTTCACTGGCCTCCGGATACACCGAACAGCGCTTACGTCTTCTTGGGTCTTCACTGGCCTCCGGATTCACCGAACAGCACTTTCTTTCTTCTAGTTGGATTCTTCTGAACTTTTCTTCTTAGACTTTTCTTTCTTCTTATTAGACTTTTTGTTTCTTCTTGTTGTTTTCTTCGCTGCAGGCACCGAACTATTTCTTTCTTCTTATTAGATGTTGTTTTCTTGCTTGTGGGCACCGAACTGACTTCCAAATTTTTTTTTTTTTTGTTCCCCTCCGCGGGAAGGGCAGGATGATAAAAATGCCCTGACGCATACTCTGGCGCGATTCCAAAGTTATGTGGGACTCGTCCCGACGCCTACCAGGACCATACCCACTAAAAACCCCCTGTCGGCTCGTGCATTTTTGCCACTCAGCCTTCATCGGAGCGACGGCCAATTGGAGAAAGAGGCCGCGCTAGCGGGGCCCAGAAGGGGTCACCCGCTGGGATTACATAGCACTGAAGGTGCTCAAAGCACTGAAGGTGAATACGTAGCACTGAAGGTGCCACAAAATGAAATCAAAAATTAAAACAAAAATTAAAAAATGCAAAATAAAATTGAATTAACTCGCATTTACGTTAGAATTGTTAGGATTAGAATTTACGTTAGAATTAGAATTTGCGGCCAGAAGGGCCTCGAGATCGCGTGACAGTCTGGTGGATGAGTACGTTTGCGCATTTCTAGGCCTAGCGACTTTGAACTTCGAGTCTAACACAGGAGTAGTATATGAGACAGAATCACGAACTAGAGGATTGGGATGGGATTCGGAGCGTTTGAAGAACGCTTCAGAGAGTGTTTTGAGATATTGTTGTACTGTAGGCAGTTCAAGATCTCTATGCAAGTCCGCGTTACGCACGTACCACGGTGCGTTTGTGGCCCGGCGGCAAAAGAGGTTTTGAACTACCTGCAGTTTGTGCAGGAGGGAGGGTTTGGCGTGGGCAAAGATTGGCGAGGCATACGTCATGACGGGTCTAACGCAGACCTTGTAAAGTGTACGTTTGTTTCTGAAGGACATTTTACTTTTTCTACCTAACATGCTATTTAGGCGGACTAAATAGTGACGAGCGAGTTTCGAAACTCTTTCGACGTGTGGCTTGAAAGAAAGCGTCGGATCTAATGTGACGCCTAAGTATTTAGTACTGCGCTTCCAGGGGATGGGAATGCCTAACATTCGAACGTGGGGATCGCCATCGGGACGACGGCGTTTGTGGTCGAAGCGCATCGCAGAACTCTTTTCAGGGTTCACATCGATGCGCCATTCTTGAAACCATGCACCAAGGGCGTTTACGGCCCTTTGGAGTCTGGTTACAAGGTGCCGAACACTGTGGCCCCTGGTATAGAGTGCGGTGTCGTCAGCAAAGAGGGCGAGTTCGACGCCTTTCGGCGGGATGGGAATGTCGTTGGTGTACACGGTGTACAGCAGAGGGGCGAGGACTAAGCCTTGAGGGACTCCAGCCTTTATGGGACGAGGTGCAGAAAGCGTGCCTTCGTGTTTAAATCGAAACGTACGGTCTTTGAGAAACGACGCTATTAACCTGACTAGGCGATCCGGTAAGCCTATCTTGTAGAGTTTATAAACGAGACCGCTGTGCCAGACTTTATCGAAAGCCTTGGCTACGTCAAAGAAAACCGCGACTGTTTTATAACGACGCGGATAGAAACCGTCAAGTATATACTCGACGATTCGGTGGACTTGCTGAGGGCAGGAGTGTTTAGCGCGAAAGCCGAACTGATGGGGAATAATGAGAGGATCGCCATCCGTTGGAAACAGATGGTTCCGCATTCGAGAGAGTATGACTCTCTCGAGAAGTTTAGACATTGCCTTGAGGAGGCTGATGGGTCTGTGATTAGCCGGGACGTTCAGAGGTTTGCCCGGCTTGGGAATGCCTATGACTGTCGCTTCTTTCCAAGCTTTTGGAAAGTAGAAAGGTCGAAGCAGGCATTGAAAATGATAGCTAACAAGGTAAGCATCTGTTGAGGTAGGTGCTTAAGTGCGTGGTTGGAAATTCCATCCGCACCCGGAGCCTTTTTGGACTTTTGATTTCTAATGAGAAGCAAGATTTCGTCATTAGAGACTGTGACAGGGTCGGCGGTGATGGGGAGAGAGTCTCTGCGAAGGACTTCGTCCTCCACCGCCTGGATGTGTGAGGGATAAGCAGGTTGCGTGCTGGGCGAGCATTGTGCGGCAATGCTGTCGGCGAAGCATTCGGCTTTCTCTTCGACTTCGAAGGCAGTAGTGCCATCGGGACGAGTGAGAGGAGGAACGTGAGAGACGGTGTCTACGCGTAAGGCTCGGGCCATGCTATAGTACGCTTGGTGGGACGGAGAGATATTCGCCATGAGATCGTTCATCTGAGCGTCTCGGAGTTCCGCGAGGCAAGACCTAACTTTACGTTGAAGCTGATTCGCAGCTGTTCTATAGGCGGGCGTGGGATATTTCTTGGCTCTCCGGAGAGCCGCGTTTTTAGCTTTAATAAGATTGCTAACGGCTAAGGGAAGCGTGGGTTTGCCTTGCTTAGCAACCTTTTCGTTGTCACTGATGGCTGAGTTGATAGCATCAGTGAGAGAATTTACTAATGAATCGATTTTATCCGGACTATCTAATTGTTCGGGAGAGATCGCGAGTGGAGAGTTCGGAGCCTCTAAGGCTGAAACTAACGTATTTTTAAAACCTTTCCAGTTGGTAAAGGTCTTAGGAGATGAGGCGTTATCGTTCGGCGGTCCTAGCACGAGGGAAACGGGGCGATGGTCGGAGCCTAGGTCATCGAGCGGTTCGATAGACCTTAGATCAAGATTGATTCGCTTGATAATTGCAAAGTCGAGGATGTCAGGAGAGTAGGACGGGTTGTTGGGATAGTGAGTGGGAGTGATGGGGGAAATGACGTCTAGGTCAAGGGAGTTAGTGATGTCGAGGAGAGCGATACCGCTGGTGTTAGTCGATAGGCACGTCCAGTCAGTATGTTTGGAGTTAAAGTCTCCGAACATAATGACTGAATGGCCGAGGGCGAGAATGGCCTCAAAGTCGCTGCGGATTGGTCTGGTACCACTAGGTATGTAGATTGAAGCTATGATGATGGTCGGATGACCAGTCATAGCCAATCTACACACAGTGGCTTCCATGTTGAGGAGAGGAGGGGTAGGGAGAGGACAGCAATGGAAACCTCTTTTGTAATATATAGCGGTGCCGCCGAAACCGTCGGAGTTGGGCCTATCGTTACGAATAAACGCGTACTTAGGTATAGCGAATCCCCTGGAGCGGTTTGGAGTAAGCCATGTCTCCTGGAGAAGGAATAAGTCAGGTTCTTTGTTCTGAAGGAACAGTTTAATCTCGGGAAGGTTGGTGTTCAGGCTACGAGCGTTAAAAGATATTAGGGATAAGCCCTTGGGTTTGATACGACAGGACGCGGGATTCGCGGGTCTAGACATTATAATTTATTATATACGAATTTATACAAATATAAAAGAATTTACAACGAACTTAGGAGCGAGTGATGCTCGGCTAAAGCAAATAAACGCTCTTGAGGAGAGCGGGCGGCTCGCAGTTTGCGTGCGAGCACGGAAATTTCGTTAATATCGACGTTTTGGATAACGTCGAACACGGTCTTCATGTCCTCAGCCAACGACGACTGAGGTGCAGATGACGGAGAAGGACGCGGCCCTACGGAAGCTACGGGAGCTGGGATGGGTCGGGAAGGTGCAGGCGGAACGGCCGGACGCTGCCTCCAAGACAGAGCCGGAGTAGGCGTCGGCTGAACGGGCTTTGCTTCCGGGGGACCCCGGTTGCGCAGCGGCGGGAAGTTAGCGTGAGTGAGCGGCGGCGCCGGTTTAGGTGCGACCCTCTTGGCGGTGGAACGCGGAGCACGCGGGCAGCCCCTGTAGTTAGCTGTGTGACCAGACTGGCCGCACAGCACACAGGCAGGGGGGGAAGTGGATTCGGGAGTGCGAGTGCACTCCTTTGTGAAATGTGGATCCAGGCACTTAACGCACCTGGGGGGAGCTGAGCAGTTTGCCGCTGCGTGGCCGTAGAGCTGGCAGCGGTGGCACTGCCCAGGGTGACCGCGGGGGTTGGGACGCTCAACAGAGATATTTGAGAGTCCGCAAATTGTGCGAGCCTCTCTAAAGATCTCCCTCGAGTTGGGAGTATTCGACAAGATTACCAACGCTAAGGGAAAACGCCTACCGCGGTTGGAGTGCATCTTGTGCACTGCTGTGACCGGGAAACCCTGAGACTTAAGGTCATCGAGAATGTCTTCGTTACTGAGTTCGAACGGGACGCCCCGTAGTACAGCGCGGATCTTACGCTCCTCCGGGAGGGCGTAGGTGTGATACGCGATTTGGTTTAATCCGAGTAACCTGGTAAACACGCGGAAGTCGTCGACGGTCGCTACTTGAATCTTGATTGTATCGCCAGCGTTGGCGGCTTTTAGGTAATTAATTTTGTGCACTTTGCACAAGTTTGAAACCGCGGTCCAGCGCGCTTTTTCGCGCAGGAAGACGGGCGGAGGGAGCTGAGGTTTCGGCGGGACGGGAGCGCAGCGCGTCGCTGGCTTCGATGTGACCGACGGAGACGCGGTTACTACGAGCGATTTTAACGGCGCGGGGGCTGGTGTTGAAGACACCGGGGAGGGCTCGGGTATTGAAGATACCGATGCTTTCTTACAGCGCTTTTTGGAGCGCTTGGCGACGAGTTGAAACGCGGGCTCAGGAGAGCCGGTTAAGGTGACGGCATCTGACGACGTATCAGACGCGGGTTCGGAGTCGCTCCCGGGAGCGGTACGCTTACGACGCGACGCGTGAGAGGATGCGACCGATTCGCAGTCCATCTCGGACGAGGCGGGAGACGCGGGAGAGCTTAAGACCTGAGGGGTCTCGACGTTGGAGGCCTGAGGGGCCGGGGTTGAGGCCTGAGGGGCCGGGGACGCGATAGATGCCTGTAAGGCCTGCGTTAGTATGTCATCGGGTATGCTGACGCCGGACGCGGCGAGCACCTGGGCGAATGACCTAAGAGCGTTAACAAAGTCCATTGGAGGGCTTGGGATAATATGAAATATATAAATATATAATGTATGCCTAGGTTCCCTAGCAAACCTAGCGCCTATTTATATAACAAATGCCTAGAATTCCTAAATAAAAATCTAGCGAACCCTAGCGGCAAACCTCCCTACCAGCGGTAGGGGGGCTGGGGAGAATAAATTAAAACTAACAATAGTACGCCGAAGGCCGCTACCTAGAAACCTAAAAAAGGGTGCGCAGGTAAAGAGTTGACCGCGTTAGGGTCAACCTTTACCGACAGAAAGGACAAATACACACGAAAACACACAGATATGATAGAAATAAATATGAAAATAGGAGAAAAATAAATAAAATAGAGAAGAGAAATAAATAAAAATAAAAAGGACTGGTTCAGTACAAATTCGTTGTCACCGTTAAGTATCCTTTGCACTGAGACCAGACTACTTACGCTGGGCACAACACTGCACTCAGCACAAGCACAACACAACTTAGCACAGCACTTTGAAGACTAAGGGGCTTAGTCGCAAAGAAAAATCGCACTTCGAAAGCACTCAGACGGAGTAGAAAGACCTTGAAAACCGTAGCACGGAATCAACACGCTAGACTGTGGCGTCAGTAGACTGAGCGCCACGGAATGGCGGGAAGGGACCGATCAACGGAGAACTGGGTCTTGCACGTCCGCACCGCGTGGCGATCGGAGCGAGAATGTGACTTCCAAAGCTCGGCGTGCGCTTTTTATACAAATTTCGCCCTAAATAATTCCAGCGCTCTGATTGGCTGGCGCGTTTGTGCAATTTGCACCTAATTACACTTAAGTTTTACTTGGATTCTAAACTTTACATCGAATTATCTTTCAAACTATTAAGCAAAACTATTACAATATTATATTCAAATAATAGAGCGAAACGATTCCTATATGTTTACATAAATACCAATTTGATAAAATTAAATACAAAAAACTTTCTAGAACAAAGACTATCTCAGAACACCGTTTGCGCCGGCAGACTATTTACTTAGCCTAACATTGTACCTAAGGCGAAACGGTTACAAACATAATTTTATCATTTTACATTATTAAAATATGCAAACATTCTAATTACAATTAGTTTTTAACATAATCAAACAAGATATAACTACCAATTTGGAACATATACAACAACAAAGGTTTTCTCGTTATTCCCTTCAAATACGTAAAACACCATGAAAATAACTATTACATTTCAATAAAAAAAGCAATTTACACATTATTATCAATAAACCATAACAATAAACCCTATAATTACGTAGTTATTCAACGAGAAAATATCTAACCATATTACGTCATTTATTACTTCAAATGCGTACTTTATTATATGAACCTATATACAATAACGTTATATCTACCATTATCTACCTAATCTGATACGAAATAACCATAAAATTACCATAATTATGACAAATCTAAACAAATCAGTATTTGACAAATAACCTAGGTCTAATTTCCATCCAAAACCTACATAAAGCTTCTCATATTATGCTTATATTATACCAATGAAATCTCTAAGAAATTTATTAAACACAAACATCATCAATTCAACCATAAATGAATGTTATCAAAATAGAATTCAAAATATACCTATACCTAGGTTCCTACAACATCATAATTTCCTATAAGAATCTTATTAGTACTTGCTTACGTCACACTCGAAAATAACCACCTATCCGAGGACGGGCGCAAGTAGTGAGGGCGTGGACTAGCGTTATTTACAAAACTATTTGAATGGCTATGTCCCTATTATGCCGAATCCATTTCATGTTGCGTCGCTAACAGTCTCCCCCGCAGTGCGTAGCACTCCATCCTGCGGTTGCGACCCTGCAGCTGGAACCAGGATGACGACCCGTCTCGTTGGCCGCCTCAGGATCCCCCATGGTGTCTGCACGTCCAGAACTCGAACTCTCCCATCAGGTCCAGGGTAGACTCGGTGAACTCTTCCTTTCAGCCAGGTGTTCCTCGGCAGTGTTGCGTCGACGACCATGACAATGTCGTCAACGCGCGGATCCTGCGTTGCTGCTCCGTTGATCTTCTTCGGCAGCAGGGTAGGAAGATACTCCTTGATCCACCTGTTCCAGAAGTGATCCGTCAGCTGTTGTGCCGTCTTCCACGTTGCCCTCCCGACGAGCTCGATGTCTGCAAACTCTCCAGGCGCCGGTGCTCCACAAGATCTGCCAAGTAAAAAGTGGTTCGGCGTTAGAGCTTCCTCATCGTCAGGGTCTACGCTAACGTGGGTGAGTGGCCTCGAGTTCACCACGTGTTCGACTTCAGTCATCAGCGTGTGTAGGACTTCCTCTTGTGGTGTCCTGGACTGCAGCACCGTCGTCAGAGCCGTCTTCACCGATCGTACGAGCCTTTCCCAAGCGCCGCCCATGTTTGGACAGCCAGGTGGTATGAACTTCCACCGGGTTCCCTCTTGACTCGCTGCCTTTTCTAATTTCGGTGAGTTGCATCTGAGTATTGGAAGGTCTCTCAATATGGACACTTCCTTCCCGTATTTGGCCCAGGCTGCTCGCTGTTCTTCGGGAATCTCGTCGTCCCAGCCGATCTCCCCGCGCCATATGTCTCGAATCCGCTTATTCCCCTGAATTAACACTGGGGTAGTAAGGCCCAGGGGGTCGAAGGTGGACATCACGGCGCTGGTGACTTCTCTCTTCGTCGGCGTCTTCTTGCCTTCGAATATGTCCGGGCTGGTATTCCGGAACCCAAAGTTGAAGGCCAGCAAGTCCTGCCATCAGCCATCTCAGCCCAAGGGTCTTCTCTTCAGCAACCAGTTCTGTGCTGTCTTCTTTGAGCTGATCTCCTATCCCGTCGAGGATCTTCTGCCTGTTGCTGCTCCATCCCCTCAAGTGGAAGCCTGCCTTTGCGTGAATGCTTTGCACCTGATGCGCGATCCTTCTTGCATCTTCCTCTGTGGCAAAGCTCTGCAAATAATCATCCATATAATGATTCTTCTTGATGGCTTCCACTGCCACCGGGTAATCTTCTCTGAAGTCTTCTGCGTTCTTATTCATGACAAATATCGCCGTAGATGGTGATGAAGCCGCACCAAACACCACTGATCACATTCGGTATTCGTCTGGTGTCCCATTTCTTCTGTCGCCGCGCCACAGGAACCTCAGGCTGTCGCGGTCCTCTTCACGCATCTGTACCCTCAGGAACATATCTTGAATGTCGGCGACGACGGCGACCGGCTTCTCTCTGAACCTCACAAGCACCCCAAATAGCGATTGCAGAAGATCTGGTCCCGGCAGGAGTGCGTCGTTCAGGCACTTCCCTTCAAATTTGGCAGCAGCATCCAGGACTATCCTTGGCTTCTTCTTCACGGGATGCATTACCGCAAAATGCGGCAAATAAAATGTTCTTCCAGCGGTCGTTGATACTGGAGCCTTCTCTGCATAACTATTTTCTATCAGCTTCTTCATCTGGTCTTCATATGACGTCTTCAGGGTTGCATCCTTGTCCAATTTCCTGTCGATCCCAATAAGACGTCGATGAGCTTGCACGTAGTTGTTTGGGAGGGTTTCGTCTTCACTCTTCCACAGCAGCCCGGATTCAAACCTCCCCTCTGGAAGGCGCTTCGTCGTTGACTGCAGGACCTCAAGCGCTCGTTGGTCTGCCTCGTTGCTCGGGCGGCGAGGCTGCACTCCCATTGATTCGATGTCGAAGTGTCGCCGCACCAAGGCTTCTGTCTCATCTTCTTCGATGAGTCTGCTGTGGTTGACGAACTGTACTGGTGACGTCTTCCCGTTGTGACGCCCATGGAGGACCCATCCCAAGCTCGTTAGTGATGCAACTGGATCGGACCTTTTCCCTTTCTTGAGTCTTCTCGTGACGATGAGACCCCAGTTGTCTTGCCCGATGAGAAGTTTTGGCTCTTCGTTTTCATATATCAGTTGACCTTGAATGCCTTGCAGGTGCAAGCATCCTTGGATGACACCTCGATCCACACCTTGTCTTGAGAGCTTCAAACTGTCGATTGTTCGAACTTCAATCGTTTCCTTCTTCTTACGATGAGCTCCCTTGATCTTGACGCTTATCTTCTGTGAGTCGCACCTCTTGATTCCATGTTCTCCAATTGTCTCGATCGTTATCGGACTCGCCTTGCCTTCAGCCCCAATCATCTGCGCCACCCCAGCATCCAATAACGTGACTGTTGATCCCTCATCCAGAAGAGCCAGTACGCGTGCTGCGCCCTTCGGTCCATACAGGTCCACTGGGATCATCTTCAGATACACCTGCCCATCACTGGCAGTGTGCACGGACGTGACGACTTCCTTGGGCTCTTCTCTGCGACTGGAGACATTGCAGCGGGATTCTTCTCTATCCCCAACAGCTGCTGGTGGACGGCTTTCATCATGAAGACTGGTGTGGTGCCATCTTCCGCACTTCTTACAGTCTGCTGCCCTGCAGGTCTTCCTTGAATGTCTTCCTCGTAGACACCTGAAGCATAAAATTGCCTTCTTAGCCATTTCGTACTTTTGACTAAGGTTTGCTTCTTTGAACTTCCTGCATTCGTAAATCCAGTGCTCGCCGTTACACACTGGACACCGATTCTTGCGGGGGTGCTCTTCATTCCCCTGCACGTAGTGAACCTTCTTCACTGGTCTTCGCTCGTGGCCCCATGATGTCTTCGGTGGTGCAGATCGCTGACGGTCTTCTTTCTTCCAGGATACTTCAGGGTCGGCTATTTCCGCGTACCATTCGCTTTCAGCCTCCAGGAATGCGTTCATGACTTCCAGGTCCCGAAGTTCTTCGTCAGGATTCGCCCTCTTGTATGCGATCCACCTGTGTTTCATCGTAGTCGGCATCTTTGCAATGAGGGCCCTCGTGGTTCTGAGGGAATCTAGGTACTTGCTTGCCCCCATTGCCTTGATCGTGGCCACGGCGTTCCTGGCTGTAGAACGTGCTCACGTCGTTCGGATCCTCTGTGACCCGTGGCAGGTTCTCCAGCTTTTCCAGCTCCGCAGTTGCCAGAGCTTCGTGTCTTCCGAACCTCAGTTGTAGCCCCCTCATGACTTCGTTGGGATGCTCCGCCGTAAACAAGAGGCTCTTCACTGCCTCTCGCGCCCTGCCCTGCAGCGCCTTCCGTAATCTGGCCAGGTTCTGCACGTGACTGAAGCTGGGTGCCGTGTCTTCGAATGTCCTCTTGAACGCCAGCCATTCTTCTGCGGCGCCATCGAAGTTGGGAAGCTCGATGTGTACAGCTTCCGACCGGCCTCTAGGTAGCTTCCCTAATGCTTCAGCCAACTCCTGGATGTCGGTCTTCCCAGATGCAGGCAGCGGCTGTGGTAGCCGCGGTGGTGGTGGTGGTGACGGTGGTCGCGACGGCGGCACCAAGGGTGGCATTACCCTCGCTCTCCTCTCGGTCTTCTGTAGCCACTCCTCCACGTGGTGCTGCCGCTCCTCGTCTGCGAAGTCCTCTTCGCTGCCGGACTCGACCCGCACGAGCTCCAGTTCGGCCTCGGCGAGATCCAGCTTCCTCTGGGCTATCTCCATTTTCAATTCGGCTTCCCTTCTTCTGGAAGCCCTCGACCTGGTGGTGGAACCAACCCTCCTGGGTTCCACGGGCGCTGGTACCGCGAACCGTGCCTCTTCGTCCGCAGCGCCCCTCGACGCAACCCCATCCATTGCTGGCGGTACGGTGCAACCTTCGGCGTGGCGTGCTTCAGGCGCTCCTCCGGCGGGCTGAGTTGGTGCCCCTGGTGTCAACGTCGACCCCGTAGACGACCCCATCGTGTCTGTCGTCTCTGTCGGCGTGGCTGCGCTCCAGTCCCTCGAAGACTCCGTGGCGGTGGTGGGCTTCGTTCTTCCAGTCGACCGTGTGGTTGGCATCTTCTTGATCCAGGATCTCGGCTCGAAGGACCAGGAAAACTGTTGCGGAGTTTTGCGCCGGCTGGAGAAGATGCCGCCGTATGTACCCTTTGGCCCCGAAGACACCACGACCTGACGAACCACGGAGTGACACCCGACTTGATCGAGTGCAGGTTGGAGCGCAGTGAAAACAACACTTCTTCAAAGTAAGAACGTTTATTGCGGATACCAAAATAAACCTTAAGTTTAAACAAGCCTATGAACCGCAATCGTTCCTGTAGTTCAGTTTCTTTCTTCAGACCTCTTCACTGGCCTCCGGATACACCGAACAGCGCTTACGTCTTCTTGGGTCTTCACTGGCCTCCGGGTTCACCGAACAGCACTTTCTTTCTTCTAGTTGGATTCTTCTGAACTTTTCTTCTTAGACTTTTTCTTTCTTCTTATTAGACTTTTTCTTTCTTCTTGTTGTTTTCTTCGCTGCAGGCACCGAACTATTTCTTTCTTCTTATTAGATGTTGTTTTCTTGCTTGTGGGCACCGAACTGACTTCCAAAGCTCGGCGTGCGCTTTTTATACAAATTTCGCCCTAAATAATTCCAGCGCTCTGATTGGCTGGCGCGTTTGTGCAATTTGCACCTAATTACACTTAAGTTTTACTTGGATTCTAAACTTTACATCGAATTATCTTTCAAACTATTAAGCAAAACTATTACAATATTATATTCAAATAATAGAGCGAAACGATTCCTATATGTTTACATAAATACCAATTTGATAAAATTAAATACAAAAAACTTTCTAGAACAAAGACTATCTCAGAACACTGTTTGCGCCGGCAGACTATTTACTTAGCCTAACATTGTACCTAAGGCGAAACGGTTACAAACATAATTTTATCATTTTACATTATTAAAATATGCAAACATTCTAATTACAATTCGTTTTTAACATAATCAAACAAGATATAACTACCAATTAGGAACATATACAACAACAAAGGTTTTCTCGTTATTCCCTTCAAATACGTAAAACACCATGAAAATAACTATTACATTTCAATAAAAAAAGCAATTTACACATTATTATCAATAAACCATAACAATAAACCCTATAATTACGTAGTTATTCAACGAGAAAATATCTAACCATATTACGTCATTTATTACTTCAAATGCGTACTTTATTATATGAACCTATACACAATAACGTTATATCTACCATTATCTACCTAATCTGATACGAAATAACCATAAAATTACCATAATTATGACAAATCTAAACAAATCAGTATTTGACAAATAACCTAGGTCTAATTTCCATCCAAAACCTACATAAAGCTTCTCAAATTATGCTTATATTATACCAATGAAATCTCTAAGAAATTTATTAAACACAAACATCATCAATTCAACCATAAATGAATGTTATCAAAATAGAATTCAAAATATACCTATACCTAGGTTCCTATAACATCATAATTTCCTATAAGAATCTTATTAGTACTTGCTTACGTCACACTCGAAAATAACCACCTATCCGAGGACGGGCGCAAGTAGTGAGGGCGTGGACTAGCGTTATTTACAAAACTATTTGAATGGCTATGTCCCTATTATATTACTGTTCAGGAAAGCATAATAATATAAACAAGCATCATCAAGTAGCAGCAGCCTAGACTAGATTAGTTCCTTTGTCAGTTATATTTTAGGGTAAGTTCACTGTATGCTTAAGGTACGTTCATTTTTGACGCAATTACAATCATTACAAAAATCAAATATAAAAATTTGCTAGCTTTAGATTTTAAATTGATACGTCAAATTATTATAGTGTATGAGCTTTATCGAATAGAACTTTTTCTTAGCCAGCTGCTTATTAGGCAGAAAATATACCATTTCCTTTTTGACAAAGCCTGTCCAGTGTTCATAGAATATTAAACAAGTCAGTGGGTGGGTACAAGTCATGGGCAAAATGTATCACTGAAAAGAAAAGATTGATATGTATCTTTCGATCACTGTGATATTTATCACTCTTTTGTATCTTTATCCCAAATGTATCAGTTGCTCATGCCCGCACGTCACTCTCGCTACTCAGTAGGTTTACTCTGCTCGACTCGATCAAATATATCGTTTAAGCGGCAGCTGTTTCTTAGTGATGGCGCCATTTTGCGGTATCGAAACGAAACTATTTATCGGTACCCAATAACAGGTTCTGAAACTATGTATTTTGAAAACTGTTTTTTGCGAGTTGCGAGACTTCTTTTCCTAGCATTGTGCGAGTGAGTTGTAAAGATACAGTGATACATTTGCATATGAACGGATATAAAGAGTGATTGATTCAAACGGAGTGATTAATATCTTTTTATCTATCACTTCTGATTTACCATCGCTAGTGGGTACTGCCAAAACAATTTAAATGTCAATCAGTTATGTAGCCTGCATGGGCTAGATTACTTGCCTTACCCTAATGGCCGGTTTACACGAGTTAAGTGGTTAAGTTGGTAACTAAATTTTAACTAAATTTTAAGTTACTGCATGTCACTTGTGTGTCCAAACGGATTAAGTAGTTAAGTTCATAAGTTCAATGAAGATGAGCAGTGATGAATCTCAAGGAATTCGTCAATTCTGTACTTAGATATATGGTAAATGTAATTTTGGACAAATTCAGAAAAGAATTTTATTCGGAAATTGAAAGCTTTACATGAATATGTTTTTTCTAAATTTTTATTCTACAAGCATATCTATTTTAAATATTCTTCAACAAATTTTAAAATTGAAACTAAACTCCACTCCGACATTTAAAAAAAAAGAGTAAATGCGAAATATATACGAGCTTTCTCAAAAATCACGTCCAAACGTGTTAAGTGAGAAGCCCCGCCCACCCACTTATACGAAAAATAGAACGAATCCTAATCTACTTAATCACTTGCGTACTAAATTTTAAGTTACCACTTGTCACTTAACTGACTGTTTACACGCAACTTTTAACTTAAAATTTAGTTAAAATTTAGTTACCAACTTAACCACTTAGTTAAGTAGTTAAGTTGGTAACTAAATTTTAACTAAATTTTAAGTTACTGCATGTCACTTGTGTGTCCAAACGGATTAAGTAGTTAAGTTCATAAGTTCAATGAAGATGAGCAGTGATGAATGTCAAGGAATTCGTCAATTCTGTACTTAGATATAATGTTTTAAACGTGATTTTGGACAAATTTAGAGAAGAATTTGATTCGGAAATTAAAATCTTTGCAAGATTATGTATTTTTCTAAATTTCTTACGTCGACGGGTCGACGTCGATCGACGGACGATCGATTGGTGTGGTACCTTTACTAATTAGGTACCCTTAATAATCTCTAGAGGGATATCAGCCTCTCCCAACTCAAGGGTGGCGTCAGACTATTGTAGGCCATCACGCCAACTGCGGGTTGGCAAACTTACCAACTCAGGGTTGGTGTCAGACAATTGTAGGCCATCACGCCAACTGCGGGTTGGCAGACTTACCAACTCAGGGTTGGTGTCAGACAATTGTAGGCCATCACGCCAACTGCGGGTTGGCAGACTTACCAACTCAGGGTTGGTGTCAGATAATTGTAGGCCATCACGCCAACTGCGGGTTGGCAGACTTACCAACTCAGGGTTGGTGTCAGACAATTGTAGGCCATCACGCCAACTGCGGGTTGGCAGACTTACCAACTCAGGGTTGGTGTCAGATAATTGTAGGCCATCACGCCAACTGCGGGTTGGCAGACTTACCAACTCAGGGGTGGTGTCAGATAATTGTGGCCATAATGCCAACTGTGGGTTGGCAGACTTACCAACTCAGGGTTGGTGTCAGACAATTGTAGGCCATCACGCCAACTGCGGGTTGGCAGACTTACCAACTCAGGGGTGGTGTCAGATAATTGTGGCCATCACGCCAACTGCGGGTTGGCAGACTTACCAACACAAGGGGTGGTGTCGTCGACCGGTCGACGGTCGATCGATTGGTGAACACCCTTAAATATTCTTCCACAAATTTTAAAGTAGAAACCCAACTCTACTCCATTATAAAAAAAACGATTAAATGCAACATAAATACGAGCTCTTGCCGTCACCAGCTTTGTCAACTTATGCACTGAACTAAAAAATCACGTCCAAACGTGTTAATTGAGAAGCCCCGCCCACCCACTTATACGAAAAATAGAACGAATCCTAATCTACTTAATCACTTGCGTACTAAATTTTAAGTTACCACTTGTCACTTAATTGACTGTTTACACACAACTTTTAACTTAAAATTTAGTTAAAATTTAGTTACCAACTTAACCACTTAACGCGTGTAAACCAGCCATAATGGCCGGTTTACACGCGTTAAGTGGTTAAGTTGGTAACTAAATTTTAAGTTAAAATTTGCGTGTAAACTGTCAGTTAAGTGGCAAGTGGTAACTTAAAATTTAGTACGCAAGTGATTAAGTAGATTAGGATTCGTTCTATTTTTCGTATAAGTGGGTGGGCGGGGCTTCTCACTTAACACGTTTGGACGTGATTTTTTAGTTAAGTGCATAAGTTGACAAAGCTGGTGGCGGCAAGAGCTCGTATTTATTTCGCATTTACTCTTTCTTTTTTAAATGTCGGAGTGGAGCTTATTTTCAAATTTAAAATTTGATGAAGAATATTTTAAATAGATACGCTTGTAGAATAAAAATTTAGAAAAAAAAATATTCTTGTAAAGATTTTAATTTCCGAATAAAATTCTTCTCTAAATTTGTCCAAAATCACATTTACCATATATCTAAGCACAGAATTGACGAATTCCTTGAGATTCATCACTGCTCTTCTTCACTGAACTTATGAACTTAACTACTTAATCCGTTTGGACACACAAGTGACATGCAGTAACTTAAAATTTAGTTAAAATTTAGTTACCAACTTAACTACTTAATACATGTAAACCGCGCATAATAGCCGGTTTACACGCGTTAAGTAGTTAAGTTGGTAACTAAATTTTAACTAAATTTTAAGTTACTGCATGTCACTTGTGTGTCCAAACGGATTAAGTAGTTAAGTTCATAAGTTCAATGAAGATGAGCAGTGATGAATGTCAAGGAATTCGTCAATTCTGTACTTAGATATAATGTTTTAAACGTGATTTTGGACAAATTTAGAGAAGAATTTGATTCGGAAATTAAAATCTTTGCAAGATTATGTATTTTTCTAAATTTCTTACGTCGACGGGTCGACGTCGATCGACGGACGATCGATTGGTGTGGTACCTTTACTAATTAGGTACCCTTAATAATCTCTAGAGGGATATCAGCCTCTCCCAACTCAAGGGTGGCGTCAGACTATTGTAGGCCATCACGCCAACTGCGGGTTGGCAAACTTACCAACTCAGGGTTGGTGTCAGACAATTGTAGGCCATCACGCCAACTGCGGGTTGGCAGACTTACCAACTCAGGGTTGGTGTCAGACAATTGTAGGCCATCACGCCAACTGCGGGTTGGCAGACTTACCAACTCAGGGTTGGTGTCAGACAATTGTAGGCCATCACGCCAACTGCGGGTTGGCAGACTTACCAACTCAGGGTTGGTGTCAGATAATTGTAGGCCATCACGCCAACTGCGGGTTGGCAGACTTACCAACACAAGGGGTGGTGTCGTCGACCGGTCGACGGTCGATCGATTGGTGAACACCCTTAAATATTCTTCCACAAATTTTAAAGTAGAAACCCAACTCTACTCCATTATAAAAAAAACGATTAAATGCAACATAAATACGAGCTCTTGCCGCCACCAGCTTTGTCAACTTATGCACTGAACTAAAAAATCACGTCCAAACGTGTTAATTGAGAAGCCCCGCCCACCCACTTATACGAAAAATAGAACAAATCCTAATCTACTTAATCACTTGCGTACTAAATTTTAAGTTACCACTTGTCACTTAATTGACTGTTTACACACAACTTTTAACTTAAAATTTAGTTAAAATTTAGTTACCAACTTAACCACTTAACGCGTGTAAACCAGCCATAAGGGTCAATCAGTTATTGTTTTCAGATCTGTCCATGATCTGTCACTGTGTTTCTTTCTAAAATGCCAACGAGCACCCAACCAACGATAGAAGAGTTGTGTTTTACAGATTTTTCTTGTTTTGTTACAATAAATTGTTAACAAAGTTATTTTTCACCCAGTAAACTGAAAACTCACATAACATAGCCTTTGTTTTTTTATTATTTTTGTTCGAAAATGTAAACTAATAAGATTCTACATACTTCAACAGCATGTATGATTCATGAATAATAAATATTCGAAAACTTTTGTTCTATGTAAAATGAACATATTGTGACTAGTTTGATAGTATTCTTAACCACAATGTCAGAAAGAAAAGGCACGAAAGCCTTGGAGCTTTGGTGTAAGCGCTTAGTTAAAGATTGCCCCAATATTCAAATAGAAAATATGACTACATCATGGAGAAATGGAATGGCATTTTGTGCTTTGGTACATCATTTTAGACCCGATTTAATGTAAGTATAATTATGCACAGTTGTCCAAATGAAAAGCAAGAATTGAAGCTTGATTTTTTCAGATAGCCATTTAAACCTGAAGATAAAAAAGAACAGCATTTTGTAAACTTTTAATTATGATATCATCTTACATCGTTTTGAACAATGCATGAAAACAAATTATGGGCCATACATTAAACTAAACTAACTCACATGACATGTAAACTGACTGCCATGACAGTTGATATGTGTACTGGTGTTTAAAACTGGGTTATGTATTTTATAAACTTTTTGCAACTGCAATTTAAAGAAAACTGTCGCAATATCTTTACTACTTTAAAAAGCCATTTGCTTGATATATGAACTATCTATGCTTGTGATATAATATATAACAAAATATATGATTATACTCTTACAGTGATATGTCTATGTTGAAACCTGAAAACATCTATGAAAATAACCAACTTGCATTTAGTGTGGCTGAAAAACATTTAGGTATTCCTTCTTTATTGGATCCTGAAGACATGGTTGAGAATGAGGTACCTGATAGGCTATCTGTTTTAACATATTTGTCTCAATTTTATCAACGCCTGGGACACACTGGTGAGTGGATAATTAATGAACTCAAATATTATTAATAGTGTTTATTATATTCATATGATAATGAGTACCAAAAATTGTTACTACGAGAGCAAGATATGGCTAAAATACCCTAGTATGTAGTAAAGTATGTATCAAAATTATTATCTAATTTTCCATACCTAGTTTTAATATAAAACAATCATAATGATTGATAAAGTTTAGTTTATAACACTCATTCTATCTTGCTTTATCCTTTAAATATTATACAGTGATGTAGAGATTTTCTTCTATTTTAGTGGCAATGAAAGTGACTGATAATACTGATTCAAACTCAACATCATCAATGTCATCACCTACCACAACTGCTGTGAGTATGCTTAAAACACTATCTTTCTCTCTATGTTTGTCCTTTCTCTATCTTACAGTCACTTCTTTTATTTTTTGTAGGCTGATATTAAGTTTGGAAAGACTGCTCTTGACAAATGTGCCGCATGTGATATGCCTGTTTATTTGGCACAGCGTTTGATTGTATCACACAAACTCTACCATAGGAGATGTTTTAGATGCTCAAAATGCTCAGGGCATCTTAACCCCAAGAATTATCATATTAATGGATCTGAATACTACTGTGATAGTTGTAAAAATGATGCAAACTTATCAAGGTTATTAAACAATAATAATGATCAAATGGGTATGCTGGCCTTTACTGATTTAAAAAGTGATAATGAAACTGAAAATCAATCTGAAGAAACAATAAAGCCAAATTTAAGACCAAGGCCAAAATCAATTTTAGGTGAGAGTAGGTTCACATTTCAAAAAGTTATTATCACTAATGATTTAATATTTTATAAAATATGCACAATCTAATAGCTATCTATTCATATATTTAAACATTTTTACTAACCTACTTGTAATCTTCTCTCATTTTGGTGAATGTATAAACTGATCTGTTTCTAATTTATTGGAAATGCAGGTAAGTAACTATTTTTAATGGTTAATCAAGTAATGGTAATTATTAACGCATTCCTGTTGCATAAATTGGGAGTGTTACCTCCTTGTAATTGTGTAGTATTGTTGCTATTTAAATGTGAGCTTTAACTAGTTGTGGGCTTTATAAAGGGTATGTGCATTAAATTTTGTAGATATCTAATTGAAACCTATATATTTATTGCCAAATGATAAATGGAAATTGGAGTTTTCTAACCAAATCTCAAAGAAATGCCACTTTATTGTATTGAGGTCTAATTATCTTGCAGTAAAAAGATAATAAATGACCTCAAATTTTGGATAGTAGCATATCCTTTAGCTTTTTAAGTTTCTTATATGTTCTTAAAAATGTAATAAGCGATAATTTATTTTTCAGAGAGAATAAATATGTTTGAAAATAATATTAATGTAGAAAATATTGAATACAAAGTAGGTAGTCTTTCAATTAATGATTCTGCGGTAAAGAGTTCAAGTCATATCAAAGAAAGTATTGAAAATAATATACAATTGTCTAACAGTAAAGAAAAATTATCAAAAAACAACAGTTTAGAAATGGAAGAAACCAATATCAATTCAGCTATTTCTGAGAAAACATACAAGTCTAATGTTAGCAAGTTGAATTTTTTACAAACACAATTAACTAGTGATTTAGAAGTAAAGGAAGATTTATTAAAAAGTGAGCCAATTAAATACTGTGACCCAAAACCAGAAAATGTTGTGTCAAAAAATGGACTAAGTCCTGCCATTCAAGGAGTTTGTAATGTAACTGATGATGTTAGATTAGCTTCAAGCCAAAAAGGTATGCCTACTGATGAGGCTCTCCCTTTAGACACAGCCAATAATAAGACGGCTGAACCTGAGAAAAAAGAATTAACTGTCCCACCAAGAAGAAAAAAAGTACAAGTGTCCGCTGATAATCAAAATATTTCCTCGGAGTCAACTGAAAAACCCACAAAAATGGTTCATCAAGATGACTATCCTGAAGAATTAAACCCCTTTCCGGATGAAGAAGAGGTATAGTATTCCGTAATTTTATATTTTCTTTACTAGGTTTTCTTTTCATGTTTTATGTGGCTTTTTCAAAGTTTTCAATGTGGGGTTACTATTTAGTTTTATTATTAAGAATGCTTTCCTTTACATAGTTAATATGATTTCGGCTTTGTATAATATGAACGGTATTGAAACCAGTTATTTATTTACACACCGTAAATTGACAAGGAGGATTGTCTTTGTACATACTTTAGGTACTTGAGCTATTCTAATAGCACATAGAAAATAACAGTGAATATGTCTTTCATACAGTTTGTACATCAGTATATACATCACTATAGTCTATTTTTAAATAAATTTATGTAAATTTATAAAATTTAAGAATTATAAGAATTTAAGTAAAATAGGACTACTATATTTAATTTCAATAATCTACTAATTTGTAATTATTTGGTTTGCGCAGGACGCAAAAGTAAAAGTACCAAAAAGAGAGAGCACAAATCCTTTTGGAAGCAGTGAGGAGGAAGATGATGATGTTCCTCCAATCCCCTCTCCTATAGCCTCAACTTCACACCAAGCAACACCAGTGTAAGTATTTTCTTTTACTCAAATAATTATAAATTTAATGCTAACGTTATGTTCAAGATGTTGCACTATATGATCTTAGTGCGTCCAATCCCCGTAAAATTTACATGCTCAATAGAGCGAATCTTTTGCGGAAAGAACAAAATAGAAGAGCGAAGAGCTCTATTGTCATCTACTGAACGTCAGTGGTGCAGTGGTGAAGGTTCGATCCCGGTGACTACCAAAAGTAAATTAAACCGACTACTCTAACGGTGAAGAAAAACATCGTGAGCAAACCCCCAGAACCTTAGAAATTATTTTTGTTATGGTATGAGTAAAGTCCACCCGCAGTAGGAGGAACGCGTATATTAGCTACTTTTTTGGTGAGACTGATATCCGATAGTGGGATTAGTAAGGCTGTCGTTAAAAAAAAACTACCGGATGTTTTCGATGGCAAGCATACAAACTTTCACAATTAAACAATCGTAGGACTTGTTCGAATTCCAAAATTTTGTAAAGTCTATACATTTTTACTTCAGAATTGATACCTATAATAATACATTGTTGTCCAATATGTTGTATCATTAATTGTAAGAAGTTATAGTACAAGTAATAAATAATAGGAACATTTCTATTGTGTTCACGCATTTCACTGTGCAGTAAATAGTTTGTAAATGGTAGTAAATTTATTTCTCTGAATCCCGTATTGCTCTCATTGTTGTGTCATTGTGTACGGCTCATAAAACATGACCTTGGAATGCTTTGTAGCAGTAGGAATAGTTACTACTAAGTACTACTAGTCAGACGTAGTGTCAGAGTTCGTCAAGCTGCCTCTGGAAACCCTCACAGGCCTCTGACTGACTTAAGGACTGCCACCTTCCGGGACCGACAGCTCCACGTGCCCTCCGAAGCACGGAAGCACTGACGGTCACCGGTCTTAGGTTTGACAATCGTCAACGAAAATCTTTCGGTCGTGAGGGCTTCGAGTATAGTTACTAATTTATTGTGAAGCAAATAGATTAAATTTATCTACCAAAATCAAGGCTTTCCGTAATTACGCCAACCTAACATTAAGCCAGGGTTTAAACTATAGTTTGCTTAGCTTAGCTAAAGTATGAAAAGTTTTCACGAATAACTTAAATAAATATAACAATATATATAAATCTTACGAGAACAATCGTTCCTTTTTCAGAAGAAGACACATAACCGCATACAATCCGTTCTGGTCCGATGGCGAGGAACCGACTTCTGATGAGGAAGAAAATCAAGATACACGGTAAATATTATTATCCACAAAAATATTAATTAGGCCACTAACTCGTAAATACTATTTATTTGTATGAGATCTTATTTACAATTCCATAACTTAAATCATACACATATAAAAATCAGGAATATGTTCTCTACCTCATTTTTATTATAAAAAATTTATGGTAAAAGGTATCCTGTATATCCCTATATGGATTTTAATTTATAAAACTTGAGTTGGAATTAGCGGTCTCTAAGTTATATCTTGTTTAGAATAGAATTCTGTTGCCGGAATAGCATTGGTGAGACCACATCGAAAATAAATATGTGCATAACGTAGAGGTACTTTTTTCAGTCAATTTCGTAATCAGTTCTCTGAACAAAAGAACCATTCTATTATTTTTTACAGATCTTTCAAATTTTAGCCGTAGCTGCGGCATGGTTTAATGTGAAGTTCCGGTTTTAGAAAACAGGTTTGAAGTGTTTTATAATCGTAGCTAGATTGGTCCAGTAGACTTTCAATAATATGTAGCTACAAAAATATACCAGGGAAGACAGTTAAGTTAAGGAAGTTAGTTAGTTACCTAATGAGCTCCAATTGTAACAGAAATTTAAAATTATAATGGCAAGCGCAATTCCTGTAAAAATTAGAATTTCGTATTGCGTAATAAGTAATTGTAGAAGTCGTGTCCTGGCAAGGTTTTACATATAAATGTAACAACTCCTTAAAAACACTCTCAATCTGTAGAAATTCTGTAAAAAGTACCTCTAAATTAATCACCTATATAGTGTATTTAAATGTAAATAAATAAAATATTACAGTGTTGATTAGAATAAACAATTTATATATGTCGTGATGGAATATATATATTAGGTCTTTACCTATGAAATTGCCGTTTTTCACGAAATAAATGAAGCGTAATTTTTTTATATATTTTTTATTTCTATTAATCAAAATAATCACCCATGCAATCAATGCATCTTTGCCAACGCATTGGTAGCTTATTGATGCCTTTCTTGAAGAAATCAGCTGGACGGGAGGCAACAAATTCTTCAAAGGCATTTTGTACTGCCTCTCGGGTGTTGAATTTTTTTCCCGCCAAGAAGTTATCCAAATTCTGGAAAAAGTAGAAGTCTGTAGGCGCAAGGTCTGGTGAGTACGGCGGATGACGGAGAACTTCCAACCCCAACTCTTGTAGCTTGAAGACCGTCTGCTGTGCAGTATGAGGTCGCGCGTTGTCGTGCAGGAGCAGTGGAGCCGAACGATTGACCAAAGCTGGTTGGAGACGTACGAGCTTCTCCATCATTGTGTTCAGTTCTTCACAGTACACATCTGCAGTAATGCTTGTCCCGTTTGGCAAGAAGCTGTGATGAATTACACGCGCGTTAGACCACCAAACAGTTACCATCACTTTTCTAGGGGTAAGTTTTCGTTTAGGGCATTGTTTGGGTGCTGAACCAGGGTCCAACCAACTTGCTGAGCGCTTACGATTGTCAAACAGGATCCATTTCTCGTCACAAGTATCAATGCGGTTCAGAATTCCTTCATTTGTATGCCTGCTGAGCAGTGCAAGGCACGTCTCCACGCGTACTTCGCGCTGGCGGTCATTGAGTTCGTGGGGTACCCATTTGTCAAGCTTTTTTACCTTGCCAATTTGACGCAAATGGACCAATATTGTCTTGAGGCTAACGTCGAAAGCTGCTGCTAATTTAGCCGTGGATTGAGTTTCATCAGCTCCACAATTGCCTTTAATTCGTCATTGTCGACCAAAGTTTTCGGACGACCACGGGGTTACTCCATAATTACTGGAATTTTTAATTTATCCATGATGACGAAAAATGTTCGAATGCGTTGAAAACAAAACACTAAATATTAAACAAATGACGATTTTAGAAAAAGAATTCCATGTTTGTCAAATAAAATTAATTTGAAATTAGAATTATCAGTCAAAAAAAATATTTTCATTTGAAATGGCCAGTACGGCAAAACGGCAGTTTCATAGGTAAAGACCTATTATTACATATATATTACAAGTCACATATATATGTAAATACAGGGTGACTTGTAATTCGACGTATTCCTCTTGGGATGTGATAATACAACTAATTTCCAACCAAATTAACTACAATGTCCCTAATACCAAGTAGGCTCGTAGTCGAGATATTCAATATTTTTGGTTTTGTTCAAAAAAATCCCGAATCGACTACAAAAAATTAAATAAATAACAAACTAGTTTTTTGAATAAAGTTGTTTACATTTTTATCAGTTACCAATACATCAACAAACATTTATTAACACTAATACTGGCACAAATATTGAACATTTTAAAATAGCAAGTGAATTCTTATAAAATTTTGTTTTGTACATTAACCGTGCAAACTACTTGAAAAAAATCCTTATTCTATTAGCTATCCAAAAACATTAAATTATTTATAAAAAAAGAAAAGATTCTCATAAAAAATTGCGTAACATGACGGTAAAGTGTAAAGAAAAAATGGAAATTAAAAAAAAATCTTTTATTAATCAATTTTGCGACACGTTTTACAACTCTTGTTCAAAGTGTCCTCCCCTAATGGTGAATACATGCCCGCGCACGCTTCCTTATCTCTGTCACTATCACTCTTGAAGTGAAAAAGTGTCGTATTTTTTAGCCGCTTCGATAATTTTTTCTCGCCGGACTTCGACAGACTGAATTGGCGTTGCATAAACAAGTGACTTCATGTGCCCCCACAAGTAAAAATCAACTGTTGTCAGGTTTTGTCTACACTTTACGTATCATCATGTAACGCAATTTTTTCTGAGAGTATTTTCTTTTTTTGTAAATAATTTAATGTTTTTGGGTAGCTAATAGAACAAGGAAGTTTTTCGAGTAGTTTGTACGCTTAATGTACTGCTGATTTTTCAAAACAAATCCAGTATTCTATAGACCAAATTAGTGAATCAAAACAAAATTTTATAAGAATTCACTTGCTATTTTAAAATGTTCAATATTTATGCCAGTATTAGTATGAATAAATGTTTGTTGATGTATTGGTAACTGATAAAAGTGTAAACAACTTTATTCAAAACACTAGTTTTTTATTTATTGATTTTTTGTAGTTAATTCGGGATTTTTTTGAACAAAACCAAAAATATTGAATATCTCGAAAACGAGCTAACTTGGTATTAGGGACATTATAGTTAATTTTTTTGAAAATTAGTTGTATTATCAGATTTTAAATAAAACACTTTTTACCGGATATTATCGCGTATATTTTAGTTAATTTTAAAATTATTTCGACGTTTCGGCATCTTTGCAGTTGCCGTGGTCACGATAGACTAAGGTGTTGTTCATCTATTGCCAGTAATAAAAACTACATGATTGTCAATACATATTAACGCCATCTGTTTCTCAGTCTTCTCGCATAACGTCCCGGATTGACACAAAAGGCACTGATAGATGAACAACACCTTAGTCTATCGTGACCACGGCAACTGCAAAGATGCCGAAACGTCGAAATAATTTTAAAATTAACTAAAATATACGCGATAATATCCGGTAAAAAGTGTTTTATTTAAAGTATGTATCGTGAAAACTTAAGAAAAGATTTGTATTATCAGATCCCAAGAGGAATACGTCGAATTACAAGTCACCCCTGTATATATATAATATAATAATAAATTTTGTAACGGTAAGAACGCATCATATATTTTTTTAATTCCAATTTAAGAATACATATCATTAAATTCGAATAAAAAAATATGAAAAATATGTCAATCAATCAACAGAAACATCTCATAATTTGTCTTCATTTTATCGTTACCCCTAATACAAGTTCTAAATGGAATTTAATTTGGCCTGACAATTTTAAATATAAGCATAAAAATAATGATACATTAATAATAATAATTAAACATTTAATTGTTCCTAAGGTCTAAAATGTACAAGTCTCCGATCACGACAAGCACGCCGAATCTACCAGGAACGCAGAAACGCAAGAAGACGCGGGCGCCCGCGCCGCCGCCGCCCGTACTCTTAGTACAGGGTTCCGAGCTACCCGCCACCTCTATGGATGACGTCGCTAGCATATCCTCTTATAGCTCATATAATTCGACGGCGCATTCGGATTATGTAAGTTTTTTGGGGTTTGTGCTCTATGCTCAACTTTTAACCATGATCAAGATTAAATTTAATATATTATAGGAGAAAGTGAAGCTTTCTCGATGCAGGTGCTTACACTTCAAAGAGGAATGCTTACACTTAATTGTTGTAATAAGTTATTTGTATCGGTTGATGATACATTTTTATTAATTTTCATTAATTTGTCTACCCATTGTGTTGTAACAATGGATGTTAGCTCAAGATCGAATTTTTGGATAAACTTTTATCCTTCAGTGAAAAAAAAGAATACGCGCTATAAAATAAAACAAGCTTTTTAATTTCTTTTGAATAAATATGACTATCTTTATAATTTGCGTTACAGACCATAATGTGAGGTCATATTATGGTAACACAGTAAGTAGAAACAAAAATAGGTGCTATAAATTGTTTCCAATCAATGTAGCTACTAATCAAATTGCCAATTTACATTAATATATTGTAAAAACTCCACGCCTCATTCACAACTAAATTGTTGCAGAAATCGAGCAAGCTAACGCCCAGGTCGAGGAAGAAGCGCCCGGCTCCGACGCCACCCGACAGCCTGTCCACTATGTCCAACCACGGAGGCTCTATGGACCTAGGCATGGACTCCTCAGGACAACGCAGTATTACTGACAGTATGTAGCTTTACTTCTTACTAGTTAATGTGTACTAAGTTGGTTTTTTGCTTGGTCAGACCGAATTTCGGCTCATTCATAAATCCTGGAAGCTTCCCTAAATCCTGGACGCTTCCCTAAATCCTAGAAGCTGGCTAACGTGCAACCAGTACGAAAGAAGGGAAGCCGTGCAGATCCTATCAACTACTGACCTATTGCAATCACCTCCATACTTTGCAAAGTTATGGAGCGTGTATTGAACAATCGTCTCTTGGCATACCTTCAGTCCAACGAGCTCCTTAGTAATAACAAATATGGTTTTCGCAGTGGACGCTCGACTGGAGATCTTCTTATGGAGCTTCTTGTATGGAGCGAAGCCTTGGAAGGTCACGGCGAAGCTATAGCTGTATCCTTAGACATTTCCAAGGCTTTTAATAGGGTCTAGCATGATGGTCTCTTGAGTAAGCTTCCAGAATACGAAATACCTAATGGGCTCTGCGACTGGATCTCTGATTTTCTGAGGGAACGGTCAATTCGAGTAGTCTTAGGCGGCAGCTTGTCTGACCTAATGGCAATTAATGCCGGGGTACCTCAGGAATCTGTTTTCTTTGCAACATTATTCTTGCTGCACATTAATGACCTGTAATTGATCTAGAGAGATACATGTCCTATGCGCGAGCTAGTCCTCAAGAGATCCAGGCTTTGAGAGAGTCCATGATTGAGCGGGTTGATTTGGCCTTAAAGAAAGTGTCCGATTGGGGCGAGTCCAACTTGGTCAAATTTAACCCGTCAAAAACACAGGCATGTTTATTTTCTGCCAAAAAGAGCAGTTTCGACCTAACGCCCACTTTTCAAAATGTTTCTGTACCCTGAACCGACCACCTAGGGCTTCTGGGCGTAATCGTCCCAACTTAACTTCAGGCAACAAATTGTGTCCATGGCTCAAACTGCTTCAAAGAAGTAGGGAATTATTTCGAAGGTCCGACGGTACTTCAGCCCTGAACGGCTACTTAATTTGTACACAGCTAGAGTTAGATCTTGTTGGAGTACTGTAGCCACCTTTGGGATGGCTCTGCAAAGTACTTTTCAAAATGTTTCTGTACCCTGAACCGACCACCTAGGGCTTCTGGGCGTAATCGTCCCAACTAAACTTCAGGCAACAAATTGTGTCCATGGCTCAAACTGCTTCAAAGAAGTAGGGAATTATTTCGAAGGTCCGACGGTACTTCAGCCCTGAACGGCTACTTAATTTGTACACAGCTAGAGTTAGATCTTGTTGGAGTACTGTAGCCACCTTTGGGATGGCTCTGCAAAGTACCAACTAGAAGCGATGGACGCAGTTGACCGAAGAGCCCAAAAAATTATTAACAACTTTGACCCCACCACCAAAAAACTGCAAAACCTCAACCATCGTCGGAAAGTGGCCAGTTTAGCAGTCTTCTACAGAGTACATTTTGGAGAGTGCGTGAATGCTCTTTTTGATCAGATTGAACCCACACCCTTCTTGCATCGGACTACTAGACGCAGACAGGCCTTCCATCCCTTTATAGTAGATATCCCAAGAAGTCGAACCGAATGCTTCGACAGTTCTTTTTGGTGCGGGTCGCAAAGGTGTGGAATGGCCTGCGTCTGTTTTTCCAGAAAACTATAGTCCTAGTTCTTTCAAGCGTCGAGTGAATAGGTATCCCGTGGATAGACGTGTAACACCTTCGTCTTCATCGTCACTTTCCATCAGGTGAGATAGAAGACAAACGTCTTATCCTTTTTCAATAAAAAAATACACATAATCATAAAATCAATAAATAAATAAAATATTAACAAATGTTATGATGTCTCGTTAATTAACAAACATCTGTGTGTATTAGATCACGCCCAGAAAACTCTGTTATATTATTCAAGGTAAGTGTCACAAATGCCAAGGCTTATTATATGATAGACATTTCTGAAATGTTCTCCTCAAATTCAGAAGGTACTATACTAGTCGGAAAGACTCGTGGCAGACGCGGGATTCAGAGATGCGCTTCGTTTGGTTTTGAGTGTATGTCGATAGTATTAGGTTTTAAGTGAGGCATTTAATGTAAAACATTTATTAAAAATTACGCTACATTAAAGGGTTACCTATTTGACTAAGCTTATTATAATAGCTTATATACTAGCTTATTACGAATTTATTGCTAATTATCTTCAAAATATAATTTTAACAGTATGACCATTATTAGTTATGGTCATTAGTGATTATAAAATTTGGTGATTTGTTTGTGCAGCGATGACTCACTCGTTTTTAAATTTATCGACAGTTTTGTAAGTCTACGCGTGCGCATCCCTATAACAAAAGTGATTTATGGCCTCGTCGGCCACGAGTCTTTGCGACTAGTATAATAGCAACTTCGTATTGTTTTTATCTAATAAATAATTATAAGTTAACTTTATTCTGCTGTCTCCTCTCTCATAGTATGTATAAAAAAATTAAATTGGGTTACCATTGCTAGTTCCACAGTTTAATGTTTACATTGCAATTTAAATTTACTGGTTTATCTCTGTATGATGTGCAAACTATTGTTTTGCCATGTGAAATAACAAAAATCTAGGCACTAAGCAATCCAATTTTAACTCCCTATTATTCATTCAGATTCTCACCATCTTATATTTTCTCCCACCAGGTGCAAAGAAAAAGGGCCCCGCGCCCGGTTTACCCCTTCCAGAAAGACGTGAAGTTAAACTGCAAATAACTCCAGAAGAGTTACAAGTCCAATTAGATTTATTAGAGACCCAACAGTTAGGTCTCGAACGACAAGGTGTCCTCATCGAACAAATGATTCGTGATAAGTGTGAGGGTAAATATATACATGCACCTATTTGCACTTGCGTAAAATCATTTTGCACCCTATGTGCACTTATTAACGTATTCTAGCTAAATTTGGCTTAGTGAAAGCTGTTGTCGGGTCTATGCTATATAAGAAAGGATCATAGAATATTTATTTCAAAAACGGGTACTTACAGTTTGTTACCAAGTTATTTTGCTGTAGTTCTAAGAAAAGATATGTGTTTATATTAGTTATACCATTGTATCGATTATAACTAACTTATTTGTATTAAGTCTGTGTGAATAATTTAATTTAAAACATAATGATTTATTTCAAGAAAATATACATGTTCTATTCTATCCATGTATAGAACATGGATACATCACGACTTGAAATAATTAGTGCAGAAAGGTAAAATAAAATAAACAAAAGTGAATAGTCAGTTAGCACTCAGATACGCGAAATACTTAAGCATTTGTAACTTGGCTGATATTTTTATTTTGCCAGTACCTAAATGCATTTTCCAACATTACATTTCAACAATACCATTTAAATCTTTAATTATAAGAAATTAATTGTAATAAAATTACAGGATTTAAGTAAATAATGTTTTTATGTATTTGTAAATAATCTGCAAAAAGTCAGATTCTAATTCTAAAACCATTTAGAGATATCAGTTTTCTATAATATATTTTGCCAGTAACAACTCGCAGAATAATGCGATTGCGCTTATTTTAACTGTAATGCGCATTATAAACGTGTCTCTCATTCAACCTCTATATGACGTCATCGAGTAACATCAATTTCTAATTACTCTTTGGTTAAACTGTCATGTCAATTTTTACAATAAATATCTGTCACAAGAATCCATAGAACATTGTAGAGTTATTAATTCCAGGTAAAATAATAAATTTTGTTATGCAATTTTAAAAACATAACTACTGCTTGACGTATGCGTAGTTCTTTAAAAAAATATTTAAAATTCAATACTGCACAGAAATCAGAAATATTCAAATTGTTTTCTCAAATACCTCATACACGACATACCGAATTCAGTATTATTGTATCAAATACACGCGGAAGTAATCCTTTGCATGAGCATGCAATCAAATATTGTCCTGATCTAACACCTCCAGTCTGCTTCGAACTTAACTCCAGCCGACTTTTTAGGGTGTCTATTGAACTAATAAAGCTGGAGCACCCTTCAAGGGTACACAGAGTAAATAAAACGTACGTTAAAAGGATATTTTCCAAGAATGACCAGTTATAAAATTAAAATTGTAAATTTTTAAAATATACTTCGAAAAATTATTTTGTCTAACTTTACTATCTATCTAAACTGTTAAGCAACTGGACTTAGATTCTCTTTCATGTTTGTTTTGGTTAGGATCTTGTTAATAACCACACTCAACCCTTTAAAGGTGCTCATAAATTATTCACTGAGACCTATTCTAGACATCTCAGTCTATAAATAAAACAATTTTGATGTAGATGTACTTGATGTATATAATCTTTCAACTGTAAATTTTTCATTATTTTTTTAGGAGGAATAAATAAAATTAATAAATAGCTCCTACAATTCCTAAACAAATGATAATGAATAGTTTGTTTATCGTGGACAGGAAGATAATGCGATCATCACAAATCCAAGCTGTATATTGGTTTTATAGCGAAAGTCTATTCAAAAATATTAAAATTGAAACCTTCACAGTTAAATAAAAAAAAATAGTGAAGAACCCATTCGAGGTTTTAAAGATAGTGTTTGCTATTTAACTAAATATTTTGTGAATATAAGCACAACTATATAATCAAATATCTATAGTTATGAAAACTTTCCTTAATAAATGTCTGACATTAAGCAAAGTGTCACCCCTGACCTCTTGTTGACCACACAATCATTCACTTAAATTAACAATGTTATTGTGACCAATAAAGGTGACGAGCCACTAGTGGTGCCGCAAGAGGAAGTCGAAGATTTAGTTATACAACTATGTGAACTGGTCAATGAGAAGAACGATCTGTTCAGGAAGCAAACAGAATTGATGTACATGTGAGTATGTTGTAACGGAACGTGTTGAAATATTGTGGCAGTTAAAAGTATTTGTTGTAGATTATATAAAATGAAATAATTAACTAGAACATCATAAAAAACAGAAATAGCAATGAAAATATCGAGAGGGATGGGTGTATTTTTATAAAAATATGGGTCATAAAACTTGCACATAATAAATAATACGTTGAAAGGGGGATATCTAGTATGAAGTCCTCTGAGAAATATGTATTTTAGATTTACGTAATTGAAAACAAGAATGTATTAAAATTATTTCAATTACAATAAAAATCATTTCAATTGTTTATCCATAAACTTTTGTATTTTCTGAACAAAGCTGCCTTGTTTCACCCTCACTAAAGCTTGAGTAAAATATCTTTCCTTTAACATTTGGCTTTTATGTTGGAATTAAATATATTTTTTATTTTGTCTACATTTCAGCCGTCGCCAACAAAGACTAGAACAAGAGCAAGCCGACATTGAACACGAAATACGCGTCATTCATTCTCGACCCGCAGTCAATAGGATCGACGCCGATAAGGTAACTACTTCATTATCTAATTGTGCTAATTTACAAGCTATTATTAGGATGAGCTACACTTAGCTACTCATATACCTTAATAACAAGAAATAAAAAAGAATTTTGATCATGCAAACAGGTCTTACCGCTACACCGCGACCTCTACCGGACAGCCAGTGTTTAGCTAAGAATGAGGCAAAAGACAAATTAAACTAGTTTATGTCATAGACAATGATAGTGACTGTTGTCTTAACGACATGGGATTAAACGCGTATTGATATTGCGACAAGTAGTTAAAAGATTAATTTTTCTTCTAAAACTTATTTGATTTTTCCGGTATAAAAAAATTGCTTCTTTATTATATTTGGTATATTATTAAAAATATATTTTGTACAATATTTTGTCTGTTCATTTTTTATTGAGGCTAAGGTATTTAAAATGATAATGTCAGTTCCTTACGGCAATGTCAGCTTTTTATTTTACTGAACAAAAATTCACATCAAATGTTAAAATTCATGGTCTTTTAATTTCTGACACAATGTTATTTAGTAAAAAATAATCCTTATGATGACGCCTTGCGATCGGTATGATAAAATTACAGGGTGATTTTTTTTCTCTTGTAGTGGGGGTTCGTTTCCCTGTTCAAGCTTGTAATTATTTAAAAACCTATGAATGCAGTTTAAATTCTTTTTTAAATTAAAATAATGTCTTCTTTCAGTAAAATGTTCCATCTACAATATTCAAGGTACTCGCCCTCCATGTGGCATAGCCGTGGGACGCCCTGTATATGTACCTCGTGTTACGCTCTTGGTTTCTGTAAATAAATAATATAAAAATATAATGTAGATATGTTTCTTTGCACGCTCTACAGCTTAAACCGTTTGGATTTAAACATATGAGGTGATATTTGATTCGTCTCAATTGTTGTAGTCCCATGGAAACAGGAATTAAACGGGAAAATTCGGGTTATATATTATTTCGGATGCTTAATTTGTTTGTTGTTTATTTAATCAAAGCACATATTTTACAAGTTCATAACGCAGATGAAAAAGTTGTCTTATGACATTTAAACTAATAAAAACTTTTGTTTCTCTCTAGAATCATTTTAATTATTAATCACCAATAAAATCACAATATACGTTTTATTAACTCCTCAGGTTCGCGAAGAACAATTAGTGAACCGTTTGGTGGAAATTGTTCGCATGAGAGACGAGCTGGTCCAGCAATTGGATGCGGAGCGCCGTAGGGAAAGACAAGAGGACTTGGCCATTGCAGCTTCCATCGCTAATAAGAGAGGTGATATTAAGCTTCTATACTCATACCAGTTTTTATATGCTTTATCGTTTGGGTGAAGTTCAGGGAGATAACATTAAGTACACGAACATCTTTACTAGCCTTCACGTCTCACACAAGGCCAGTAAAGATGTTCGCGTACTTCATTAGAATCAATCTACCAAAACATAGTAAAACTTGGCCTTTATTAACATAATTGAAAAAGAGCTGAAGGTTTGTTCGTACATTATATACTCGTAATTAATAGGATATGATCAGGCTATGCAAGATTTTCTTAGATATTGTCATTATAATGCTAAAAACATTATTCTAGCGAACAGAAGTGCAGTTATCCTTTTATATTGCTTTTAAATTCTTACTAACTCACAAAAACTAACTTCTATATATTATATTCAAGTTCTTCTTTATCTTTTTCAGCTCAAAGAAACAGTGAATCAAATAGTTCGACGATGCAATCCATGGAAGCTCTGGTCACACCCAAGAAAAATAAAGTAAAAGACAAGGTCAAGAAGCAGTTGAAAAAAGCCAAAAATTCTTTCGTTTCTAAGAAAAAGGACGAAGATAAAACTGAAAAAGAAAAGAAAATTAAACCTTAATTTAGTATTTGACAGTACTTATTAAATATTACGTTATCTACTTATTAAGAACATTCAAACTACATAAAGTACGTTGGTTCTAAAGTAAGAACTATTGTACCGCCGCTTTATTTGGTAGAAATCTTAGTATCTACTAAAAGAATACACTTTAAAAGTGTTTAGATAGAACAAAAATAGATATATAATGTTTTTCGTAATAATATACCTACCTACTTTTTATATTCGAACTTTATAATTTATGAGGAGTGATGACATGGTGTCGATTATTATTATTATATCACTCAAAACAAAACAACATTAAATACTACAATACTATTATTTAGTGACTGGTCACATCTCAAACATATTTAGCTATTAAGATTATAAATTTTCGCAATTTTAGTGAACTTTAGGTTTGGGTTGTATAACGACCCAAAGCTTGATCAAAAGTTGAATCTGGTGGTTAATCATACGTTCTTTTAGACACATACTTGGATATGTTCCCTTGCTTATTATATATTTTTTTATTTATTACGTTTCAGAGAGTTTGGTGATAATTTGCCTTTTCGCAATATCTCACAGCAGTTTGATTTTCAATTAATTTTCTTTTTTTAACTTATTCGCAGGAAGGTTTTTCTTAAGGCCTCATAAAATAATTTTTGATAGCTAAAAGTTAAGGTAGATTAGGAGCAAAAACAATAGTCTTCAAAGAGAATAAATTTATTTATTTCCAATCAATATATTCGCTTTCTTATTTGTTACTTTTATATCTAGCGGCAAATAAGACCCTGAAATAAATTTTTTGAATTCATGTTTATATTAAAATCTGTACTTAAAATATCGCAGTATTAGACAAGGTCAAAAAAGTGACGGCAGAATTTGTAGCATTCTACATCCTTCGCACTTTTCAATAAAATACAGTCAATTCTTAGTGTAATATTTTTATATAATAATGAAGAGGGACACGTTTTATTTTTACTTGGTTATGTGTAGTTAACTTTGATATTAAATAAGACTGATACATTCCACTAAAATTATAATATCCAGCACAAGGTATTGAATATCATTCATGTTACATAAAGACAAGCTTTTTAATTATTGGTTAGTTATTATCAATCAAAGCTTGTTTAACTAGATAAGACATTATCAAATTGCTATTGTAACAGTCACAGTACACTTTTGCCATACTAACTTATTAATATCTAGTTATTTTAAATTGAGTGCCACTTGGGTATTTTTAATGTTGGTATACTTTCTGATTTCTTAATTTTTTTTCATATTTTATTGTTTTCTGTTAGCTTTTATTTGTTTGCTTTAAACTACGTTTAACGTATTCGATTTCTATGATTATTTACAAAAATAAGGTAGGATAGCTTTTTAACAATTTTATTGAGGAAGCAACTGGATTTTTTTTTAATACTTTTAAATAATATAGCTGGATTTCATTTTGGAGTTAATTAAAAATGTTAAAACACAAACAGGCTGATACTTAAGTAAAGATCTTAGATCAAAGAAAGAAAGATCAAAGAAGAAAGAAGACTAATGATCTTTAGAAGTTTCCTTAAAATAAATTGATTAAAATTTTCTTAACCTGCAATATATAGGTGTGTATCAACAGCCAGAATAATTCTAATTCAAATGACAAAGTACGAAAATGTTAAAATGTCTTTTCTAACCTAATATGTTGCCTAGTTTGATCCATAACACTAAAAAATCAGTGTATTAGTTGTCACAACATACTGACCCCACATTTTAATGTTAGCAATGGCTAACATATTAGTAGTTGTACCCTACCCATGTATACTCGCAACTCCCTGTCACGAAAATCTCAATATGTCAAGATAATGCAGAGAAAAATTCCATAAATTTTTATCTACCCTATTTAATTAAACCGCTTTATTAGTATTAAGGTTCAAAATGTTATTATTTATCCAAATTTATTATGGCTTTATGTACTTTTGGTATTGGTATTATTAAAAGAAATTGAACTGTCAAATTGAATTGACAGTAGGCCTGTCTCACCAACAGGGTACCTATAGCACTGACATAGGATACGTGACAGATTCACTTAACACTAAATAGCAACCTTTTTTAACTAAAGTATATCTGAATAAACTTAAATTAATGCTGGCAATTAGAATATAAATTTAGATAAACGTTGGGTGTGCAAGACTTACTTGTCAAGCGTGACAGAACCACCGTCTTAAGTGCCGAATTCACATCAGTGGCAAATGTGTTATTGATTTTTTTGTTTTCAATCTTGTTTTATACTGAAAAAGCTTTTAGACGTGCCAATTTTTAAGCCAGTCACGCAAATTTTGCCCTTAGGGCCGCCCCATAGCATTATTTTGTCATTGGGAGCAGAGTTAGAAACGCGCTGACAAGAAACTCAAAGCTAGGATTTAGATTGTTATGGAGTGTATTGAGCTATAAGCGTCAATGAGCAAGCAACATGCTAAAGCTATGTCTATTATAAGGGAAATTATTTATCACAATATGTTGAAATCTATCAGTAACTTTATTCACTTACTGACTTAGATCTCTATCTACTCCTATTTTATGTTTCTTGAGTAAGAAAAAGCCAGTCTTTTCTTAGGCAGCGGTGGGATAGGTGCTATAATGTAAGCTTTCTAATTTATATTCGAATTTAATGCTATTAAATACTCCAGTCTTCCGAATTATTGAAGAATCTTATTATTTAAAATAATTTGTTTTTGTTAGAGATTGCAACAAAGATTTTACTTTTATACACATTTTTAAATGGTTGTAACGCAACTATAGTCTGCTTTTTTGACTAATGAGTACTGAGTATTTCTCTCGCACATTTCCGATATTGACAAAGTGAGATGGGTCATTGTTAAGGGGCGGGGCCTACGCCTATAGAACCAATAGAACTACAGCGTTGGTTTAAAACGGACTTTATGTTTATTACATGAACTAATAGCAACGCAGTCAAAATTTTCGGTCATCGTTTGTTAAAAAAAACAGACTATAGTTATTGATTAACTTAGCATGTGACTCACCGTTAAATAATAATGAATAATCGCACAACACAGTGCTCGACACGATATTGTAAGTGCACCATAAATCAGCACAATCAAATAAATAATGATATACCTATTATATCCATCTTGTTTTATTTACGTTTGTTGTACCTCATCATGTTACTTTAGTTTCGAGGCAAAACGATGGTGCATGAGGTGCTGAGAAGGGCACAAAACCACATTAAAATCATGCAAGTTCAACCGAACCTTCCAGTCAAATCAGTATTGCAGTATTGTCTTTTGTCACTATAACAAAAAAATCAAGTGCACCTTACTTACATCATATCAGTGCGCTGAGTGCTTTGCTTTACTAGTTCTGGAGTTCTTTATGAAACGAGAGTTTGTTTATACGCTTCATCTAATCATGTCGCTGTTTCAAATTGTTTATACAAGTTATTGTAAGCAAACGTGATCATGGCGGCGCGGCGCCTTAAAGGTGGCAACTCACATTAGGCATACTAACATATTTTTGTTATCTAAAAATAGATCACATTATTAGTCACATAGGTATTTATCTGAAGCAAGACTCTAAAAAGTAAGTTTAAAAAATTATGATCAATCTTAAGAGGTTCATAATAAATGTTTTTCCCTACATCCTTAAAACTTCTGTAATTCAAATGGTATGCTCACGGCTGAACCAATTTTAATGAAGTTTTTTTTTGTTTACAAGTTGAATGAACCCAGAGGGTTCTTAGCCTTATGTTTGAAAAAATTGGGTTCAGCCAATTAAAAGTTATGCGTGAGGTTTTCCGCCAGATGGGGTTTTTTTTATTTGTGCTTACAAATAACTTGTGTGTTATCGATATACTTTGAAACTACTAAATGATTTCGTCGAAAAGTTACTTTCGTCATAAGAAAATTATACTGTCCCAACAAAGTTATTAGTTATATTTAAACCAATTTTTCCACGGAGTCAGGAATTACCCGCGTCGGGACTTCTTGTATAACATACCTAATACAAGTATAGTCCGATACATAGCGCTAGGCAATTTTTGGGGTCGTATTTTCAAATTCTAAACTTGCGTATTTTTGCTAGAGGGTTCAGATGGTTGATAAAATTGCTTAACAATCCAGTGTTAAATCCTTGAAGGCTAATACCATCTGTTTATTTATTCAGTGAAACAGCAAAATGGAACCATAAGATTATTTTATCCTAAGCTACTACCTAAGTTTAATTGACGAATTTAAATGCCGAAACCGCAATTTAAAAGAAAGGTAAAATATTGATTTTGTTTTGATGTAAGTAAATATTGTTTTGGTTGTTATTTAATTTAGTTATTATAACTTCATGTTAACAATAAATAAAAAGCACTTTTAATATTTAAATTTATATTAAATTACAATTTGTGAAAAATAAATGAATTCTTTAAACTCTATGATTATTCTTTTAAATACTTTCTTTCTTTCTTTCTTTCCATAGAGAGAACAAACATGCTTATTAGGTAACAATTTATATATCTCAACTTTTAAATCATAGGATGATATTTACGTACGTAAATGTGTGGGGTATGAACAAACCAAATTATTAGTTATAAAATACAAATAAATTATTTATTTATTTACAACTTTAAGGAAAACATTCAACTAGTTTATATTTTATACAAAGTAATAGGTCAACAACAAGTCTTCACTTGCCTATAGCAAAACACTAGAAAAAGTAAAACATTTACACAAAGATATTTTTAATAGGTATATCTAAAGAAGAAAGATAAATTTCACTTTTTTTCAATATCAATAATAACATAAATAAAAAATTATTGATACTGCTAGGGATCAAAAAATCAAAATCAATTTATTTGTACAAATATCTATGGGTTTTTACAAATTTTGGATTATAGGTAAGTATAGGTCAATCCACATTTAAGGCGACGCATCGGAATATAAGATATAACTTTTATAGATCAATTGTTGGATTGCTATATCGAGAATATTGGGGCGATGATTTGTGTTATAGGGATAGTGTGTCGGTTCCCGAGGACCCACTACATCACAATTTAGCGCCTCTAACATGTGATGAAGCCGACGACCGTTTGGGTTGGTAACTACGGAATACCAACATGAATGTTTAGAGTTGAAGTTATTACGGAGGGACTCATATCGAGTAGCGACTGAAGGTCGCTTTGAAGTATAGCTTTGTCTGGTGGTTGATAGATGGATGCTAGCGTGATTGGCTGATGGCCGCTCATCGCTATTCTACAACAGGAAACTTTGATATTTTGGAGCTGTGGGGATCGACAGGTATACAATGCAGTGACCTTTTTTAATAGATGAGGGTACCACCTTTATCAGCGGTAAGCCTATCGTTGCGAACGATGTTGTAGTTCGCTATTTTAGGGCCCTTGTGACTAGGTTTCAAAAAGGTTTCCTGCACAAGTAAGATGTCGATTTGAAATTCTCGAACGAATTTGTGAATTTCATTGTGCTGATGTTTAAGAACATCGGCAGTGAAGTTGCCGATAGTGAGGGACCGCGGTTTTATCCTAGAGGACGCTATTTATAAGTTTCATTTATTAAATTTCTGGACGTTGGCGATAAGTGCCTGTGTTCGAGTGCAACTAAGCACGTCGCCTTTTGCGGCTCGTAGTTGGGTGCCAGAGTTGTTATTTCACCCAAATGGAAGCTTGAGGCGAATTCGCTAATCAGCGCGAAGTCCGAAAGTGGCTCCGCACGGCCATTAACTGGGAGACGAGAAGGCAAGCAAGTAGGTGCTAACCTGACCTGCTGTACCTGAGAAGGCGGAGAAGCGAGGGAACCGATGGGTTTCCGCACCATGGTAGGCTGGGTCACCCATGCGTTCTTGGGTGGCAAGGAAAGGATCGGTTAGTTGTGGCTGCGGTTTTAAGGGTGGGCTGGGCTTGGCAGGAGCAGAGGCTAAAGATCTCTGCTTCGCCTTGTGAGCCTTTCGGGGGCCAACCTAAATAGTTGGCTGTATGGCCGACAGTCTTGCATAATACGCATGCGGGGGGTCTGTGGACTGCGGAGTGCGCGAGAACTCCATGAGTGCCATGATCGCCCAGGCACTTAACGCACCTAGGTTTGGTGTGACAGTTTCTTGCCGTATGGCCATATACTTGGCATCTATGGCATTGGCTCGGAATGCCGCGCTTGAAGGGGACCTCCACTGTGATCCCTGACAGATTGGCAACGGTTTTTAAATTAAAAATCTTCTTGCCTTCTAATGAGTGATCTAGTGTGACTAACACTAAATTGTACGGCAACCTATCTATGCCATACACGCGGTGGACAGACTGCACAGATAACCCCTGGATTTTAAGGTCCTGTAATAACAGCTCGGTGTCGAGCTCTTTTGATACGCCTCTAAGGACGAGCGTAAAACGCGCTCTTCCTCGAGTGCGTAAGTATGGTACTCGATGGATTTCTCCATCAAGTGCCTACCTTGTGAGGGCGCGGTGGTCGGCGGGCGAGACGGTTGCCACGCGAATACCAATCGCAGTATTTTCCGCGTGTGTATACGCGATTTTGAAATTGGACATATGTGTGGACACAGATATTTTATTCTTTGCCAACTAATAGTCTATAAGATTTGACAGTTTATTTTTGTTAGCACATTGAAACACATTTTCGTAGCACGTAATAAATAGTTCCTATATTTCAGAGACTGTATTGAAAGACTAAGTTATTCAATAAAATATATATTTTTATATGCTGTGATTATTTCATTTACGATATCCCCTATTTTAATTATACATATAATAAAATTAACTAAAGGTGTTATTGAAAAATAAATAAAATTGTTTCCTGAAATTTCGGTCTATAGTCCATGCGCGGGTATAGGTGTTGCACAAGTTGACGCGGGTATAGGAATGTTAACTGAATATCCCTTCAATCAAAAGTTCTAGCAAAACGTAAATATTATTTATTTTGAAATAGAAATTTTATTATATCAATACATAATGCAGTTGCTAGTTATGTGCATAATGCGAGGTTATTTATTTCAATCTTAAATCAATGAACTTGTCGAACAACGAAAATGTCAATATTTACAACGTACAATTTTGGGTCGTTCGAAAACGAATGAGAATAGTATAAGGTATTGTGGTTATAGAGTATACCATATTAAAAAAAAAAGTTTGTAAACAAACCATTGCCGGATATAAATTCGTCAATTTCATCAAGAATCCCACTTCCAAGACACTAAAATTGCACACCAGTAACTCAGAAAACACTGCCGCCCTTTTATTAAACAACTTTTAAGTAGTACTTGGAGAAACTTGCAAAACTAAAAAAAACTACAATTAGATAAAAAAAATTGAGTTTATTTCTTTTTTTTTAATACAAACATTAGGGATAACCATCGACATAAAATGAATGAATACAGGTATCGATTCCCGATTCGTATCGATACAAGATCCGATAAGACTAAATCACTCAGATAAATATGTTTATGCAATAATAAATGTTTTTACTTTCAATGTAATTTAGTAAAATAATTATAGTTTACAAAGACTTTTTGCCATTGGAACAATATTGTGGTTGTTACTGATTATTTTATTAGGTGGGTTTTGAGCATAATTCGTTCTGCTTATAGTTCCGTGAATTAATGTACCACTAGAATGTGTCGTTTTTTGGTATAATAAGTCCTATTCGGGCGAAAAAATATCCTTTTTTAAATTAAATATGTTTACTTTAATTTTTTTTGTTCTAATTCATAAAACTACATTGATATTAATTTAATATACATTAATATTAATTTCAAATGTTATTTATTATTTTTTTTGTTCCCCTCCACGGAGAGGGCAGGAGGAATTAAAAAATGCTCTTACGCATACTCCGCGCGCGCGATCGGAGTTATGTGGGACTCGTCACTCTGAGTCTACCCGAGCCTGTACCCACTAAAAAACCCCCCGAATGACTCGTGCAATTTTTTGCCACACAGCCTTCATCTGAACGACGGCCAATTGGAGAAAGAGGCCGCGGTAGTGGGGCCCAGAAGTGGTCACCCGCTGGGATTTACATAGCACTGAAGGTGCTCAAAGCACTGAAGGTGAATTCATAGCACTGAAGGTTTCATTCATAGCTCATAAATGAAAAAATAAAATTAAGAAAAAATAAAAAGATTGAAAAATAAAAGTGAATTAATTCGAATTTACGTTAGAATTAGAATTTGCGGCCAGAAGGGCTTCGAGATCGGATGTCAGTCTGGTGGAACAGTACGCTTGCGCATTCCTAGGCCTAGCGACTTTGAACTTCGAATCTAAGACGGGAGTAGTATAAGAGACTGAATCTCGAACTAGAGGATTGGGATGGGTTTCGGAGCGTTTGAAGAACGCTTCAGAGAGTGTTTTGAGGTGTTGTTGTACTGTAGGCAGTTCAAGATCTCTGTACAAGTCCGCGTTACGCACGTACCATGGTGCGTTTGTGGCCCTGCGGCAAAAGAGATTTTGAACTACGTGCAGTTTGTGAAGGAGGGAGGGTTTGGCGTCGGCAAAGATTGGCGAGGCATATGTCATGACGGGTCTAACGCAGACCTTGTAAAGTGTACGTTTGTTTCTGAAAGACATTTTACTTTTTCTGCCTAACATGCTAATTAGGCGGCCTACGTAGTGACGGGCGAGTTTCGAAACTCTATCGACGTGTGGCTTGAAAGAGAGCGTCGGATCTAAGGTGACGCCTAATTATTTAGTACTGCACTTCCAGGGGATGAGAATGCCTAACATTCGAACGTGGGGATCCCCAGCGGGACGACGGCGTTTGGGGTCGAAGCGAATGGCAGACCTCTTGTCTGGATTCACATCGATGCGCCATTTTTGAAACCATACACCAAGTGCGTTTACGGCCTTTTGGAGTCTGGTTACAAGCTGACCTTTCATGTTTGAAACGAAACGTGCGGTCTTTGAGAAATGACGCGAATATCCTAACTAGGCGAATCGGTAAGCCTATTTTGTAGAGTTTATAGACGAGACCGCTGTGCCAGACTTTATCGAAAGCCTTGGCTACGTCAAAGAACACTGCGACCGTTTTCTTACGCAGCGGATAGAAGCCGTCGAGTATGTACTTGACGATGCGATGGACTTGCTGAGGGCAGGACTGTTTAACGCATGTTTAGGGAATGACGCGGGGTTCGCGATCCGTTGGAAACAGATGGTTCCGCATTCGAGAGAGTATGACTCTCTCTTTCAGGCATACTAAATGGTGTTACCGTATTCCCTATAGGTATTTGAAGTGGCGCCCTCAATTTTTGTCAAGACTTGGTCGCACAATACACAGGTACCAACTTGAAATAATCAAAAATACACTATTTTTTATTATTTCAAGTAAGTTAATTTAAGTAAGATAAGTTCAAGTAAGACTTATCTGTTAAAACAGTTTTAGTTTCTTTTTAACATCAGTACCTAACATTATTAATATTTTTAATACAATTCGGCAATTTATACAAAATTTTGGGAGCCATACCAAAGAAGTTCTCAGAATATACAGAGCAGTTTAACGAGGTTGAGACCGGATTTTGCCCTTAAGCCTTTCATTCAAGCCTTCAAACATGTTCATGTTGTTTTTGACAAACGATGTTGTTTCTATATAGAATATATAAACAGAGAAAAGTCAGAATTCTTAACTTTTTGGAAAAGAGCTTACAGGATTGTCATGTGAGAAATCGATCTAATGCAGCGCTTTTGTGTTTTTAAAAAACATTTTAATTTAATCTGTCCTAGAATCTGTAGTTTCCCCAAAATATGACACCATAGCGTAGAATCGACTCAATGTAGGCATAATAAGCTAATAGTACTGCTGATTCGTTGACTAAGTTAGGTAACATGCATAAGGCGTATTTTTAATTTAGGCAAATTTATTTTTACTACAAGTAATCTTTATGTGTTCCATCCAGTTAAGGTTGGAGTCAAGTGTTATTCCTAAAAAATTTGTTGCATTTACTTCACTAATTTCATGTCCATTATAATCAATATTACCTAAAGTCAATCCCCTCTTCCTAAAATTCATAATGTTAGTTTTATTCAAATTTATTTTTATATTATTATTTGTCAGCCAGTCTATACCTAATATTATTTAATGTAGATTTAATGTCAGATTTTATTGCTTCAAATCAATGTGCTGTCATCTGCAAACAATATCATTGAATATGAAGTTATACCGGGTAAGTCAATAATATAAATTAAAAATAATGATGGCCCTAAGATACTACCCCGCACTTGACTGCCCTGAATCGTGGAAGGTAGGTTTTCTCTGTGGAGGATTTGGGATATAATCTTTGAGTGGCTTGTAATCTATTACCGAGATATGATTTTATGAGATCAAGTGCCACTCCTCTCACTCCATATGTGTTTATTTGTGAAATAGTTTTTTATGGTCAACATAGTCAAAGGCTTTTGTCAAAACCATGAAAAGAACATAAACAGGTATTTTGTTGACATTTTTCAAAGTATATATAAAATTTTATATATATATATATATATATTTATTTATTTATTATATATATATATATATATATATATATATATAACTTTGTCGAATATTTTAGAAAACACTGCTATAAATGCAATGTTAGGTCTGTACGATGGTATATTTAGGATCACATTTATTTAACATAGGTTTTATAACGGTAATCATAATCTAGTATTTAACTAAACGTGAACTTTGCACAAAAGAATTAATGGTAAAAATGTTTGGCCTTTTCGACATATCAGGTTATTAGTAAAATACCAACAACCTCTCAGGACTAGATTGCTTACATCATAAACAACAACGTCTGTTCTATGACTTTGATCATTCGTTAGATTTCAATTTCATCCATCACATTTCATTTGCAAACAAAAATAAATATTAATTAAAACCATTCGAATAACCCTAAGCGCATTACTAAAATTAGGTAAACAAACCCGTGGGAATCGGGGGGACGGGGGCAGGGCGGGACTAGCGCCTTTGAATTTGACCTACGTATTTATCACAGCCACCAGTGCTTTGTCGCGCGCGCGTCGTTGGAGGCGATGATTGACATCATCATCATAGCTGCTTCAAAGCAATAAAAAATAATATATCATATTAATTTCAACTCGACGCTCAGCTAGTCAGTTTGCTCTTTGAATGAGCGTCGCTTCACGCACAGTAGGTTTAGGTTGTTTTTGTTTCTTTATTATTGCTGTTGAGCATAATATGATTTTCTATGTCGAAATATAGCAAAGGTGTTAAATAGAAATGCCAATTTCAGAACTGAGCAAATAATAAATTTAGAAGCAGTTATTTACTTGCTGGAATTTGCGATAAATGGCGTTTCCTATAAAATTTTGAATTACGTTTTTAGAAGTCAACGGTCAACTATTTGCTATCTGTACCCAAAGAGCACAGAACTTCTAATACAGAGAAATAGAAATGCTTTTGTTATAGTTTACTTGCCGTACTACTGATGCCGCTTTGTTTTCCACTTTTTGTCATTAGCTCCTAGGCATTGTATCGAAAGCTCACACAAAGCTCAGTCAAATCTCGTTTGTGTCATCGTCGTTCAGTGCTAGGTGAGGTAGCCTACCCTACTGCAACTTTTTCGTCTTTTGACCGGACGGTTTTGTTCATATCATTAATATTCCATGAACGAAAATGAGACAAAAGACAAATACGCGAACACTAATAGCGAAGTGTTACCATAACAATAAAAAACACGTAAACTCAAATAACTTGTATTTTCTTTTGTAGCTTTTACAGTACATTGAAAGAAACCAAAATTCGAAAATCTTAATGTCTTCAAGGAATTTCACTCACAACCTTATAAAAAATAAAAAGGTAAAATGTAATGATAATGGTTGGCGCCACGTGTCTTTCAACTTTCACGCCCACGAAGCCGATGTCAGAAGCTAGTTTGAAAACCCAGTCTTGTTTTTATTATTTTTGAATAGAAAAAAAAATATGCTAACTGTACTATCTGTCAATGCAAGTATAGAAGGGTTAGACTCAAACGCGGGAGCACGCATCGTTCGATCTCAAAAGTACCGTCAGCATGTCTACAAAAAAACATCTTCGGAGCCAGGTAAATAAAATATTTCTTAAAACAACTTATTTGATTTTTAACATGTAAAGTTACGTTAGACTTTTTTATTTGTTTTATTATATTATTATTATTAATAAAAAAAATTATATTAATAAAAAATTCTATTGATTTTTTTACAGGCAAAAGAAATAATTGCAAAAGTATACCACCGAATGAAATATGAAGCGGAAAATGGAGTGGAAAAACTTAGTGATGCTAGGTGGCGAACTGCCCAAGCAGTTGGTGTTAGTGCATCCACGATTACGCGAATTTTAAAAGAAGAAAAACAAGCTAGGGCATCAAATGATGTATCGCAGAAAATTTTTAAATCTCCCTCAAAACCAAAAAGGGCGCGTCCTAAGTCTAAGCTGGAAGATTTTGATATGGGTGTGCTTCGAAGAACGATAGCTTCATTCCATACAGAATTTAATGAAGTACCAACATTAAGAAAGCTTAAACAGATATTGGTAGAAAGAATTGGTTTTACTGGTTGTATAGAAACCTATGATAGAAACACTGCGCACTATTTTGAAGGAATCAGGCTACGAGTGGTCAAAAATAGATGACAACCGTAAAGCTCTGGTCGAAAAGCACGACATACAAATGCTGCGGTTCCAATATTTGAGGCGATTAAAAAAATACCGTGATGAGGACCGATATATCGTTTTCACAGATGAAAGTTACGTTCACACAACACATATTCAAAACATGTGCTGGAAACTAGCGAAAGGAGTATCACCAGTACAAAAAAAAATATCTAAAGGTATGCGGGTCGTTATTGTCCACGCTGGTGGGTGTGAAGGATTTGTTCCAAATGCTGGCTTAGTGTATAAAGCAAACTCAACAAGTGGAGATTATCACGACAACATGAATCTGAATAATTATAAAAAATGGCTTAGCACACAATTGCTGCCCAATCTACCAGAAAACTCTGTCATTGTTGTGGATAACGCTTCTTACCACAATGCTTTAATAGAAAAAGCGCCTAACTCCAACTCAAACAAGAGTGAAATGCAAACATGGCTTGCAGATAAAAATATTCCATTTGATGAAACAATGAAAAAAATAGAGCTATACGATTTAATTTTAAAAAACAAAGATAAATTCAAAAGATTTGCTATCGATGAACTAATTGAATCAAAAGGGTTTGAAATTCTACGATTACCCCCTTACCACCCGGAACTGAATCCCATTGAAAAAATATGGGGGATATTAAAAAACTATGTGGCTAGTAAAAACGTTGCACAAAATTTAACATCCATTATGACACTAATAAATGAACGACTTGAAATGATTGATCGTACAATGTGGGCAAACACATGTCGGCATGTTGAAGACACAGAAAAACAATATTCACAATACTTTGACATGGATAAAGAATTTATTATTAATGTTAATGACTCTGATTCAGACGAAAGCGACTCTGTTGAGATGAGTGAGTAATGATACTTTAAGCGACTGTAATTAAATTTAATTGTAAAGTAAATAAATAATTCACAAATTATTATTTTATTTTAATATGCCTATACTGAAACCCTATACTACTAAACTGAAATCACTTAATAATTATGTTCTAATTACCATGAATTCAAAACCTATTAAAGCGTTGCATTAAAATATTTAAATAAATCATTTCGCTTAAGTTTTTAGAATTTCTTTGTAGACCGTACTTGCTAAGAACCGTTGTTCTCGGATTTGTTGCCCAACTAGTTTAGTTGATCTTAAACGTGCGAGCGGAGAGGACGCCTTGTTTCATACACTGTGACGGCGCTGCTCCATAGAGCGAGCGTGGTCGGATTTATCACCCGACTAGTCGACCGTCTTGTACACGTGCAGATCGTAGTTCACTGAACAATCGACGCTCCCACACAGATGAAGTGTCGTCATTAATATTTGCACTCACACATCTAAATAAACTAATTAAGTAGTGGGGCGCGTCATTTCAGCTTGGACAAGCTCTACAAGCCGCCATTTATGATTCCTTTTTTAATGCATCGGCTTATACCAATGATCTGAAACATGTGACACATATACTTGACAAATTTTAATATGATTTTAACTGTGATTTAATAGATGTGTTAGGCACTGGACAAAAGGCAATCTTCCTAGCTAATCTACCTTATAATTAAATTAAGAAAAAAATACTATTAATTTTAACAATAACATTATTTTATTCCTAACCTGGGCAGCCGAAAGCCAGCAATGAAATATGTATTTTCAACTATGTTTTCTTTCATCCAATATGGTTCAAAAAGACAGATACTTTATTTTCTACCTAAGCATGTACCTGTGATAACAAAAAATTATGAATTAGAGCAAAAGGTCTGGATGCAAACACCAAAAATGTTTTCATTTTTTAAACCTCTAGCACTTTCGACTGCTACATCTATGGAGCAAGCATTGGAAATATAATCAATTTATAGTATTCATCTACCCATTATACTATTTAGCATCAGTAGAGCATTACGATGACATGAATAAAATTTGTTTTTCTTAGATAAAATTATGCTTCTTTATTTCTAATATATGAACATTGTTTTGTACCAGCAGAATTTGATTTAATTTTCATTGTCTACATAATGTAGTAAAAAAATGCAATTTAGAACAAAACAAAAAGTCACACAAACAATTGATTTAAATCATTTAAAACTATTTTCAATTTCTATCCGTAAATTAGATTGCTTTAATTTACCAAGTCGACTTCTCAGGTCATCTGATTTTTTATGGTCTTTCTTTGATTTTAGGATTTGACGCAAGTCACTGTTCCTGCTTGGTTTGGATGAACTATCTAATCTAGACCAAACACTTGATGTAATTCTGCCTTCACTGTTAATTTTCTTAACCCTGCTTTGTATATTGTGATCTTCTTCATATTCTTGTGAGTCATCACTCGCTGAGTTATCATTAAGTTGCTCTTTCACCTTTGAGCCTAATCTAGAGTGAATACTGTTTCTCTTAACTTGTTCATCACTTCTTCTAAGTTTTTTAAATTTATCTGATAACCTAGAGGTTTGTCTCGGTATATATGCATGTGAAACATTTGACACCTCAATAGATAAAGGTGCATAGATATCCCTTTCATAATCATCTGATGCTTCAGGTTCTACATATTCTCTGTTTTTATTTTTCTTTTCAATATCATCAGCGTGCATTCTCATGCGAGGTGCTTTAGACTTTTTCTTCCATTCACTTTCTGAATCACTGTCAGAGTCCTCAACCTTCCTTGTGCCAAGTCTACTTGCCAGATTTGTATTTTTAAGTCTCGCAGGTCTTTGCTCTTCAATTTCTTCTTCAAATTCAGCTTTATTCAACTTACGGTGAAATATTTCCTGATGATCATAGACTCCCCAAGATTGACATAAATCACCCCATGGGTTTTTACTTAAAGACTTAATTTTTCTATCATAGCCATCAACCTGTCTTGGGGCTGGACGCCTGCTTACATTGGTTTTCTCTGCATTCGTAGCAAAACGCATCAAAATCAAGTCTTTTTTTGGATGTGGTATTCCCTCCCTCCAGTAGTGACTGGATTGACCTGATATTAGTTTCTTTAAATCCTCAGATAAGTCCCGAGAATGAACCAATAATGCAAGAGCAGCTGATATATGGTCTTGACAAACAATATTGCCTGAAGAAAAATATTTTAATTAGTATTTATCCACAATGTAAATATAAAAGGTAAGGTTGTAAGAAGGTTGATACAAGGTGTAAAATTGCATTCTACCATAGCAATAATTACTTAAATGTCCAACTGCAATAATCAGAAATTATGAATCAAATTACTTACATGAATTGTCATCAACCCATTCTAATGAGACAGGTTTAAAGTCTTCTAAGTATTCAAATATTTCTTTAGTAGTCAGTCCAGCAACACCACTTAAGTGTAAAGCATCAAAGCGAAAATGTCTCGCATTTTCAGTCTCTATTCCACAATTACTGTACAACTCGTCAATTTGTTTTTGTGTAACCACTCTACTTCCTGTAAGGTTTAGTCCGAACCTTACAGCTCTTTCTTCAAGCTTACGTGCATCAATCTTCTCCAATTTTTTGATGACTGGGCCATTTTTCTCTGCTTTATAAATCTAAAACAATGCACGATTAACTTAAATTATAGCGTGACAAATGATAAACGACTATCAAGGAAAACATGAAAATTATTTACCACGGCAGATAATTCATCGTCATTTGAACGAACACTTGGGACATCTTCTACTTCCATATTGAAATCATCACTCATTTCACCATCCTCGCGATCCATTTTTGTATTCGTAACTAAGATGGTAAAGTAAATTCTAAAGCGACTATGTTTATTTTCTGAACCCAACACAAAAACTAATAAATAAAATACACAAAGTATGGATAGGTCCCCATCACTCAGTGTTGCCAGATGGTTTCGGCGACGTTCCCCTAATGACCCCTATAATAATTTAATTTCTCCCAAGAAAACCCCTAGAATTCCCCTAACTAAGCAGCGTTCGGAACCGTACGATAATTATCGTACATGTGCGATAATTTCATAACTACGTACGATGTACGATGGTACACGACTATCATACGCAGATTGTACGATAATTTCCGTTCTGATGAAAAATTTGATGATAAAACTATTTCCATTTCTTTATTTTCTCGATGACAGTTCTAATTTGATATAATGTAGTGTTGTGACCAAATAAGTAATGATACACAACACAAACATTCAAATATATTTATTCAAGGTGAAAACACTCAATGGCCCACCTCCATTTTGTGTTTGTTTTAATCTGTCACTCGCAACAAGACGGTCGTGCTAGTCACTACATTTCTGTTCGCTGAGTTTTTTCACATTATCCATACGTTACGTTGTGTATTTTGTGTTCCTCCGTTTTATTGCTGCCGAAAGGATAAGTTCTGAAAAGGCAGGCGAGAGAACTGGTAATCAAGGCTCGTAATTACTTTGAAGCAGAGTATCAAAATGGTGGCCCGCTATTACCACTGTCGCAAGTGCGAGAGCGTGTTGTGGCCGCATTAGGAATTAGTGGACCTACTGTTTCAAAAATTACTACCGAAGCTTACGGTACAACCGGCATGCAGGAAAATAAGCTTCGTACGCCGAAGAAAAAACGCCAACCTCGTCGCGTGACATCGGTTGACAAGTTCAACGCTGATGCTATTTGCCGTCATATATATGACTATTACTTGCGCAAAGAAATTCCAACACCTAACACTTAACTTAACTTGTTGTTCCTTTAAGTGAATGTGGTTTGTTTCATGGCCAAAAATCGTCATTAAGCTTAGATTTGAAAGAAATTGGATTTTCTTATAAAAAATCGGACAAACGTAAAATATTGATGGAGCGTCACGACGTTGCTATCGCTCGCCGCGAATTTTTGAGCGAAGCCAAAAAGATATCAGATTGGTCAAATGTTATTTTCACTGACGACTCTTGGTTAAATGCAAACCACACAGTATCTAAGAACTGGTCTGACGACACCGCCGCTTCCACTAGTTCAGTGCCAATGGGAAAAGGTGAACGCCTTATCATATGCCATGCAGGGTCTACGAAAGGATTTGTGTCAGATGCTTTACTGGCCTTTAAATCCAAGAAAACAGTGGACTACCACGAAGAAATTAACGCGGAGATTTACGAAGGATGGTTTTAAGGAAATGGTGAAATCTCTGGAAGAACCGTCTACAATTATTATGGACAACGCTACATATCACTCCAGACAAATTGATAACATGCCGACGCAGCCCAATAAAAAACAAGAGATAATTGACTGGCTCCAACGTCATGGCGAAAATGTGTATAGTACTTTATTAAAATTACAATTAGTGAATATTTTAAAATCGAAAAAAAGCCTCCCTAAACGATATGTTATCGACAAAATAGCTGCAGAATGTAGTCATTGGGTTCTTTGACTTCCGCCGTATCATTGCCAGTCCAACGCTATAGAACTAATATGGCAAAAATAAAAGGACACGCCGCTCGAAACAATACCCATCCTCCTTTTACGGCAAACAAGATGTTAGATTTATTGAAAAATGCATGTGCGAAAGTAACTGCCGAAAAGTGGGAAAAATTTGTGAGAAAAACCCAAAACATTATAGCGTCGGATTGGGAAATTCATGTGGCATTCGATAATATACAAGTACAGGAACTTACAATAAATGTTGAGAAGAGCTCATCGAGTGACAGTGACGATTCATCAGATTTTGATTAAAATAAATAAATAAGGATTACCTGTCGTTATAATTATTTCGTTTCATTGTCGAGTACTTAACAATATCTACTTATTTAACAACAGCTTCGAAAATTTTAAAGAAGTTGGCATTATCAGTCAAGAATTAATACGTGTAACATCTTGTAATGAAATATAATATTAGTTAAAGGTACAAAAGTAACCGGCAGTAGTTTAGTTTCTTACATTTTGTAAAAAAAATATCGAGTCTGTTATCGTGTTATGTTTATCGATATAGCTCCATCCCTATCAGTTTCTCCGACTCTGGTGTTATATAACCTTGTACGTGTGTAAACGTCATATTTTTATAAAATTATGCATACATAATGTAAAAAAAACGCTCGCACAAGTTTTCACAGGAGCTGTCATCGATAAAATAAAGAAATAGAAATAGTATAATTGCCATAAAACGCAAAATTTAATTTAATTTTCAATAAATCAGCTCGATCTGCCCTTACGTTTTCAATGTTTGATGAGTGAAGAGTTTGCATTGATCAATTTCCCTCACATAACCTCTCAATTCCCAAATATAGTAAGTAATTAATTTGCGTTTATGGTGCTTGAACAACAAGTGCTGTGTAGTAAATAGAAAGTAGGGGAAAGGACGTCATTTTCCAAGAACTGAGATCGGACTCAACATTGGTTACCGTGTCTTTGTGCTCATAGTGTTATCTCACAAGGTTTAAGTGTGGTAGAGCTACGTAAATGGTTTGTAAGCCACAAACATTGGTGTGGCGTATACAAATGTTTTCTGGGTTACTCAATAAGAATAACAGTGTTTAATTGGTGTCACATAATGAACAGAATATTAAAAGGTACTAATGTCTCGCGTCTAGAAAATAAAAATTTGACTCCCATGCAATACAAATAAAGCATATAAAAATGTGAAACAAAGTTTAGAAATAAAAAAAATTCCTGAATACACAAGTCTTTTATTTATTTTACCTTCTTTATCTTTTAGATTGTTAAAATAGGTTGTATAATAGAAGAGGGGCTTTCGCGCTGCCACAATGGCATTACGCCAAAATCCAATGCAGGCATTTTAAAATTAAGCAAAGAAAGGACATTCAAATTTTTTTTTAAAGTTGTCAAAATGAAAACGTGGGTTCCTAGTGTTGCAATTAGGAAGACGTTCGTCTGATGCGTGCGTACTGCGTAGCATCACTAGTTGGCACAGACTACTTAGGGATACTACGTTTGCTAGTTGGTTTGTGCACTTTATTAGGATAGGCTAGGAGGAGCTGAGTCATACAGCCTACCACAAACTAACTAGTGACGCTATATATAGAACAAGGAAGTTTTTCTAGTAGTTTTTACGGTTTATGTACTGTTGATTTTTCAAAATAAATCCAGTTTTCTATTGAACAAATTATAGAAACAAAACAAATTTTTTTGTTAAAAAACACTAGTTTTTTATTTATTAAATTTTTTTTAGTTAATTCGGGATTTTTTTGAACAAAACCAAAAATATAGAATATCTCGATAACGAGCCTCTTTGGTATTAGGAACATTATAGTTAATTTTGTTGGAAATTAGTTGTATTATCACATCCGAAGAGGAATACGTCGAATTACAAGTCACCTTGTATACTATCACAATTAGTTAAACACTATCTTATGTACATAAAAAATAAAAATTAATGAAGAGAAAAACTTGCTATAATGCAAAACCGTACTTTATAATACTCCGTATCAGTGCGTTGTATATCAGTATCTGCCGAATGGTGTTGATCTTGGCCTAGCATTTTTGGACACATAGTTAAGGTGAGGCATCCCGGAGAGTTTTGAATAAAAAACTACACCAAGAAACCTTACCTAATTGGAAAACGGAATTGGCTGGCTTTGGAAAACAATTGAAATGGGAGGGCAAAACTTTGCATTATGACCATTACAGCCTCACTTTTAGATGTAGATAGGGACAAGGTGTGATTAACTAGCCAGATACCTAAGTCATTTAGGGTATTATTTAACCGAGAAGGAGCCTCCTCTATTTATACAAGACGCTGATATAAAGTAATGTCATCCGCATATTGCAAGACGTCGCAGAAAGCAGACACTCATCTATGCAAATTCGAGGTATAGATGTTATACAGTAGGGTCTTAAGACGAACCCCGTTGGGAGGCCTCAACAAACTTTCCGGGCGTGAAGTTGGCTGGGAGTATCTGATTTTAATAGACCGGTCTACTTATAGAATAAAAATAAAAGTTGTAAGCCCTGTAGGGACACCTAAAGAAAGCACAGCAATGGAAGCTGTTTATTGTCGTAATCACATGAAACATCCGAGAACACCCCCACGACCGATTCATTGAGATAGCCCTATCGGTCTTAAAATGATCAAGCTGTCCATCATGCTTAAACCCTTTCGAAAAGGGGCATTGCATGCTGCAAAGGGTATTATGGTATTCCACGTATCATAGTAGCCTATTTATAACAAGGTGTTTTGTAATTTTTAAAAACAAGAGGCCAGGTCCACGATCGTCTCTTTACCACTTTTTAGTAATGGGATAACTACGTATACTTTCCAATGATCTGGGATCAGTGCGGAACTCAGAGACATGATCATATTTGCGTAGACCAAATATGAATCTTATACACAGATTTTGGAGGCGCTCAAAGCTTATTTAATTGCTCCTCGCTCAAATCAAGATAGCTTATATCGCAGTCCGGTAATGGGAGGATTACTGATTGCGACAGAGCAATTTTTGTCTTTCTGGGTAGGAAATTGCGAAGTCTTGTAAGAGATTTAATAGCTGCAAACACTTTCCTGCTGACCGAATTTATTTGTGGTGTCCAGGAAAGTGAGGAATGCATAAGAATGAGGAATGCTAAAAGGTTTTTTTCATTATTAATAATTAGCAGGCGTTTGTCTTCCATCTCACCTAATGGAAAGTGACGATGAAGACGAGGATCATACACGCCTGTCTAAGTGGTACCTATTCACTCTACATTTGAAAGCTCCAGGGTTATATTTGTCTGGAAAAATAGACGCAGGCAAATCGTTCCACTCTTTGGCAACACGAACCAAAAATGAGCTATCGAACCGTTTAGTTCGGCTCTTCGGCACGCTAACTACAAACGGGTGAAACTTCTGTCTGCGTCTGGTTGATCGGTGGAGAAAGGGGGAAGGTTCGATCAGCTGAAAAAGAGCATTTGCACACTCTCCAGAGTGTAGTCTGTAAAAAATCGATAGACTAGCAACTTTTCGACGATGTTCGAGACTTTGCAGTCTCGAAGAAGTAAGTTTGTAGTCACTTATCTCTACGGGCCCTTCGGTCGAGAGAATCCAACGCTTCAAGATGGTACTTAGCGGAATCAGGCCAAAGATGACTGCAGTACTCCATACAGGATCGAACCTGGGCTGTGTACAGGTTGAGCAACTGTTCGGAGTTGAAGTACCGCCGGACCTTTGAGATGACTCCCAATTTTTTGGAAGCTGACTGTGCCATGGTTTTAATCTGTTGACCGAAATTAAGTTTCGACGTGATGGTCATGCCTAGAAACCCTAGATGGTTTATGATCGGTACAGATACACCTTGGAAAGTGGGCGTCAAGTTGAATGTGCTCTTTTTACCGGAGAAGAGACACGCCTGGGTTTTGGAAGGGTTGAACTTGACAAGATTGGCTTCACCCCAATTGGAAACCCTGCATAGTGTCAAATCAACCCGTTCGATCATCGACTCTCTCTGAAATTGGATCTGGTTTCGACTCGCTCGCGCATTGGACACATATCTCTCTACAACAGTGCTGTCATCAGCGTAACCAATAATGCCTTCCGATAACAGAAGGTCATTAATGTGCAGCAGGAATAATGTTGCAGAGAGAACAGATCCCTGAGGTACGCTGGCGTTGATCGCCATTAGGTCCGATGAGAAGCCATCGACGACAACTCGAATTGACCGTTCCCTCAGGAAATCAGAAATACAGTCGCAGAGTCCAGATGGTATGCCATACGCAGGAAGCTTGCTCAAAAGGGCTTCGTGCCATACTTGGTCAAAGGCCTTGGAGATATCTAAGGATACGGCTATTGCCTCTCCGTGCCCTTCCAAGGTCATGCTCCATAGATGCGTGACGTACACTAGAAGGCCTGCTGTTGAGCGTCCTCCGCGGAAACCATATTGGTTGTCAGTGAGGAGCTCATTGATCTCTAGGTACGTCAGGAGACGATGGTTCAATACACGTTCCATAATTTTGCAAATTATGGAAGTGATTGCAATAGGTCTAAAGTTGACTGGGTCGGCTTGACTGCCCTTTTTTGGTACGGGCTGTACGTTTGCAAACTTCCATGATTTTGGAACTTTTCCAGTCCTTAGAGAGAGTCGATATAGGCGTGTCAAAACAGGAGACAACACGGCTGCACAGTGCCACTGCGGGAATGCCATCCGGACCACTGGCTTTGTTCACGTCTAGATTTAGTAAGCATTTGAGTACCTCTTTCTGGTGAATTTGGACGGCCTCCATCTTGAAGCCGAATGGGGGTTACGTGGGTGGGCGTTTACCCGAACACTTCGCGAAGAGATTTTCGAACAAGTCTGCCTTCTCTTTTGCGCTGTGGGCCAAAGACCCGTTAGGCCTTTGCAGTGGTGGCAGTGATGGGCGACAGAAGTTCATCTCAACCGACTTGGCAAGGGACCAGAAAGCTTTACTCCCCGTGGGATAGGATGCTAACTTGTCCCCGATACGGAAAATGTTGTCGAAACGAGCGCTTCTGATCACCTTTTTGCAGGCCTTGGCAGCAGCATTGTACGCCTGCTTCTTAGCTGGGAGATCCATAGCTTTGCTTCTGCGAGCGCTAGCCCAGGCTTGGTATGCTGCATGCTTACGCTTTTCAGCTAGGAGGCGATCATTATTAACTTTACGTGTGGAAGTTGGCCAGGTAAATGTTGAGAAATCATATATGGATTACCCATTGAGGTACTATGAAAACTGACGTCACTGTTCAACTCACCTGATAGACAAGATTAGATTCAGATTCGTGCATAAAATATCGAAATAAATACAGTATAAATAATAATAATTAAATAAATATATAAATAAAGGTACCTATATACAATTACGCAAGCGAGCGGTTATTCCGAAAATAGCATCACCCACCAGCCTTTACAAAAAATAATTAAAAATAAAGTTAAAATAAAACACAACTTAAACATGGAATATGAGATAAAATGAAAAAAATAGTAAACAATTATTAAACATACAAAGACTCGGTGCCATGCTAGCAATATCAACAGTATGCTATTTCAATTTTAAATATTAATATGGGCAAACGATGAGTACCGATATTTTTATATTTTATATTATATTTTTATAAAAAACGAATATAATAAAATAACCTACTTTAATTCAAGGAACACTATATTATTAATCTTTGATAAGATGTGTGTGTGTGACTGAAAATAAATATTTGTTAATATGTAACTGGTATAAATATACATACCATAATATAAACATACGATCACTCAACAAACAAGGAGATTGACATTGACTCCTGAGTTTTGTCCATCGCCATCTAGTTTCGAATGAAATATCTTCAAAAAAAAAAACGAAAATCCCTCACTAGGTCTTCTGTCTGACTATAATTATATAAAAAAACTAAAGGTTGAAATAGGTATTAATAAAATTTATTCACTTTTTGTCTATATGATTGCCGTAAAAGAAACTTTGTAAACAAACGGATATAAAAATCAATTGGATAAATATGCACTTAGTTTGCGACGATTTCTGAATTTAAATCGATTTGTCTCTACCTCAGTAACGATTATAAAGTAGCAACACTACATTCAATCAACAATTTTTCTGATTGATTGTAGGACGTAAATGCTTTACGTCACTGTTTTATGTTTGGTAAAATGTTTGCATAATTACGTTAATTCTATGGTCAGCTGTCAAATCGCACTTTTTGTATTAACCAACTATTAGTTTTTTTTAATTACTAATTAGCAGGCGTTTGTCTTCCATCTCACCCGATGGAAAGTGACGATGAAGACGAGGATCATACACGCCTGTCTAAGAGGTACCAATTATAAATAATAATTATTAGTGCGTTCCGTTTGCCGCTCACAGCGCTATCAGCGCTAATAGTGCTCAAAACCGTTCCGATTCGTTTTAGCGCGCTAAAAGTGATATTAGTGCTATTGCAATCGGAACGGTAAATAGCGCGCTAACATTCTGATTGTTCGTCGATTAAGTCTAAAGTTATAATTTCATTGAGATCTTTGACCCTGAATGAAGCAGGAGCCATTTTTTAACATCATTACAAAAGAAAATTAATAAGCAAGCTTTTAAAATGTTGAATCGACTAATAAAAACATCGACAAAGTAACGTCATGTGTCAGTTTTGACAGGCCACTCACAGGGACCATGCTCCGTAGCTTGGGCACTGTGAGTGGGAAGATTGCGACGTTAACGACGTCATTGATGACGTATCGGTATCGCTGTGAGCACGCTCACAGGCATTCGGAACGGGTACATGAGCTGTGAGCGCAATAATCGGCAAACGGAACGCAGCATAGAGTTAGATAGTTTGATTGACTTGACATCGCATTTACGTTCGTTCTTTGCGGTAGGTAACTAAAGTTTCGTTTTTATTCCTGCTTGCAAAACTTTTCGAACCGGGTCGTTTATGTGATTTTATGTTGGAAAGGTCGCATTGGTTAGCGATTATCTGTATTTAGTATAGCCATTATTCAGAAATAATTGTATTGCCACAAAAAATAATCATGTCTTCATTCATGGAGATGAGTTTGGAGGATATAATCAAGAAAAAGAAAAAGGATATTATACGGTATGTTCTACAGGATTCTGAAAGTTATTAAATTCACCTGGCAAAGGTTTTTTCAATTGCTGTTTGATTTTCAGATCAAAACCATCAATAAACAAAAAACAAAATAAACCTACGATGAAACCTAATCCTAAAGCAACACTTCCAATAACAGACGCTCGAAATAAAATAATATTGAATAAACGGAAGCATATATCCGATGCTCGAGAGAAACTAGCTGAACTTGCAAAACAGAAAGATGCACGTTTAAAATTAGATCAACTTCGAAAACAAAGAGTGAGTAGTCATACTGCAAGTTATGCTTGAACTCAGTTCTCAAAAAACTAGTTCAGTTTGTAAAAACATAATTAAATTTTAAAGAATAGTGAAATCTTCGAAGCGGCCCCAGGTGGCCCCATCCTATCTGATTCTCTATGTGTTACCACTTATTTTTAATGTTCCTCAAACTTATTAATTTATAGTTCATTGTCCAATTATTTTAACTAATGTGTTTATGTAAACAACAAATATATTACAAATCTATTGTGGGCAGGTTAGGATGGCTTCTCAGCATATAAGTTATTAAATACTCTAAATAATGGTCAAAATGTAGCATAGATATCTTTTACTTCATTCAAACATAATAATAGTAATAGTAATGCCATAGTTCGATATTTGACTGGTGTTATAAGTTATATGGTTGCTAATTGGAAGTGAAAAGGCAAGTCCCATGGCCCAGGCAACTGCTGCTCACTCATAATAATTCTACTTTAGCCAACATAATTTTGTGAACTTTAAATTTATATTTATTTATTTATTTCAATGAACAAAACAGATTACAAACATACTTATTAATAAATTACATGTAGTGGTCGGTGTTGGTCTAGATTGCAATCCTTAATATGTCCATATAATAGATTTACAACAAATAATTGAACTCTGTATTTAATTCAGTTTAAATTTTATTTTAAATATGTAGTATGAAAAGAAATTATAATATAACAGGTACTTATAAGACACATTGAATTATAATTAAAAGTAATGATATGTCAACAACAGGATAAATGTCAAAGTTCAAAGTATATTAAATTTATATAACAACATTATAACTATAAAGTTAAAAGATTTGTTTTTTGGTTTTATATGTAAATAAAAAATAAATAACTGCTTAAACTACTGAATGGATACTAAAAATTTTTTTTCAAAATTCCCATGGGATCAAGAATTATGTGTGTGAGACCATGCTGAGACCTCTAGTTATCAAATAAAGCCAACATCACCAATGTAACTAACCTTAAATAAAGAGTATATCTTAAATTCCCTATTTTATTAAATTTTTGTTACAGGCAGCAGCACAGAATCAAGTCAGGAAATATCCTACTGGTCGACCCAAGCCTGTCAGAAATCTATCATATAGAGATAGAGGTAAGGAATATTTTACTCTATCAGGCACAAACAAATGTAGACATTACTTGTCAATTCTATGTTCTCATTTTTTCATGCATTGAATACACCATTCATTGTTCAACCGATCATTTTACGAGCCTTTCTGCCCCGGCCTACGAACTGCTACGGCATACAAAACTCAATGAAGTCGCGTCTTAGGCCTCCCTGAATGATAACGCACCTAACGCATGTTTGGCCCCCAGTAATGTTTTTACGCTATTTTAAGCAGTTATAGCTATAATAATACAATGTAAAACCTTTTACTGTGTATTATGTTGTATTTATTAGTTTAGTGTGTTTTAAAGTGTCTACGCGTTTTATAGGAAATGGAAGGTAAGTTACAGATTTCCACCAGAAGTTGTAAACCTTTTATATTTTTTTTTTGTTGAATTTATTGTTGATATGTTGGGTGGTATAATAGCTATAGATATTACTGTTTAGGAATCATATTGCATTAGGAAATACATTCATATAAGGAAATAATATAAATTATATTGGAACCTGGTAGTGTAACATATTAGGGTGTTACCACACCAACCGATCTTCGGGTTCCGATCGGGTCGACGGATCGACGGTTTCTACCACACCAATCCTTATTTGACTCTTAAAGTGCCAGTCAAATAATCGTTGGCCATACATATCATAGCTTGCATAATAAGTTCTAGGTCCACAAGATTCTTGACCTTGATGGGCTAAAAATTATTCCATGCAGTAAATATTTTAGTTAATAGGTTGCTTTAAGTTTTCTATCAATATGAATCTTTATTCTGAGGTATTGTACAGAAATAATATGAATGTTCTTTTATTACACAAATTACTTATGAATTTTGAACTAAATAGCCATGTGTACCATAAAAGAGTTGGGTAGATGGAACTTTTATTGGAAATTTTTTTTATATTTTAGTCTATGAATTATGGATTAATAAACAATTATTGCATCTGACAATTTTATTTTTTCAAAATATCGTGGCCACAGATATCAGTGATTCGAATGTGTTAATTTTTATATAAAATAAAAGGATTTTTGTTTGAATTTAATAAAAATTTGATTTACACCAATTTTTTAATGACGCGCTCGTCGCGTCTTGGGACTTCCCTGAATGTTTCTTCATGACGCGCTCGTCGCGTCTTGGACTTCCCTGAATGTTTCTTCATGACACGCTAGGTGCGTCATGGGCCAGGAATCGGTTAAGAGACTAATAATTACACATTTTAATATTCCACACTGAATGAATATGAAATTATGTAAAAGCGAATTATTCCATAAAAAGCATGACTCTTATGTAGCATTTATGACTTACAATAATATTATATTTTATTTGTGATTTCTTGGCTTTTGCCAAGTACACTAACACACACACATGGATCTAAGCCAAGTACACATTACGGCTATTTTCTTGGTTATGTGTATTCATTACAAAAATCAAGCTGGATGTTTGGTTTGGTTTGTAATAGTGTTTTATTGTTGTACCTCCAGATGAAGAAAGACATATTAATGAAAGTCATACCATAATACTATAATAATAATAAAATAATAAAAATTGCATTTATTTCCGTAATCTTGGTTACAACATATTTCTAGGACTTCCCAGTGAGTAATCAGACGATACTCTTATTGGGAATGACCCGCTACTTCCCTTAAGGATAAAATTAAGATTACAAAGTAAAACAAACACTAAAACAATAGCCTTTAAGAGACTTCTAGAACAATCAAAAGAAAGAAGAAGATTTACATTTAAAAATACAGTAAATTTGATTATACATTGAATATAAGCAAATTATTTATGCATATATACCAAGGTGTGTGAGGGTGTGACGTTCATAGTGCTGATGTGGTATTGTGTATGATGTGTGGGAATGTGTATGGATGTGTAGGTGAATGAGGATTAGTATTTTAGCAGGTCTACGTTGGCACCTACATAGTAAATATAAATATAGATTTATAGATGTGTAATTTTATGCATATAATATGATTATTTATTTAATTATTAATACAATAGACAAGGATGCACTAACATTTTCATTTAAGATAAGATACGATCTATTTCAGTAAATTCTAATTAAAAGGTTTTCTACTTCGTCATAAGTAAGTGTACCCAACCATTGTCTTAAAGTTTTCTTGCACATATATAAATGCATAGGATATATTTTGAGTATTTTATTTAATTTATTGTATATATAAGCATACTGGCATGGGTATTGCCTTCTAGCAAAGACAGTCCGTACAAAGGGTGTTGGGGCCACAATATCATTTCTCCTCTTTTTTTGTAGTGATTTATTATACGGTAAGTGTTTGTGACAATTTAGTATAAGATTAAAAACATAGAGCTTTCTAACCGTCAGGAGTTTACTAATCTGATATAAGGTGTTTGTAGAGAATCTGTAAGGTTTAAAAAGTCGGTCTTAGTGGCTCCTCCCCAGACTGGAATGCAGTAAGAAAGAATCGATTGCGCTAATGCTATATAAACGTGATTCAGTAGAGTGCTAGACATGACTGACCTTAGAGATTTAAATACCCAATTTAACTTTCTGATCCGATTTATTACAGCTTCCAACTGCGAATGCCAACTAAGTCTCTGATCAATAATAATTCCGAGGTATTTTGTTTGATTCACCTTGTTTATAAGTGGACAGCCGCACGAGGTATTTTTAATATTTGAGCAAGTATGAATTTTGATGCTAAAGGTATTTCCCGGTTGTGACGATGTACAGGGAGCAAAACAAATGTAATTCGTTTTTTGGACATTTAATGTAAGTCTATTTTCTCGCAGCCATTTTGTCACACGTGCCAAACCCTCAGCAGTCTTTTCGCGTACGGAATTCCAAGTTTTACCAGTAAAGACGATAGCGGTGTCATCCGCATAAGAGAATATCCTACCCCCGACGTCTTGTAAATTGCACAATTGATTGATATAGATCAAGAAGAGAGACAGCGCAACCCCCCTGATTCCAATGCTCTCCAACCTGTCCACAAGAACTGAGGTAGAGATAGTATCGAAGGCCTTTTTAAGATCTAGAAAGACTGTAAGGCATTTATTTCTCTTGTCAACTTCCTCAGTTATAAAAGAGACCAAATCCAAAATTATATCTTGAGTTGATATTCCTTTGCGAAACCCATATTGAAATTCAGATAAAATATTACATTTATTGAGGTAATTAAGAAGTCTATTGTTAAGTAGTTTCTCAATTATTTTTGAGATTGAAGTCAAAACAGAGATTGGCCTATAGTTATTTACCTCAGATTGATCTCCGTTCTTGTAGACAGGAGTCACTACAGATCGCTTGAGGGCACTAGGAAAGACTCCTGCACCAAAACAAAGATTTGCTAGTTTACAAATGAGTGGGACAACAAAGTCTCTGGCACGCTTCAGAAATGGAGTGCCTATCCCATCCCAACCAGGTGCACTGCCAGAGTCTAGGCTCATGAGTATGCTGTCAACTTCACTAGGATCTGTCTCTAGCAGAACAAATGAGGTGGAAAGGGAACGGCTAGTCGGGTGGATCTCTGAAATAAGGCTGTCGGTTCCAGATTGTTTGTTTATGAGATCTGCTAAATTAGAGCCAATATTGACGAAGTAATTATTAACATAATTGACTGAGTTTTGTGGTTGCGATTTTATATTTAGTAGGTCAATATTATTGATCTTTTTTGGTTTATATTGCGTAATGTCGTTTATCGTGGACCATAACTTTTTAGGTTGCTTAATTGATTCTGTTATTTGTTGGCTGTTATACTTTCTCCTAAGTTTTTTAATAAGATTAGAACAAAAATTACGATAACGTTTGTATGTTATTTTTAAAGTTATGTTGTGGGGCTCTTTTCTAAGCTTGTTCTGCATGCTATTTCTAAGTTTAATGCATTTGAGGGCTCCAAGGGTTATCCAAGGCTTTAGAGAGATTTTATTATTTGACACAGTAACGATTTTGGAATTATCTTGGATAGCTGCCTGGATCATGCTTATAAAAGAGCTAGCAAAGATTTCAGGATTATTGCAAACATTCAAGAAAGACGCATCAGAAGCTACGAGGGTTTTATAAGCATTCTCATAGTTTATTACAGTTTTATATATAATCATCATATTATATATAATCATCGCAGAAAACAGATTGTAATTGCAAATAATATAATTATAAGAAAATATCAACACACATCTAAACAATTTACAATACTGTCCCATAAGATCCAAATTGCGAAATATTTAGTGTAGTAGCCAAGGGATTTATACTAAGCTTACTTTTTAATTCCATTTGTCTAGAAACAAACAAATTTTTCATTATTTTCAGTGTTTATGGATGTTTCTCGACAAGTTGTGTCTCAACCCTTTCAAAGGATTTCAAATTCAAGAGGACCAAAGCAGCAAATCAATACTAGGAAGTTTTTAGAAAATAGAGCAGTGGGAAAAAGACCACCTATAAATAATAAATGTAAGCAATTTTTAAATTTAATCACTGCTGTGCTTTTTCATACAGTATATTTACGGAAGCTTGTGTCTCATATCCTGCTTGCACTGAGATGATCCAAAAAACCCTGGGACCAGAAGAAAAACTTGTAGTACTTAATAAAAAATTTGTTGAGGCTTGCCTTCATAAAATTTCGTGTCTTCATTTTGAAAATATTAAAAAAATAATAATAAATTGATATATGAACTACATTATATATATAGTATGGGTAAGGCAGTTCCCAAATATAAAGTCATTTGTAGCATCATGAGCTTTAGTGTTCAATGTTTGTAAAGGCAGTATTTTAAAATGCCACTTAAGAAAAAATATTTTTTTAAGCATTTATTGTTCTTTTTGCAAGCGCTGGCTTATTTTTGCTATAAATCCTGTGCTATTTTGTATTTGCTATATGTATACCAGTTATACCATATATATATATATATATATATATATATATATATATGTATTCTACCTATGTAATTAGCATATCACAATACTTTGTTGCTATCACTTTATGCCATTGTTTCCTAGTGTTACAATCCCATATTTTGTTAAAAACAGGGAGAACCTTGAGAGAGGTAAAAATCATTGCCAAACAACCCGCAACATTGGCGGAAATTTATTGAATCTTCAACTGGATATTTTGGCGCCTTACTATTTCTTATGTTCAGGTTTATTGTTTAATAGTGGATACACCACGTGAAACATGTGTGAGTTGACGAGAAAAGTCTTGGAAGCCAGATGACTTTACGGAAAAAAATATTTGGAGAGAGATTAGGTTTCTTATTTCCTACTATTTGTACACACCTATTTTGTTAAATGGGTGTCTCTTATTTGTGTAGGCTTATAATTGGCTTTCTATTTATATTTTAATTTTATAATTTGTATCACAAATTAAACTTCAAAACCAATAAAAAATGTGTATACCAACTTCAGTTTACTATCATTAGAAGTTGATGTATAGGTAGATACATACAGGGTTACTGGTTAAAAATACTGGTTGTTTAGCATTTATGTTTTGATAATACGAGAGGTTACATTTTCTTTTATTGATTGCTCAGCTCTGAATATCCACTCCCTATTGTATAAATGAACTGTAATCATTTTATAATTCCTTTCAAAATAAATGATGTGCAATTAAGCCAGGTTTCCCTTGTTTCCAATAAGGTTTCCAAAAAAGGTTCTTTTTGTTGTTAATTATTATTCTTTTGACTTGGGTTAGTTTTAGTTTTGACTAGCTATTGTTAACATTTGCACCTTTTAGATAACGGTTGAAATTAGGAATATATTACATACATAAATTGATTTTTGTAATCTTGAGAACAATCAGCATGAATATGATAATGATTTTGCAAAAATATTTTGCGTTCTTAAGTATTCTACATCAAATTTAAGTGTGTTGTAATTGTATTTCGAGGAAGTGCTAAAGTAATAATATTAGTTACCAGAAAAAGTTCAAAAATATTTCGATTAAATAAAAGATGTCAGTCACTTTTTCACACAAGCTTTTTTTTTGCCAAAAAACGGGATAATTTTGAAAAACCAAAAAATTTGAATATCAAAGATGCTAGCCATATCTGGCTAGGGTTCATCATGACAAAATCTATCGCAATTAACCTGTAATTTAACCTCCTAAAAGAGATGTATTTGTATACCAGTAATCAACCCTGTATTATATTAAAAGCCTTAATAGCTAATTTGATCAAATTGCCTAGAACCATCTAGGCGCACTATTATCTCCAAGAGAAAACAATTATTGTGGTAAACCTTCCTATGATGCGGTACTACAAAATAGATGAGATTTTAACAAAAGAAGTTTAACATTGTTTTTTAATCATGAAGAAATCCCAGAAAACTTATCTTCCATTAAATAATCAGCCAACTTAGCTAGCTTACTTACATTTATTAATTAGAAATACCTTAGTTATGTGTTGGGGGTTAAAGCCCTCCATCCCTGTTGTTTCAGTGACTGACCTTTTATATGAACATAAATATGCAAATTACAAATATATTGAACAAATTCTGGGCTCATGGAACCAGACGATAGTTTCCTCTCGCAAACTGTTACGAGTCATAAAAGATTCACTTTCGAGCTAAATGTGAAAAACAAATGCACTTTTTTATTTGCCATAACATATTGTGACATATTTGAACATCTAGGTGGACATATCTTTTTCTCCAATGTAATTTCTAGGTACCTACAAGATGCACTGATATTCATAATGCTTCAAATAAATGACCTTGTTTTTGGGGACGGGCTCCATACAAAATTACACATTGTCCTTTAAATATTTGCTACAAATGGAAATTTAGGCATTTGTCGTTTTGCATGTTGCATTTTTTTTATCAAGTTTCAGCTACAAGGTTGCCTCCCAGACCCATAACAAGAACGGTTGAGAATGATCTAGAAATTTTGGATGATCCAATGGAAGATGATGACGTATATATTGTACCAAGAGGCTCAGCTCCAAGGCAAGCTAATCTTCAGCTAAAAATTGTTGCTCGTAACGATGGAATCAGAGGTGCCCAAAGTATTACAGTACATAGGTAAACTTCATTTGATATACCGATTTTTTCCTACCTCAATACAACAAAATAACAAGTTTATATTTTAAATATGTCAATGTTGATATTGTTTCAATTGTTAGAAAGAGTAAGCACTTGTAAGGCGTTACTGATAAATTAATTAATTAATTAATAAAAGTTATTTTCGTTAAAAGTTATATAACTATTATAGTCTGACATTTTAAGAGATAGTATTTCAAATTATTTAAATTGGCATCTGAGGTAGGCTTAAACTTCGAGATGGTACAGATGAGCACTGTAACCATAATGTATTATTATTATAATTATTGTTGTTGACAGCAGCAAACAAGCATTGCGTCTACTACAAAAGTGTCAAAAAAAAGTGTGAATGTGAAATGTGTCGCTTATAACAACAACAAACAGTAAAAGTACAACATCATCATAACATTTTTACAGACCAATGCCGGAAAGAGCTAAGAGTCCACCTAGACCGCCATCAATTCTGAAAAAACGGCCTATGGCAGCGTTGAGAACGGAAAAGAAACCTGAAATTGATAAAGCTCTAGAATTCCGCATCATCGTTAGCAATTTGAAGAGCAGTGTAACCGGCGGGGATATTGAGGTTCGTTGTTGTACATTTGTAAATTAAAAGCTAATGATACATAACTCACGAATAATTGGCTAAATATAATTTTTTATTACATCTATTCAAAAAGGGCTAGTTTATTCTTTGCACACAGGGTTTGTAAACTGAAGAATGTGGATATTGTTTTTAAAAGTTATAATCACCAAAGAGATAAATCACGAACATGGCATGAACATGTCACAGGCTGTATGATAAAGTAAACCCGCGTGCAAGCTAAATAAAAAGCTAAGTTTGTGAAAAAATAAAGATCACCCGAAATGCCTTCGAACTGTTGTGTAATGTAACTGTGTAACGTAGTACCAGTAAAACACCAAAACTCTCTTCTATGTTTATTTTTTCGGTAAAATTAAAAATATACAAAAATGCCAAAAATTTTGGCTACGCACACTCGTGAACGTAAAAATAAATTATAGGTTTCTTAAAAAAAACTTTGATTGTAGATAATAAAATATCTTAACTATGTAATTTTGAATAAAAAACTCAGAAACAATAATAAATAAATAGATTCAAGTTGCTTTGATGGATAATATTTCGTGACTCACTTGTCAAATCAAAACATTGCCGTTCTCCGACACTACGTAATTCCTAGTTTAAAATTACGTCGGGAACGACAAAAAAAATAAAATTTACTGACAAAAAGAGGTCGAAATAGACAACCGTCACAACTGTTTACTCAAATTCGTATTTTACCTACTTAGTTTTATAAAAAAATTATGTTCCTTCCTCAAGTGGTGAGAATGAAAGTATTATATTAACAGAATATGGCAGTATGAAAATTGTAAAGATGCACTTCCATAATTTTTAAAATTTAAATTTATTTCTCTAATTATTTCTATGTTATAGAATAGAATAGAATATCGGTTTATTTGCAATTAGACACACAACAAATCACATTATAAAATATGATACAGATAGAAAAAAGAAAATTAAGTAAAATTAAAGAAAAAAAATTCGCAAACATTTTTATTTACATATGCACAAGTAAGTGCATAATTTTAAGTTCTAAGTGTGTGCAATATTGCAAAAATGCCATAGCTCAGTGTTATATTCTCTCTGTTGAGCAAATCACTGATTTTCAGCTATTGCCTTAAGGCTATGCGACGAGTGCAATATAGCTTTAGGTATTACATAAGATAATATGAGCTGAGGAAAAAATAGTTATGTAAATAAATACAAAAATGAAGTGCCCGGGTGAATTAAATTAAATTGATTTAAAATGATAGAAATTTTAAATAAAATAATAATAATAATCAACATTACATATAGTACTATAAATATACATATAAAATAAATAATAAATAGCACTTGAGAGCCAAAAGCAACAGAAGGCAGCGTTAGCAGATAAATAAGTAATTAAATAAGTAAATTATTAAATTGAAAATCTTGACACTCAGAAGTTTTTACGATAAAAGTTTCTGCTGGTTAATTAAATTAAGTTTCATGTGTGTTTTAAAAGTCAATTTGGATGGAAGCTGCCTCAGTGGAGGGGGAATATCGTTCCAACATCTTGTTGCTTGATGGCGGAAACTGCCTTTAAACGCCACTGTTCTGTGCTTTTGGCTCTCTAGCGGCATACGTGCAGTCCTAATGCCGTGCATGCCACGAGACTTTAAAAAACCAGTTTGTCGTGCAGGTACTCGGGCTTTTTGAAATGTACAATGTCGAACATTAAACATGCTAGGTGAAACTGCCTACGAGATTTCATATTCAACATTGACGCCTTATTTAGGTACGGTGTAATATAGCTACGAGGAGGTATTGCAAAGCTAAATCTACAGCAGGCATTTTGCACGCGTTGCACCATGCGCTGCTGAATAGATAGGAGAGGACCTCCGTAGATAAGGTCCCCATAGTTCAACCTAGACAGCACTAAAAACTCGCAGAGCGTTATGCCCGTTTGTTCACTTAGAAAACTGCGTATCTTACATAGGATTTTTAATCTATAAAAACAGTTTCTAACGTTGCTAATTATATGTGAGTGAAATCGCAACTGATCGTCCATTATGATGCCTAAATTTCTCGCTTCCCTTACATGTTCAATGCTATTGCCCGATATACGCACATCAGGTTTATTTTGCATAATTTTACTGATATGCGATTTTGATCCGAAGACCATGAATTTAGACTTGGTTGGGTTGATGACTAAAGCATTTCTCGTAGATCAATCAGCTATTCTTTTTAAATATTCGTTCATCCTTTCCGTGGCGATCGCAATTTTATCAGGTGTTTCTAAAATATTAAGTTGAACGTCATCCGCATAACAGTCATATTTACAGTAAGTAATTTATTTCACAAGGTCTGCACTATAAATAATAAAAATGAGCGGACCAGGGATAGAGCCCTGAGGTACGCCTAGTTCAATTGGTTTCAGTTCCGAGATTAAATGCGTGCCATCACTCCGTGGCAGCTCAACAGCTTGAAACCTTCCAGTCAAGTAACTGCTAAACCACTCCGCACATTCGCTATTCACTCCATAATATTTAAGCTTGGATAGCAAAAGTGGAATATTAACACAGTCAAAGGTTCGTGTGTAGTCCAGCAGAGTCAATATGGTCCCCTTTCCAACATCTTTTTCGGTTAAAATGTTATCGGTGACATCTAGGAGTGTTGTTACAGTGCCACGTCCAGTACGAAAGCCTGACTGATGTTTCGGCAATATATTGTTTTCTTCTATATACCTAATAAGTTGACAATAGATTGCTTTTTCGAGCAGCTTGGAGTTGAAGGGCAGTATACTATTTGGCCTTACATCTTTTAACTCACTGGGGTTTTCGACTTTTGGCAACGGAGTAACTAAGGCTACTTTCTACTGCTGAGGTACAGTACTAGTCATGATCGATCTATTTATATCTGTGATAATCTTTAGAGTACGAGGCAAAGTCAATAATATCATCTCTCTGCTAATCTCATCACTGCCGGCAGCATTAGATTAAAATGAAATTACAAAATTAAAATCTTCAGTTTCGGATAGAGGGTGAAGTTTAAACTCAGCGGAGCAAAATCTGTTCAGTTCAAAACTAGTGAGCTCTGTGGTTGGTACTCTGGGGTCGGTACCCGGGATGGACCTAATCTAACCTAGGGAGGTCTTCCTAATCAACAAAGGAAAGATAACATACTTTTTCTTTAAGTTACTTTTATTCAAGATGAATCTATTTTATAGGAAAATACAATGATAATTATTAGACTATTTTGGGGACGAAGCCCGCAATAGAATTCCGTAAGGAATTCCGTCAAGGAATGCCCTCGAACAATCTTCCATATTTTACAAATAAAATCAAATAATGACATACTTATAAGTTGCCAGTCATAAATGTCGGCAAGTTTGTTTGTGCAATAACCTCTTTTAATAAATACGGCACAAGCAAACGTTGCAGTAGTGTGCTGGACCCAGGTACATCAAGGAAATGTCTGTTAATTTCATTGGGGTCATTAAAACAATCTGAAAGGTACTCATTTTTCCCGGATCTAACAGAACTTTTTCTTTAAGATTTTTCCAAAACTCTTTGCTGGTTTCGTTTTTCTTGTAAACATGCTGATCAAAGTATGCCTTCTTTTCATAATAAATACTACGTTTCACTAATCGCTTGAGATCTTAGTAATACTTTTTATGCGACTCAGATTTATTTTTACGAAAAGTCTCGTAGGCCCGATTACGCAAGTTGATCATGTGCTTAATGGTACCAGTAATCCAACGGAGAGAATAATTTGCTTTTATGGTCACCGTTTTGACAGACGCATGCTTGCCAGTATCATTCGCTGTCAGTGTCAGTGTCAAAAGCGTCAGTATCATTCTGTAAAAATTTTCACATTTTATTTTTTATTTATTTTTTGATTAAGATCATGTTCCTCAGAAATCGACTCACCATCTGTTAATTCAAGTTCATGATTAAAAATTTCCGTATTTATATTCTTGATAGAACGAAAATGAATAATTTTAGGTGGAACTTTTTTTTTCTTTAAAGAGATAATAGTTATAACCAATCTGTGCCCTATTTGTCCTGTGATATTGTAACAGACACCTCCCGCACTGTACAGTTGGTACAAACAAGGTTTATCAGACTTTCCGAATCTGATGTAAAGTGTGTAGGTTCCATAACAACTTTGCGCAAGTCCATGCATTGAAGAAAATTATTAAGTATAACATGTTAATATTGAAATCACCTAAAAGTGTTTTATTGTTCCTAATTGTATGTAAGTAAATAAACATACTATTCTTATTCATAAGTTTCACTTACATATTTTCTCATAGAGGTTGATAAAAAGTAGTGTATTTCCTCACTGGGTTCAGAAGGCTTACCATCAACTTCTAGGTACCTAAACTGAATCGCTAAGATTCGTACCATGAAGTGCCTTTAGCTAACTGGCGTTTGAATCGCTCACGGAGGAATGAAAGATTGAAATTTGTCTGTGGTCCGCGTGTGAGAAAGAGATGACGCTGTACACTCGTTGCATAAGTCTGTCTCTTTAACTCAAACCATATGCGTTGCGTTTCGAAATCTAGTTGATATGATTTTTTCAGTTTTTTTTTTGTGTAAAAATAACAACAAATATATTTTGAAATTGCGCCTTTTAGTGTCAAATTATATACCATAAGCCCGTTTTAGTACTCATTAAATAATAGAAATTTATATAATTCTTTAAATTACAAATAATTAAAGGTTTCCTTAGTGTTGTCGTAAAAATAAATTGACTATGACGAGTTTAGAACGCACCCAATTTGACTTCTACCTTTGTCTCTACTGATAAATCAGTTGATTTTTTTTGTTGGATTTTTCAACAATGGGCTCAGCTCATCACACATTTCTAATACCAATCGTTTAGACAGCCGATATCCTTTTATATATTATTCATCTTCCAAATAAAAGGGGTCCGATTGTTTCCGTGTTTTGTTTATTTCATTATCATTTTCCAAGAAAATAAAAAGCACTAATTCGTCAGACATCTACAATAAAACATAGCTCTAGAAATCACTTTTTCACATTAACACATACGAAACACTAAATATCCAACTGAAATACCTTAAATTACGTATATTTTCAACCATTTTTTTAAAGATAAACCGAAACGATTCACTTCACGCCAAGAAAGTAGCAACTTTTTTTGAATCGCTTACTTTGACATGTAAGTCATCCAATATAGGTTGAAATATCACCTCATGGTACGAAAAATGAACGAACTAAAACAGTTTGCGATCCAATTGCTGACTTGATTTGGCGTCAACCTAAACTGGATCGCTTTAATGACGTCGTGGTATGAAATAGCAAAGCAGTTTATTTTAGGTCGTCAATTGAATCGCAATAATAATTCATAGTAGGCATTCTGGAATCATAATTAGCGCCCTAACTTTAAAAATATCATTTGCTCCCTTATGATACAATCTACTATTAATAATACGATGGGGTAGAGATAACTTAATTCTTAACTCGGATGCTAAAACCGAGCGCTTGGCTTGATTAAATCATATATTTCTAATAGAAAACAGAAAGTTGCAATAAATGAAGTAAAATCATCAGGATCGGCAGTGACAATGGGCGTGCGATAGGGCTCAGTTCTTGGTCCTTTCCTACTTTTAGTATATGTCAATGATCTGTCATCGGTAGTTAAGAATCAATGCGAGGTCATTTTGTTTGCTGACGATACTTCCTTCTTATTTAAAATCAAAAGACAAGAAACTGACTATCGAGCAATAAACAAATGCATCTCCAATACAGAGAAGTGGTTCTCAGCTAGTAATTTGCGCCTCAATGAAAACAAAACTAAATGTGTGTACCTCACACGGGGATGGATGATAAGAGAGGGGAACGACTCCCTGGATCGTCTACCTGAGCAAGTGTCCCTTTCATGTAATCTTTTAGTTGTATTTTACATTTCTTTACTCATTTTTAATAATTTTAAAACAGGTGCTTCCTCAATATAAAGATCATAAATAAAATCAGATCAATTTTAGTGCCAAGGATTATACCTTTTTAGAAACTGCATTAGATGCGCCAACTTTTGAGAGTATATGCCAGCCTCATTGCGTACATGTTTTTTACATGGTGGAGCAGAGAAAATTAGGTATAAAAAATTGCGACAAATTATTTTTGTCTTTATTGCTTTTTTCTATCGTACCATAATAGATTTGCTTGTGTCAAAGGTTTATTACATAAGAACATTTAGTAACCAATTAACAATCGAAAAAAAATTCTAAATCGGTCAATATTTACAGATTCAGTATACGAAGTACTGCTATAAGGTGTGATTTTTCACTTATTTTAAAAATCATCCTATATCTACTAAACTAATCCACATAGATTTTTTTTAAATATTTTTTTTTACTATTTCGACCATGGTGCGTGAACCCCTTCCATTTGGACGTTGACCTTCTGGACACCCTGTATATTGCTTTGTGTCTCTTTATTCCGTTTTAAAGGCGTGGCGTACATAGCTCGGGGACGGGTTTTTGTACCTGGCCGTTAAAAAAATTGAGCAACTTCGTATTATTGCTATTTTTCATATCAAAATCGTTTGGATTTGGACTCTCAATTGCAGATTAAGTCGTTTCTCTATGCCAATTTTCATGCCCCAAAATTTGAAGAAAACTAAATAATAATGAACTGACAAAAACATAAACCCTTTCAAGGCTAACATTTTATGATAATATATACTGACTCATGATAAATTTATTTCTACATTTTAGGAATTATTTGGTGATGTTGGCGCGATGGTTGAATCCAGATTAGTCCGTCCTGGTACAGCTGAAGTTATTTACAAAACCCTGGAAGACGCTCAGAGAGCTGTAGATCTGTACCATAATAGACAGTTAGATGGCCAGCCAATGAACTGTTTGCTCGTTACACCAAGGCCTAATGCTTTGCTTTCAAGGTATTGTTTGTAATAAAATAAATCTTATCTTACATAATGCGAAATGCGAAAAATGTATTGTTAATCCTAATACAGGTGAAAATATTACTTAAATTGCAAAACTATTGCTAAGAAAGTCGAAATCTTGATATAATTTTCATCTTTCGTATCTGGCACATTTAGTGTCCAAACTGAACAACTGTTCTGACGAAACATGGTCATTTAAATGCATCCAAAGAATAAGACAGTCCAGTTAGCTGCAACACTAATGCACTGACTAATATGTTAAACATTGGGAGCAGATAAACGCTAGAGATTTGCAAAATAGTTTATAAAATGTATTTAAACTTAAAATGCAAATACTTTTTATATTTTTTTATTTCAAATACCACATAGATTTTCATTTTGTATTTGGATTACGAAATGCAAAGTACGTACAATATCGACGTGAGCGCACACATCATCACTTTACTATTCTATTGTTGAAAGCCACTTGTCTCGGGATACCCAACAGCAAAGATGGTCTTCATAAAGTGCCTGTTCAGTTCTCTAGAGTGAATTTTTTTTATTTGTAATAGCATAATTTATTGACAATTTCTCTTATATCAAATCTTTTCAAAAAGTATTTTGCATTTTGCCAATACAAGATATGTCTTAAAAGGTATTTCAAATAAAATACAAAATGCTGTTCCAAAATAATTATTTAAACACAAAATGGACAAAGGCCATTTGATAAGTGCTAATGGCGATACGGCATCGTTCTCGAAAATGAATTTTGAATGCTATGTTTGTTTATGAAAGTTGTTCAATGATAGCATCCATTTGACCTGTTTCAAGCTGAACAGTGTTTTTTTACACCCATTAAAAGTAATAATCTGTTGATTCCCTCACTAGCCCTAGCAGTCCCTACCACTAGATGTCTTTAAAAATAATACTCTGTTCTAACTCTATCTAAAAATAATGACATCTAGTGGTAGGAACTGCGCAGAATCATTTATTCGTCCAGTATTACTAAAGTATATTTCAGCGATTTGGAATTTGCTCTGATGTACAGTAATCTCAAAGAGTTGATTGTTTTTCTCTGTATGTTTTCCTTTAATAAACCAAGGTGTACTCTGTACCAATCTATATATCCTTACCTGCCTTATTTCTATTTTAAAAACATTTTAGAATCCATAGATCTAATTATGTTTTTTTTTTTCAGAAGCAACATTACTCCAGCTCTCTATAGTACCAATTCAAATGTAGAACCAGACATATCAACTTTCCATAAAGTCCTGTTCAATCAGTTTTAACTCCCACTAACACACAGACCGATAATCCCTGTTTCGTGTTCGTACTAATTTGTCCTATTGGTAGGATCACGAGTGTGACCTATTTCTCTCTGTCCTGGTATGGGCCACTTAAAGAGGTAACTGATTTTTTATATCGGCTGTTTCCGGTAATTGTATGAATCAGATTTGTTTTACCAACCTGGTCCTTCAAATAGAAAGAATCAAACTCCGGGTAGGTCATCTCTAGATCAACTGATTTTTGGGCATTCAGTGCACCCTCTTGTCTTAGTTTAAGCTTTATGGATATAAGAACCAACATACAGGCGATATAAATAATCGGTTACCTCTTTTAGAGTCACATAGGACAGACAAAAATAGGTCTCCCTTGTGGTCCTACTAAAAGAAAAATTTGTTGGACTACAAAAAAGCGGATAAAGTAATAGCAGGCAAATGAAACTGAATAAAGAAGAAGATATGGCGTATCATACGATAATATGATCTAAGAGCATTTAACCAAGATAAGCATAGATACTGAAAATGCCCACTTGAACATTTTTTTGTATGGCAATGTACTTCAAAGATATTTAGGTAATCTAGTCCTTTAAGTTACACGTTTACATTCTTAATTCTAGTTACTTAGTGACAACTATTTGTTGGTTTTGAAGGTTTTGAAACATTTGGTTAGATGCTTTAGTACTTTGTAAAAGTGTTTGATCTATTTCTTGTAATTAAACAAATCGAAAATTGAATAAATAACTTGATAAAGTAACCGTTGTTTTCTTTAATCAAATCAAATCTAATTATTTGCAAAATATAGTCGATACAATAGGTCTTGATAATTATTTGGGTACATCATATTTAACCGCGTTAAACGGTGTGCACATCTTTGTGACGTGATATAATCAGATCTTAATCAAACTATCAAATTATAAATGTCAAAATGTTAACATGAACTACGAAAAACATATAACAATAATTATTAAAGCTAAGGATTTCAATATATAATAAATATTCATTTAACCTTTTGAACGCCAAAGTCACATGTAGAAGACAAGCACTTGCGGGCTCTGTGCGCCAACGACGTTAATAGAAGACAAAAAAACCCGTCCTACAAAAAAATAAATATAAAATATTCAAAAATTATTACTGGCGTTTCACTTCGGCATTCCTCAAAATAAAATATCCCAGTAACATAACATAGTGTAAAAAGCGAGTCTTTCAGTGCCAATAGGACTGAAAAATATTGAAATAAAGACATGTATTTTTATACAAGCAAAAACTCTTAAAATTATAAAAGTCTTTTATAATAGACCGCTAGTGACGTAACGTAAGAGGCGTAGATTTCTTGAAAACTATTTAAAATTAAAAAATGTATTATCTATGAATCTATCGTTTATATTTAAATAAAACAAAACGTACGAAATATAAAGTTATCATTGGCTACATGAATAAAAAAATACCATCAAAATAAGTTCGCATGGTCAATCTACTACGTCAACTATAGCGCATCCCTTATTCTTCATCGATAATAAGTTCACTGTGCGCCGTGGTCTAGGATAGACTACAACGTTATGACGTCATAAGCGAATGTAGAATAAATTGTGAAGTGCAACATGAGTGATGTATCGGAACTCCTTCGTATTTTAGAAGGCGTCGATGATGATGAAAATTTGTCGGAATTTGAATTATCGTTTGAAGAAAATTTTGGGGTAGTATCTTATGATTTTAATATATTAACCTTTATTTACGTACTCGCACATTTCCCATTTGGTGTAAATATTATTAGGTCCGTTTTGTTTAACTGTAAATATAATAAAGCCGCGCTCACTTTGGACGCGAATTCGTACGAATATTACACGTGCGAAAACGTACGAACACGCATGAACATTCCCGTCCTTCCAAAAACTATAAAAGTGCGCAGACTGCATGCGAGTTAGTCATACGTATACGTGCGTTAAGTTACGACGGGGAATCCGAATACCAATGGATTTAAAAAAGTTAATTAATTTGGTTTACGGACATAAATGTTTGTGGGATCAAAGTGATTCTAGTTATCACTTACGTGACCTACAGCGTAGGGCATGGCGGGAAATTTCTTAAGAAATGGAAATATCTGGTGAGTAAATGTATTAATGATAAACATATTGCCGACGCTTTCACAATCTATGGTTTAGAAGATGATAATCAATAATATATACATTTTTCATCGCACCAAAGGTGCAACTTTACACTGCCTACTTGACGGAGAAAAACGTATTCAGTGTGAGCGAGCACTCAATTCGTACGATCATTATCGTACGTTTCCGCACGAGTAATATTCGTACAAATTCGCGTCCAAAGTGAGCGCGGTCTAAGTACTCAATACGGAACAATACCCTGCCCTGATGCCTTGAAACTCTTCTGAGCATTTACTCTTTGCTAACTACCTACATTTTTAAGTTTTTTTTGTTCCGAGAATTAAATAATTTTCATCACTATTACTACCCATTCGCTAAGCTTGCTAGTCCGTGGAAATGCTTCACAAATTAATATCTGGTGTCGTCGTCGAAAATATTAGGTTATTGGATTGCTACCTATGAAATTGCCGTTTTTTACGAAATAAATGAAGCGTAATTTTTTTTATACATTTTTTATTTCTATTAATCAAAATAATCACCCATGCAAACAATGCATCTTTGCCAACGCATTGGTGGCTTATTGACAGGCAACAAATTCTTCAAAGGCATTTTGTACTGCCTCTCGGGTATTGAATTTTTTTCCCGCCAAGAAGTTATCCAAATTCTGGAAAAAGTAGAAGTCTGTAGGTGCAAGGTCTGGTGAGTACGGCGGATGACGGAAAACTTCCAACCCCAACTCTTGTAGCTTGGAGACCGTCTGCTGTGCAGTATGAGGTCGCGCGTTGTCGTGCAGGAGCAGTGGAGCCGAACGATTGACCAAAGCTGGTTGGAGACGTGCGAGCTTCTCCATCATTGTGTTCAGTTCTTCACAGTACACATCTGCAAATTCAAATTCAAATTCAAATATTTATTTCTCAACATTGACAATTACTTGTTCTTATTGACGTCAAATAAAACATGATTCTACCACCAGTTCGAAAAAAAACCTTCGTGAAGAAGAACTGGCAAGAAACTTCACGGGTATATTTTTTTTTTTTGAAAATAAATTTACAGAATCTCTTTTTGTGTATACAAAATTATTCTTTTCTGCATCTGTTAGCTCGGCAAGTCTCCCTCCCCCCAAGTATCCAAACGACGAACACACTCAAACGGCACCCGTTCACGAGTTAACGCGGGATCCAGCCATCGCCCTCCTCAACCATATTAGAGGGAAGTGAGCGACCCGTCACCCGACGCTGTAATGCAGTAATGCTTGTCCCGTTTGGCAAGAAGCTTTGATGAATTACACCCGCGTTAGACCACCAAACAGTGACCATCACTTTTCTAGGGGTAAGTTTTCCTTTAGGGCATTGTTTGGGTGCTGAACCAGGGTCCAACCAACTTGCTGAGCGCTTACGATTGTCAAACAGGATCCATTTCTCGTCACAAGTAACAATGCGGTTCAGAATTCCTTCATTTGTATGCCTGCTGAGCAGTGCAAGGCACGTCTCCACGCGTACTTCGCGCTGGCGGTCATTGAGTTCGTGGGGTACCCATTTGTCAAGCTTTTTTACCTTGCCAATTTGACGCAAATGGACCAATATTGTTTTGATGCTAACGTCGAAAGCTGCTGCTAATTCAGCCGTGGATTGAGTTTCATCAGCTTCCACAATTGCCTTTAATTCGTCATTGTCGACCAAAGTTTTCGGACGACCACGGGGTTCATTTTCAGGTCAAAATTTCCAGAACGGAAGCGGGTAAACCAATAACGGGTGGTGCGTTCGTTTGTAATGTTCGCTCCGTAAACGTCGTTGATGTTGCGTGCCGCCTTGCTGCCACGACGGTACTCATACTCCATAATTACTCGAATTTTTAACTTATCCATGATGACGAAAAATGTTCGAATGCGTTGAAAACAAAACACTAACTATTAAACAAATGACGATTTTAGAAAAAGAATTCCATGTTTGTCAAATAAAATTAATTTGAAATTAGAATTATCAGTCAAAAAAAAAAATATTTTCATTTGAAATGGCCAGTACGGCAAAACGGCAGTTTCATAGGTAAAGACCTATTATAACGTTGCTTACTATGTATTATCGGTATTTAAGCGATTTTTTATAAAATTGGAATAAAGTAAAAAACTGAATATATTTCAGTTCACTTTAAATTCTTTTTTAATTTTTTTCTTTCAAATGTTCGTAGACGTCACATCGCTAGTGGCAAACGTGTAGTACTTATTTACTTTTTTTTATAATGCTGCGAGTAGTGCATTTTTTAAAAATTTTTGTAAGTAAATAGACCACAAATTATAAATAAACCTTATAAAGTTGCAATAAGGCCTAAAATAGTGTACAATCGTTCCCAATCATATTGCGAGTAGACTAAAAATTTATTTATTGATATAGCGTTAAGAGTTGAAATAGCGTGTCGACTTAGGCCTAAGTGGCTTGTTTCTATTCAGCGCGCCTCTTAGTGTTGTAACAAATATGCTTCTTACAGCATAACCCTAGAAAAGTTACAAAGCTAAATTAAAAATGGATTTTAATTATTGATAGACACGTAGAAATAAAAGTAATACGATTTTTAGATTCTATGGTCGAGATTTAAATATTACAAGACTGATTACCTTGTGCGAAATCTATATACAATTGTTGATTAGTAAATAAACATGTTGAATTGTTGATTTTTACATTCCATGACGAAGATTTTAATATTTTAAGACAAATAAGAACGAACAATTAGTACAATTGTTGATTAGTGAATAGTTATGTTAAATTGGTTAATTTATGTAAGTAAATCCAACTTTTACATTACATAACCACAACTTTAATTTTTAAGTCTGACAATCTAGTGAGAATAATAATATTGTGTAAAATTTGTTAAGTGCATATTTTGGTTTTTAATGTACAATTACAAATAAAAGAGGTGTGTTTTTTAGTTTCAGGCATGAAGAGCCAAAGCATCGATTCAAGCCCCCATACTCATAAGTTCGGATCATTTTTATTATTTACGCACTTTATAATCATAAAAATAAAGATTTTGAATAGATTTCTACTATTTTGTAACGATTGCGATTAAAATCGATACAGCTTGCAGTACAGATACATCTCTAAGAAAGTACCGAAACCCTAGGTCAGCTGTGCCGTTGTCTTCTATTTGTGACAGTGACGTCATCACGATGGCGAATAGGGTTGTGCTTTACACTTGTGTTATATGTAATGTTTGTTTTTTATTCACGTACTAAGTACATATATATGCGGAGTGGAAGGTAGGATAGGCCTACTCAATAGAATTGTGTTATTGATATCATCAATCTTAAATGAGATTGTTAAAATAATATTTTCTAAGGAAGTGAGTAACGAATTGAGCTGAGTTTTTATTTGTAACTTATAATTTGAGTTCATGATTTCTTCGAAAGCTTCATTGATAGTGTGAAAGTTTTTATTTATATAAATTTCATTTTGGTTTAATTTATGTTAAAAGTATTGTAGATCTAATTACATGAATATTGTCGCGCATAAGGCGGGACAACTCTTTTTCATTTGATTGTACACTGTCAATGGCTTCGGAGTATTTTATGGCGTCATCAGAATCTAAAACGCCGAAAAATGTTTTTAACAGCGTGACGCCAGCATCGAATAGACCCCTTTTAAAACGTTTCGGCTGCTCGTTGGAAACTAAATAGGACACGGAGGAAAACTTTTTAACATTATCTAACTGCTGACTTGTAGGGACACAATCGAGTTAATACAATTAGTTTTGATAGATGAGGATGAATGATCTTTGCAGTATTCGTTGACGCGGTCGAAAAGTGACTCTGTTATGTTAAAAGATCACCTAAATACGTCACTATGTTCCAGTCCTCATTTGGAAATTTAGCATCCAAACTTTTATCGAAGAACAACCCCGGACTATGGATTATCGGCTCAACGAACTCTGACGTCACGGGGCCGATGCATGTGATGTACCTGAAAAGAGCGGAGACTATTGTGACGGCCAGCCTCGCTCCGATCGCCGCCCGGTACGGACGTGCGAGACCCCGTTCTCCGTTGATCGGTCCCTTCCCAATATTCCGTGGCGCTCAGTCTACTGACGTCACAGTTTAGCGTGTTGGTTCCGTGTTACGGTTTTCAAGGTTTTTCTACTCCCTCTGAGTGCTATCGAAGTGCGATTTTTCTTTGCGACTAAGCCCCTTAGTCTTCAAAGTGCTGTGCTAAGTTGTGTTGTGCTTGTGCTGAGTGCAGTGTTGTGCCCAGCGTAAGTAGTCTGGTCTCAGTACAAAGGATACTTAACGGTGACGACGAATTTGTACTGAACCAGTCCTTTTATTTTTATTCTCTTCTCTATTTTATTTATTTTTCTCCTATTTTCATATTTATTTTTATCATATCTGTGTGTTTTCGTGTGTATTTGTCTTTTCTTTCGGTTAAGGTTGACCCTAACGCGGTCAACTCTTTACCTGCGTACCCTTTTTTTAGGTTTCTAGGTAGCGGCCTTCGGCAAGCTACGGTTAGTTTTAAGTCATTCTCCCCAGCTCCCCTACCGTTGGTAGGGATGTTAGCCGCTAGGGTTGGCTAGGTTTCTATTTAGGAAGTCTAGGCATTTGTTATATATTTATGTATTCATATTATAGTCCCAACCCCTCCCAAATGGATTCGCAAATCGTCATTAACATTGCGAAGGCGTTCGCCCAAGCACTCGCCGCGTCGGGTGTTTCAATTTCTGACAATATATTCACGCAGGCCGTACTAGCGCTTAACGCGTCCCCGGCCCCTCAGGAACAAACCCCGGCCCTTCAGGCCACTAACGTCCAGACCCCTCAGGTCTTTAGCTCTCCTCCCGCGTCTCCCGCGCCCTCCGACATGGATTGTGGGTCGGTCACATCTTTGCGCAAATCCCGTAGGAAGCGTACCGCTCCCGGGAGCGATTCAGACTCCGCCGCGTCCGAAGCTTCGTCGGCCACCGCCACCTTAGCCGGCTCTCCTGAGCGTCCATTCCAGCTAGTAGCCAAACGCTCCAAGAAGCGTTCAAAGAAAGCCGTGGTGTCTTCAACACCCGAGCCCGTCCCGGTGTCCTTAACACCCGCCCCCGCGCCGCTTATGTCACTCGAAGTGACCGCGTCTCCGTCGGTCCTGTCGAAGCCAGCGTCGCGCTGCGCTCCCGTCCCGGTTAAGCCTCAGCTTCCTCCGCCCATCTTCCTCCGCGATAAAGCGCGCTGGACCGCGGTTTCTAACTTGTGCAAAGAGCACAAAATCAATTATCTTAAAGCCGCCAACGCAGGCGATACTATCAAGATTCAGGTCGTGACTATCGACGACTTCCGCGCGTTTACTCTCTTTAAAACAAATCGCGTACCATACCTACGCCCTCCCGGAGGAGCGTAAGATCCGCGCAGTATTACGGGGCGTCCCGTTTAAGCTCGCAAATGATGAAATCCTCGAGGACCTTAAGTCCCAGGGTTTCCCGGCCGAAGCAGTGCACAAGATGCACTCCAACCGTGGTAGGCGTTTCTCATTAGCTCTTGTCATCCTATCCAACACTCCCAACTCGAGGGAGATCTGTCCTGGAGGCAGCGTCCGGCCGCTCCATCTGCACCTTCCCGTCCTATCCCAGCTCTCGTCGGCCCCAATCCGTGGTCATCACCTCAGTCGTCGTTGGCTGAGGACATGAAGACCGTGTTCGACGTCATTCAAAACGTCGACATTAAGGAAATCTCCGTACTCGCACGCAAACTGCGAGCCGCCCGCTCTCCTCAAGAGCGTTTATTTGCGTTAGCTGAGCATCACTCGCTACTAAGTTCGTTATAAATTTTTATATTTTTTTTATATAAATTCGTTAAATAAGTAAATATAATGTCTAGACCCGCAAATCCTGCGTCCTCTCGTATCAAACCCAAGGGCTTATCCCTAGTTTCTTTTAACGTTCGTAGCCTTAGTACTAACCTTCCTGAGCTCTAACTGTTCCTTCAGAACAACGAGCCAGACATATTGCTTCTTCAAGAGAGGTGGCTCACTCCAAACCGCTCCAGGGGATTCGCTATTCCCAAATACGCGTTCACTCGTAACGATAGGCCCAACTCCGACGGTTACGGCGGCACGGCTATTTACTACAAAAGAGGTTTCCATTTCGCTCCTCTCCCTACCCCTCCTCTCCTCAACATGTAAGCCACTGTGTGTAGATTGGCTATGACTGGTCATCCGACCGTTATTATAGCTTCAATCTACATACCTAGTGGCACCAGACCTATCCGTAGCGACTTCGAGGCCATACTCGCCCTCGGCCATTCAGTCATAATGTTCGGAGATTTTAACTCCAAACATACTGACTGGACGTGCCTATCGACCAACACCAGCGGTATCGCTCTCCTTAACATCACTGAGCAACTCGATTTAGATGTCATCTCTCCCGTCACTCCCACTCACTATTCCGACAACCCGAACCACTCTCCTGATATCCTCGATTTTGCGATCATCAAACGAATCAACCTCGATCTCAGGTCTATCGAACCGCTCGATGACCTAGGCTCTGATCACCGCCCCGTCTCCCTCTTGCTAGGTCCGCCTAACGATAACGTCACCTCTCCTAAGACCTTTACCAATTGGAAATTGGACCAATTAGATAGCCCGGATAAAATAGACTCGATAGTCGATTCCCTCACTGATGCTATCAACTCAGCCATCAGTTACGTCTTACTTAACGTAAAGTAAGGTCTTGCCTCGCGGAACTCCTAGGAACGCTCAGATGAACGATCTTATGGCGAATATCTCTCCGTCCCACCAAGCGTAGTATAGTATGGCCCGAGCCTTACGCGTAGACACCGCCTCTCACGTTCCTCCTCTCACACGCCCCGATGGCACTACTGCCTTCGAAGTCGAAGAGAAAGTCGAATGCTTCGCTGACAGCATTGCCGCACAATGCTCGCCTAGCACGCAACGAGGATGAAGTCCTTCGCAGAGACTCTCTCCCCATCACCGCCGACCCCGTCATAGTCTCAAATGACGAAATCTCGCTTCTCATTAGAAACCAAAAGTCCAAAAAGGCTCCGGGTGCGGATGGGATTTCCAACCACGCACATAAGCACCTGTCTCAACAGGTGCTTACCTTGTTAGCTATCATTTTCAATGCCTGCTTCGACCATAGCTACTTTCCAAAAGCTTGGAAAGAAGTGACAGTCATAGGCATTCCCAAGCCGGGTAAACCTCTAAATATCCCGGCTAATCACAGACCCTTCAGCCTCCTCAAGGCTTTTTTTCCAACGGATGGCGATCCCCACATTATTCCCCATAAGTTCGGCTTTTGCGCTAAGCACTCCTGCCCTCAGCAAGTCCATCGAATCGTCGAGTACATACTTTACGGTTTCTATCTGCGTCGTTATAAAACAGTCGCGGTTTTCTTTGACGTAGCCAAGGCTTTTGATAAAGTCTGGCACAGCGGTCTCGTTTATAAACTCTACAAAATAGGCTTACCGGATCTCCTAGTCAGGTTAATCGCGTCGTTTCTCAAAGACCGTATGTTTCGATTTAAACATGAAGGCACGCTTTCTGCGCCTCGTCCCATAAAGGCTGGAGTCCCTCAAGGCTCAGTCCTCGCCCCTCTGTTGTACACCGTGTACACCAACCACATTCCCATCCCGCCAAAAGGCGTCGAACTCGCCCTCTTTGCCGACGACACCACACTTTACACCAAAGGTCGCAGTGTTCCGCACCTCGTCACCAGACTCCAAAAGGCCGTAAACGCCCTCAGTGTATGTATGGTTTCAAAAATGGCGCATCGATGTGAACCCTGAAAAGAGTTCTGCGATGCGCTTCGACCACAAACGCCGTCGTCCTGCTGGCGATCCCCACGTTCGAATGTTAGGCATTCCCATCCCCTGGAAGCGCAGTACTAAATACTTAGACGTCACCTTAGATCCGACGCTCTCTTTCAAGCCACACGTCGAAAGAGTTTCGAAACTCGCCCGTCACTACTTAGGCCGCCTCAATAGCATGTTAGGTAGGAGAAGTAAAATGTCTTTTAGAAACAAACGTACACTTTATAAGGTCTGCGTTAGACCCGTCATGACATATGCCTCGCCAATATTTGCCCACGCCAAAACCTCCCTCCTGCACAAACTGCAGGTGGTTCAAAATCTCTTCTGCCGCAGGGCCACAAACGCACCATGGTACGTGCGTAACGCGGACTTGCACAGAGACCTTGAACTGCCCACAGTACAACACCTCAAAACACTCTCTGAAGCGTTCTTCAAACGCTCCGAAACCCATCCCAATCCTCTAGTTCGAGATTCAGTCTCATATACTACTCCTGTCTTAGATTCGAAGTTCAAAGTGAATGCAAAGTGAAGAATGCGCAAGCGTACTCTTCCACCAGAGTGTCAGCCGATCTCGAAGCCCTTCTGGCCGCAAATTCTAATTCTAACGTAAATTCTAATTCTAACGTAAATCCGAATTAACTTAACTTCTTTTAATGTTTTTTTTTGAATGTAATTTAATTGAATTTTGATTTAATTCAGTGCTATGAATTCACCTTCAGTGCTTTGAGCACCTTCAGTGCTATGTAAATCCCAGCGGGTGACCCCTTCTGGTCCCCGCTAGCGCGGCCTTTTTCTCCAATAGGCCGTCGCTCAGATGAAGGCTGAGTGGCAAAAAATTATACGAGCCGATAGGGGGTTTTTTAGTGGGTAGGGTTCTGGTAGGCTCGGAAGGAGTCCCACATAACCTGGATCGCGCGCGCCAGTGTATGCGTCAGAGCATTTTTATCCTCCTGCACTTCCCGTGGAGGGGAACAAAAAAAAAATGTGACGGTGCTAGTTTAATTTCGTCATAATGGTGACGTACCTACATGTTTTCTATTAATTAGAAGTGTGACTGTATTGTTACCGTTTATTTTTATTATACGAAAAGGCCCTTTCCACACTGGTGATAAGGCCTTATTTTGTTTATGATGGCAACGTACATAAACGTAGTAACCTGTATTACTGGTCTCGCATGTGTGTCATAATAATGTTTTGATTTTTCTTTAGACGTCTAAATGTTATTTAGTGCTTTCTGTCTACTGTAATATAGGCGGTGATTCATAGCTCTAATATAATCTGTATAGGTAATATGTTTGGTATATAAGGTTTAAAACCAAACAAAAGTTCGTAAGAACAGAAACCCGTAGTAGAATGTATTTTTAGAAACCGGAAATAGATTTTATAAAATAAAACAAAGAAAAACAAAATTCTAACCTATAAATTACTTTTAATCATAAATTAAGCTAATCTTGATCACAATAGCAAAAACACATCAATTATTTTATTTATTACACAATGAATACTTTAAAGGAAACACAAAGAGCTGATTTAACAACAATTATAACTAAACGTAACACTAGTTATCACACAAATAGGATAAAACACTGAACACAATTAATGAATAAAGTAAGAAAAATGGAACAAGCTCACCAAACAGGGACGAACCTCTCGGTTCCGAGTCTAGCAGGCAAAAAGACCGAAACTCACAACCGACCGGCTCTTATACCCGAGCAGAGAGATGTTCCATAGAGGTTTTTTTTTTTTTTTTTTTTTAGTAACGTCTTGTTCTCTAAAACGGCCTATCTTGACGGTGCAACGTCCCGGTGCGTGTCGTGGAGTTCTGCGACTGCAGTTCTGGAAGATGCGTCATCATCTGATTCTATCGAAGCTTCTGGAGTCTGTCCGCCAGCATTCACATCTGCATCATCGTCTGTGAAACAAACATATGATCATTTACGTGCTAATAGAGCACATATACCTAGATCTCTCATAAATCACACATTCAAGGCCCTCTCACTTACGTCACACATGTAAGCCAGCTAAATAAGACAACACTTTCACATACTTTTCATTTCGAATACTCATGTACATCACAGATTTACATAACGTCATACATCAAATAATAAAAATCATTCGACTCATTTAGACAGACGCCTCAACTACGAATGTCCAAAAATAACAACAACAAGAACCACAGACAATACGTCTCCACTACGCATGTCCGAGTTTTAAACATGAGACAGAGGCCTCCTTTACGCATGTCTCTCATCATCATCATTCAAACCTTCAAAAAAGGCTGCGCATGTTTTTGGGCACCATTCCCCTTTCCACAAAATCATACGTTGCGCCGCGGCCTGGGACAACTTCCCGTAAGCTCCAGCTAGCAACTTTAGCTCGTACCGCCCGTTCGGTAACACCCTTAGAACTCGATACTCGATAGGGGCCGCGCATTCCAGAATCCAATTTTCCAGAAGATTGTGCAACCTTGATGACAAAAACAAGGTCATCGATCTGAAACACAGAAGGATTACGCCGTTGTTTATTAGCCTATTGATCCTGGCGCCCCTGACCTCCCTGCGACAGTTCCGCAGCTCTGCCGCGACACAGCTCACGCCACGCCTCGTGACTTGGCTCCTGACGCTCAATGGCCACATCGCGCACAAGCGAGCGTATGAGAGGGGTGGCAGCACCAATTCCTGTGAACAGAGTCAGAGCAGATGCTTGTGTGGTCCAACGCCTTGTCACATTCAAACCAACTTGCAGCCTCCAGAGAGCACCCGACCACTCAGACTTCCTGTGAGATTAGCCTCGATGCGTATCATGTTTAGCACCGTGCGAACATAAAGTTCAACCTGACCGTTGCATTCCCGGGGTTATACAGCGCACCTCCATTGATAGATCCCCAGCCAAGTTGACGAACTCAGCCGAATCGCATATGCGGCCACGATCACACACCAGTAGTTGTGGAGCACCGAAAAGAGAGACTGCATTGAGAAAACATCGTTTTAGTTCGATAACATCGTGTCTATATATAGCACAACACAAACAAAACTTGGAAAACGCATCTACAATAATAAGTACAAATTTAAAACATTTGATTCTTGCAATGGACCTAATACATCGATATAAATGGTATGAAATGGTAAATCAGGTTTGTTCCAAGATTGGATACTTTGCAGAGGTGCTCTAGCCACTCTCTTGTGCGATATACAGACCAAACAATGAGTTACATATTTCTTAACAAACTGTCGTAGGTGAGGAAACCAGAAGTGCTTTGTGATTAAATCAACGGTTTTCTCTGCATCAATATGGCCGCTGTTCTTTTGGAATATGACATAGCAGTCTACTTTCCTCTATTACAGCAGTATATTTATAAAACAAAATGTCATCATAATTTATGTAACGCTGAGCATCCAGATCCCCGTCACTTAACTTTTGCAGAAGTTGCTGAGTTTCTTTATCAGCAGCTTGTGCAATCTGGGCCCAATTACGTGGCTTTTCTATTTGGTTTACACACTTTACAAGATTACGGCTTAAATAAATCGGCGTGAGACATCATAGTACCTTTGCGATATACAAGTTCAAATGTAAAGTCCTGGAGATACACCCACCCACCAACGAGCAACTCGGGTAAGCAGATCTCTCTTACGTTCTGTAGACTTCAGAGCGTTACAGTCCGTGAAGATCTTAAAACTTAAATCGATTAGATATTGGCTATAATGTTGCAGCGCTCGGACCACAGCTAACGTCTTCAGTTCGTAAGAGTGGTATCTGCATTCTGCTCCCTGTGTGAGTTTGCTACGATATGACACAACCTTCTTTTTATTTTTGGGATGGACTCGCATCAGGACTGCGCCATATCCTACACTACTCGCATCCGTGTGTAGCTCGGTTGGTAACTTTGGATCAAAGATCGCAAGTATCGGTTCAGTCGTAAGAGCTTTGATAATTTCACATCTAGCGTTTTCTTGGGTTGCACCCCAATAAAATTTAATATTTTTTTTTTAGTTAAATGAGCGATACGTGCGGTCCTTGATGCATAGTCTTTTTTATACCGTCTGAAGTACCTTGCTAATCCAAGAAATTGACGAACTTGTTTGACACTTTCAGGAATTGGCGTATTAACTAAAGCATCTATCTTGCGAAGGCTCGGCTTTACCTAACCTCGACCTACTACTCTCCCCAAATATTCAATTTCTTCCGTTAGAAAATAGTCTTTGAATTCATTTATAACTATTTTAAGGTCATCTAAATGCTTTCCAGTTAAAGGTGTATTAATGTTATTTAACGCATTCGATATTACTGATGACACAACTTTTGGAGAATGCGTAAGGTATTGTCGGTCTCGAGTACGTACGTAAATGATTCCATCCTTATTTAACACGTCAGTTCCGATTATTATTGGCGCATTCATGCATGAAGCCGGGACAACTAAAAGATCTACTTCAATACTAATATCGCAAAACTCGATAGTTAGCGTTACAAAATTTGTCACAACTATTTCACGATCACTGACGCCCTTAATGCTCAAATAAGTGGGCTTAAGACAGCATGAAAAGAATTTCAGGTAATCCGACGAAATAAGGGAAACATTTAACGTTCCACTATCTATAAGAACGTCTATTGCTACACCTTGTATGACTGCAGATATGACGTCGTTGTTCTGCTCAAATGTGTTTAATTTACAAAGGTTAACTTTGCGCGAATCTGCACGAGCTTTAGCGAAACATTTTTCTTCCGAATGCCCTAACTTTTTACAGAATGCACACAGTTTGTTATGCTTTTCATTAGGTAGTTTCTCATTTTCAGGACAGTGAAACGATTTATGACCACGTTTGTTTCATTTAAAGCATGTGAGGTTAATTGGTTTTAATGAAAGGTGTTTATCTTGTTTCGGAAAATGTTGAAAGTTTTTATGTTTGAAAGACCTATTGGAAGGTTGTTTACTGTGAACTGACAAAAAAGAAACCATATCTGTAGTTGTGAGGTTCGCATTTGTGGCTGCGACGCGAATTTGGGGATCAGTAATGCCCCTTATTATTATTTGTGCAATTAACTCCTCACTGAGGCCTTTTACTATTCGCAGCCGCAAAAGCGTACGTCTCGCATACTCCGCGTAAGTAGGATATTTATCAGACGTAGTTTGCATGGTATCAAACAGTATGGTCGCATAGTCTAACCTCTTGGGACATAACGAAATAAAATCATTTTTAAAATTTGACCACGATCTATCATTTGTTGACCACTCATTAAGCCAGGTTTTAGCATCACCTTTGAGAAAACCGGCAACACGAGACAAACACTCCTTATCGTCCCAGCGGTTAAGTATCATAGCGCGATCTACTTCCTCGAACCAAGCTTCAACATTATGCAACGCGGGGTCAAAGTTTGACACATAATAATTCTGAGGTCTCGACAAAATAACCTTGTTAAGAACGTCTACTAACCCCTTCGAGTTTATATCGGAAATATCGGAAGTTTTAGAATTCTCGTTAGTTTCATTTAAAGTGGGGGTAATTGCAGAAAAGCCTTTGTCTTCAATATTATTCAGTCGAGTTAAAATAGTATTCAGAGTTTCATGTAAATCAAAATCAGAGTTAGATTGTAGACGTATTCGCGGCGAAGGCGTACGATTACTACGGTTAATGCACTTGTGATGACGTGAACGCGATCTTGAACGTGAACGTGATCTTGAACGCGGACGTGATCTTGAACGTGAACGAGGCTTCGAGCACCCGCGACTTTTATTTTTGTTACGAGAAACACTATATTTGTCATGAGAACGTCGGTGCCTAGAACGCTGAGGTCGAGATGATTCAACACTGTCACAACGCACTGTATTCGATCGATAACAAGACCGTGATCTTCCTCGGCTACCACTTTTCTTTTCACGCGGCATTGTTTAAACGAATTTAAATCAGCTCTTTGGATATTAAGTGAATGGCAACAGTTAACACAATGTGAAGGCAACGCCTATCCCACTTCTGATTTTAGAAACCGGAAATAGATTTTATAAAATAAAACAAAGAAAAACAAAATTCTAACCTATAAATTACTTTTAATCATAAATTAAGCTAATCTTGATCACAATAGCAAAAACACATCAATTATTTTATTTATTACACAATGAATACTTTAAAGGAAACACAAAGAGCTGATTTAACAACAATTATAACTAAACGTAACACTAGTTATCACACAAATAGGATAAAACACTGAACACAATTAATGAATAAAGTAAGAAAAATGGAACAAGCTCACCAAACAGGGACGAACCTCTCGGTTCCGAGTCTAGCAGGCAAAAAGACCGAAACTCACAACCGACCGGCTCTTATACCCGAGCAGAGAGATGTTCCATAGAGGTTTTTTTTTTTTTTTTTTTTTTAGTAACGTCTTGTTCTCTAAAACGGCCTATCTTGACGGTGCAACGTCCCGGTGCGTGTCGTGGAGTTCTGCGACTGCAGTTCTGGAAGATGCGTCATCATCTGATTCTATCGAAGCTTCTGGAGTCTGTCCGCCAGCATTCACATCTGCATCATCGTCTGTGAAACAAACATATGATCATTTACGTGCTAATAGAGCACATATACCTAGATCTCTCATAAATCACACATTCAAGGCCCTCTCACTTACGTCACACATGTAAGCCAGCTAAATAAGACAACACTTTCACATACTTTTCATTTCGAATACTCATGTACATCACAGATTTACATAACGTCATACATCAAATAATAAAAATCATTCGACTCATTTAGACAGACGCCTCAACTACGAATGTCCAAAAATAACAACAACAAGAACCACAGACAATACGTCTCCACTACGCATGTCCGAGTTTTAAACATGAGACAGAGGCCTCCTTTACGCATGTCTCTCATCATCATCATTCAAACCTTCAAAAAAGGCTGCGCATGTTTTTGGGCACCATTCCCCTTTCCACAAAATCATACGTTGCGCCGCGGCCTGGGACAACTTCCCGTAAGCTCCAGCTAGCAACTTTAGCTCGTACCGCCCGTTCGGTAACACCCTTAGAACTCGATACTCGATAGGGGCCGCGCATTCCAGAATCCAATTTTCCAGAAGATTGTGCAACCTTGATGACAAAAACAAGGTCATCGATCTGAAACACAGAAGGATTACGCCGTTGTTTATTAGCCTATTGATCCTGGCGCCCCTGACCTCCCTGCGACAGTTCCGCAGCTCTGCCGCGACACAGCTCACGCCACGCCTCGTGACTTGGCTCCTGACGCTCAATGGCCACATCGCGCACAAGCGAGCGTATGAGAGGGGTGGCAGCACCAATTCCTGTGAACAGAGTCAGAGCAGATGCTTGTGTGGTCCAACGCCTTGTCACATTCAAACCAACTTGCAGCCTCCAGAGAGCACCCGACCACTCAGACTTCCTGTGAGATTAGCCTCGATGCGTATCATGTTTAGCACCGTGCGAACATAAAGTTCAACCTGACCGTTGCATTCCCGGGGTTATACAGCGCACCTCCATTGATAGATCCCCAGCCAAGTTGACGAACTCAGCCGAATCGCATATGCGGCCACGATCACACACCAGTAGTTGTGGAGCACCGAAAAGAGAGACTGCATTGAGAAAACATCGTTTTAGTTCGATAACATCGTGTCTATATATAGCACAACACAAACAAAACTTGGAAAACGCATCTACAATAATAAGTACAAATTTAAAACATTTGATTCTTGCAATGGACCTAATACATCGATATAAATGGTATGAAATGGTAAATCAGGTTTGTTCCAAGATTGGATACTTTGCAGAGGTGCTCTAGCCACTCTCTTGTGCGATATACAGACCAAACAATGAGTTACATATTTCTTAACAAACTGTCGTAGGTGAGGAAACCAGAAGTGCTTTGTGATTAAATCAACGGTTTTCTCTGCATCAATATGGCCGCTGTTCTTTTGGAATATGACATAGCAGTCTACTTTCCTCTATTACAGCAGTATATTTATAAAACAAAATGTCATCATAATTTATGTAACGCTGAGCATCCAGATCCCCGTCACTTAACTTTTGCAGAAGTTGCTGAGTTTCTTTATCAGCAGCTTGTGCAATCTGGGCCCAATTACGTGGCTTTTCTATTTGGTTTACACACTTTACAAGATTACGGCTTAAATAAATCGGCGTGAGACATCATAGTACCTTTGCGATATACAAGTTCAAATGTAAAGTCCTGGAGATACACCCACCCACCAACGAGCAACTCGGGTAAGCAGATCTCTCTTACGTTCTGTAGACTTCAGAGCGTTACAGTCCGTGAAGATCTTAAAACTTAAATCGATTAGATATTGGCTATAATGTTGCAGCGCTCGGACCACAGCTAACGTCTTCAGTTCGTAAGAGTGGTATCTGCATTCTGCTCCCTGTGTGAGTTTGCTACGATATGACACAACCTTCTTTTTATTTTTGGGATGGACTCGCATCAGGACTGCGCCATATCCTACACTACTCGCATCCGTGTGTAGCTCGGTTGGTAACTTTGGATCAAAGATCGCAAGTATCGGTTCAGTCGTAAGAGCTTTGATAATTTCACATCTAGCGTTTTCTTGGGTTGCACCCCAATAAAATTTAATATTTTTTTTTTAGTTAAATGAGCGATACGTGCGGTCCTTGATGCATAGTCTTTTTTATACCGTCTGAAGTACCTTGCTAATCCAAGAAATTGACGAACTTGTTTGACACTTTCAGGAATTGGCGTATTAACTAAAGCATCTATCTTGCGAAGGCTCGGCTTTACCTAACCTCGACCTACTACTCTCCCCAAATATTCAATTTCTTCCGTTAGAAAATAGTCTTTGAATTCATTTATAACTATTTTAAGGTCATCTAAATGCTTTCCAGTTAAAGGTGTATTAATGTTATTTAACGCATTCGATATTACTGATGACACAACTTTTGGAGAATGCGTAAGGTATTGTCGGTCTCGAGTACGTACGTAAATGATTCCATCCTTATTTAACACGTCAGTTCCGATTATTATTGGCGCATTCATGCATGAAGCCGGGACAACTAAAAGATCTACTTCAATACTAATATCGCAAAACTCGATAGTTAGCGTTACAAAATTTGTCACAACTATTTCACGATCACTGACGCCCTTAATGCTCAAATAAGTGGGCTTAAGACAGCATGAAAAGAATTTCAGGTAATCCGACGAAATAAGGGAAACATTTAACGTTCCACTATCTATAAGAACGTCTATTGCTACACCTTGTATGACTGCAGATATGACGTCGTTGTTCTGCTCAAATGTGTTTAATTTACAAAGGTTAACTTTGCGCGAATCTGCACGAGCTTTAGCGAAACATTTTTCTTCCGAATGCCCTAACTTTTTACAGAATGCACACAGTTTGTTATGCTTTTCATTAGGTAGTTTCTCATTTTCAGGACAGTGAAACGATTTATGACCACGTTTGTTTCATTTAAAGCATGTGAGGTTAATTGGTTTTAATGAAAGGTGTTTATCTTGTTTCGGAAAATGTTGAAAGTTTTTATGTTTGAAAGACCTATTGGAAGGTTGTTTACTGTGAACTGACAAAAAAGAAACCATATCTGTAGTTGTGAGGTTCGCATTTGTGGCTGCGACGCGAATTTGGGGATCAGTAATGCCCCTTATTATTATTTGTGCAATTAACTCCTCACTGAGGCCTTTTACTATTCGCAGCCGCAAAAGCGTACGTCTCGCATACTCCGCGTAAGTAGGATATTTATCAGACGTAGTTTGCATGGTATCAAACAGTATGGTCGCATAGTCTAACCTCTTGGGACATAACGAAATAAAATCATTTTTAAAATTTGACCACGATCTATCATTTGTTGACCACTCATTAAGCCAGGTTTTAGCATCACCTTTGAGAAAACCGGCAACACGAGACAAACACTCCTTATCGTCCCAGCGGTTAAGTATCATAGCGCGATCTACTTCCTCGAACCAAGCTTCAACATTATGCAACGCGGGGTCAAAGTTTGACACATAATAATTCTGAGGTCTCGACAAAATAACCTTGTTAAGAACGTCTACTAACCCCTTCGAGTTTATATCGGAAATATCGGAAGTTTTAGAATTCTCGTTAGTTTCATTTAAAGTGGGGGTAATTGCAGAAAAGCCTTTGTCTTCAATATTATTCAGTCGAGTTAAAATAGTATTCAGAGTTTCATGTAAATCAAAATCAGAGTTAGATTGTAGACGTATTCGCGGCGAAGGCGTACGATTACTACGGTTAATGCACTTGTGATGACGTGAACGCGATCTTGAACGTGAACGTGATCTTGAACGCGGACGTGATCTTGAACGTGAACGAGGCTTCGAGCACCCGCGACTTTTATTTTTGTTACGAGAAACACTATATTTGTCATGAGAACGTCGGTGCCTAGAACGCTGAGGTCGAGATGATTCAACACTGTCACAACGCACTGTATTCGATCGATAACAAGACCGTGATCTTCCTCGGCTACCACTTTTCTTTTCACGCGGCATTGTTTAAACGAATTTAAATCAGCTCTTTGGATATTAAGTGAATGGCAACAGTTAACACAATGTGAAGGCAACGCCTATCCCACTTCTGATTTTAGAAACCGGAAATAGATTTTATAAAATAAAACAAAGAAAAACAAAATTCTAACCTATAAATTACTTTTAATCATAAATTAAGCTAATCTTGATCACAATAGCAAAAACACATCAATTATTTTATTTATTACACAATGAATACTTTAAAGGAAACACAAAGAGCTGATTTAACAACAATTATAACTAAACGTAACACTAGTTATCACACAAATAGGATAAAACACTGAACACAATTAATGAATAAAGTAAGAAAAATGGAACAAGCTCACCAAACAGGGACGAACCTCTCGGTTCCGAGTCTAGCAGGCAAAAAGACCGAAACTCACAACCGACCGGCTCTTATACCCGAGCAGAGAGATGTTCCATAGAGGTTTTTTTTTTTTTTTTTTTTTAGTAACGTCTTGTTCTCTAAAAGTATATTATTATTATAAGCTAATATGGCAGTATTTATATATAGATCCCAAGTGTGTTGGTTTTCATTTATGTATGACCGTAAATATTCTTTTAGCGTGGCGTGACTGAGTGCCCCACATTTTTGGGGGTGATAAGGGGATGCAAGTATGTGTTTAATGTTAAAAAGTCTTTCTTATTGCGCGAACATGTCCGAACAAAAGTTTGTACCTTGGTCCGTAACGATTTGTTTTGGTATACCTACATGTGAGATGACATGTACGAAACGCTGCGCTGTCTCTTCGGCAGAACAGGATACCATTGGATAAGCCTGCGAGTAGGTACTTGGTCAAATCGTCCTGTAGTGTTAAGATGAATTTATATTTATAAGAATGGGTTTCTGGAAGGGGGCCGACTAAATCTAAATATACTTTATCAAAAGGGCGAGTCGCGGAGGATGTAATGATCAAGGGACTTTATTAGTTTGTCGAAGCGGTTTTTTTATTTGACAGGATTTGCAGTTCTTAACGCAATTCTCGAAGTCTTGTTGCATACTTTTCCACCAATACATGGTCTTACATCCTAGTTATACCCGTACTAGTTATGTCCCGCGGTCGGTGAGTCATGGTTAACCTTTATTATCATAGGTATTTCGGTAGGCGTAGGGAATAGAATGTTGTTATGATATATATTTTAATGCCTGTATTATGGAATAAGAAAGATAGAATATTATAAATATTTGTGAAGGACAATTTATTAAAAGGATCTTGAAAGTCAGATATGGCAAATTCCTTTTCTTCCATGTATAATGTAGTTAGCTTATCACGGTAACTTTTGAGTAAATTAAAAATATATTGTAGTATGGCGGCAGTAGTAATTTTGTCCTTGAGTGAGTCAAACGCAGTTTGTTGTTGTAGCAGCCAATTAAACTGTGTGTTATTTCAAAAGAAATGTCAGGGGCTTAGTAATGTTAGAGAAATTGTTAATAGAAATATTAATTTTATTGTTAGATTTAACTTTCGTGAGACATTTAGAGAAATATAATTTGGGATATTCATTTAATTGCGTAGTGAGCATTAGGCCTTCGGTGATTTCTGGATTGGTCACGGAACACTCAATAAACATTTCGCATCGGCCAGGAATTACATATGTTCCGTCAACAAATTTAGGTCAAAGTACAGTAGAATTCATTTATAACGACGTCGCTTATAACGACTAACCGTTTTTAGTGTCGATATTATTTACTCAAGTTCGGTTCAATAGTTAGATACTGAGAAAATGTAACCGTTTAGTGCGACTCCGGTTTGAGCGACAAACCGTTTATAGCGACCATTTTTTACGATAATTCGTCCGTTTAAAACGACGCGCCGTGTTTTCTTTCAATTTAGGTAACAAATGACCAATACCTCTGCCCCCTCACTTTCCCCGCGCGCTTCACCGTTCAATTCTCCTTATTGGCGCGCGTAAATCACAGTTAGTGTTTGTCACCTGTTATGACAAGTTCATAAAGCGCCATAAAATGAGTTCTGTGAAGAGAAAGTGTTTTACAATTGAAGAAAAGAGTGCAATATTACACAGATTAGAAGCTGGTGAATCAAACGCGACCCTCGCAAAGGAATTTGGCGTATCTCATTCTACAATATCAACAATAAAGAAGAATAAATACAAGATCGAGCCGCTATTTAATGCCAATGTTTTGAAATGCAAACGTGTAAGAACTTCTACTCATGAGCAGTTGGATAAGGCATTGTTACAGTGGTTTAAGCTTCAGCGCGACCGGGGAATACCTCTTAATGGACCTCTGCTTCAAGAGAAAGCAAATTTTTTTGCTAGACAGTTAGACATGCAAAATTTCATATGTTCCATGAGTTGAATAAACCGTTTTAAAGTAAGACACAACATCGTCAGTGGAAAGATTGTTGGCGAGTCTTTGTCAGTACCTACAACAGAGTGATGTACACGATTGGTTAGAAAAAGTTTGGCCTACTCTACGTGCTCAATTTAGTGATGATGAAATTTTTAATGCAGATGAGTCCGGGTTGTTTTGTAAATTAACCCCAGGCAAGACGTTGAAATTTAAAGGTGAAAAATGTACAGGAGGAAAATTATCAAAGGAGCGAATAACAGTGATGGTGGCAGCCAACATGAGTGGCACAGCTAAAAAAAACTTCTCGTAATCGGGAAATCTCAACGTCCCAGATGTTTTAAGAATGTACGGCATTTGCCAGTGGATTATGAGAGCAATCGAAAAGCCTGGATGACTGGTGACATTTTTATCAAATGGGCACGCGCATGGGATCGTGAACTTACGAAAAAGAATAAGAAAATCCTGCTGTTAGTTGACAACTGTCCTGCACATCCCCAAATTGCAGACTTGAAAAGCATAACCCTAGTATTTCTGCCTCCAAACACGACATCAGTGTTGCAACCCATGGATCAAGGGATCATTCGAGCTTTGAAAGCACATTTTCGTAAAAACCTTGTTTTAAAAATGATCCAGTTTCTAGATGGCGGATGCAGTAGTGTTGAGTGCCCGAAGATCACTGTTCTTGACGCTATTCTAATGATTCAAGATGCCTGGACTCAACTCAAGCAAGGAACAATTTTTAACTGTTACAAACATGCTGGTTTTGTCCGAAGCAATGGAGAATGTACCATAACTTCAGATGGTTTTAACGAAGAAGACGACGTACCGCTGAGCATATGGGCGAAGGCTATTGATAAGCATCAGTTACCCATAACAAACGAGGACTTTGAACAATACGCGCGTGTCGATGATGCTGTCGACACTTGTGAAGAGCCGTCTGATGAAAACATTGTGGATAATATCATCGCCGACGACGCGAATAGCAAAGATAGCGACGGTGATGATGACGAACCAGAGTTTTATCCAACCTTGAGTGTATCTGAAGCTCTGAAGGCTGCGGAAACGCTTAATGTATTTGTTCAGACTAACTTTGATGGTGACCATATGAAAACAATGATGTCACGAATTCACAATGCTGTCCGAAGTTTTTACTACCGAACAAAAGTCTGTCAAAAACAAACCCAAATAACAGATTTCCTACGTTAGTGACAGTATTACAGTACATTACGTACCTATGTTTGTAATTTGGTATGTACTGCTTATTTGTGTACATATAAGAATAATTAAAATAAACATATGTAACTGATTCCTACAACATGTTTTATTTACCTAAATAGGAAAATCAAACTTTCGCACTTATAATACATAATTACATACATATGTAAATATCCGTTTTATACGTCATCCGGTTAGTACGACATAATATCGCCGGTCCCTTGAAGGTCGTTATATCCGGATTCTACTGTATGTCTCACGTGAATTAGTTTTTAGTTTTTATTTAGTTTTAGCTCGCAGTACGAAATGTTTGCGTTATATAGAGACAAGAAATTTGATCCAATTATACCATCATATTTTACACTCTCGCACACATACACACACACACACACACTCACGCACCCGTATACGCAATCCCACTCTCTTTAATACATACATAGCTGATGTTTAGATGTAATATTCCCTATTATATAATCTTGAAATGTCTAGAGTTGTAGTTACAGATATTTTTTCACTTTTTTACTCTTTTTAAAATTTGTAAACCATTATTTTCATATGTGATCCATTATTTTATAGCATTCGGGAAGTACAACTGGGGCACTGGTGATCCTGAAACACATGCTTCGGCAAATCTCAGGCACCGGTCTTCACTAGTACATGAATAAATTGTGAAAGTAAATAGATCTACCACCTTATTATGTACATTGTATGTGAAGAACAAATAAAGATTATTATTATTATTATTATATACTAAGTTTACAGTACTAACGACATGAAATGTGAATGGAAATGAAATATAATCTTTGCTATTAATTATCAATGTAAAATTTCCTTTCGTTTCTGAACATGAATTAATATCATTAATACCCTTGAATTTTAAGGTTGTAATTCAGGAATTTCTGATAAGCAACTAGCTTATCTAGGCAAATTGAACTGCCTGAATCGACTAGAAATTTAAGTGGTTTATCTGAGTGTGATGTGGTAACTTCAATAAAATAAAGTGGCGACTTTTTACAGTTTGAGATATCATAAATTGTTGGAAACTCTAAAGGTTCTTCTATAAAATTATCGATTACTTGATTTCGACTCAAAGGTAGCTGATTTGAAGATTGAATATGTAGATCTGAGTGAGACAAAGTAGGCTTAATTTCAGTATCAGGGATTTTTGAATTAGTACATTTCTCGATTTTAGAACTGGTGCACAACTTAGTAGAATTTGAACCGTTTTGGCTACTCGGGTCAGTAACTACCGAGAAAGAGATATTCGGATTGGCCATCTGGGGACTGTTTTTTTGCCTATGTTATGGCAATAATTGTGAGGTCTATGATTAGACTTAGAACTGGAACTTAAAGTTAGATTTTTACTGTTATTGGAACTCGTATTAATTTTATAAAATTTATCACTCAACTTAGAATTAGGATACGTATAATTAGAATTGTTATACGATTTAGTAGTATAGGATTCAGAGGAATTAGTAGATTTAGGAGAATTAGTAAATTTCGTAGAATTTGTAGATTTCGTAGAATTAGACGATGACATGATCCCGATGCCTGACTTATCAGTTTAAATTACTGTCTGTGTCTTGTTCACGTGGGATCGGCGTACTCGGCATTTCTATCGCAACCTGATGCGCCTGTGCGAACCTGTGCACCAGATGCGAAATGTGTTTTTACGCCTTGAATTGTTGTATTGGCGTTTTCGACATTGAGAAATATCGTGTCCCACGTTTTTGCAATACCTACAAATAACTGGCGGACTGGTCTATCTGGGGGTTTGGAAGTGACGTGGAGGGGCGGATGTTGATGGGTGATTTGGGGATGATGATGGCCCTTGTAAAGGTCTTTGAGGATTGGGCACGTTCTTGGGTAAGGGCTGGAAGGATTTCGACACATAATTATATAATTTTTCTTCCTCAATAGCTATACTGACTGCTGCGTTTAGGCTATCGGGTTGTCGACATCGAACAATGTTACTGAGTCGTGAATTAAGGCCTATTGAAAAGGAAAAAACTATACACACACTATATCCGATTTATCACTCTTCGTCGACATTTTGAAATTGAGACTTTATAGTATTTATAGAATAAAACGTAAATTTATTAAAAGATAGTATAGGTACTGGACAAAACAACTAAAAAATGTTGGACTCACAAGAACACCAGGAATAGTTTCATCACTTCGGTCAGGTTGGGGCGGCGGTAGGTCACCACGCAAAGGTGGTAACAGCAGCAGCGGCGGCAACAGCAGCAACGGCAGGAATTGCGTCAACGCCTATAGCAATGGCAGCAGCGGTGGCGGCAACACCAGCACCGAGGATGGTAAGGGGCAGCGTTGGAATTAGAATGGCACAGGTGTCTCAGTGGCGCAGCTCGTGAGGCACAAGTCTGAGACGAAGTAGGCCGTCAGGACGTTGGGTCTAAAGCCCTTAACAGAGGGCGGCAGCAGCAATGATTCTTCAGGGTTGCGTGGAGACGGCAACACAGTAGGTGACGGGTTAATTTAATCACAACTTATGTGTCTTTGCAAACTTTGAAGTCTGATATATAGCACTTTCACTTTTATAACTACTTAGTGACACTTCACCTTTTTTTAGCACTACTTAATTTTGTTTGACCCGTACGAAATACCAGTTTTATACGATTCGACTGGTATCCCACTTCTGACACCAAGGTTACAGGCTGGGTCAGGAGTTAGTTTTAAAAAAAATATATTTTATACTGCTGGAGTTTATTGAAATGGAAATAGAATTAGAAAATACAAATAAACTTGGAAATATAGAATAAACGTGGAAAAACGTCCGGTCACGACGAAATAGAACATAAGACTGATTAATTATATTATTTAAAAGAATAAAGTTAATAGGACAGATGATATGTCAGCATTTTTGTTCTGCTTATAGTACCGTGAATTAATGTACCACTAGAATGTGTCGTTTTTTGGTATAATAAGTCCTATTCGGGAGAAAAAATATCCTTTTTTAAATTAAATATGTTTACTTTTATTTTTTTTATTTTAATTCATAAAACTACATTGTACATTAATATTAATTTCAAATGTTATTTTTTTATGTAGCTACTTTAAACTGGGTTTATGACGGCATATCTGTAGCGCGTACGCATACACCTCATTCACAGGGGAGGTGAGCTTTATTGCCTGATTGCAAACTACCTAGAAGGACAAACTGTGAGAGCTATCGGAATAAGCTAATTATGCAGATGACCAAAGTCAATTGTAACTTAAAGGGCAAAGATATTATCAGAATAGGAAGTATTTATTCCAGTAGACGCATAAATGATAGAGCTACAATCAACAGCCAGCAAAGAGAGTTTACAATGGTCACTGGCCTGAAGACATTCCGACTACAGAAAATTCAAAGAGGAACATTAAATACCTTAATCGCCTTCTGTGCAGCAAAAAAATATAAATTGATTTTAGAAGTGCATTTAATTTGTTTTTTTTTTTTGATTGTGTAATCTGGAAAGAAAACATAACATTTAGTTTATTTTTGTTTAGTCTGATTCTATTATTTTAAAAATATAAAGAAGACTGATTGTTAATACTATTACACTATTAAAAAGAAATTATATTTTTGATAAAAAAAATAATTTTGTTGATTTGTTGATGTCGATTATCGCTTTTCCAAAGCGATTAGATTTAATCATTCAATAATCAGTTTGGGTAACATTGCTAAAATGCCAAAGGGTCATTGACGTTTCATTGTTTGCAAAGTTTTTTTTTGAATCTGGTAAAGATAATATAACAGTACATTTTGCGAGTTGACCAAGAATTAAAATCGCGGTGCATGATAAGTCCACGATAAAACCTATGTATATCGATTCAGGATTTTTAAGAAACAAAAAAAAAGCCACTGTGCTCTAAAATGTCACATTTTAGAGTAATGCGCAAAAAACATCATAGAAGAAAATCTATATAGAACTATAAAATTTATTTGAAGGTTTTCTACGGGTTGTAGTGGGTCTAAATGGCAGTTTTTGACCTTATTTAGCATTTAACTATTATATAAGCATACTTTACTATACTATACTATATAACTTACTTTTCATATAAAATGCTCCATAACAAATGAAACATGTAGACGGTACATTTTGTACCAAGTTGACCAAGAATCGAAATTGCGGCGCACTATGAAGGCTAAACTTATCGATTGGGAACACAAAAAAATAAGCCAGTATGCTCTAAAGTTTCACATTTCAGAGTTATGTGGAGAAAAATATTGGAATAGAAAAACATAATATGGGGTCATATGAAAAAAGGAACTAAAGCCTCGCTACGCACTGTAGTAGGTAAATATTTGTTCTTGGCTTTAAGCCAATCATGTCAATATGGTAATGCATGAATCGACCTGAGGAGTTGTACTACGCCTCGTAATCTCAACACGTTGGCACGCGTCACAATAACGAGTCGCCTCTGCAGTCCTTATTAATGAAGGGCCAAACGTAGTGTTCTGCTACTAGACGTGTCGTGGCTTGAATACCAGGGTGGCTCAAGCTGTGTAGCTTATTGAAAAGAACGTGATGCAGATCAAATAAGACAAGACTTGCCAGTTGAGACATCGCAGAACAAGGATACGCCAGCACCGGGTACGCTTACTTTGGAAAGCTTGAGGGTGGAAAGTTCCCGCAGTAACTGGATTAACTCCCTGTCTTTCTTAAGACTTGAGGAGAGCTTCGTGGTAAACTGACTAATAAAAGACAGCTGGTTAAGCTGTACAGGAGGCAATTTTTTAAAGCTAATTAAAGGTCACGAAACTAAAATTCGAAGCGGCCAAACGGGGTGTCGATGGCTGTCTTCGGAGTATCGTCTTCAAGCACGGGTGCCTGATGATAAGCTTTCACAAGGTCATAGGTAAAGAACACATTTGAATCGGACAAGTTTTTCGCAAAGTTATTAATATGACAAACAAATACCCGTACTGCAGAAAAGGGCCGTTCGCGCAATCTAGCTCTGTACAAGAGTCTCGCCAGTTTTGGGAGTCTCAGAATCCAGCCTGTTTTGGGAGTCTCCATAATAAAATAAAACTCGTTAAATCTCCACCGGTTGAATCGAACTTTGACTGGTTAAGCTATTCCAGCATTCTATTCGAATGTACATATCATGCTTCTTGATATGTACATTTTACGTCCAGGAAAAGGGTTGTAAAGGGTTGTTGTTGAGTGACAATTTATTTGTTAAAAGAATGAGCTTATATACTATAATAAACGTGTGACCTACAGTAATATAAGTAAATAATATCTTGATCTTACTTTTATCACGCATGTTTACTGAATAGATAAACTCATTCTCTGTAGGTCACGTCTGGGGCCGCCACAGATACTCTCACCTTAAAAATAATGTAAACACAAAAATCATAATTCAACATTCTTACTCTAAAATTCAATACTACATAACAATTAAGACCATATTATGCTAGCGCAAGCAAATCTAACTGGGGGTTTACGTCCACGTGATCGTGATAAGTCATATTTTCTCTCGCTGCGTGCTTTATTTTTTGAGCTATCGTCAGTATCTGCGAAAAATGCTGGTTTAACACGGATGGTCAATGGAAATATACGATTGCCTATTGTTCATTTGTATTTTGAAATATTTATGGTTTCTTTCTAGAACTTTATAAGGGCCTTCGTATGGCGGTATTAAACTACTCTTGATGCGGTCACTTCTAACAAACACCTGTGAACACTTAGAAAGTTCGGGAAAAAAAGTAGAAAGTAGAATTTCTACAGGGAATTCTTTTATATTTGTGGTGTATGTTCGTAACTTTGGAAATATTTTCTAGTAGGTTTTCTATGAATGTTTCGTAAGTTGTAAGACTGGTATTCCTTTCAAAAAACTCTCCCGGCAATCTAATGGGGGTGCCGTAAATCGTTTCAGCAGCACTGAGTCCTGTATCTTCGCGGAGACTCGCACGTAAACCCAACAATACGGTGGGCAGTTCTGTAGACCAATTTTCTACACAGCCGTTAGGCATGATTGCGGCTTTCAGGGAGGGGTGCCATCTTTCAACCATCCCGGTCGACTGGGGGTGGTATGGAGACGTCCTGATTTTTTTCAATGAGTTTAGCTAACTGTTTAACAGTTTATGATTCGAACTTTCGGCCTTGGTCCGTCGTAATTTTCTCTGGGCATCCAAATCTTGTGATCCAACCATTGTATATTATTTTGGCGACTGTCTCCGCTGTGATATTCGAAACCGGGAACGCTTCAGGCCATGATGTACAACGATCTATTATTGTAATTATGTACCGCTTTAATCGCGAAGTAGGCAGTGGTCCGAATATGTCAGTATGAATGTGAGCAAATCGCTGAGCAGGCAAATCGGTTCCGAGCGGCGAGACAGTGTGCCTTATTACTTACATTACTTTAGCTTTCTGACATTGTAAGCATGAGTCACACCATTTGTTTATGTCTGAGTTCATTTAATACCATATGCATTTTTGTGTAATTAATTATCTTGTAGTTCGTTTTCCAGGATGACTTAGGCCGTGAATGTTGTTGAATATAGTTTTCCGCATTGCTTCAGGAACGTAGGGACGAGCTTTGCTGGTTGAAATGTCACAATAAACGTTTTCTTGAGAGTTGGAAGGTTGTACGCATGTAATCTTTAAGTAATCTTTTGTTTAAGCTTTTCTTATACTGGATCATTTTCTTGCTTCATAGAAAGTGTTTTGTGATCCACTTGCGAAGAACACTATTTCTTTAACTATTCGAGATAATGCGTCGGCTACAATATTGTCATACCCGCTGACGTGTTGTAGGTCAGTGCTATATTGTGATATGTCCAGTTGCCTTATTCTTCGAGAGGAATCGTTTACGGATGTAAACGATTAATGCTATGTGAGCATTTGATGCTGGATATGACAGCGTCATAGCATTCCGCATATTTTCTTTACATGACTTGAAAGCTTGTTCGGCCTATTGAGTCCACACAATCGGAGTTTTATCATTTTTCTTGGAATATTGTAAATATTTGTTTAGCACTGATTGTTTGAGAGCTGCGTGTGGTAGACTGCTTCGGTAAAAATTTTCCATTCCGAAAAATCGTCTCGATTCTTTATCAGTCGCTAGTTTTGGAAAATCCAAAATTACTTTGGCTTTCTCTTCAGTTAGAGTGATTCGTTGGCTCGTTATATGATAACCTAAGAAATCGAGTTCGGTCTTGAGATATTCGCATTTTTCTAAGTTAATTGTTATTCCATGCTCATGCAGGTGTTTGAATCTTTGTTTTACCTCCAGGATGTAAGTAAAATCTAGCAATCTGGGCAGTGGGTACTTGTCTGGAACTGTGACTTTATTTAGCATTCTGTAGTCACCGCAGGGTCTCCATTCACAGTTTTTTTTCTTTGCCAGGTAAAGTGGACTGGCCCAGGGGCTATCTGATGGACGACAAATGCCCCTTTTTATCATTTCATTAAATTCTTCCTTTGCGATCTTATATTTGTCTGGTGGTAACGGCCTCGCGCGCGCTGATACTGTTGTTTCCGCTCCTTTTGTTTTGATATGATGTTCCACTTGACACTTGGAGTTGGATATATTGGTAGCTGGCTTAGTTATATCTTCATATTTTGCAAGTAATTTTCATATGCTAATTTCTTGTGAAATAGTTTCAATGCTAGGTTGGTTTGCTCTGATAATTGTTGCAGGCGTTGTCAGCTCAGTAACTTTCTCAATAAACTTTTTTCCATCTAAATCGACGAGTAATTTGTGGGACTGTAAAAAATCAGCACCAAGTATAGACGTGTTAACGTCAGCAATAACAAAATTCCATCTAAATTGGCGATTTAGTCCATTTTAAGATTTAATGTTATTTCGCCGTATGTTCTAATGAGGCTACCGTTCGCGGCGTGTACTCTATGACTTTTAACATGCTTGTGCTTGAATGAGTTTCTTCTCAAAACTGATATATTTGCCCCGGTGTCGACTAAAAACCACTCGCCACTTTGTCGGTCGGCTAAGATAAGGCGGTCGTAGGGGTGAATAGCACAAAGTTCCGCCCTGGTTCGTGCTAATTGTAGTTTCTCTAATAGTTCCGTTGCTTAATCTGGTTTTTCCAGGCACATGGATAAGGGCGTACCCAGGTAGGGGCAGGGGGAGGGCAGCTGCCCCCCCTAGAAGATAAATAAACATCAATTTTCCTAGCAAGTGGGAATTAAAAACGTGTTACCTACTTTGCGCAAAATGAAGTGTTGGAAACAAAACATCTTTCAGTCAGATATTTTGATTTAATATTTTTTTATCTATAATTAAATATTCTACAACATTCAATATAGTATACGACGCAATATAATTTAATATAATAATATAATTTAAATCTCCCGCGAAACCGTCGCATCTCGTAGATTCCGCTCCCGACGAGACAATCAGAGCCATTTAGGATTAAAGCCGAATATAATTTGGAGAAAACAACATCTAGCGCTATCTAGTTACGAACGACAGTACTTTTTCCAGTAAAGAGAAATAGCATCACTTTATACGGTCAATAGCGACATCTTGTATTGAATAGCAATACCACGAAGAACGTTCTAGCATGGACTATTCTGGGAAGGAAAGACAGTGATAGCAAGTATGAGACAAGGATGGAAATAGAGTCGAGTATTTTTTACGTATTTCGGGAACTCTTCTTATATTTGAATATTTGAAATAGCGGGATCGTGAGGCAGTTTTTTTTTTTGGTTCCCCTCCACGGGAAGGGCAGGAGGATATAAAAAATGACGCATACTCCGAGCGCGCGATCGAAGTTATGAGGGACTCGTCCCGACGCCTACCAGAACCATATCCACTAAAAAACCCCCTGTCGGCTCGTGCATTTTTGCCACTCAGCCTTCATCTGAGCGACGGCCAATTGGAGAAAGAGGCCGCGCTAGCGGGACCCTTAAGGGGTCACCCGCTGGGATTTACATAGCACTGAAGGTTCTCAAAATAAAAAGTTAATAATTAAAAACATTAAAAATTGAAAAATAAAATTGCATTAATTCAGATTTACGTTAGAGTTAGAATTTACGTAAGAATTAGAATTTGCGGCCTGAAGGGCCTCGAGATCTACAGTTAATTGCGTGGGTTCGCCAGTGTGCGCGTTTCTCGGTCTAGCGACTTTGAATTTCCAATCTAACACAGGAGCAGTATATGAGACTGAATCTCGAACAAGATGATTGGGATGGGATTCGGCGCGTTTGAAGAACGATTCTGAGAGTGTTTTGAGGTGCTGTTGCACTGTAGGTAGTTCAAGATCTCTGTGCAGGTCTGCGTTACGCACGTACCAAGGTGCGTTTGTGGCCCTGCGGCAGAAGAGATTTTGAACTACCTGCAGTTTATACAGGACGGAGGGTTTGGCGTGGGCAAAGACTGGCGAAGCACATTACATGACGGGTCTAACGCAGACTTTATAAAGCGTACGTTTATTTCTAAAAGACATTTTACTTTTTCTTCCTATCATACTATATAGGCGGCTTAAAAACGCGCGAGTTTCGTTACTCTATCGACGTGTGGCTCTTCTAATAAATTAAGGGACATAGAAGTAGTTGATCTGTTCAACGAAGCTAACATTTTTTTTTACCCTGCAGTCAGAATTATTTTAAGCACTATCCCATGCACCACGGCGATCGTAGAACGGTCCTTCAGTACGCTGCCAAGAGTTAAAACGTGGCTTAGAAGCACCATGGGTGAAGAAAGGCTCACAGGTTGATGTCTGATGAGCGTTTTCAAATATCATGTTTGCCATCTCACTCAATTTTTTTGGTGCTGCGTTTTCTGAAACTGTAAGGATGGATGCTTATGGTGGCAACTTCAGGTTCCGATGTAACAGCTTTGACTGGAGCACGTAGAGCCATTTTCCTTTGTATTTCGGGTCGGGTTCTCAAAAACTTCTTGGGTTGGATGCGTGACTAGCGTCGGGGTCACCAGTTATTACGACCAGGAAAAGGGTTGTAAATCAAGACTCGATTACACGTTGATTGACATATTATTTGTTAAAAGAATGAGCTTATATACTATAATAAACGTGTGACCTACAGTAATATTTAATCATATCAAGATCTTTCTTTTATCACGCATTTTTACTGAATAGATAAACTCCTTCTCTGTAGGTCACGTCTGGGGACGCCACATCATAGTTTCACTATAACAAAAATGAATAAATCCCCAAACAAACACACCAACTATAACCCCAAAGTAAGTAGAGCTTATGCCGCAAACTGGGGAGAACCCAGAACAAACATAGAAATACAAATAACCTTGACCTGAGAACAAACATCTACGTTTATCACACAAATGAATGCCCGGCTAGGACTGAAACCTGCCACATACACGGCATGAGTCAAGGCACTTGGCCTTAAATAATAATAATAATCTTTATTGTAAATAGATTCTACAATTTTTGTAAAATTATTTAGGCTACACAATATTACCATACGAACAAAAGCTGTTGCTGCCGAACTAAGTCCTAGGACTTGTATTTCAGCATACAGTGCTCTTCCTATGAAATTAATTTAACAATTAGCCTATCGTGGCTTTACTAACTACACCGCCTAAGTCGATTTTTGGCGGTATGGACATTTTGATGCCATTGGATAGTTCGTTTTTTCGCGTGTCTATTGAACTCTTCTGATTGGTTGGTTGTTTGACAAGAAATGCTATTTTTTTAAATCACACTGACACCGCTCAAGTTACGTGATCTCGAAACACCGCACAAGTCTTTCAATTCGCTACAGGAAAGCGCACGCGCCGACACTGTGCTCCATTAATTTGTGATATCGAGGGATTCTTCAACTGAATTTTCCTGAAGAGCTTATAAATAGCGCCCAGAAAGGTATGTTTTTGTATTAATTAAGTTATGTCAATGTTTAATTACGTTATTTATGTTTTTTTTTACTTTTAACATAAGTGTTCGACTTAAGCGGTGTTTGGAGAATAAAACAACGGACTTGAGCGGTGTTTTCGTATGTGTCTGCAGATGGATGATACCGATTCCTGCTCTGATGATGAGTTCATTGAGAGATTGGGGCTAAAGTTAAAGTCAAATGTTTCAAAAAAAAAAGAGATCTGCACCTTGCATGGCTAAAATTGGTAAGGATTTTGATTGATTTTTGATAAACTTACCTATACAATACAAACTTTTTGTTTGTCTTACTTACTGAGCTGCTTTACTCTATATTTTGACGGGTTCTTGTATTGTTTTTTAAATTTTTAATACCTACCTTAAGCTCATCTTATGGTAAATAACTTCATCAGTTAAAAAAACTATCCTTTTCTTACTAGGGTTCTATGGGAATAACTTAACATGCTTCTCACTCTTATCACTTTCCACGCAATGCTTCGCCTTTTTCTTCCTTCACTGCTTTGTTTCAGAACAAAACACAAGTACAGATATTGAAAATATTGACATATTCAATCTTCAGTGGGTAGAACAAGTTGGTGATGTCTTGTATCCTATACCAGCTTTGGAACCTACCCAACTTGATATGACAATTTCAACCGACAATGCTTCCCCAAGTACTTGCCAGTTAACCCTGGTGACTACGGAAGAACAAAATGTCATGGCGATTAATGAATCTACTGTTAATACACAAGGAGCTATTACTCCATCGCCTACAGTATCTATTCAGACATCCTCGACTGCTGGGCTTAGCAGTGCCCCAAAAGTTACCATATTGAGCGATGTCACATTTTATGGGAATCTCACAGATACCAAGCTACGCAAAAATAAGGCTCTTATGGATTCCAGAAATTGGAAAAAAAATATTAATCAAGAAAACAGAATGAAGGGAGAAAATTACCTGGGATACCGGCGTGATAGAAAAGCAAAAAAGCAAGAAAAGTTCAAAGTGATCCAAGATGTATTTAGACCTGCTCGATCAATGAAACCAACTTGCAAGTCAAATTATTGTCTAAAATCGAAGTTCAGAGGTTGTCATATTATTACTGAAGTATCTAGGCAGGGATTATTCGATAATTTCTGGAAAAAAATGAACTGGGAACAACGGAGAACATACATCTGTAGCCATGTTACTAGTTTAAAGAAAAAAGTAACGAAAAGCGCTGAATCGAAAAGAAGTGAGAGTCGGGCATATTTTTTGACGATAAATAATAATCGTATTCAGGTCTGTAAAAAAATGTTCCTGCAAACATTGGGCATTAAAGATTGGTTTGTAAGGTACTGGCGGGAAAAGACCGATTGTGCCATGCCCCCTCATTCTTCTGTCTGTAATAAAAAAGCCGATCGTCATCAATACCTAGAGCAATATTTAGATAGCATCCCGAAAATGCCATCTCATTACTGCAGAGCTACTACATCCAGGGAATATTTAGAACCCATATTTGAAAGCAAAACACAACTTTATAAAGAATATAAAAGAAAAAGTGAATTTGATGGTGTTGAATACCTGAGTCGCAAAACATTTGAAATGGTTTTCTTAAGAAAAAACTTGTCGCTATTCCAGCCAAAAAATGATCAATGTGATCTTTGCTGCAGCTACAAGACAGGCAACATAAATGAAGACCAATATACACAGCATATTGCTAAGAAAGATAGAGCCAGATCTGAGAAACAGTGCGATAAAACGAAAGCTGAAACTGGAAATATTCATGTTTTCACGCAAGACCTGCAATCCGTAAAATTAGCACCATACTTAAAAGCGAGCGCAATCTACTAAAAAATGAAACTATGTGTACATAATTTCACCCTGTACAACTTGGCCACCAATCTGTTTTTGGTTTGATGAAACAGATTGCACATTAGAAGCATCCGTTTTTGCTTCATGTTTGATTGACCACCTGAGAAAGCTTTTGACCAAAAACTGTATCCCAGTGGTACTGTACTCTGATGGCTGCTGTGCACAAAATCATAACTCTATTTTAAGTAGTGCTCTTTTGCGTTTAGCCATTGATTTTAAGACTACGTTTACTCAAAAATATCTCGAGAAAGGCCACACTCAAATGGAGTGTGATTCAGTGCACAGCGCAATTGAATGCAAATTAAAAGGAAAAGAAATCTACTTACCAGAGCAGTACTCAAGAATTTGTACAACAGCTAGAACCTCAAAGCCTTACAAGTCAATACTTCTTGATTTCTCTTTCTTCACAGATTTTTCTCAGGATTTGATTTATAAATCGATTCGGCCTGGAAGAAAACCCCACGATCCTGTTGTTACTGATATACGAATGTTAGAACATAGACCTGATGGTACACTTTGGTTTAAACTCAATTTTGATGATCAGATACAGCCAATCCCTCAACGTTCTTCCCCTCTGAATAAAATCAAAAGGATAGAAGAACTTCCTAAACTTTATACATCACGCATGCCTATAACCAAGCGAAAATTTGATGATTTGCAGGACTTAAAAGGTGTTCTTCCTGGTTCTTGTCATCAATATTACGATAGTTTACCTCATTCTCGATAAAGTTTGAGAGATTTATGTTTTGTTTGTATAATTTTAAGTGAAGAAGTAATTTTTTTTTTTTATATATATATAGTGAAAATGCGATATTTCTGTTTTTAAATAAAGATTTTACTTTCATAATAAATAACTTGTTTTCATATCAACACAGCGTAAGTCAACATATTTTATCTATGAATACCGCCCAAGTCATTTTTATTGCAAAATACAAAAAAAAAATTGTATTCGGTGTTATTTTTAGATTTACTTTTCTATTATTATCCATTAGGTATAAAAAAAACATAATTTTGACAATTAATGACGAAATAATGAAGTTTTTATTGTCTCCTGAAAAGTGAAGGAAAATGACTTGAGCGGTGTAGTTAGTAAAGCCACGCTATGTGCCATTTTATATAAACTTAACTTAATAATAATAAACACAACTTAAATTTTATATAGCTCAACTGTAAGTATTAGTGTGAGTATGTGTGTGAGTGAGTGTTTGTGTGTGTATGTGCGTGTATAGTCAGTGTGTGTAATTTAAACTAATGCGCGGTTTACATGTATTAAGTAGTTAAGTTGGTAACTAAATTTTAACTAAATTTTAAGTTACTGCGTGTCACTTGTGTGTCCAAACGGATTAAGTAGTTAAGTTCGTAAGTTCAATGAAGTTGAGCAGTGATGAATTTCAAGGAATTCGTCAATTCTGTACTTAGATATGTGGTAAATGTGATTTTGGACAAATTCAGAGAAGAATTTTATTCGGAATTTAAAATCTTTACAAGAATATGTTTTTGTCTAAATGTTTATTCTACAAGCATATCTATTTTATATGTTCTTCAACAAATTTTAAGTCAAAACTAAACTCCACTCCGACATTTAAAAAAAAAGAGTAAATGCGAAATAAATAGGAGCTCTTGCCACCAGCTTTGTCAACTTATGCACTTAACTAAAAAATCACGTCCAAACGTGTTAAGTGAGAAGCCCCGCCCACCCACTTATACGAAAAATAGAACAAATCCTAATCTACTTAATCACTTGCGTACTAAATTTTAAGTTACCACTTGTCACTTAGCTGACTGTTTACACGCAATTTTTAACTTAAAATTTAGTTAAAATTTAGTTACCAACTTAACCACTTAACGCGTGTAAACCGGCTATTAGTGAGGGATTTGGTTTGGACTACTAGTATATAAGCAAGTGCAGTGGAGATGTTGCATAGGAATTTAAGTCGCACGTCAGTCAATTATGGAAAACGTAGTCTTGTTACTTAGCAATTGAAATGAGGTTTTCAGTCTCATCATAGTTTAAGTTTAGCAGAAATATTAACTTTCTTCAAATAGTTGAAGATCTTTTTAATATTATGTTAAGTATGAATTTACATTCGTGACGTAACTATAATCTGGACGAAATGTCAAAACTAAATCTACTCAAGTACTATTCGATTAGTTACATCTAATTGAATACTGTATCTAACTACATATATTGATATTACTTAATAATTGATCAGCACCAATTGTCTTCATACATTATTTATTTTTATTGTGTTGTTATGTTCATGTTTATTTATTTGTGTTTTTAACTATTAAACGCACTAAAAAACGCACATAACAGTTTATGGTTTTTTATTTTCGTAAAATATCAAACTAAAAAGAATCGTCGATCGAAAGATCACGTAGCTCCCACTACTAAAATCCCGTAGAATTTAACAAAATTTTAATAATGAGCGTGAAATTAAATGTTGGAAATAACTTTATTACTCATAGACTTAAATCAATAGATTTTCCCGCTCATCATCAAAGATTACCTACAGATCAGATGCGACAAAGATCTTACGCTGGAAAATACACCTAAAAAGTTTTAGAGCGATTTGCCGCGATTGCCGGCAAGCCTTGGGACTGCAGATCCTCTAGGATAGCCTCGTTCGATAATTCGAACGGGACTCCCCTAAATACCACTCTGAACTTACGCTCTTCCGGGAGAGCGTAGGTGTGGTAAGTATATTGCTTACCAGTGAGGAGCTTTGTCAAAGCGCGGAAATCGTCTATCGACGAGACTAGGATTGGACCCGATTTGGTCGCTCGGGTGTAGAGGATCTTGTGCTCTCTGCACAAGTTCGAAACCTCGGTCCATTTTTCCTTATTCCGAAGGAATACGGGTGGTGGGACCTGAGGCTTAACTGAAGCCTGGGTAGGGGGTGAAGTCACTTTGAGTGACATCAATTGGGCCGGGGCGGGTGTTGCAGGCACCGGGTAGCTGGCGTTGAAGCCGTAGCGGAGGGTGTTGAAGACACCGGGGCGAGCGTTGAGGACGCCGGGGCTTGTTTCGAGTGGTTCTTAACAAGGGTGAAAGTGGGTGGCTCTGAGCCAGTAAGGGTTGCATCCGAGGATGAGTCGGTCGCGGGTGCGCTCTTAGGAGCGGTGCGCTTACGGCGCGATGTGGCACACGATTCACACTTCATGTCACTGATGGTGGGGGACGCGGGAGGGCCTAGGACCAGAGGGGCCTGAGGGACGGGGGTGGCCTGAGGGGCCAGTGGGGCCAATATAGTGGCGAGTAGAGTGAACAATTTAAATTGTAATAAATATGGATACAAATTCTAAACGTTTTTCTTATTGTTTAAATATTTTGTAGTGCCTACTACATTTGTGTTATTTTACGGTTAAAGGTACCTAAGGTATTTACTTAATAGTAACGAACCTAAGATATTAACGACTATTATTACACCAATGATTTACAAATTCGCTGCTGATTACAAAAAAAAAACGTTAACAAAATCGACCGTAAGGTACTTACTTACTTTCCTTTAACCATAGAACGACACATTTATTCATACTTAGAACCAGGGCACGCAAACCCCTTCTAAAAGCCCAAATCGTTATCGCGTACCTACAACAAATGCCCTTTTCATTTCCGGTTTTTAACCGGTGAATTAGGGTTGATAAGTACTACTTCAGGTACCTATTACAAAACCGATTTCAGAGCCCTATCTACAAAGTTTGTTTACAGTAATGGAAATGAGTAACAAACCAAAAGAGCGCAATTTTTGACTAAGCAAAAAGAAATAATGATTTTGTGCGTGACCATAGAAATGTAGGGAACATGAAAAGTTTTTATTTTCAAATGAAATCAGCTCAAAATTATTTTCGTTTCATACGACCATTTTTTGACACCTTTAAACTGAAAGTTGTAGGCGTTCCGGAGAAATTTGAAGTTTTCAAATGTTCAAGCCATAATCCTCATCAGGGTACCTTTATATCTCTGGAATCTTTCATCGACTATTTCTGAGATTTGGCATGTCGTTATGACTATTTTTCGGAGCCTAAACCAAGTCGATAGACCTTACCGTTTGCTTGCACGAGAGATGAGGATTACAGCTTGATGTTCAAGCCATAATCCTCACCAACCTGTAGCTATAACGGCGAAACTATAATACGACTATTTTTTTTACATGCATGACTATTTATCACTATTTCATGACTATTTTTTAGCATTGTCAAAATTCGTTTTCATTGAGTTTTCAAATATGAGGATTACAGCTTGAAGGACACGGCCGAGAGCGAAATGTCTTTAATCTCAATATTGCTTAGAAAGTAACGTTTTTTGTTATAAGTCGTAATATTTGGAAGAGATTGTGGAGTACATGATTGAAATAGGAATCGGGGTATAGATGGAGAATTCCACAAGTACGAGAAATACAGAATGTACCCAGAATTTTTTTTCGAGTTTACCAGAATGAGGAAACCTTCGATTATATTCTTATTAATACTCAATCAGTATTGGGGAAAAAAGTCAATGCGGATAGAATTTTAAGTGCCGCTGAAAAATTGTTTTTGACATTTAATTAGCGGACCATATTTTGGAGAATGATAGTAGGTACCATCAATTTGATCAACTTTACCCAAGAAACTTACGGTCGCAAACGGAATTTTTTCCTAACTAATCTTTTTCGGAACTATCATGTTCATTATTTTTTTTTCATTTATTGAAAAAGGATGAGATGTTTGTCTTTTATATTACCTGATGGAAAGTGACGATGAAGACGAAGGTGTTACGTCTATCCACGAGATACCTATTCACTCGACGCTTGAAAGAACTGGGACTATAGTTTTCTGGAAAAACATACGCAGGCAGTTCATTCCACAACTTGGCGACCCGCACCAAAAAAGAAGCGTTTGGTTCGACTTCTTGGGATATCTAATATAAAGGGATGGAAGAACTATATAATTGAAATTAATGTTATTTTTTCATTATTAATTTTGTTGTATTCGCGGCGAAAACAACTAAACTCGTTTGATCACTTCACTAAACGCCGCGACTGCTGCTCGACTCCGTACTGATTCATGCGTTTTGTTACACTCGCCGGCCGCGCCGCAATTCGCCTTGACAAGTACATTTCTATGCGTTTATTTCAGTCGTTAGACGCTTCGCCGTTCGCAGCGCACCAATTTTCGCTATGGCGAACGAATGTCCCGTGGCCAAGCGGTTAGGAATTGACTTAAGTTTAGTGCAACGCAATTCTTGTTGCTAAGCACGTCGTAAAGATAAGTATCAACTTAGGAGCTGTCAAAGTTTAGTGCAGACGTATTAGTCATCCGAATTTTGGTTTCAGGGATTAGTGAAATTAAAGAGCAGGTTTATCTTTATTATACTTTTATTTCTGTATTTTGACTTACATTTAGATTGTTTCAATACAACACATTCACTACAAACCAAACCAATTCTGTACTAAGTCAGCAAATACAAATAACGTATGTATTATATTTCTCGAGTTTTCAGAAAGGTTTAATACCTTATAAAATAATGGAAATATCCTAGAGATACTATTTCAATTTACAAGAGCTCATTAACCCTTTGTAGAATTTGCCAAATACTTAGAAAGATGACTTTAAAATCATATACATACACTGATTTTTATTTAATTTTTGTCATACAATCTAATGCTTTAATCTTTTTCATCTATATCTACAGAATTGATGTTAATTACAGATGGTAATCGCACAAGTACTTAACACTTAGTATAAGTATCTGCTATAGTGGTTATTATAGACTCTTGCATTCATTTTCATTAGGCTTGAAGACACCACAGTGTTACAAGTCTTATAACAAAAGGTTAATTTAATAACTATTTCATTATCTACAAACATACAGAATTCTTTACACAGAACATCAGTCAAAATAAAGTCCTTAAAATAAACTTAAATATTATTTAATATGGTCTCTGGCGGTCTCGACCCCTAGAACAAAATTAATATAGCATGAAATATTGAATGAAAATGCAAATATGTATTTGATCTATTAATAAGTGAATGAAGTAAAAAAAATATTTAAGTGTCCTTACAGCATTTAATGAAGCAGAGAAACTGATTATTACATCTTTTGTAAATATATCAATAAATCTATGATTTGATGTTGATGGGACATTTTCTTTTATATAAGGTAATAGTTAGCTTACCCGTCGCTTCGCATTGCGCCGCCGCCACGGTCACTACCGCGGTCGCCGTAGCCGCGCCGGTCACCACTGCGATCTCCGCCGCGGTCGCCACCGCGATCCCGGCCGCCCCAGCCGCCACCTCCACCTCGCCCACCGCCGCCACCACGGCCTCCGCGTCCTCCACGACCGCCACTAGATGGAGGACCGCCACCGCCACCACCACCTCCGCCACCAGGCTTGTCTTCGTTGCAGCGGTTGCAGTTCTTTCTCCATGCAAAGTTCGTGTTGCCACACGAGGGGTTGGGACACCTCCAGTCTCCTTCACGGTTGCCAGAAGGTGGCCCGCTGCCGCCACCACCTCCGCCGCGGGAACCGCCACCGCGCCCGCCGCCGCCTCCACGACTACCACGGAATCCTCCGCCGCCGCCACCGCCGCCGCCGCCACCACCTCCTCCGCCGCCGCCCTTATTCCCGCCCCAAGTGTTTTGCCTCTGGGCCAGAGAAACCTTGATGGTTGTGCCATTAAAATCTTTTCCGTCGAACCATTGAATGGCCGAGGAAGCAGCGTTGGAGTCTTCGTAGGTCACAGTCGCTTCACCCTTTGGCTGACCGGTGGCCTTATCTTTATACATCCAAACTTTCGGTCTTTGCGTTTTCTTGTCGGTCTGAAAAACAGATTAAGAACTAGTCAATTCTCATACCAAATATATGGTAAAAAAATTCAGTTCCTATCTAATTAAAATCTCAAACTCCATTCGGGTCGGCAACAAGTGTAAATTAAAGCGTGGTGGAAATGCTGGTGCGCCCGGGCAAAGCCCATCGAGTTTTGGCGAGGCGAGCCGAATGTACAGACCAGCATAAAGGATTTAACGATCGACACAAGCCGAATGAATGTGTCGCTATTTTCTCGTGGAACCACTGGTTTGTCCCACCGGTTGAACCACCGAGAATAGTACATTTGCGTGAAGTTAGCGCCCGAGCGCAGCGAGGATGCTAAACCCCGTATCGTCCCAAGTATCGTACACTATTTTATAGCAAGTGTGACATAAACCCGCCCGGCCAGTTCGGACGGACGGGAGGGGAGCAGGCGTGTTTTTATTTAATTGTTATTACTGTCACTTATCTGCTCAAACTCTAAAAATTTATAAAAAACGGGGTGAATGTTAAGGATAAACTTGAAATTCTAACGAAAAAAATAGTAAATTTTTTATTTGTTAGGTCAAAACACCGAAAAATGACCGATAAACATTATTATTTTATGCATTAATATTAAAGTGCATGGTATTTTCTAAAAAATAATTTAACAATGCTTTAAGTTATAACTAATAGTTTTCGCAATACGACTGTTTGAATCTTCTTCACGTGGTAAAAAAAAAAGGATAACAAGGATCCAAGGGCGGGCCGGTTCGGATATCGTCTTCTGTACTCTTCCGCTGCAGCACGTGCATTTCCATTACATAAACCATATACAAAGTGCATGTCACCAATATGCAATGGTGAAAAATTTTTTTTTCAAGCTTTGCACCACACACATTAAATATTTTTCAATCATAATTATTAGGTTTTTTTTACTTTTATTTTGAAAATGTACAAATTGGCATCATTTGAGACTACTCAATTATTTTATATAGTGTATAAACAAGGCTAAGACTGAAAACCAGCGCTGTTGGACAAATCCACAGCAGTTTTTTTGCTGAGACCTAGCCTTTTATCACAAGAAATTTTTATTACTATTTCTTTTTTTTTCTGTTTCATTATTAAATTTTGTGTTATTAATGTAGTAACTTAACTCTTTTTGTGATAATAAACTTAATTCATTTCAATTCATTAATTCAAATTGGCAATACGAGCCATTTATACGTTTTAAACTTGACAAAATGGGATAAATCAAATCCGTCACGAACATAGGGCACGATCGACTAACGATGAAAAAAACCGACAAAGAAGGGACCGTCACCCGCTGGCGACGGAGAGGGGAGGCGAATAGAAGAGCAATTGGGTTTCTACCTGCGTTATCCTTTTTTTTGGACTACATGAAGGTCAAGATTCAAATAGTCGTATTTCGAAAAGTATTAGTAATACCTTAAAACATTGTTCAATTAATTTACCATTTTTTCGTTAGAATTTCAAGTTTATCCTTAACATTCACCCCCGATTTTTTATTCATGTTTAGAGTTTAGCAGATAAGTGACAGTAATAACAATTAAATAAAAAAAGCAGAATGGCAAATAAACTCAACATAACCAAAATATTTCAAAAATAGTGCAACAAGTCGTCCGTTTCTGCAAAAAAAAGAAATGACGGTAAATAAAAATCCCTTGTCGACATACCTCTCAACTAATGTTTTTTATCGATAATTTTACGTAACTTCAACCCACTTTGGCCGGTCACTTCTCCCTGGGACCCACTGTATAATTGAAACAAGAATCCGGCTTCCACACTAATTCAGCAATCGCTTTCCTCAGTCTGCACACTTTTTTATTTTTGGTGGTGGACGTTTGGGTGACGGTGCAATATTAAAGACAATATTGCTGCAATATTATTCAAGCTTCACATGACATTTAAATCATCATCCGTTCATGTCCCCTCGCTGCGCTCAGGCGCTAACTTCACGCCGTGCAGTAATAGGCATACAGGGTGTTCAAAATAGTATTTTACAAAAAAATATTCCAGATTGAGTTAGTCTTCACCATTCGACAACAAAAATCCGTTTTTTATTTGGACTTATAGTCTTTCCATAAAAAATTCTAAACATTTAGAGTTAAAGCGCGCGGCCACACACCTATCCAGATAACGCGCGGACCGGTCCCACTAGTGCCACCGGTCGCACTAGTGGGACAAACACGAGAAAACAGCGAGAACATGTGTAGTAATTGCTTTGGGACGGCCTTGTCATTCATCAAAGCTTGCCGACACGATTTGTCGGATCGAATATGTGGGTAGAGCCCCACAAACATTGTCAACTGAAATAAGGTTCGATCGAAACTGGAACCTTAGCTGAATGTAGCTGAAATCGGCATTCTAGTACTTTTAAATGAATTTGGCCTTCTGGTTTTAACCACTTTCTAATTCTGATGAGATTATTATTTTCCATTTTATTTTAGTTCTTAGGTAGTACTTTTACTACTTTACCACAAATAAGATTAAAAAATGTACAAATATATAAATCAATGAGAGCATACCTTAATGATACCGATAGCTCCGAAATGCTGGCAAAGTTCTTCTTCAGTAGTAGAAGGGTTCATGCCTTGAATGAAGACAGTGTCCTCTTGCGTTACCATATCACCCCGGTCGCCGTACCCGCCGCTACCGCCTATAAGGTAACATTCGCTTAGTATACAGAAACAAGAAAGCCAACATTGAATTTGTTTTTTTTTAATATTAGCACTCTATATGACGAATATTAATAAAAATAATTTTTATTTTGAAATAACTCACTATGTCGACTTTGCAATAGAATTCACACTTTCCTACGTTTGAAGATACAACGAATGAAGCGATATAGTTATTTAAATTAACACTGATAACTCAATCCAACCAATACAGGGCTGCCAAAACGATATACACTGTTTCTGGCGTAGTGTACCAAACGTTTTATCACCTTATAACTACATTATTGTCATTGTACCAATGAGAAGAGAAGAAGCGCCTTTTTTGTCCTGATGCTGTTTTTTTACAGTAAACCTTTTACGCCTTTATAGAACACTGTTACCAAATAATTTACCACACTGTTGACAAGTCTTCTCTAATGAGTGAATATGCCTCATTTAATTAGAATGTAGCACCATATAGCATTATTACTATAATAAACAAATTGAAATACATATTACAACCAAAGTAAACCATAAATTTAATAATTATCTAAAATATTTGTACCCACACCAGTTACATAGCTGGTTTTATAGTAACAGGATAGAATAGTATTGTTAGACAGGGCATAAACTCTGAAGACTACCTACAATTGTTTTCATTATTTTCTATATGTAGTTTTTGTGCTTTATTTCTATTTGCAATGTCACGTCTTTGATATACCCACAAAGTATAATACGAAGCATATCCTAAAAGATGTACCCATTCCTCTTCTGAATTTTCTGTATTTGAGTAAATACCATATCAATACCATAGAAGTTTAAAAGTCTTTATTTATTTTTTTCTTCAGAGAATTTATAAACACTCATAGAAGTTTGACCATAATTCTCTACGCAACCGTTCAAACACATGTCGATAATATTTATAAAAACGCTTTTATAATAACTCTAATATAAGTGAGCCAGAGTGAACATAAATGTTGCCATGTTCGGCAGAACATTATCAAATTGTAGACCCTTCATATTTGTAGCAACCAGCATTCCTTACGCACAAATGACATTGTATTCTAATCTCTTGATGTAAATCTAAGATGTAAACCATTAACCTTCATGTTTTTCACTTAGCTTTAATAAATTGAGTATAATATAGTGTCAATGTTAAGAACCTAATGTAAAGTGTATTTAAAGTTTGAAATAAAAATAAACCCAATTAATAAACTTTCCTACAGGCAATACAACCACATAATTTTATTTGAATACCATTTAACACTGCCATTAATCTATTGTTTATCAATTTTGTAGAATATTTGTCAACAGGAACACTTAAAATTAAACAATAACCAGTAGAACATCATATTGTTTGGCAGCCCTTTACGAAATATGTAAAAATAGTAATTAGACAATAGCACCAGTCGCTCGTGGCGAGGAGCTTTACCTTTATTAAAACCACCCCCCCTGCTGCCGCCACTAAAACAACAAGAAGACGGTTTAGTACACATTGCAGGTTGGGGTTTGTTCGGTTTCGACGCACGCAGTATGACAGTTTCACATTAAACCTTAGTTGACGTGATGGTTCTCCTTTTCTTTACCATAATGCTAAACACCTTGAAAATCTTAGAAACATTTTTGGCGATTAAGTAGAAACACATGCATAGTGTGGTTTACCATTAACACTTAAAATTATAATAAGATATAAACACTGCAGAAAAAACATGAAATAATAAGTGCAGCAAAATATGATAAATTGTATAATTAATTGAAATAAAGTTTGACTCAAATAAATAAGAGTTCATTATTTTGATTATAGAAGATTGATATTTTTAAACTATTACAATCAAGCTAATTGAGTTTCAATTCCTTAAATAAATTTTGCATTATTGAAGTACCATTATTGCCTATATGTGGTGTAAACATCACATAGCAAAACATTTATTATAAAAACGGAATTCAAATTGTTAGAAATAAGGTAATAATTGTTATATCAATGACTATTCATGTACATTTTAATAAACCATTAAAATAGCTGTTGTAACCAAAATAATACAGGGTGGAACATTCTGATGGATCATTATGCCAACATTCTGTTAAAGAAAAAAAAAAGATAAATTCAGACAGTCGAAAAACTAAGTTTGTTTTGTGAAATATTTAGAGACCCTCTTTTTTGATCCTATAGCTCAAACAAACCTATTGATATTACCAAAGATATTGCTTTTCCGTAATAACTCCTCAATCGATGGCTAACAAAACTAGAAAATAAAAATCCAATAACATTTAGCATTTCCATTATTAGACCCTTCATCTCATCTTTACGATAGGAACTTTGTGCATGACATGGTTCATACTTAGTGTGCGCTCCGGATGCCACTCAAACCTGCTCATAACCATTCCAATTCGACAGCGCGCTTAAAGTGATATTTGAGGAGTGACTTTACAAAAGGGGATATCTACATCTTATCATTTTTTTCAGAAAATTAAGAAAACCGACAAAGACAAGACACACAGATCAACACAAAGTCTGCATAGCTATTTAGGTACTATGTAATAAGATTAATAGTAGGGCATATAAAAAAATATTTGGCTTTCTAATTTAGTAGTACAAAATAAACAAAAAATGAAATATCCCCTTTTGCAATGATAAGATGTAGATATCCCCTTTTGTAAAGTCACTCTTCATTTTTGCTATTTCAATCGGAACGGTAAATAGCACGATAAAATGTGTATATCTTCATTAAGATCTTTGCCCCTGATCATATCAGGAGCCATTTTTTAAGATTAAAGCAAAAGAAATGAATAAAGAAGCCAAATTTTGAAGCGCCTAAATAAAAACATCAAGAAAGAAATGTCACAAGTCAGTTTAGACAGGTCGCTCAGGGCAACCATGCAGGTAGCTTCGCACTGTGAGCGGAAAGGTGGCGGCGTTTATGACGTTATTGATGCCATATCGATATCTGTCTAGTCCGCGCTCACAGGCTTTCGGAACGGGCAAATGAACACTCTGAGTATTATAATCGGCATTCGGAACACACTAATGTATTTTTCCAGTAATTGCATTTGTGTATGCAAAATCATACTTCATAATTTAATGAACCCATTTCTCCACCTCTCAAAATGTTAGCTTCTCATATTGATCCATCCAATGTTACATATCATAAATTTAATTCAAAATATAATGTTTGTAGTTTAAAAGAACAATAGACTGATAAACTTCTTACATATTGTGTAGCATCAATTTTTACAATTATTATGAATCCATACATTGTTTTCTATGGATTATATTTGTAAGTCCTTTTGGTGTTTTTTCAGCTCAGTGAAATAATGGCCGAGAATTAGTTTTACTACTGAACATTACCAAAATATAAAACTTTTTGGTACTGTAAAAACAATTGTTCATGCAGGTGCTTCCAAAAATAGTATTTGTTATGGAAATATGCATATTTTTGATGCAGTTAACTTTAGATTTAATATCATGTCATCATCATGTATCATTGCAATACTGTGTTATAAGATATGGGTAAACATAAGGAGAATGAGATGGTAAAATAATATGTTTCAGTCACATAAGAAAAGATATGACTTTATTCAAATAACTTACCCACAAACTTGAGTATAAATACTTTAAATTATAAACAAAATCTATTGTCATTGTTAGAGTGGTAAGATGAACAATGCTTTTTCAGACCTAATAAGTTTTAAAATGTAACTTTGTTTACTAATTAATAACCAGCCCTTGAATTAACCCATAATTCTCTTCAGAGTCAAAACACAAAAGTATATATCCAGCTATCAGTTTAACACACTCCTAGTAAGTATTTACTTATTTACCTCCTGAAAGCTCCTTACTTACATTTCCATCAATACAACAATATTAAATTGTCTGGAAGTTACAGTGTTTCCACGTCCTATAAATACCTTTTCCAATCTGGTAAAGTTTGTTTACAACACTGCATGGATTTGTAAAAGTACATATTAATACAAATTTCTATAAATCAAACAAACAGTATCCAACACTTATAAGCTGAAGAGAATCAGTAAGTGAAACATAAACAAGTAACATCATTTGGTGTCAATTTTTGCTCTCCAACCCCATGTTTGGTACTCACTGTCTGAATAATAAAAATAATATTTGTCCTATCTTTCACACCACAGAACAATGGTAATCATGAGTAACAAAAGTAACTTCATTGAAACTTCAAGCATATGATAACCATTAACTTTTTCTGCCTCTCTTCTAAAAATGCTAATTGGTCATGTACCTTCAAACAGCTTTTACTAAATTTTGTATTTGCCAATGACAAAACATTCATGAAGAATTTCTAAAACTTATAAAATCTAGGCTGGTAATACTTTATTATTTGCTTGATAGTCACAATGTGAATTTTATGTAATATAGGTGATAGATAGGAAACTGATGACAAATAGAATGACTATACCAACCAACTATTATATACAACCAAATCACCTCATACTTGCCAAGACAATTTACATTAAACATACTAAATAATACAAATCAAAAAGGATGCTTACCCATATCCTCCATCTCGGTTCCCCCCATCCCTATTATAGCCTCCTCTGTCTCCACGGTCCCCTCCCCGGTCACTTCCAGAGTAAGAGCTGCTCCTATCACCTCCATAACTGGAACTGTCTCTTTCTCCACCCCCATAATTGGAGCTGCCCCTATCTCCACCGGCATAGCTTCCTCTTTCATTACTGCCATAGCCATTTCCACCCCTGTCACTGCCACTGTTGTAACTGCTACCACCCCCTCCAGCACTACGGTCAAAGTTGCCATTGCCATAAGATTGGCCAAAATTTTGACCATAACCTCCTTGCTGGTTATTGGCTCCATAAGAATTGCCACCTGAAAAAAAAACTACGTATAATCTACTAATAAGCTAACATAGTTTCCCTAGTAAGTTTATAGCTAATATTATTAAAAAATTATGAGTATCTTCTGTAATGTGCACTAAAGGCCGAAAGTCTGAACAAACAAGATGAAAAGAACTTTTCTCAAGATGAATTGTCGATCTTGATCCTCTGATTAATTATGTTCAATAAATTATGTAAAAAAAAATGAACTTGAGAATGTTATTAAATGCATGAAATTGCCCACTTATTACGCGCTAATAGAAAATATTGTATGCGTACTTTGATTGTAGCCGCCTTGCTGAGCTGAACCATAGCTATCCCCGGAAGCCATGTTAGGTGGAGGAACCGAAAATTGAGCAGAGTAGCCGCCTCCACCACCACCGCTATAGTCACCAGACGCGTAAGCTACAAATATAACATCATTGTATGATAAAACTGCACTTCGAAGCGAATATACTACAAAAACAAACGTGTTAAATTTGATTCTACTTACGATCTCCCATTACGACAGGTGACAAGTAAGTCTGCTTAGCGACAGCTTCTACAAAACTATTAGCCCAATAAAAATAAACACTGAATTGTTGTCTAGATTTTATTAAGGTTACTACCCCTAGGTCCCTACAGCAAATAATTACATGAAAATATACGGTGAATCCAAACAAAATGGCGCCACACACAGGAGTTTCAGGTTAGGTAGCAAAGCAGAGCAAGCAACCGCCAACACAACGCACGCGCGCAACGTAACATGAAACGCAATATGGCGGGCGGCCGGCTAGGCTATTTTTTAACTTTTTTCGGTTACGGGCCTGGAATCAAAGTCATCCTACTAACTAATATAAAAGAATTGACTCACATTTATAACTATGCAAATTGTTAAACACATTGGTATATGCGGCAAGAGCTGGTATTTATTTCGCATTTTCCCTTTTGTTTTAAAATCTCGGAGTGGAGTTTAGTTTCACTTTAGAATTTGTTGAAGAATATTTAAAATAGGAATGACTGGAATAAACGAGGTAAAAATTTAGAAAACAAAAAGATTTCGAGCAATTTTAATTTCCGAAACCAATTCTTCTCTGAATTTGACCAATATGTCGTTTACCACATATCTAATTACAGAATAGACGATTTCCTTGACATTCATCACTGTTCATCTTAATGGAACTTATGAGCTTAACTACTTAATCCGTTTTTTTGGACACACAAGTAACATGTAGGTAGTAACTTAAAATGTAGTTACCAACTTAACTACTTAATACGCGTAAACTACGCATTGCATTACACAGGATCGCAAGCGGAGCGTGATCTCACCACAATAAGAAATCATTGATGTCTACAATTCGGAAAATAGAATTTTTGGATATAAATTAACAAATTAGTTACAGTTTCTATTCGACCCTATTGTTAACGCGGTTTTTTTATTTTGTCGCCCGTCATTTTAAAATAAAATTCTAAATAGAAGTTGCTGTCTATCAAACAAAAATTGAACAATAGCTCTTATGCATTAGTAGGATTCTCAAAAACGAATACTTTTTTATATCTTTTAGAGAAAAATTCAGATGATTTGAAATTTAATATCAATAAAAGATAAAGTGCAGTGTCCTTCAAGCTGTAATCCTCATATTTTAAATCAATGAAAGTGAATTTTGACAATGCTAAAAATTAGTCATGAAATAGTGATAAATAGTCATGCATGTAAAAAAAATAGTCGTATTATAGTTGCGGCGTTATAGCTATAAGTTGGTGAGGATTATGGCTTGAACGTCAAGCTGTAATCATCACCTCTCGTGCAAGCAAACGGTAAGGTCTATCGACTTGGTTTAGATTCCAAAAAATAGTCATGAAATAGTGATAACGACATGCCAAATCCCAGGAATAGTAGATGAAAGAAACCAGAGATATAAAGGTACCCTGGTGAGGATTATGGCTTGAACATTTGAAAGCTTCAAATTTCTCCGGAACGCCTACGACTTTCAGTTTAAAGTTTGTGCCAAAAAATAGTGATGAAATAGTCGTACGAAAGCAAAATAACTTTTCCCCTACATTTCTATGGATGTACAGTCTATTTAGAGCTATTTAAAATAAATTTGGAGAGTTTCATAATTTATATCCGAAATTAAGAAATAATCCACGTATGTTTGAAGAGTATTGTGGCTTATTACCTCGCACTGCATTTATAAGGAGGTCTAGATTCATATTTTTCTAATGAAACCACGATCATTTACTTTTTCCTCCTCCACCTCCTTCCTTCCCCCTCCTTAGTCGTTACGTCTCGTCGCGTATAAGAAAAATTCGCTTCTGGTCACGTCTCGTCGCAGACTGACTAGCGCGACAACGTAGGCCACTACTATAAACAACAACTAACTGATATTTTCGCTTGGCGTCGCGTCGCATCGCGTTGCCGCGTTTGTCATTCACCTAGGACAAAGGGTACCCGTGGCCCGTACCCGTACCCATACCCATACCCGTACCCATACCCGTACCCGTACCCGTACCCCGCTCCCCGCATCGCCGTTCGCACCGCCGATCCCCGTGGCCAGACCATAAATGTTTAAGACATTCCTAACTTTAGGACACCGATTTCCCATGTCATAACATTAAGCAAGAACTAAGCAAGAATTAAGCATAGGTACCACGCGTTCAAAAAGTTATGCAAATACACAAGGTAGAAAAATTTTACGTGTATTATATTTTTCCAAGGAGTCACTTTTTAGAAATAAAAACATGAAACATATCTCCAACGCGAAAATTCCTTTCTCCTTCAGTGTTCGTTGGTATATTGAAGAAACCCGAGCTTATGAGCTACACAAGTTCCCACAATACTTTATACTATTCTCATTACTTTTCAAACGGCCCTAAATTGTATGTTGTAAATATTGACATTTTTGTCCATTGATATAAGATTGACATAAATAACCTCTCATTATGCACTATAACTAGCAGCTACCTACATTATGTATTGATATAAGAAAATATATCGATTACAAAATAAATAATATTTACGTTTTGTTTGAACTTTTGATTGAAGGGATATTCAGTTAATCTTCCTATACCCGCGTCAAATTGTGTAACACCTATACCCGCGCATGGTCTAAAAGACCGAAAACTCAGGACAAATTTCATTGTTTTTTTTTTCAAGAACACGTATAGTAATATTATTATATAATTAAAATAGGGATATAAGAAATGAAATAAGCATATAATAAAATATATGTTTTATTGAATAACAAACAGTCTTTCAATACAGGCTCTGAAGTATAGGTATTGGAACTATTTCATACGTGCTACGAAAATGTTAACAAAAATAAATGTTTTCTTATAAAAAACAAAAATCAACTATCAAAAGTTATAGACTTTTAGTTGGCAAAGAATAAAATAATACATAATCTTGGGCACAAGTCTCACTAAAACAAGCAGAGCATTCCATAATACCATTTTTCATACAAAAGTAAATTTTGCATTTAGCGCAGATGTACCGCGTCTTACGGATTTTGGACATATTTCAGAAGACTTAGTTTTATCATTCTTAGCGAAGAGGAATTGACAGCTCGTCTTCTTAAAATCTGGAGGACTTCACCTCGCTGTCGTTTTGATCTTCATAGGCAGAATCCTAAATATCGTCATCCTACAACAAACTTATTTGATGATCATCTATCTTGTAGTAAACTAAGACCTAAAAATAATAAAAGATACTTAAATTATGCTAAATAACACAATATGATATCAAAATCAATAAAACAGATATTATTATTTACACAAAAAGTTCCAACTGTACCCGCGTCGGCCTCACGGGCCAATTGGCACCGTATACGAACGCGGCAACAAATCGTGCAGCTAACAAAAAGTGCAAACCTCTAGCATACCTATACGAAATAAATAAATACGATTTACTTCGTTGGTCTCACAGACCAACGCGCGGGTATAGGAAGGTTTAATAAACCGTCAGGCAGGACAAGAGACAAGAGAAATCAAATCATATATCAAAATCAAAGACAAAATAGACTTTTTCGTTCTTTCATTCGCTTTGTTAGGCAACGATCGTTTTAGGAGTCACTTATGGCCGGTTTACACGCGTTAAGTAGTTAAGTTTGTAACTAAATTTTAACTAAAGGAAATTGGCAGATCGCCATACGTGGTTTTAGTTGGAGTTAAAGTGGAGCGTTTAGAAGTCAAAAATATTTAAAATATATATATATATATATATATATATATATATTTTGGAGTATGTCTAGGAACAATAATAATTGCATTTTCATTAAGTACTAATTTTGAGGTTATGATTTCAAATTACCTACATTTACATAGGTAATTACTACTATCACCAACCGACCATGATAATAATGACACGTAAATGTTCATCAATATCTTTGACTTAATCAACTAGTCCTAAAATAACAGCAATAAGTCGTAAGCGCAATCCGTATCAATATCGGAATCCGTAGGCACAAAAGCTTATAAAGTCACGTTATATAAATAACTAAAAGAATCGCAAATCGTCAGAACGAAACCATGGCACTTGCACACACACAAGTGACAAGTCCAAAAGTAACGAAACGGTTTCGTTTTAAGGCAAAACCTATACAGCCAAGGATAAGGACTGCAGTGAGTAATAAATCATTTTCGCTATGAGGAATATAAAAAAAATATACAGGGTGTATCAAGACCGCTTCCATTAACTTTGGGTTACGATTATACAGCGTATTCTTATTCTTATTATATAATTTTTTTTAACGCCAAAAATTTGGCCATTTAAAAAAAAATAATTCAATTTTTTTAGGTTTACATATGTTAGAACGACGGATTATCAGCAAATTTTAATTAAATACACAGTTTTTTTTACAAAAAAAACCCACAGTGTATTGCTAAACGTATTTACAATCATTATGGTTGTAGTTGCTAAGATACGCGAGCCCGCAAATGCTCTGGTGCTCGCTTGTGGCTACGTGTGCTCAGCTGACTCGATCTTCCCTTCCCTATCTCCCGTTGTCAAAACCTTAGTAGGTAGGTAGGGAGGTAAGTGCCCACCTAGAAATCTTTGTCAAAGCACTTCATCTCCCTACCTAATACGTACATACAACTTTATTAGTTTATAAGAACACCTACAACCGGACGATTTTTGTTACGTAGCAGTTTAATGACAATACATTTACCTACTACTCATTTAATTATTACTCATTGATCTGTTATCAATCAGCTGATTAAAATAAATAACGGCGAAAATAATTCCTGCAAATCACCTTTACGTGGGTATTACATTTTACGTACAGTCACGTGCATTGATAAGTAATCGTTGACGAATTTCCAAACAAATGTAAATATTAGACATTTCAAAAAGAAGTGTTTTAAGTGTACCTCAAAATAATGTAACCAGCAAACTAGGTCAAAATTAGGTATACTTTTTCTTCATTGTAAAGTAAACGAAGCAACACCAGTGAATACTACACATTCGTAAAGTTTTATTTATGTATATGCGTCAATTTCTATAACATGTGTACAATGCAGTTTCAAAGCAATGTATACTCAATAGCTTTTTTTCAATAATAAGTTCTGCAGCAGATTTTTGCTATTTTATTTATTTATTTATTTATTTATTTGAAAAAGACATGCCAACAACATATATACAAAAAAATCACAATAACATTTAAGAAAACTTATTTCTAGTATATAATGTCAATTATAGGCACATACAGCGTTCCTAAGTCATACGCTCATACTACAAGAATGGACTTAAATAATAAAATGAAAATTACAATTAAATTTTTACAAATAATGAAATTAAAAATTAGTAGAATTAAAACATTTCAGGGATATAATGTCAAGAATCATAACACAAATTTGGTAATCATAAAAAAAAAAACATAAAAGGTTTGGGAAAAGTGTCTAGGTGCAAATGGAAGAGATTTCCATTATTAAAAACATATATAAAGAAATTAAAAAATAAACATATGAAAAGTCAAAAAATTAAAATAGAACATTAAACATTAAACCATGTCATGATAATTATTCTGTAACAGTTTAATATAATCTCATGGCACAATATGATACTTATGAAAAAAAAAACAACGCAATTAATCAATTCCATAAAATAAAATTAAAAAATTTGGAAAATAAAAACATAATGACTTACTAAAAAAAACAGAGACCAACGATTAATTTGCTTTCATTTTAAAATTTAAATTAGAAAATTAAATGCAAGACATGAGGTACATTTTAATTTTCCTTTGGTATTGTAGAGGTGAATCATTAAAAATGTCAAGGTCAGGATTCTTTGAGTTCAGCATATTGTAGAGAGAACACATTCTAGGTAGAGGGGAATGCACTCCTACATTTGTTCTGCAAGCAGGTACATAAAATATTTTATTTGCACGTTGCCTAGGAATACGACGAGGTATAGCAATGATAATTTTTTTTGTGAGACTAACACTGTCAACTAAATGATTCATTATCTTATAAATAAATTTGGCATCAAAGACCTGCCTTCGACTATGCAGTGAGTTCATACTAAAATGGAATAACCTGGCTTCGTATGGTGCTCTGTGCGAGATACCAGCGGAATAAAAGGCTAAGGATCTTGTAAAAGAGCGCTGAATTGATCCCATACGTTGCGAGTGCACAGAATACTGAGGATTCCATACAACGGAAGCGAACTCTAAATGGCTTCTTACTAAAGCATTGTACAACACTATTTTAGTGCCATGGTGTTTAAACTCCCTTGTATTTCGCCTGATAAAGCCAAGCATGCGTGCAGACCTCAAAATAACCGAGTCGTAATGTGCCTTAAACGTGAGTTTGCCATCCAACAGCACACCCAGATCTCGAATCACCTGTACTTCCTCTATTAACTCTCCCTGTATTTTATAAGAAATTTGCAACGGTTTTTTTCTTCTTGTGTATTTTATGTGTTTACATTTTTTAGAATTAAGTGACATGCCATTACGGGTACACCAATTTGAGATTCTGTCAAGATCGTCTTGTAAGTTCGCAACGTCAAAGGGCTCATTTACGACCTTAAAAATTTTGAGGTCATCAGCGAACAAACTATAATCGCTGTGAAGTAAACAATTAGTAATGTCATTGATAAATACACAGAAGAGAATGGGGCCCAAATGTGACCCTTGGGGAACACCAGAAGTTGAGAAATACGTGAACGACTCATAACCATGCAAAACAACAGTGTTTGGTCTTTTCGTCAGGTAGGTCTGGAACCAGGATAACAAAGAACCAGTGACACCGAATGACTCTAATTTCTTTATGAGCAAAGAGTGGTTTACTTTGTCGAATGCACTTGAGAAATCCGTGTATACGGCATCAACCTGAGAACCCCCGTCAACCCGTGCCATCACCTCATTAACAAAATGCACCAAATTGGTTTCTACAGACCTTTTACTTTGAAAACCGTGCTGATGGTCAGAGATTGATGAACTAAGGTGGCAAGTGACAGTGGAACATAACAAGTCTTCAAAGAGCTTCGCCGGACAACTCAAAATGGAAACAGGGCGATAATTATTTACATCAGTGGGATCTCCCTTTTTAAAAATCGGCACAACCCAGGCCTTTTTCCATTCTCTTGGAAAGATGCCCTCTTTTAGGGACTGATTATATATGAGACAAAGGGGTGTTGACAAGACATCCGCACACTGTCTCCAGAAGAACGGTGGGATGCCATCTGGCCCTGCTCCCTTATATATATCAATTTTTTTCAGTTTTTCCAAGACAGAAGTGTTACTGAGTTTTATTTGACCAATACAATCATTCTTGATAGATGTGGAGTAACTATAATCATAGTTAGCGGTTGAAAAAACGGATGAGAAGTTATTAGCAAAAAGATTTGCTTTATCACAATCATCATTTACCACATCTTTTCCCAGATGCATGGTAGCCGGTATAGGAGCATTTCTACCGCGTTTTTCCTTGATGTAACGCCAGAAAGATTTAGGGTTAGTTTTTATGTTGTCTTCTAACCTTTGTTTATACATGGTATAGCACTCTGAAGAAAGTTTATGACATCTACTTCTCAACAAATCATATTCACATTTATCACGAGGGTTTTTGTACCTTTTAAACTTGAGACGTAATTTCTCTTTTTCCGACAACAGTTTGATAAGAGATTTACTGAACCACTCTGGGTATTTACCACTTTTGGGTTTGTGTTTAGGGACATATATCTCAATAACGGAGTAAAGCTCATTATAAAGGGTTTTAAGATTTTCATCAACAGTCGAACTATAATGCATTTTAGTAAGCCAGTCAATATTGCTCAGATCTCTGATTATGTTTTCATAGTCGGCTCTAAAAAAACAGAAACGCTCCCTACTAGATGAATGACACAGCATGGGAATAAAATCATTTATTGTTATCAAAAGACATGGGTGTTTGGGATCTAATTTCGAGATAGGACACGTGGGGCCTGAGACTTCAATACTTGCGACAATTGTAAGTATTAGGTCCAAAATTTTACCATCCTCGTTGGTAATGTAGTTTATTTGTTGTAGGTTATTGCTAGATATAAAATCAATTAGGGAGTTACCAAGAGGACAGTTAAAGCCTGAAGGTTCAGTACCTATCCCATCCATTGTTTTTCCCATTTGATAAAATTTAAATTAAAGTCGCCAATAATTATGACTTCATCAGTGAGGTGGAAAACATTATCTAAATACTCAGTCCAATCTTTAATATGGGGTAGTTTAACAGGAGGTGGGAAATAAACTCCACATAAGGAAACATTTCTACTTTTGGCACCTGATCCTACCTCTATATTGACCCAAATGTCCTCTCTATCCGTTTCCCACTGCGAAATTCTCCTCGACTTAAACTTTCTAGAAACAGCGATCATAACACCACCGCCGCATTTTTTTGAGTTTGCAGAGCTATGTCGGTCTCTTCTATAAGCTATGTACCTTGAGTCTATGAATTCATTATTAATGATATCAATATTAAGCCATGTCTCAGTAAATACTATTACATCATATGAAAAAGTCGTTTTAGTTCTCATACCTCTTACATTTTGATAATATATTTGCATAGCCATCAGATCAATAAAAATAAATTAAATAAATTTACGAGTTTTGTACAATATAAATAATCATAATACTAAAGTGTTACTTATTTTATCTTACTCAAACTGTCGACATCTCGGATATAAAGGGCCTGCGATGCTTCATCCTTACGCGCATATATCCTTCCGTCACGAATCCAGACAAATTTATAGGATAAGGATTTTGCTTTTTGACGAACAACAGCATGCAAACTCTTCATAGGCGGAGTCAAGTGTTCAGCTACAAATATAGGAGACGAGTTATTACTAATTCCCAAATGTTTGGAATTCAATTTTTCTTCATTAGGTTTTTTCTTATTGAACCTGACCACAGCAGCAAGTAGCTCGTCGCGCCGTCGTTGACTACATAATTTCACGACGACTGATCTTGGTTTTTTGTTGTCCGGGTTCATTTTTGCAATCCTGGTAACATGCAAGATATCACCATCTGCCAAGGGACAAGACACGACTTTGTCCAATTGTGAAACAGTGTTAAGGAGATTTTCATTTTTATGTTCAGGTATCCCACTGATTTCAACGTTTTCCACGCGCATGTACTGCTCCACCATAGTTAATCTACCAGTGAGGTCCTTGACCTGACTACGTAGGTTAGAGTTAACTTCTTCTAAGTTACGTATAATAACAGTGCTCTTTTCTAAATCACTTTTAAGGTCGTCATATTTTGTGTTAAAGAACGACAAAGTTTCTTCAAACTTTTGATAAACATTTTGATATGTATCATTTTAAAAAGTATGTAAACAATGTAGATTGCAATTAAATGTAAACATTCATATTGTTGGTGCTAATAATATTTTGAAGATAGCCAGGTGCGGTGGCGTAACAATGAACTGTTTTTGTTCGGTTATATGTTTCATTTATGTATATTATGATAATTTCAATAACATGTATAAAATGCAGTTTCAAAGCAACGTAAACGAATATTTTTTATGTTTTATTACTAAACAAAAAGTTTAAGCACCATTTTTGAGGGATTGGTTAGTATGTAGTAAAAGAATTTTCAGAATCATAGTGTCATTTATTTGTCTAATCAGTAGTAGGTATGTAGGTATTCAAATGCACCTGTTTAGATAGATAAGATTGAAAAATCGAAAATAATACCTACTTTATTTCATATTTTCTATTGCAAAATGTTTTTTTTTATTTACATCAATAAATATATTTTTATTTACATCAATAAACAAAGATATTCATGCCATATTATGTGCTAAATAAATGTAAAATTATGTCATAAATGTCATTAATTTCTTTTGTCGTTTGTTATGTTAAATCAATATAATGATTAATATCAAAATTCAAAATTTAAAGTTAAAAAAACCGACGATAATATGTTATTTTGTCGTATAATATACTAAGTAGTATGTAATTTTTATTTGCCAATAAATAAAAATATTCATACCATACCAACATTTTATTATAAACAATGATTTTACAACCACTTATTAACAAATAATATATAACATATAGCAATATATAACACAATATGGGCTATTTATATACCTAACCAGTTGACTCGGCAAGCACACGTAGATATTTTTTTTTAAATTATATATTTATTAGAAATAAACTTAAATAAACGTACATACACATCCATGACTAGAAAACAAATATAGTAAAATATCTGCCGCTACCAGGCTTCGAACCCGGGACCTCTGGCATGGAAGGCAAGGCTACTTACCTCCACATCAAACAGGCCGTCATTATATACAGGGTGTCCCAGAAATGACACGTAAGGGTGACACTGGAGTTAGATGGACTATAGACCTATCAGATAACACCAACATGCTTCTAGTAAAAGTTTTCTGATTTTGACCGCGAGGTTTTGTTATTGAAACTGGTGGGTTGATGATCTTTAGGTTCAAACTATTTTTTCACAAGAAAGAGGAATCCAACTTTGTTATTGCAGTAATTCGGATAGATGATTTGCAGGAATTATTTTTGTACCATTATTTATTTCGATCAGCTGCTGTTTATTTATTTTGTTCAGTAACAATTAAATGAGTTGGCACAAGGCAGGTAAATGATTTTTATTAAACTATTAAGTAACAAACACCTGTCGTCAGGTTGCTCGTTTTCTTAGAAGCGAACAAAGTTGTTTTAGGTTGGACAAATAAGTGCTTTCACAGATTTCTAGGTACCCCTGCTTGGGTGGGAAGATAGATACCAAAACAACCTAAAAGAATTATTTCGAAACATAGGTAGGTACATACGTAGCTAGGTAACTTAGGAACGCCGGCTTGTTTCGTCATTTATTGGTCAATGCAGTGCAATAGGTAGGTACGCAGGTTTATCATGAAGTGAGTATAACTAATGGTATAATTTGCTTTGCCTAAAGTAAGAAAAGTTCATTAAAGAAGGTCTAGCCTAGGCTTACGAATGAAATTTTTTGATCAAACGAATTTATCGAACTAATGATTGACAGGAATAATTTTAAGCCATTATTTATTTACATCCTACTTCGATCAACTGCTTTTATTAGTACTAACTTATTTCATCGCCATCATACCTAAACAAATTCATGAAAAATTTCTATTACATAACATAAGCAGTCATTCGAACATAGGAAACAACTACATAAAGTTTGCTTATGGTATTCATGCTATGTGCGATGCGCACGCTGCGAGTCAGCTATGCGCGAGTAGCCACAGCCACAAGCGAGGTCTGGTGCACTCACCCCGCGTCGCGTCGCCTAGCAAAGTAGCCGCGCGGCCAGCCCAGATAGTAAATACCTTTACCAATACATTGCAGGTATTTTTTTGTAAAAAAACTGTATATTTAATTGAAATTTGGTGATAGTCCGTTTGTTCTTACATATGTAAAGCTAAAAAAATAGGATTAGATTTTTGGAAAATCTAAAAATTTTTGGCGTTAAAAAAAATGAAACGCACTTTTTCGTAATGAGAATAAGCAGTATAATCATACCCCAAAGTTAATGGAAGCGGTCCTGATACACACTGTATATTCTTTCATAAAAATGAGTCCTTACATTCTTAAGTGACTATAATTTCCTATATTCAAAATCTATATTACAAAATCAAATACTTGTGCTTGGTAACAATCAATCCTATGTATCGTAATAAAAAATGACAAGAGCTAAAACAAACTGACCAAGTCAAATCAAGCTTTATAAATCATCTATTTTTTGGAGACTTCTACACATGAAGCTAATATTATGGAAATTCACATAAAAAAACAGAATATACAAATGTACTAGTTACTTTTCTAAACGCTCACTGTTTACTTTAATAAGGATTCGCCAATATTCTTTAAGTTAAAAATTACGTGTAAACAGTCAGATAATGTGCGGTTTACATGTATTAAATAGTTAAGTTGGTAACTAAATTTTAAGTTACTACGTGTCCCTTGTGTGATTAAATAGTTAAGTTCATAAGTTCAATAAAGATGAGCAGTGATTAATGTCAAGCAATTCGTCAATTATGTACTTAAATATGTGGTAAACGTGATTTTGGACAAATTCAGAGAAGAATTTGTTTCAAAAAATAAAATCTTTGCAAGATTATGTATTTTTCAAAATTTTTTACGTCGACGGGCCGACGTCGATCGACGGACAATCGATTGGTGTGGTACCTTTACTAATTAGGTACTCTTAATAATCACTGAAGGGATATCAGCCTCTCCCAACTCAGGGATGGCGTCCGACAATTGAAGGCCATGACGCCTAATGCGGGTTGGCAGACTTACCAACTCAGGGGTGGTGTCAAACAATTGTAGGCCATCACGCCAACTGCGGGTTGGCAGACGTACCAACTCAAGGGTGGTGTCAGACAATTATAAGCCATCACGCCTACTGCGACGTCGAATGTTCTATTCTGCCATTGATTGGTGTGGTAACACCCTTAAATATTCTTCCACAAATTTTAAAGTTGAAACTAAACTCCACTCCGTCATTTAAAAAAAAGAGAAAATGGGACATAAATACGAGCTCTTGCCGCCACCTGCTTTGTCAACTTATGCACTTAACTAAAAAATCACGTCCAAACGTGTAAAGTGAGAAGCCCCGCCCACCTACTTATACGAAAAATAGAACGAATCCTAATCTACTTAATCACTTTCGTGCTAAATATTAAGTTACCACTTGTCACATGGCCAAGCGATTAAGTAGCGAACGAACTATGTTTCAGGGGCCCGTCTCCTCCTCAATTTATATATGCGTACAAATGTAGATTTGAGATAGAAAATATGTGTTCCCTGTAACCCAGTGTTCTGGGTGCTGGAGATTTGGCCACGTCAGGAAATTTTGTAGATTGAATAAGACCATCTGTCCGAAATGTGGAGGTGATCATAGCAATTGCGAAACAGAATCATTGAATTGTCCAAATTGTGGTGGTAGTCATATGGCCCTTGATAAGAACTGTCCATGTTTTAACAAAGAAAAGAGGCTTCGTGTTATAATGAGCGAGCAAAACATAACATATAAAAAGGCGTTGGAATTTTATTCACAAAGCCAAACAAAGCGCTTGGACAAAATAAGAGAAGACCCAACGATGGAGCACGATACTATTCAGGGATTGCCAATTGTTAACCCAGAGAAAACGTATAGCAGTGTAGTCAAAACGACAGCCATAGTTCATAGAAGCTACGAGAAAAAAGAAAGGGGTGCAAAAGTCGAAACCAAAAAGTTAAATAGGAAACAGAGTGACAAAACAAGTAAAAACAAGAGTTCGAGAAAGAATGAGGAAGAAATTACGAACATAAAATATGAAAAAGGAACAACTAGTGGAAAAGAAGGTGATAGTGAGTCAAGGGATAACATAAAGAGAACAATGAAGAAAAAGCTTGATATATGGAAATTATTATTAAAAATAAAAACAATAGTGTTAGCGGACAATAAATTTGAGGATAAGATATTGTTAGTGCTGAGGGCCGTTTTCGAAGAATGTGAATTATTAATATCAAATATTTTGAGTAGTGTGGGTTTATCTGAAGGTTTTTTAAATTTTATCAATGGATAAGGTAAGCTTTTTAAATATTTTCCAATGGAATTCACAAAGTTTGATGCCGAAACTTGTAGAATTTGATGCGTTGCTTTCTCAAGAAAAGATACATATAGCAATTATTTCTGAAACTTGGTTGAACTCAGAGATCTTTCTTCATCTGAATGGTTATAATATATATAGGAATGACAGGTCTGACTCTTATGGGGGGGGGGGGGTTGCTATAATTATTCACAAATCTGTTGAAGGTCATATTTGTCCGATCCAAGGCATTCATTCTGGCGAATCAGATCCATTCAATTATATAATAATGAACTTTAAATGGATCGAAAATATTATCGGTATCTACTGTCCTTCTTCTGTACGCACCCATCAAGCAGACTGGGATAAAATTTTTGCTCTTGCGGATAACAAAACATTAGTGTTGGGTGACCTTAACGGACATCACACAAATTGGTCTTACAAGACAGATCAGAGAGGTACACAATTATTAAACGCAGCATTAGATTATGGTTTTATATCTCTTAATAATGGTCAAGCTACTAGAGTGAAATTAGTAAATGGTTCGATTCAAAAGTCGTCGCTCGATATTACCTTTGCATCAACTGATATAAGCATTAATTTTGACTGGCAAGTTTTAAGTGAAAATTTAGGAAGCGACCATTTAATAATTAAAATGGCTATCAAACTTAATGTTGAACTTTTTCAGTCCGTAAACAGGAACTTCAAAAAGGCGAACTGGTCAGCTTACCGGGAGGATCTGAGGAATTTCTTCAAAGATAAGTTTAGTCAATTCAATTATTGCCAGCCACCTGACATCCAAAAGTTGTATGACGATTTTCAAAGCCAAATATTATCATCCGCTGACAAAAACATTCTCATTATTAAAGTGTGCAAAAACCCCGCAAATTCATTTAAACCTAAAGCTTATTGGAGTTTTAAATTGTCACAAGTTGTAGCAGAGCGTAGACTGGCCTTAAGCATTTTTAGAAGGAATCCTACACCTATTAACCTCAGCAAACTCGAGCAAAAAGTTAAAGAAGCAAAAACTCTCATAAAAAAGGCTAAGTCAGACAGCTGGAAAGCATTTTGTAATAGTGTCAATGAATCCATGTCAATCTCTAATATGTGGGATAGTATGCGATGCTTAAAGGGATTCAAAAAAAGACACTTTACCGTATCTATAGAAAAAAAATAAAAACTATTAAGATCCCTTAGCCCTGATTATGTGATGAATTCCCCTCCTACGTTCAATTCGTTCAATTCCAGTAATGAACAGATGTAATCATTATTTACGTTACAGGAGCTAGAGAGTAGTTTGAAAAAAAAAAAGACACTGCCCTAGGATGTGACAACATTACCTATTCTATGATTTACAATCTACCTGTGACAGCTAAAATTTACCTTCTAAACTTGTATAATGCTATATTTAAACTGGTGTTATACCAAATCAGTGGCGGCAAATTTCGATAGTACCAATCCCCAAATCCAATTGTAACAAATATTAATTGTGAACCTAAAATAAGACCAATCTCACTAATTTCCTGCCTGTGTAAAACTTTTCACTGTATGTTAGGAGGAAGAATTGAGTGGTATATTGAAAAACATAATGTTCTTTCATCTGGCACAACCGGATTCAGAAGATCACAATCATGTTTGGACTCTCTTTCAAGACTTGTTACTTATGTACAGATAGGTTTTTCCAAAAATAATCCAACAGCGGCCGTTTTTTTAGACATTGAAAATGCCGACAACAATATTTTAGCAGAAAAGGTAGTGGAGACGTTGGATGATTTAGGATTCAGAAATGATATCTGCAGTTATCTGTGGGCTTTCCTAAGCAATCGGCAATTGATGATTAGAGGCGATGAGTATATTAGGTGCACAAGCAGAGGTCTGGCTCAGGGAGATCCCTTGTCACCCCTTTTATATAATATAGCTACCATTCAAATATGTCGTCAGTTGCAGAATGTTTTAGTAGCTCAATATGCAGATGATTTTGTCTTATTTCTAAGTAATAAAGATTTAAATTATTGTAAAATATGTTGCAGCAAGCCTTAAATGCTATTATTACCTTATTAGATGCAATTGGTCTTCGAGTGAAGACTTATTGTTGTGTTTTCCATAAGGGTTATAAACGGAAAGAGGTAGATTTAGTGATTGAAAATAATATTTTGTCTGTAGTTGAAAATGTGCGATATTTAGGATTATGGTAGGACAAAAATTTAAGATGGAATAAGCATATAAACGAAATTGCCGAGAAAACCACTAAATTTCTAAATTTACTAAAAGTGTTAGCAGGGCCAGGATGGTGTGTACATCCCAAATACCTACGTACTATTTACATTTCTTTAGTACGAAGTAGACTTGACTACGGCTGTTTTTTATATGATACTAGTGCAAAAACACATTTAAGCAAATTAGATAGAATACAAAATCACGCTCTTCGCATCCTAGGTGGTTTTATTAAAAGCACACCTAGCCATGTGATGGAGAGTGAGCTTAGTGTCCAACCATTGTATGTCAGGAGATTATACCTAGCTTTTAAAAATTGTCTCAAATGTATGTCCTGGGCGAATAACCATACTATTCAGCTTCTAGATTGTTTGAGTTCTGAAATTCATAATAGATATTGGCAACCTAAAAAAAACCATTACTGGTTGCCAGCGTAACTGATAGAGTATGATTTTTACATTTACTGTTATAACCAAGGAACATATACTACGGCGAGGTTATAACTGCCCTTGTAAGCCAGTAACTGGTCTGCATGTCTTATACAATAAATATTAAAATCAAGTATTTGTATTTTATACATTCTTAAACCTATTTTTTTTACTATTTTTCCCATTAGCCAACTTTCTTTTCGCTCATTGTACCATCTAGCCCACACTAAGTCATCTTGGTTAAAACATCTTTTTGTAGTTTGATTTTCACTTGATACATTTTCTAAATAATTATCCGATAGCAAAATCAGATCTAATCAGGATCTTAGGGTTCTTCCAAACATTAATTTGGTGGTGACTCGCCAGTAGTACAATGCACGCTGTTCCTGTATTCAAATAAATACCTTAATAGCTTTTCATTCATGGCTTCATTACTTATTTTTTCTAAAAGAATACATTTAAGCATTTTTTTACATGTCCTTACGGAATTTTCAGCTTGACCGTTGCTAATGGGATGATAAATAGGTGAAGTAATGTATTTTATACCGTTACTTAAACAAAATTCTCTGAACTCGGTCGAGTTGATTTTAACATCGTTATCTGATACTAATGATTTAGGTATACAAAATACTGAAAACAAGGTCTTTAGTTTCGATATTAAAGCGTGCGTAGCAGTGCCGTTATTCATTAATAAACAATCAAGCCATTTGCTATACGAATCTATAACTACGAGGTAAACTTTCTGTCCTATTGTTAGGTATTCAATATGTATCCTGTGCCAAGGCGCCGAGAATGGGGGCCAGGAGGCGGGGGGCTCACGCGGCGGCGCGGCGCGCACGCTGACACACGCCACGCAGTCTGCGATCCAACGTTCGATGTCACCGTCTATGCCTGGCCACCACATACGTTTGCGCGCATTACTTTTTGTTTTACTTATACCTAGATGTGTACTGTGCAGCTCTTTTAACAGCCTTTCTCTAATAGCCGGTTTACACGCGTTAAGTGGTTAAGTTGGTAACTAAATTTTAACTAAATTTTAAGTTAAAAGTTGCGTGTAAACAGTCAGTTAAGTGACAAGTGGTAACTTAAAATTTAGTACGCAAGTGATTAAGTAGATTAGGATTTGTTCTATTTTTCGTATAAGTGGGTGGGCGGGGCTTCTCAGTTAACACGTTTGGACGTGATTTTTTAGTTAAGTGCATAAGTTGACAAAGCTGGTGGCGGCAAGAGCTCCTATTTATTTCACATTTACTCTTTTATTTTTAAATGTCGGAGTGGAGTTTAGTTTCGACTCTAAAATTTGTTGAAGAATATATAAAATAGATATGCTTGTATAATAAACATTTAGAAAAAAACATATTCTTGTAAAGATTTTAATTTCCGAATAAAATTCTTCTCTGAATTTGTCCAAAATCACATTTACCATATATCTAAGTACAGAATTGACGAATTCCTTGAGATTCATCACTGCTCATCTTAATTGAACTTATGAACTTAACTACTTAATCCGTTTGGACACACAAGTAACATGCAGTAACTTAAAATTTAGTTAAAATTTTAAGTTAAAAGTTGCGTGTAAACAGTCAATTTAGTGACAAGTAGTAACTTAAAATTTAGTACGCAATTACTGGTAGTCTTCTACCTGATGTTTATTATTATAAACTATAATTTCGCTTTGTCGAAAAGATGCAGAAAATACGTGTAATCTATAATACATATATCACTACATCCTCAAAAATTCCTGGTTGTCTTCTACCTAATGTTTATTAATATGAAATATAATTTTGCTTGTTTTAATGATACCGAATAAAAGGCAGAATAAATGTTTCTTCGCCGGACTCAAGTGGAAGCGAAAAAGATGATTTTTTTTCTTCAACCTCATGCGAAGAACCACCCAGAAAACTGCGTAGAATCACTAATTTCGAAGCTGAAGTAATTCCAAAGTTTCGACCGGAAGATAATGAAAATAATGTTGCCACGTGGTTACACAAGATTGACCAATTGGGTAACGTTTACGGCTGGGACAATACGCAGAAACAATTTGTGTTGCAGCTCCGTTTACGAGGCTCTGCAAGGCGTTGGTATGATGACCTAGAAAACTATGACTTATCTTGGGAAGAATGGAAAAAAGCTTTGAAGGCCGCTTTTCCGCGATCAACAGACTTCGTTGATCGCCTTGAAAAAATGCTTCTCAGAACCAAAGAGGATCCTGAAACTATGACAAAGTATTTCCACGATAAGTTGTCACTTCTGAAAAAATGTCGCATTCAGGGGCAAGACGCGATATCTTGCATCATCCATGGCTTGCCTATAGAATTACAGGCCAATGCAAAGGCCTACCGCTGTGAAGAGCCTGAAGACCTTTATCATGGTTATTTGTCTTCGTTGGAGAATTTCAAAAAAGTTGAAGCTACCACAATGATAAGAAGACACACTTGGAGAAGGGGCACAAGTATTGGAAATTCAACGGCAACAGGAATGGAGTCATCTGGAGTCAGATACTGCTTTTCCTGCCAAAAACCGGGACATGAAGCACGAAACTGCACGATGTTACGGCGATGTGAGACCTGTCAACGCAAGGATCATACTACAGCATCCTGTTGGTATGCAGGATCTCCGAGCGGGTGGGCATTAGAAATACGCATCCAAAATTTTGGATTGGTAAGGGTGGATTTTTATAGGAGATGGTCCTCCCTTTCAAATGCTACCCCTCCCCACCTTAGGAGGTGCGTAGTTTTTTTAAAATACGTGTTTAAAGTTTCGTATAACGGAACGACATTTTACATACGAATTAACCACATAATTTTTTATAAATTATTACTATGATGTGATGGAACGTACTTTCTGCCATTTCTTTTATGTCAAACCTGTCAAAATGACATGACGTGAGTGACGTATGCCGATTTTGACAGGTTAAATTATTAGATTAGGTTAGTGTTGTTAACAGTATGTTTTAAACAAGCCAAAAGTATATCAAAAAAAGCCTCATTGGTTGGGTTAGGTTAGGTTAGGTTAGGTTTTGTGTGTGTTAAAAATATGCGCGAGCCGAGCGAGCGAAGCGAGCGTGGTGCGGCAGCACCCGGCGAAGCGCCAGTATGAAATTCAGTTTCATTTCAACCCTTTCACATGTATAGTTATTAAAAATTACCCTTTTGTCCCGTGTTAAGGGTTTTAGGCGATATTTAAAAAAAAATATTTAAAAAAAAACTACTCATTTCCTCACTCTGGGAGTGGTGGGGGTGGGCTTCTCACTACCCCCCTCCCCCCGACCCCCATCGCTTAATTCGGGATGCGTATTTCAAATGCAACCCCGAATCATCTTTGATGCTCTTTCGTCAACGTTTAAGTTCAGCTGTCCACTGTGTTATCATTGTATACGACAGAGAAGATGTTCCTAAAGTAGCCACCATATCTTCATGAATCTGCTTTGGAGTTAAGTGTTTCTTGTGGAGGTATTTGATCACGGCACGGTGCTTTAAACTATCCATTTTCAAAATTAATGAAACTTACTCTCACTTAATGTTCAATAAAATAAATAATTACGCATGTATCTCAGAGAAAAATTGCACAGAGACTGACAAAGAGTCTAGATTTCATATGAGGGTAGTTTTATAATAATATCAATCCACCCTCGTATTAGAAATAGTATGATTAAATCTTTCAACAGGACCTAACGTTTGGTGATGCTTAATAGTAGCAAAACATTGTTGTACGCTGAACTCTCTCAGAGCATGCCTAACCAATCTAGACGTGAAAATCAAGCCTCTGTCAGTTAGCAACTCTCGCACGACACCAAACTTCGTGAAAAATTCCTGTACGAGAAAACTACTAACTGCTTAAGCCGTCACTCTGGAATTAGCTCTACACGCAGCGTACTTGGGTAAACACTCGATGCCCGCTATGACATACCTACTGCCGTTCTCCAAACTGTGAAATGGACTTAAAATATCAATTTCGACTCTATAGATACATGCATTCTATCATCATAGGTTGCAACGGTATAGCCTTATTATACGGTTTCTTTTCATGACAAAAAACACAACTCTTCACATAACTTTCGACTTCATTTCGATTTCAGAAAAATCGCAATAGGCATAAAATATCGAGACGGATTTTAAAAAAAATTCACCAATGATTTTATTAAGCCATGTTCCCTAGTTTATTTTAGTACTTCTCCGGAAAAGGTTTAGAATTGCTAACGATAATGCTAGCTGTTACGGGCCGTTGAAAATATCCAAAAAATGTGGACTTTTAGCAATATCCTTTAATTTGCCACCCGCTTCAGAAAACCATTTTTATTCATTTAAGTTTATTTGGCAATTACACGGATTAAATTCAATAAATTACATTATCCAAAGAAGTTTCCACAAACAATTTGATAAATAAAAGACATTCATAACAGAGTATTTACATTCATCCAGTATTGATGGGGACTTCCTTTTGGGTCTTGCGCTCGACTCTCAGACTGTAATTGCCGTTTTTCACGAAATAAATGAAGCGTAATTTTTTTATATATTTTTTATTTCTATTAATCAAAATAATCACCCATGCAATCAATGCATCTTTGCCAACGCATTGGTAGCTTATTGATGCTTTTCTTGAAGAAATCAGCTGGACGGGAGGCAACAAATTCTTCAAAGGCATTTTGTACTGCCTTTCGGGTATTGAATTTTTTTCCCGCCAAGAAGTTATCCAAATTCTGGAAAAAGTAGAAGTCTGCAGGCGCAAGGTCTGGTGAGTACGGCGGATGACGGAGAACTTCCAACCCCAACTCTAGTAGCTTGGAGACCGTCTGCTGTGCAGTATGAGGTCGCGCGTTGTCGTGCAGGAGCAGTGGAGCCGAACGATTGACCAAAGCTGGTTGGAGACGTGCGAGCTTCTCCATCATTGTGTTCAGTTCTTCACAGTACACATCTGCAGTAATGCTTGTCCCGTTTGGCAAGAAGCTGTGATTAATTACACCCGCGTTAGACCACCAAACAGTGACCATCACTTTTCTAGGGGTAAGTTTTCGTTTAGGGCATTGTTTGGGTGCTGAACCAGGGTCCAACCAACTTGCTGAGCGCTTACGATTGTCAAACAGGATCCATTTCTCGTCACAAGTAACAATGCGGTTCAGAATTCCTTCATTTGTATGCCTGCTGAGCAGTGCAAGGCACGTCTCCACGCGTACTTCGCGCTGGCGGTCATTGAGTTCGTGGGGTACCCATTTGGCAAGCTTTTTTACCTTGCCAATTTGACGCAAATGGACCAATATTGTTTTGATGCTAACGTCGAAAGCTGCTGCTAATTCAGCCGTGGATTGAGTTTCATCAGCTTCCACAATTGCCTTTAATTCGTCATTGTTGACCAAAGTTTTCGGACGACTTCATTTTTCAGGTCAAAATTTCCAGAACGGAAGCGGGTAAACCAATAACGGGTGGTGCGTTCGTTTGTAGTGTTCGCTCCGTAAACGTCGTTGATGTTGCGTGCCGCTTGTGGAGCTTTGCTGCCACGACGGTACTCATACTCCATAATTACTCGAATTTTTAACTTATCCATGATGCCGAAAAATGTTCGAATGCGTTGAAAACAAAACACTAACTATTAAACAAATGACGATTTTAGAAAAAGAATTCCATGTTTGTCAAATAAAATTAATTTGAAATTAGAATTATCAGTCAAAAAAAAAAAATATTTTCATTTGAAATGGCCAGTACGGCAAAACGGCAGTTTCATAGGTAAAGACCTATTATATAGGATTTCATTCCGTGTTCCGTTGCCAAATACAAGACACAAACATAACAAACTTTTCTATGAGCCACGAACACACGGACACACACGGATCAAATGCCCCTATAAACAGACTCTGCAGGTCATACAATAATTTGTCCTCCAATAATACAGTTGATATTTTCAGTGATAACCTCATAAAATTTAGACATTCAGTCCTCAATAATTCTATTTAAATATGCAATTTATGAAAATTTTAACGTATAGCGTCTACGTCTTTGCCTATCGTCGTAGGATACCCCGCACCCCGCCGTCGCCATCGCTGCTCCGCGCCACGCGCTTTAGCCGCTCGTGTCCCTCGCGGTCCGCGGCCAGTCAGTCGGATGACGTCCTTGACGCGGTGCTCACGTCGCTCTGTGCTTGGAACGTATGTCACGCGTGCCTTAACTTTACGTTATTTTTTTCATTCGTTGATATTGTATGATTACTATAAACTAAGTGATTAAGTTAAGACCGTTTGTATTGTGATTTTGAACGATAGTCGTGTTTGGTGCTATAATTAAACGGTGGAACTTTAAACGTGTCGTCTTAATTAACTTTTTCAAACATAACGTAGCTTCACAACGTTAAAAACATTATTTATTTTATAATACTTATGCGATTATTGTGAAATTGTTTTTGTTCCTTAAACTCTTGAACGACTCATATTGTTGTTCAGTAGGAATATATTGTGCTATTATTTCAATTCAATTCAATCAATTTGTTTTATTACTATTACTATTATTTTATTTTATGTTTATATCTTTTAATTTACGTCAATATGTAATTTTTTAAGTTAATTGTATAATTATTACTTTTAATGTAAACTACATTTGTTTTTTCTATCTTCCTTCTTGTACAAGTTGAGAAATGTTGTTGTGAAACCTGTAATTGATGCACTCACCAGATTGCTATATTTTAATTTTTTTATTTTCTGTTGTACCTATTTTAAGTGTAGTGCATTGTTGGTTTGCCTTGAATAAATAAATAAATCTTGCGAACTCATTTTGATGGTATTTTTTTATTAATTTAGCCAACGATCATTTTATATTTCGTACGTTTTGTGTTATTCAAATATAAATGATAGATTCATAGATAATATAACATATTTTTGGATTGTAAGTAGTTTTATATATTTATATATTATTGTATTACGATTAGTTTTTAAATAATTATGAGCAAACAAACATCATGTAAAATGTTATTCATATTTCTTTTGTTTGTGACTTATTTTGTACAATAACGATTTGCCTACTTTTGAGGTAAATTATCTTCGGAATTTATAATCGCATCAACGTAAAAAAAAGCTTGAGGCCCAGCCGCCAAGCTAAGTGCATGTGCCATAAAATTAGTGGGCTTGGAATTTCAACAAAAGAAAGCCGACCTCAAAGTCTTACTTTAAGGCGACCTTAATTTTGTGTAAGTCACAATCCAAAGTTTCGCGGGGTAACTTGATCATTCGTTTTCTGATAGTTAAAAAAGTATTCAAACAGTGCTTGTTTAATTAATGTTCTTTTTTAAAGCCTTAGTTCAAAACTTTATGGTCTACGATGAATAAAATAAGCACATCAATACTAAATTCACAATGATATATAGAATTTAGAAAAACACTAAATAATAGGCTGGAACTCGGGCTTTTATGTAGTGGTTTTCTAAATTCTATAAAATATATTTAAACTTTATAAAAAAAAAAAAAACACTTTTAAATAGGTATCACAATGATATGCTTAAATCCTGAGGTACCTAGAGACCAATGAGCTCCGCGGAGGATGCTCAACAGGAGACCTTCAAATGTACGTCACGCATCTATGGAGCTTGGCCTTGGAAATGCACGGAGAGGCAATAGCCGTATCCTTAGATATCTCCAAGACCTTTGACCGTGTATGGCACGAAGCCCTCTTGAGCAAGCTTCCTGCGTATGGCATACCATCTGGACTCTGCGACTGGATTTCTGTTTTCCTGAGGGAACTGTCAATTCGAGTTGTCGTTGATGGCTTCTCATCGGACCTAATGGCGATCAACGCCGGCGTACCTCAGGGATCTGTTCTCTCTGCAACATTATTCCTGCTGCACATCTCCGGTAAAAAGAGCACATTCAACTTGACGCCCACTTTCCAAGGTGTATCTGTACCGCTCACTAACCAAACCAGAGATTTAACGGTAACTAAATCCCTTGCTGTACCAAGTCTGAACTTGACTGCGGAAATACTATCGGTCACTGTGTTCTGTGGCAATATTAGTTGCTATTTCCCGCAGTGTATTAACCAGGAATAAACTTTAATTGCGTTAATATACTCATAAATATTTCGGATATATCCGTGAAATGTCCTGATGATCGTTTTATTATCTTCGGTGATTTTAATGTTCCGGGAGCAGTATGGTCCTGCATTGATGGGAGCTCACAAGGTACTCTAGTGGGTAACTTTAATTTGGACACTGTGACTAAATTATCAAATTTTTTATCTTTTAATGCCTTTCAACAATACAACACCATAAAAAATATAAACTCTCGCATTCTAGATTTAGTTATAGCTAATGTTGATTGTCATGTGTCCGCTGCTTTGAAACCACTTTTGCCGGAGGACTCACATCATCCAGCTTTGTGCTGTGACGTCTTTGTTCAAATACAGCAGTCTCTATGTCAACCACTGTTGAAAATTAAAGCATTTAGAGCTGCTGATTACAACAAAATAAATTTAGCATTATCAGAGGTTGATTGGGGAGAGTCTTTAGAACACAATGATATTAATGAATCAGTTTCAAGGTTTTATAAAATTGTCCACGATATCATCGATCAGTTTGTGCCAATAAAAACAGTTAAAATTAACTCATAATACCCTATTTGGTTTAATCGTGCTCTTATCAAAATTATTCAGGAAAAGCTAAAATTTCATCGTAAATGGAAAAGGTATGGCAATATGAATGATTTTAATACCTTTAAATTACTGAGAGCGAGACAAAAGATAGTTCAGGATCAATGTTTTACTAGTTTAATTGCTAAGGCCGAAGAAAACATTCGTATAAACAGTAAACATTTTTGGTCTTAAGTTAAATCCAAAAGAAAAGGATGTAAGGACTTGCCTAACCAAATGTATAACGGTGACAAAACTTCAGCAGATGGAAAAGTAATATGTGATTTGTTAAATGAACACTTTAATTCGGTTTTTAATAGTGACAATGTTGATGGGACAGTACATTTAGATTCAGGTATTCTAAAGAACTCTGTCAATCTGCATTCTGTTGAATTAAATTTGACCTTAGTTCAGAAATATTTGAATAGTGTTGATGTAAGAAAGGCTGCGGGACCTGATGGAATCCCGCCACTTTTTCTCTATCTCTGCCGCGAACAACTTGCTATACCCTTGTTTACATTATTTAGCCATTCTTTAAGAAAGGGCATCATGCCAGTTGTGTGGAAACAGTCACATATAACGCCAATTTATAAATCTGGCGATAAACGCAACATTACCAATAATAGACCAATTTCTAAATTGAGCACCATACCTAAGCTATTTGAGAAAATAATTTATGGTGCAATCTATCCTGCTATTAGACCCTTGTTTTTGACACAGCAGCACGGCTTCGTAACCAATAGGTCCACTGAGATTAATCTCTGGGAGTACCTAGATTTTGTATGTGGGGCGTTAGATTCCGGTTATCAGGTGGATGCTATATACACTGATTATTCAAAAACCTTCGACAAAATATGTCATTCCGCTCTTATAATTAAATTAAATCGATTTGGCATACATGGGGATCTTTTGCGATGGCTTACTTCTTACCTGAGAGAAAGAAGTCAAGCAGTAACGGCTAAAGGCTTCTGTTCTACATTTTTACCCGTTGCTTCTGGGGTACCTCAGGGCTCACATCTCGGTCCATTGTTGTTTAATATTTATGTTAATGATGTGTTGTCAGTGTTTCAGAACTCACAAATACTTCTTTTCGCTGATGATAAGAAAATATTTAAAATCATCAAAACTGAGCACGATTGTCGATTGTTACAACAAGATTTAGATCGACTGTTTCTGTACTGTCAAAACAATTTTCTGCAACTTAATATAGATAAATGTCATGTTATAACATTCACTAGGAAAAAGAAAGGAATGTTCTTCAATTACAACATAGATAATGTACAAATTAGTAGGGTAACCGAGTTGTGGGACCTAGGTGTTCAGATAGACGATAAGTTAATGTTCAAATCCCATATAGTAAATATTACGGACAGGGCTTATAAGATGCTTGGTTTTGTGTTGCGTACTGCTGCTGAATTTAAAAAGCCTGCAACTTTAATTCTATTGTATAACTCTTTAGTTCGGTCAATCTTGGAATATGCCTCAACCGTCTGGAATCCTTACTATAAAACCTACATAGACCTAATAGAAAAAATTCATAATACATTTTTAAAACATTTGAAATATAGATCTGCTACTGACGATGCTAATTTAGGACCATTGGTTACTCTTTCACCTCAACGTCGTCGTTCTGTTAGAGATCAAATGCTTCTCTACAAAGTGCTAAATAATTCCATTGATTCAATAATGCTCCTTAGTAGAATAAGTTTTAAATGTCAAAGAATTAGCGCAAGAAATAGGATTTTATTTAATGTTCCATTTATAAAAACAAATTATACAGCAAATAACTTCATCTCACGTGCTTGTAAATCATACAACAGTCTGTATTCTCATATTGATTTATTTACTTTGAAGCATGCACAGTATCGGAGGGCAATTCTTCAAACTTATTATAATTGTTCAATTTAATTTAATAATGTGATTTAATCATGTAACTAAAATTTTTATTTTTATTTTTTTTTATTTAATGATTTATGTAATTTAATTTTTTTATTGTTATTAAATTTTTTATGTATTTTAAATTCATTTTTAGTAAAATTAATTTCTAAATGTATTTAGAGTTCGTAACTATTGTAAAACGTATTATGTATTGATAAAATGTACTAAATAAATGCGGAAACTTTATTGGTATTTGTGAAAGGATTGTCATATTAGTTTTAAGAACTATATTCTGTATGTTTCCCTTGAAAACCAAACAAATAAATAAATAAATAAATAAATCTAGGGCTTCTAGGCATGACCATCACGTCGAAACTTAATTTCGGTCAACAGATTGAAACCATGGCACAGTCAGCTTCCAAAAAATTGGGAGTCATCGCAAAGTTCCGGCGGTACTTCAACTCCGAACAGTTGATCAACCTGTACACAGCCCAGGTTCGATCCTGTATGAAGTACTGCAGCCATCTTTGGCATGATTCCGCTAAGAACCATCTTGAAGCGTTGGATTCTGTCGACCGAAGGGCCCGTAGACTCATAAGTGACGACAAACTTACTTCTTCGAGACTGCAAAGTCTCGAACTACGTCGAAAAGTTGCTAGTCTATCGGTTTTTTACAGATTGCACTTTGGAGAGTGTGCAAATACTCTTTTTCAGCTTATCGAATCTTCACCCTTTCTCCGCCGATCAACCAGACACAGACAGAAGTTTCACCCGTTTGTGGTTAGCGTGCCGAAGAGCCGAACTAAACGGTTCGATAGCTCATTTTTGGTTCGTGTTGCCAAAGAGTGGAACGATTTGCCTGCGTCTGTTTTTCCAGACAAATATAACCCTTATAAGCTTTCAAGTGTAGAGTGAATAGGTACCTCTTGAACAGGCGTGTATGATCCTCGTCTTCATCGTCACTTTCCATCAGGTGAGATGGAAGACAAACGCCTCTTAATTATTAATTAAAAAAAAATTTTAAAAAATTCTTCAAACAACATTTAGTGATAGGGTAACCATTATTCTTCTTTTAAACATAATTGTGTAAAGTAGGTAAGTATAAACTATTATTTGATTTAAAGGTAATTTCTATATCTTCTTTTATCTTATAGCGTGACATCGCTCCGGTGTGACGTGAAAGAAGGACAAACAAACCAACAAACACACTTTCGGATTTATAATATTAGTATGAATTCTTTACAAGCCATACAATTTAATTCTTGATATAACGTAATATTGAAATACTTCAAATCTATGCAAAAAAAAAACAAAGGTTACAAAAAAGGTTGGTGACCTCTGAGTTATTGAAAAAAGTTTAAAATTACGACTTTTTGTGGTGTGTTGTATATTTAAGTACATGAATTTAAGTTGACGTAATATTACCTTTAATTTGGTCCACTTTAATTAAGCGTGTAACTCAGTTTCGCAAAAGATCTCTATTTCGGATTTAACCAATTAAATTGTGTTTGCCAAACCTTAGGGAACACAAATCAACTAATTAAAAAATTCTAAGTGCTTGTTTTGTGTATAAAAACAAACTTTTTTACGACATCTAGAGGCTCACGCCGAGGACGCCCATGGGCAGCTAAGAAAACTATAACGAGTAGCCGGAGCCACCGATGGGCGTTCCGTTCTCGAATGAATGGCGGCTAATTTCGCAGTTTTCTGTGCCGGCAGTGAATGGGTTAAAGCATAGGTGGCATGCTTTGTGTGCTGCAAACGACAGGCCGGTTGCTAGGGCGTGCAGTGACGAGATATCATCAATCATGGAAGTAAAACAACAATAATATTTTTATACATGGATATGGTCCTCGCATCTCAAATTACTCACCTCATTGTTTATGTTAAAAAAATGTTTTTATAATAACAGTGGACTTGACATGTGAAAGAAGAACTGTATAAAATATTTAATAAAGTAGTTAGAGCGAAGTTTGGGCGATTTTCGGCAGGTCCTATATTTTCCTGAAAATTCTTGCCGACTCTGTCGCACTTTGGCTGGCTAGTATCTCTTTTATGAACCTGTTATCGGGTTATGAATTAATTCGGGGATTTGCAATTAGATTAAGTTAGCAAGAAAGGGTGGCATAATGAGTAGAAGTAACCTGTTAGAAGGTCATCGCATTTGGTATGCCTGCTTAGGCAGGATATATAACAAACCTTTGTAAAAACTTATTCACAAACCTTTTTTGATTGATTTAAATTAATGAGTCGGCTGATCGTGACGGCTTAGTCCAACAAGCGCGTGGAAATGTGGCAGATGTTCAATTAAATAGGTTTGTTAGAAATTAAAAGTAATAACTCATATTTTAAAATTAAAAATTGAGGATAAATCAGAGACAACTGAATGCTATGGTTGACACATTCGAGGCACTGTTATATTCGTTTTGACTCAAGAAATAAAAAACTAAAAGGAACGAGATTCTTTTATTCCAACACCGACGACATTACTGTACCTACATATAGCGTTTGTTCAACGATAAAATGACATTTATATATTAGGTACCTTCCTGGGTAGCTAGTTACGCAGGTATGTATAGGTAGGTCCTGCAGAAAATATGTTTTTGTCATCTAACACATTTAGCCATGGGAACGGGTTACGAAAACGGGCAACTGTATTAGGTAGTTACGAAGGTACGTACCTAGGTATTTAGCTCGCGAACAACCTACCTACTTAAGAAGTTACTTACCTATCTACCTACTGTAGTGGTAGTAGTTCTCGTCTTAATATATTAATACATTGGCATCTTTTGGTTTTAGTCAATATCACTAAAATGGTACTAGGTAAGTAGGATATGACACATGAAAATGACTACGGCAATAGCGAATACAACCTATCAGCAATTTATTCCCACGCCCGTTACGTTATTTCCAAATCACAATAATTGTCCTCCGTACAGGAGCCGTTATGCGACCGTTCCACACGCGAGATCTGGACAAATGAAGTTGGACACTTGCCCATCGTGTAGCCGCAAAGCGCAGTAGTGGTGATGCGCAGAGGTCAACTCTGTCCCCAACCCAACAAAGTCAACTCGTGAGCCACGGCTTTTACCATCGTGTAGCACGGGGTTGACTCCAAAGGTTACTGGACTATAACCAGTTAGAACGAATTGACATTTCAAATTGCAGCCTCTCGTTAGTAGCGTTGCCTGTTAACATTTATTAATTAGTAAATGAAAAGTCATTCGTAGTATTTTTTTAAAATTTTCATATCTACAAGTGACATGTATGTAGTAAAAAGTCATATTTTAAAGGATAAATTTATTTTTATTTATTTACAATGAATGTTGGCAAAAAATACAATACAGAGATAACATTATGAAATGTAAGAAATATTTGTGCAAAGATTGTTAGATTCTGTTGAAAGATAAATTAAATAAATGTATTACTTATTTATTGCTGATAAAGAGCCTTTATACAAATCAACGCTCTCCCAAATCGGTAAACTGCAACAAGCACACGTATCCGTTACACGCACACATCTGCAGTGCTGTATGATACAGTCGCTGGCCGTCAAGTAGAGCGTCCGCATAGGTTTTGATACTTTTTCAAATATGTTTGACTTATTTCACGTTATTATATTTTACTTTTGATTTATAGAAAAATAAATTTCTGTAATTTATTACTTGAGTTCAGTTTTGCAAAATATCATATATTTAAATACCTGGTTAGAATAATATGGGACGAAATAAAATTGGGGTACAATAAGGGCTTAACGAAGAGATTGATGTTATTAATATTTAGACGTTTGTTATGGTAGTTATGATTTAAGATAAGAGTGATTACTTAATAAAAATAAATAAAATTAGGTGAAAAAAATATTATTTATTATTATACAATACAGTGCCAAACTTTAATTTGGGACCCGCTTAAGGTGCAATATCGTATAGCAAATTGAAAATGACTAAAGCTATTAAATTGACTGATTACGTTGACATATCTTTTACACTGACAAGAAGTAGGGATAAATACCCTGCAGTGGGTTGACAATGAGCTGATGATGATTACTTTTTTACTGGGTCGGAGCATATACACCTTCTTCACCTTAAGCTAAGGTTAACTAAAGGTATGCAATTATGTCAATCGTGTCATTTTCAGTATTGTTTTATAGATTAAAAATCACTATGAACAAGGAGCAATCAGCGACTACTACAGTCGAATGTAACGAAGATCTTCCCAGTAGCTCCAAGGGTGTTAATTATCTTTTAAGTTAATATTTATTTTAAAAATTAAAAAAAAAACTATCTGTTGCCCTCAAATCTAATAAAGCAGTGATTAGACAAAATGACAAATTGCGACTTTCTCAGATTGACGTTTTAGCAATGGAAAAATAAAACCTTTAGATCATAGATTACAGTGCATGCAGAGCCCTTAGTAGGCCAGATTGTGACAATCTAGAGTACTACAAATTGTAGTCTTATTACTATTTTAACCAACACAATTGCTTCTGGTTGTTTTCTTGAATAATTTGCAGGTTACTAAACGTGCACCCAAAACTTCTATTATGGTCATTCAATATTTTAAGTTTAGTCATCATAAACTGAAAATTGACAGTTCGGCGCCCTTTAATAGGAATTCCTAATTTAGTATCCACATGACTCTCAGTTACCTGCAACGAAGATACTTTGGTATATCTTAAATTAGTAATTAGACTACAATTCGTAGTTCTTTAGACTGTCACAATCTGGCTTACTAAGGGCTCTACATGCACTGTAATCTACGATCTAAAGGTTTTCACTTTACCTTGCTAAACGTCAATCTGAGAAAGTCACAATTTGTCATATAGTCTAATCACTGCTTTATTAGATTTGAGGGCAACAGATAGCTTTTTTATTTACCATTTTTAAAATAAATAATTAACTTACAAGATAATTAACAGCCATGGAGCTACTGGGAAGATCTTCATTACATTCGACTATAGTAGTCGCTGGTTGCTCCTTGTTCATAGTGATTATTAATCTAGAAAACAATACCGAAAATGACACGACTGACATAATTGCATAACTTCAGTTAACATAATGAGCTTAAGGTGAAGAAGGTGTATATATTCCGATTTCAGCACATATAGTTTACACTGTATATTTATTAAAACTCTGAACTTTTAAGTACCCGGGAAAAAAGTAATCATCAACAACTCATTGTCAACCCGCTGCAAGCATGATATTAAGAAGGCATCGGTGCGTCCTCCGGATTGGCGAATGTCTTTGAACTTTGGGTTCTTAGACATGTCGGTATCCTCATGAGGTTATTTGTTTACCGATCAGTGCAGGTTTGTATACGCTCATACATTTTTCAAAGATAAAAACCCATTATTGCGTGGCTGGGTTCGTTCGAACAAACGACCCTAGGATTAAGAGGCCAGTCACTGCGCCACCACAGCTCTGAATCATCATCATCATCATCATCATCAACACATTTTCAACCCACTGCAGGGTGCGAGCCTTCTCGCGGCTCTGACTAATATGTAAAATGAATGAATGAATAAATAGGTAACGTGCCTTTTTGCTTCTCTAGCCTTCGTGATATTATTATTTTACCACCGCTTCGATTTTTTTTTGAAATAATATTGTTTCCTACCTTTATTACCCATTTTAAAAGTTCGCGGTAACTACACTCGTGTTTGAAATAAAATGTTGTTATTGGTATAACTTTACTTTTTTATTTTGTATATAACTTTAATCTAATACATCTTACTCCGAGGATGGAGCAAGTCATAATGTCTCGATTCTTTTATTTCTTTTATGTGAAACATATATTCAAATATACTTTTTTCTTAATATCGTTAGACAAACTAGACTAAAATCCAACTTTTTCACGCTTTGATTTTTATGTTTTAGCCTTTAAAAAAATTGTATTTTATACTATTTTCTCTATAGACTCTTTTGACAACAAAACAGAGACCATAGCAAACTTGTGTTTTTCTGTTTGTATCAGTTACTTTTATACTTATCGAACGGCAAAGTACGCATGTTTCGTCGGATTACAAGAAAAGGCGTATGAACAATGAATTCCTACTAAAATCTATCTGAAGTAATGAAAACTTTCTCAATACATGTTAATACATGTACGATAAAATTTCGAATAATTTGAACTCATACTTTGATGCATACGTGTAATATTTCGATCGGAAACAAACACTGAAAAATCCTAAAATTGCACGATTTTGTATAAACGCTCTTAAGTATTAATTTAATTATTGACGTTTCGTCAAATTCGCTTCAAAATCCTTCATTTTTCCATGGAACATTATAAGGCATCACGAATGTTTCTTTGAATTCCATTCAATTTTATAATGGGGTACGCCAAGTTAGCACTTAAGTTATATTGCACTTAGGAACTTGACGATTTTGGTGATTACGGAAATAACGTGTAAATTGATTTGGATTCCCCCATTTGGATTGCTCTCCTTTGGGACCACCGTTTGGTAGTTTTTCTTGGGACACCCTGTATAGGAGCTGTTTCAAATTTGGTTCGACTACGAAAGTGAACTCAAAAATGTAAAATAAGAGAATGTAGTTTTCAGAATCTGAAAAATATAGAAAGTACTTGATTAGGTTCCTTAAATAGGTACGCTGAGTAGTTAAGTAGATATCCATCTCGGTTTTCTAAAAATATGTCATTTTGATGGTGCAAAATCCAGAAATGTGCGAGGAACGACTTATGAGCGAGTTAATTCGGCTATTAAGTTTAGTTACTACTGTGATAAATGATATATAAAATCATCCTATCATCCAAAAGAATCCTCTATTAAAACGGACACGCAAACTGGGTGGCCCCGAATTAAGCCAAGAATGTGTTAGAGGTGCAGCAAACTGGCGGAGAACCTAGAGTAAAAATATACCTACATATGTAAATGAAAAACATCCATGGTTATTCATCTCAAGCGTGAGCGAGTACTGCCACTTATGTCAAGAGACCCGCAATGCAATGGAAATGATCTGATTGATTTATTGCTTCTCACACAGCTTTGATGAAGAATAAAGAAATAAAGAATAAATAAGAAAAAGAAGAAAATAAAAAGAAAAAAATAAAGAAAATGTTACCGAGGCCATGGTCCTGATGCTGACTTCGACGATGCCCATGGCCGTCACGCTCAGGGGCTTCTGGAAGCGACGCAAGATGATACATATCGATACTTGGTTTTGAACACTCATCTTCTCCCAGGGGGCCGAATAAACCACATGTGATAACTTTTCAGCCTAGAACAAACGTTAAACTTCTTTTAATTGAACAAAAATGTAGGATTTATAAAGGACCGTAAAAATGTATTGTTATTATCAGAATCAATTTGATGACATGATTCCATGACATGATATCCTCTGAGTAAACGTCAAAATTCGTGACTGATGTGCAATATTCTAAGCGTTTATCTTCTAATATACAGCAGCTGATTGCAATAAAACACAAAATAATAATAATAATAATCTTCTAACATAACCGGGTCAAAGAGTCCATATCAACTCTCGTTAACGTCTTTGGGCTGCCTCACCGTCACTGCATGTTGAAGTTATAGCGCAGTTATGAGGTGCCAGCCATCCGATCTTCGGGCTGGCAAGAGCACTTCCGTTGCGGAGATCTCAGAAAAGTGACCTTTGAAGTTGGCTGGTGACAGTCAATTTCTATAGAAGGGTTTGCGTCACATAAGCTAACAGATTGTAAGTCTTCTTAGTCCTGGATCATTTTAAATGACGAGCCAGACAGTCTGAGTTACGTGGTTAGAGTTAAAGTGAAAGGATTGAGTAATCGAATAAATGAATATCAAAAACAGCTAAGGAGATAGCACACCGCCTTGTGGAAGTTCCTTGCCGTGGAAGTAGTACGCTGCGGGTGTCCATGTAGATAACTACTTAAACTCATAGAAGAATATAAAAATCCACTGTGTTAAAGGCGTTACTGAAATCAAGTAAGCTTAAAGTATCAGTTATTTATATTCTATATTATCACCCTGACATTCGTACAATTGACTTCGTACAAATTCGTTACCTACTAAAGCAAGTATCCGTGTAGGGGAAGGGGGGCATTACGTCGCGAGGTAGGACGGGGTACCGTACGCATACAAGAAACTAGACGTTTGTGAATAGAAAGCAATAAGCCAATAGGAAACCTCATTCGACCAACAGTCAGTGCGAGAGAAACTGTGAGTGGAACTGCACGCGTCTTCTGTTTTCAAACGGAAAACTGTTTTAACGTTTCATCGATCTCATTTTGTGAAAGGTCGAACGTCAATATTTTTAGGTAATTATGATCACCCCATTTATGTCTTTATAATCTTTGTTTAATAGCGTTGTTTATTTTGATATGACACGTCGTTTCTATACATCCGTTAAAAAATTTTGTAGGTAAAATTTTTTTGTTGTTCAAAGTTACCTTTTGAGCCAAGATCGGGTATTTGTAGTGGTTTTATGATGGGGAATTGGGGCAACACTTTGATGTACTAAGATATAATTTATTACGAATACAAAAGTTATTTTGTCAATTCAAGTCTTGTTGTAATAAATAACAGTCACTGTGTGAATAGAACGAAAAACTTTAAGATCGTCGGCGTAAAGTAAAAAATTTGAGTGTTGAAAACATGTATTTATATCATTAATAAAAATTAGGAATAATAACGGCCCAAAAGTAGAGCCCTGTGGGACCCCGGATGTGACAGGAATTGTTACAGAATGGAAACCATTGACTACGACTTTTTGCGTTCGATTTGAAATATACGATGTGAACCATCTAAGCAAGTTACCAAGAATGCCATTAAGAGCAATTTTGTTAAGGAGAAGTTGATGGTCGACCTTGTCGAATGCTTGCTGAAAGTCAGTGTATACAGCGTCTACTTGTCGTCTTCGGTCCATATTAGAGAGAAGTGAACTACCCGTATATTATTTATAGTAAAATGATAATAATAAGAGAATCCACCAGTTCAAATGACACTTGATTTTGCATCTAACGATAGCAAATCTGTAAAAAAGCACATCTTTGCTGATGAAAATTGACAAGATCAGTCAAGATAAAACCAAACCATTTAAAATTACTATTCATTCAAAGTAACTCTTATGGCATGATTACTCCTGAATTATTAGTTTTTTAATAAATCACCTTTTCTTGTGCAATTTACGAGTTCTATCAATTGACATACAACTTCAGTTTTCAATAAAATTTTGAGATGTCTAGTTTAATGCAAAGCGTACCAGTGTGTATCGCATCAGAGTTGACAGCCTGTCAGAGCTAACGAACTAGTCTCATGCGCGGTTTACACGTACTAAGTATGTAAGTTAAGTGCAGGGTGACCCGCGTGGCGAAGTGAGGTAATTGATTCTAGTGGGGGCCGGAGTGTGTCGCTTCTGTACGGTAATACTTTATGTATTCTGTGTTATTATTAAGGCTTATTATTAATGAAATTGGAAATTGTTATTATTTAAAATTTATGGGTACAAATAAGATGGTTTGATTAGTTTACCTCAGTGGAGACCACTTCGAATGTGACTGATATCAGGATGAGCTGCCCAAAAATTATGACAGTCAGAGGTCCGTAACGGACCAAGGCCGCTAAGCTCTGTCGAAGAAAATAATTTTGGTTGATACTGTTTCTTGTTTTTAAAGTACAAAGTAGCCTAATTAAATCTACTTTTGCATTGAATATTTATGTATCAGTGACCTGTGACATTTAAAAAATACTTATCTATGACTAGCTGACCTGGCAGAAATGGTTCTGCCAAATCTCATTTTTTATATATTTTTTAAACAATCTTATATAAGGTTTAGATTGTCCTTTGAATGTGTGCGGTGCCAATTAGCACCCATATTGTAATGACATTGTATAGTTTCTGATCGAATAGTCAAGTAACGTCTCAGAATGTTTATAAGACTTTCAGCATACTGTAGGCTAACTCTTGAGATAAATTTTAATTCTAATTGCAATGCAATTTCAAAGACAATTTAAATGTCACGTGTCTTCCTACTCTTGAAATCAATCTAGTCAACAATGGATTGAAATCGGGTTTGGTTTCCGATTGTATCCTTGCGAATGATGTTGGTTACGATTCAACGATCAACAACCAATGCACACTCAATATAACCACAATTGATTTTGTAACTCTGAATTTTTGTATGAAGATAACATTATTACTCACTGAGGTCTAAAGTAATGCCATCTGTTTACGTCTATTTAAGATATAAAAACTATTATGTATACTTTGGTTTTACAATAATAGTGTATCAAGTTTTACAACAATTTGTAAATTCAGTACACAATATTTTATACAGGGTCGTACATCAGTCGTAAACAGAAATGTTTGTGTCTATAGCAGTGTTTTAAGGCAAATTCATTGCATTATAGTTGAGCCATTACAAACGTGCGAACTGAGTCATAAAACATTACGACCAACCCTTATTTGTTGTTGCACACAACACTAGAAGTGCGAGCGAGAGTTCCGATATGCCTATAAGCGTGAGCAAGAGATGTGACAAAAATGATTTATGACTCAGTTCGCACGTTTGTAATGGCTCAGCTTTAAATCTAGAAGCAAACAATTAAAGGTTATGGACAATAATTTTAAATAGCGAAAACACCAACCTTATGGTGACCCTATTCGTATACAGTAACATGCTATGGGTCTATGACAGTTTAACGTAGCAATTAGGGTGACTATGAGACTCAGTAAATTTACAAAAAAAATTTTAATAAAAGAATCTTCAAACAGCGTTTTCATATTTGTGCCTGTTGTCACGTCCACATGTTTAAACTAAAGTTAAACAGTTTCTGTTTACGACTTATGTCTCACACGGTATAGGTTGTGATGGTACTTTTTAGTAATACAACTGTGAAGTTAATGTTAAGCAATAACATATTACATATAGACAAGTCATACCCAAATATTACCGCACAAAAAACACGGCGTCAACGTAACTATAAATACGTACCCGATATATAGAGTAATATAATTTGTGGGAGAAGGAAAGAATAATACGGTTCACTTGTTGTAAGAAAGCGATACCTATGTACTTCGTGACGTTGCTTCGCATGAATTGGTCGCGCTCGTACGTGACGTAGTACGTAAATCGTCGAAACTCTATAGCGTTGTCTCTTTTACTCCCACATACAAAATCATATTACATCTCGCTCTTCGAGTTTGTTGAAACGATCACTTTAAAACATCATTTTGAATAGTAAAATAAAATTATAAAGAAGGCATTGTACGGTATTAAAAATACAGAATAGGGAATAAGTATTGTTTGATGTTTAGCCGTGATACTGGGTTGCACAAGACTGAGTCAAATAGCCGGCAAATGCCTTGCATTTACGTTGCCATTTTTGAGGGCGGATAACCTGTCTATATGTATTATGTCACTGATGTTAAGTAATAATGATTTATTTGCTAGAATGTGTACAAAGTGGTGTCAACATTGAAGAGAATGGAGAGAACACTGGGCCTGGTTGGATTGCAAGTGTTGGATGGGAAATGAAATCCCGTGGTCTATTTACAATGATCACTTGTTTATTCAGTATTTTACACAAACGTGAAAAACAAAATCGTGTTGTCTCTTATCTCTTACATATTGCTTTTTTTGGTTGATGTATCATTTGACAACGGTCAAACATAAATTATGACGTTGTTACTTCGTTCATAAGTTACCCTATTACAGTGCGCCCCCAACCTAACCTAACGTCCTCCCCCACTGAGAAAGACAGGTTAGTCTCTAAAGACCTTAAATCTTACAAATATGCTAGACCTTGTGGTTAATGGTCCAGCATTAGAACTGTCCCGAGGAAGAGGCGGAACAGAAGATGGCGCAGGAGCATACAAACTGTCCGAGAAGGAGGAGCATTTCCATGAGCTACGGCTAGAGAGAGAGGATTTATACGATCAAAATTCACGGCAGTTTTCCTGCCTCTATCGTCTAGAGTCAAATTTTTACCGTCAGTGGCTGCTCCAATAATTTTATACGGATCAGAGCACGGCGGTTGTGAAGAACGGCGAATGGCGTCTTCTAGCAAGTTAACGTGGAAAGAGGTGGCGAGATCCTTACAGACAAAGGTGGATGAAACACCGTGTCGAGAAGCAGAGACAGGTCGAAGATTCGACCTATGTCACTTTAGCAATACGACAAAATCAGCAGGGCTAAGTAAATTGGAGAGACCATGGCACATTATGGACGCCTTTAGCTGGCGATGAACGCGGTTGCTTGAGGGTGGAAAAAAGTAGTTCTAGTGAGCTTCGTGGTGAAACTCTGCATCAACCATTGGAACAAGTCAGACTCAAATTGTGTACCCTAATTGGTAGGAATGATGGGCGGTATGCCCAAGCGAGAGATCTACTCCCTACCAAAACTTTTAGCAACTTTCTCAGTCATAATAGTTTGGATGGGCCAAGCTTCAGGCTGTCTCGACGTCCTGTCGATTGCAGTTAAGCAGTATCGATAGCAAGTGCAGGGAGGCTGGAGTCCACTGATATCATTATACACATGCATGAATCGACCTGGGGGGGGGGGGGATTAAGTTATGCCTTGTAACCTTAGCGCGTTGGCACGCGTGACAGTCGCGTCACACATATTAATGGAGGGCCAAACATAGCGTTCTGCTATGAGATGTGTCGTGGCTTGAATGGGTACACCTTAAAATTCCGAATTTCACAATCCCGAAGAGTCTTAATTCCGATTATTCAAAAACACGATTCTTATTTTACCGAAATTCATAAATCCGAAATTTTTATTTTCTGACTTTCATTAGTACGAAGAATTAAAAACCCTTACTAGTCTGAAATATGGTGTTCCGAATTTTAATTTTCCGAAGTTCAATGCTAACATTCAGATATTGTATATAAGGGTCGACGTCGATCGACGGTCGATCGATTGGTGTGGTAATACCCTTAATAATCACTGGAGGGATATCAGCCTCTCCCAACTCAGGGGTGGTGTTAGACAATTGTAGGCCATCACGCCTTGTGCAGGTTGGCGTACTACACATACCTTCATATAAACGTAAAGGTGCATGGGATTTTTTTACTACTATTACCAACTCAGGGATGGTGTCAGACAATTGTAGGCCATCACGCCTACTGCGGGATTGGCAGACAACACATACCTTCATATAAATGTATAGGTGCATGGGATTATTGTACTACTATTACCAACTCAGGGGTGGCGTCAGACAATTATAGGCCATCACGACTACTGCGACATCGACTGCTCTGTTCTGGTATTGGTATGGTAGAAAGGGATTTGCATTTCAGTACAAAACCTATATACTCAAGAAATAACTCGGTACAAAAAACTAAATAAACTTTCTCATTTCCAGTTGACTACTTGAATGCTCGAACGTATAAATTGATGTGCTCATGCAGTTTTACAAGGCTTATGTTATTGCAACTAATATTATTCGGAATTTTGATATTCGGGACTCGTATTTATGATATTTCGGCTTATTGTTAATTCAGATTTTTTATGGTTCCTTTTTGGAATTTTGAAGTTTCGAAGAAGAAAAATTCGGAATTATGAAACAGGGAATTTTCGGAATTATGACCCATTCGGTGTAATAAAATTTGGAATTTTAAAATTCGTGATTTGACTATCGGAATTAAGCTTTTCGGATTTATGTAGTGTACCCGGCTTGAATACCAGGGTGGCTTAGGTTGTGTAGGTTATTAAAGAGAGATCAGATGCAGATCAGATGAGACGTAAGGACGAGGCTTGCCAGTCGAGACATTGCTGAGCAAGGAAACGCCAGTACCGGTTACGCTTCCTTTGGAAAGCTTAAGGCTAGAATTTTCCCGCAGTAATTGGGTTAACTCCCTGTCTGCCTCTTGAGACTTGGTGGGAACTTAGTATTCCAGCTTGAGCGAGATCGCGTCAAGTCAAGACATGGCATCAGCGACTACGTTGTCGTTGCCTTTGATGTATTTAATATCAATGGTAAACTGATTACTAAGGGACAGTTGATGAATGAGTAGAGCAATGGTTTATGGTCGCCATGGATCGTCGCATGTTAGACCTCAAGAATATACCGAAAATGCTGTACACTTTCATAAACTGCCAAAAGCTCGCGAAAGTACGCCGGCCACTCAGACTGGTTAGGGGTCAGCTGTTTACTGAAAAATGTAATAGGGAACCATTCGCCACCGATGCCCTGCTGAAGGCACGAACAAATTTGTATGCTCGACGCGTCGGTAAACAAACCGAGGAGGACAGTGTGGTGCAGCAATGTTGGATCTGACCAGCTTTTCTTGCGTTCATAAAATTTTTGAAAGAGCTCAGTCGTGTTTGGTACGTTTTCGAACCTTTGCTGTTAGTAGCAACCAGAGCGTCAATGAGTTGATGCCTGAATCCTGATCTCCTCATGCCTTGGATATCTTTTTAGGGGTCATATGATGCGGAGAAGAACATGCACTTTAAGAAGGCCTTGCAGTGCCACAGCGTAACATGTCTTCAAACTCCTTATAAGCCGAGGACAACTTCTAAGGTGCTAAACGGCGCGGACGGTTCGACACTGGACAGGACCGTCCGATTTTTAGTGTCGTCATAAATAAGCGACTTTAACCATTCAGTGAGAGTATTTGCATTCATAATATTTTTTGTTGTAGATATAGACAAAACACTCGCCGATTTCCAGCTGCCAGTTGTCGGCACGGCTCGCCGCAAGATACGTACTTTGCGCAGTTACAGTTGTTTGAGAAGTTAATGTTGCTCGTGTTTTCAACTGACAATTTTTAGTTTTCCCCACTCAGTTGCTTCCTCTCTTTCCAACTGGAAGATACTGGACACTAATAGTGTCTACGACTGTGAGAGTGATTAATATCATATTTATAATATGATAATAAAACATTCGCTGGGTTGTTGTGTCCGATACAAGACAGAAAAGTGTCCACGTTTAAACAGCGCCTAATGCGCGAATTTTTTAAATATATTTATGAAATAAGTCCTCATTTATTTATTTACGCCGCAGAGCACCAGCATTTACGTTCGCACGTTGCTCCGTATCTCTGCTCAATGCGGTTTTACAAATTTGCTACATCGAGTGCATTTATTTATACGGCCTTCTTAAACAGAAAGCTAAAACAAAAACGGATATACCTCAGTGTGACATACCTCGTGGACCGCTCTGCGAGCTGCGGTGTTAGTGTGTAAAAAAGAGGTTTTTATGTACAAATCAGAATAAGAAGGTTACGAAACGCACACTAAAATGGTAATTAATTAATTAAAATGCCTAAGTAAATAATTAAAAAGCTTACCAATGACGAACACTCAAGAAGTAACAGGCAGCAGCTTACTAAATGAAAAGCATAGTTAAGAGCCAAAAATGGTCCGAAAAAACTGGACATAGTTTCAACAAATCTGAAAGTGTATAAAAATTAACAAAAAAGTTTTTAGAATATTACATACAAATGCTTAAAAGAAAACAAATAAAACACTTCATTTAGGTAGGTAAATACATAAGGCGAAGTGGCCATAAGCGTGGCTGAAGCATCTCGCTGGCTCGCAATCGGTAAACGTCGTAGGAGATAAGTTTCAACCTTATTAATTTTAAATAATACATTGGTATATACGCTGGAGATCCCAGGTTCCAGTACCTTCTGTATTTTTTTCTATACCTACTTTTATAAAATTTTCGGAAAACTTTTTTTTGCAAAATGTTGAAAGCCAATATATTTAAGCATATAGCGCTGTACGTTGGTCTTGTGTTAACTTAAACCTTTTTGACACAATACACTTTCCTGATCGGTCATGTATACTCTTAAAACTGAGACGTTTGGAAGTACAATTTTATTTTGATTTTTTTTTTGATAACTTTGGCAGCTATATTTTAATTTCCATTTTATATAGAGACACGATCAAGTTATTTTAGATATTCTAAGAATAATTTCTGATATTGCACAATGTTTTAAATTTAAAATGTGGAGGAATCAGAACAAGAATGTGTACCATTTTTAAATATAAAGGCGTAACCTAATCATTATGTGATTTAGGCATAGTATTTTGTAGACAAATTTAGGAGCAGCTAGACATTGAGTTTACATTTTATAGGTGTTATATTTATAATTTTAATATTTAATAAATAATATCGTTCACGAATTGTGTTTTCGTTTATTTCTTTACAGGCTCCTATAACTGTATTAATGGATAATGTCTACCAGCCATACTGTTCTTTCCCCCTCTTCCCAAGCTCGATAACTGGCGCAAGCAACTGATCTGCTTAACCAGAAATCAGGTATAACTGTATCATCATTCCCAAATCTCCTCTTGTGCTGTCGAATGTTACAGATGTTTCAGACACTGTCACATTCATGTTCTCACACTATGTGAAAGCATTTAGCTTCTATGACAGTAATGTCTGTTTTTATTACCTATACAATCTCATTTTTAAGAACGTTAAGATGGATGATTCATCTTAACGTTCCTAGCCACCATAAGTGTGGACTTCATTATTTAAATACTTACTTTACAATAACTAGATGATGATCTACGAAACCCTTTATTCGTTGGTGTATTACTTCATTTTCTTCGTCAGTAAAAATGCCACTGATGCAATCAATATCGGATAGATGCTGGATGTTATAATTGAGAATTTTGATGTGCGCAATAATTTGTAAGACCATTATGCAAAGTAGCAGATCTATAGCGCAAAAACAGATGGCTGTGAGCCAACAAAGGTAGAAGTTTATGATGGTGCAGAGCACGAAGTGGTTGTTTTGCTCGAAACCAGGAAACTTGAAGTATACGGAGAAAAAGAAAGTGACGTTATCAGATCTGTAGCTAGAGTAGGCTCCCGTGACGTAGTTGCTGTACTGTGGACTTATATTGTATAAGACCAATCCAAAAACCATCATGGTCATTACAAATCTTGCAAAGTTATTGCAAATCTTATCGACTTTGTAATACATCTAAAATGGTATAAAATAAACAGGTGAGTCATTCTAAGGGTCACAGTAAGGAGAACTCCAGAGCCCATTCGAGTTTAATAGTCGAAACATTTTCAATACAAACTTTGTCCTCAAGGACCTTAAGATATGTCGTATTTTGATATTCTGTAATTTATTTATTTAGTAAGTCTGTAACTTTGATAACACCCCAATAAAAACAAGGAAACAATTTTACATCGATCTTTTATTTTACAGTAAACACAAAACACTGTACGTGCACTGTAGCAACATGAAAGCAGATTATTAACAAAAAAAAATTGAAAAATATAGCAAAGAACTGATTATTCAGGGTGTCCTAGAATACAACGTCAAGCCGAAACAGCCAAGTCATGACAGCCACCAGAAAAAAAAATGGTCCCATATTTTTTCAAACTATTAAAGTACCAAAAAATTATTCTACATACTTGATACCCTGTGATGATCTTTTAAGTCCTTTTTTATCGTATGGATACCCGACCCCAGTGGGGGTCGAAGTCGGGTTATGCCGGACTCGTACCGGCTAAAAACCTGCGGCTGGTCCGGCCGTCTGGACGCACGGAATCGGGTCACGAGGAGCTTGCGCATTCGTTCGTGGCCCGACAGCGTTGGCCAGTGCTCTGTGCAGCGCCGGCGACGTCCCGAGAGGGAGAGGTCCCTCTCTACTCTTCCCTCATGAGATGGTGCGCAGGAAGCGCACGCACCATCTCGAGCCCTGGACCGGAGGCGGGTTCCCCCGAACCCGCCACCGAAGGCTCATGGGACTGCGGAAGAGGGAGGCTTTCGGCAATGAAAGCCACCCTCCGGCGTCCCGAGCGACGGCGACGAAGCGGAAGGGAGGATGCATCATTTTTCCCCGCCCTTTTAACCGCCTCCTTCGCAAACATTTATCTTTTAAGTCCTGTGACTACAATTATTAACTTTTCTTAGATTTATTTTCTATAATGTAACAACGTAAATGTAACCAATTAATTTTAAAAATGTTAAGTGAGTCATTTTGATAAATTTTAAAACTACAGCTTTTACTCACGCGTTATTGTCGGAAAGGTCCGACTAGTTTCGGACTCGTATGGAGTCCATCATCAGGGCCGAGTACAGTCGCGGCTGTGCCTCGCCTTGCACTGCGGGCCGCTGCTCTGCGCGCGCGCTCGGACGGCACGGGGGTGGGCGGGGTTGCAGGGGCTGCGCATGCGCGGTGGGTGGAGTAGGCACTGACGGCGGTGCGGACGATGCCGTAGTGTAGCGGCATGCTGAGCTCACGGTATCATTGGAGAGCGGTGTCAGGTTTTTTACGTGTCCGTGTTTGTGAAGTATAGGCTTCCACGCAGCGGGTACAGTCCAGCCTGTATCGCGATTGAAATTACGCCGTCTATTTATTTCAATTGCTTCATGGACTTTGCGAGACACGAAGTTTTTCTCCTGAACTAATACTCTGGCTTTATCAAAGCGGATGAAATGCGACGGACCAGTGTCTAACACATGGTCAACAACTGAACTGCAAGTTTAGTATAAGGACGATTTACCGCCCTTTTACTAAAATACGACAACTTTTGCGATCCCCAAAGGACAAAGACCCTCTAGGTAGACCAGGCGTATACGAGATTCCCTGTGACTGTGGTAAGAGCTACATAGGAGAGACGGGCAGAAACATCAGTACGAGACTCACTGAACACATACGAAGCGTGAAGAAGATGGATGAAAAGACCTCTGCAGTTGTTGACCATTTGTTAGACACTGGTCCGTCGCATTTCATATTTCACAAACAGGGACATGTAATTTATGTAAATGTAACCCTCTGTATCTTACGAATAAATTAAACTATTACTGCCTTAGCTTTGAATAAAATGTTAGATTTTTGGGTAACATCTATTTCAAAATATTTACATCACCCCACTTTAATCGAGTGTACCGTAAAAAAATTTACAACTTGGAAAAGTAGCATACTTTAGCAATAGTGTGAGCGACATAGATAGGTGATACTTATATCAAAGAGTGAGACGGATTGACACATCGTTTCGATAAGTGTGAGTGAAACAGATAGAGACTTTGATTAGTGCGAGTGAAATTTGTATATTTATATGATTATATAATATTATAAGCGTCATATTTATACTTACATTCCGTTACACCCTAGTACAAGGTTTCCTATGTCATGGTCAAGGTTGCCTAGAGGAAATCACTGTGCAGTGGTAAAGCCACCTTTTGTACAATCTATATAAGCTTCTCTATTTCTATTTCCTGCTTTTGCTATTTTTTGTATTGGCATGGTGTGCAATAAACAGTATTATTATTATGAAACAGATAGAGATGCCACCCTGACTAGGCATTGACCATAACTACAGCACGTGACTCCCTTTCGTTTACTGTGCATCTTTCTGTATCCGCATTGACTTCTTACTTACAACTCTGGCTTTGGACTTGATTTTCATTGTGATTTGGATTTCTCTGCCTCGTTTCTGACAGCCCTGACTTGTTTAAATCGTAATCCGGTTTTTGTGTGTCATTTCGATACACCACACAGGAATACGCCAATATGCATCTTATTTACGGTAAATGCTTAGGCAACGCTGATGCTGCAGCTAGAATGTATTGTGAGAGATACCGAGAAAGTATATCAAGTGTTTATTCCTAAACAAATGGTTAGCGAGGGAAGCTTACCTACGAAGACGAAGTCTTCCAAGCAGATCAACAAATAGCATACTGAGATGTATGCACTCGGAACAGAAGAGAGCACTAGAGTATCCAAAAGTATTGCACATCAAACAAATCCACCTTTGATGCAGTAAGACAGATTGCAGTACCGGTTTAAAGTAAACATGTGGATGGGAATTTGGAATAATAGAGTTATTGGTCCATTCTAGCTGTCGAAGAACTTAAATGCCCAGGTTTATTTGGACTTCTTTCAGAACCACTTACCAAATTATTGGATGAAGTTCCATTGAACATTTAGGTACGGCTGCATATACCAAAAAGATGGGTGTCCAGCGCATTTTTACTGAGAATATAGAAAAAGTGTACTCTAAACCTATACATAATTTACAGCAGCTGCTACATAGTATTGTGCTATAAAAGAAAATCGTGACTGAAGAAATCCAATAACTGAATTTTATTTAAAATATGCACCTAAAATTTGTAAATTTTATTTCTAGATAATCCCGGGGTCCCTTTGGCCAAGGTGGCGTCTCTACCTGTTTCACTCACCTTGTCGAAATGGCGAGTACTGGTATCTGTAAGTTGCGGACTTTAAGAAGCCTAGACTACATACCAACATTTTAAACTAGTAATAAAACAGAATAGGCATGAAATCAGCTTTTATTAAAAAGAAAATGTTTTCCCTTAACTAAGAAATATTCTAGCAAATGTCACACCGTTTTGAAATTCAGACTAAACGCACCATCTTAAAAATTCACTTGACAAAGAAGGGTAGTATATTTTTTACATTACATTCGGTTAAAGTTTGGTGATGTCAATATTTTGAAATAAATGTTGGGAAGTAATCTAATATTTAATTGGAACTGAGGCTGTAATGGCTTAATTTTAAACAGAAAGGGTTAAGTCCATTTCAGGCCGTCAGTAAGCTTTTTGTTTCAGCACTTAATGGACGAATGGAATGCACGATAATTCGTATCATTTATGTAAATGATTATTAAAAAAAGTATCAGAACTAAAATATTTCCCAATAAAATTATTTCAATTAATAAGAAACGAAACGTGAGGAGTCTCCATACAATAGCTGCGCAACGTTGGGGTTACCGATTCAATGCAAAAAAAATTGTCTGGTGGCTTATTCTAAAGCATAAAGCTTTTCATAAACAGTAAAGTAAACATGTGAAGTATACATTTAAAACTAAATAAATAAAATCAAAAACATATTACAAACTTAATTATGTTAATTGTATAATCTTGCAAAGCATTATGTGGATTGCAACTATAACTTTTTGTGAGTTTTGTTTTCTTTTAGTTCGGGATCCCTGTCACCAAACTTCAAAATTCAAATACGTCAATCCAATATTCGCTCTGTTATTTTTCAACAAGTGGATGTGCTCTTTCGGTTTCCTTTTTTTGACTTTTTTTCGTCCCATGTCCTTTTTGATTTTCCTTTATATTAGAACGTTATTTATCATAAAATAAAAAACTCTCCTGTGTTAGACAATAAGAACTCAAGCTGAAAACAAGCTTCATAAGCGCGGAAGGTTAAACTTTTTTGCGTCTATTAAAGTTGCACGGGGCTAGCATATGTGACGGTTGTCTATTTCGACCTCTTTTTGTCAGTAAATTTTATTTTTTTTGTCGTTCCCGACGTAATTTTAAACTAGGAATTACGTAGTGTCGGAGAACGGCAATGTTTTGATTTGACAAGTCAGTCACGAAATATTATCCATCAAAGCAACTTGAATCTATTTATTTATTATTGTTTCCGAGTTTATTATTCAAAATTACATAGTTAAGATATTTTATTATCTACAATCAAAGTTTTTTTAAGAAACCTATAATTTATTTTTACGTTCACGAGTGTGCGTAGCCAAAATTTTTGGTAAGGATTCTCATTCATTAAAATTTTATTTTATTGTTATTTTTTTCTTTTCAGATCAAATTTAATTGTATTAATATTTCTGTTCTATTTTGTGTGACTATTTTTTTATTTCAATTTTGTTTATATTTTTCTGTTTGTATTTACAGGCATTTTTGTATATTTTTAATTTTACCGAAAAAATAAACATAGAAGAGAGTTTTGGTGTTTTACTGGTACTACGTTACATACTGGCGCCCGAATATTCAAACGTAGTTTATGGAGAAGAGAGGAGGAACTATATCAACAGAAGAATTGCAACATTAAAAATAATTTTTTTATAATTATTATTGAGGTCAGGCATAAAACTTTATTTGTTACCATTTTCAATCATTAACATTCACTATAATATATTTATATATATATCTACTATAATATATCTACTATAATATATCAAAATACTGCTAAATTATTCAGACATTTAAGTTTCTTTAGTTTCTTTCGTTATAATATCCTTGAAGAAATTTTCTGAAGACACAACATTCTATAACCCAGTAATTTCACTATTTAAATAACATTTTCTATTCATTTTCATCACTCGAAAATACGTATATTTTTAAGGCTTTATTCTGCATAACGACTATTAACAAATTTGTTTCACTTTAACATTTTTTTTTTGATTTTGCAATGAATTTTTCACAATTAAATAAACCTGAAATAATTTATGAATTAAAAATCAGAAATATAAATTTTTCTTCGACGCAATCTGTAGACGAACTACGATCATTATTATTAAATATTAATGTAGATTCTGAAACAGAAATTTTACAAAATAGCCCTGAAGAATTTTCAGAAGATATTAATACCATTAAAAAAAATTTAAAACTTGTTGAAGCTTGTATAAACTCTTATCCTATTAGGAAACAAAAAATTTCACCTTATTTAACTCATATAAGAACAAGATTAGGCCTCATTGACATTACATCAGATTTATCTTCAGAGCAGTTAGATTTAATAAATTCATGTTGGAATGATTTAACTCAATTAGACTCACGTTTTAAAAATTTGGAAAAATCACCAACACATTCCACATATCATTCCGCAGAATCTATACAAAATATTAATCTACAACCCCTTTCTTTTTTCGAAGCATTAACTGATAAGGTCAGTAAAATTACAGAAAATCGAACTAACAATGATTTAAAAAGATTTATTTATAAAGGTGAAGGTTGTCCAAAGGATTTTATTCAAAAACTTGAAGAATTTTCACAAATAAAAAATATTTCTGAAAAATCTTTATTCTCACATATTTATGATATTTTATCTGGATCTGCTCTTGATTGGTTTAGAGCTAGAAAGTCGACTATTAATGACTGGTCATCTTTCCGATCGGCATTGTTGAATGATTTTGCAATTACCGATTACGATTATAAACTAAATCTTTCAGATTTTTTTTCCCGGCCCCCGGGGTATTGTGACGGTTGTCTATTTCGACCTCTTTTTGTCAGTAAATTTTATTTTTTTTGTCGTGCCCGACGTAATTTTAAACTAGGAATTACGTAGTGTCGGAGAACGGCAATGTTTTGATTTGACAAGTCAGTCACGAAATATTATCCATCAAAGCAACTTGAATCTATTTATTTATTATTGTTTCCGAGTTTATTATTCAAAATTACATAGTTAAGATATTTTATTATCTACAATCAAAGTTTTTTTTAAGAAACCTATAATTTATTTTTACGTTCACGAGTGTGCGTAGCCAAAATTTTTGGTAAGGATTCTCATTCATTAAAATTTTATTTTATTGTTATTTTTTTCTTTTCAGATCAAATTTAATTGTATTAATATTTCTGTTCTATTTTGTGTGACTATTTTTTTATTTCAATTTTGTTTATATTTTTCTGTTTGTATTTACAGGCATTTTTGTATATTTTTAATTTTACCGAAAAAATAAACATAGAAGAGAGTTTTGGTGTTTTACTGGTACTACGTTACACATATAATTAGCCGAGGTGTCTAAACGCGACAAACACTCGCTTCGGGTCGAGAGATAATGTGGCTCAGTAGCGTCAGTTTCTCGCATTTTGAGACCTCCTCGACTTGTCGCGGGTACAGACCTCTTCCTTTAAAAGCCTTTAGGTTAGTCTAATGTTTAAATGTGTTTTCTTTCTATATTCAAATTGAGATTTTGGACACGTGACTCTAGTGTTGTACGCAAGATTTCCTTTGACTTCATTATTTAATTTAAATACCAAAAACAAAAAAGTTAGTTCAATAACCTTTTAAATATGGTTTATAGCTATATAGTCAATCTATTAAAAATAATCATGACGGTATTATATGCTGAAACATCATCGGCCGACGACTCAAACACTATGGACTTAAGCCTTTACAGAACAATAAATTTTTCATTATTCATGGTTACATTACAAGGAAAAAATCGAATGAAAGTTAATATTTGTAGGACTTGAACGATAATCGCAGGGTATAGTTTTTTTAAATTATTTTTGATACTAATAATTTGAAAAGTACTTGACCAAAATTTTTTCATATTTTTCTGATAGGTGTGACGGCTTGGCCTATCGCCCGGTTCCGGCTTTACGTTGATTTCTAGGACACCCTGTACATTAAGTTTAATAGTAATCGATTGCTAAATTCTAATTATAAAAATTCTGATTTTTGACTACCATATCCAATGTTTTATATTTGAACCCTTTATTTTTATTTTTTTAATGAAAAACTTGACTTGATTTAATCTCACTCGAAGGTTTGAAAATTATGCATCTATACATAATACATTAAACTTGATTGGGCTCACAAAGGATAAGTGAATTTTTGGAACATCAAACTATTAACCGGAACATAATGTAAATTTAAGTCAATCCGTTTCTTTTGTTTTACGTCGGTACGTACTTTTCTTCTTATAAGCAGGGTACTACATCTGGTTCTGTTTAAATTTAACAAAACTTAAAATAAATAAACAAAACAACTGATGTAGTTAGATAGATTCGATGAAATATTACCGTCTCGAAGTATCCACCCCTCTCTTTGAAGTTGTACAAATGAAATTCTAAGAAGAATAGCTTAGATACTTCCAAGTATGCGCTTAGATTTGGTAAAACTGTTCTAGCCTGAGGGAAACAAAATATTTTTTTATATTCTATTTCGTGTATGATAATGGACTTAATATGATAATAAATTTTTTTAAGGCAAACTTACATAATACATAGCAAATGTCGTTTAATAAACACAGAATTAGGTTACTTACAAATGTCACTGCTGCTAGAAATATAGTAAGCAGCATCTCTCCAATTTCAAAGAACTCAAGATCTGACCACTTATCAACTATGTAGTAGTACTGTCCCATTGCAAAGAAAAAGGTTTGTATCAGTGATTCTTTCCTCATCACGGCGTCAAACAAAGGAAGCTTTTTGCCAAATACTTCACTTGGAAAAGCTCCGTATGCTCGAAGAAAACTTTTTAGAATCATAACGTGTTTTACTCCCAGCAAATCGTCATGTCTAAAAATTTTGTTTGATTACTTGTCTTAGATCATCCATCCACACATAACATTGTCCTCGGATTAGGGGTGTCAACGATTATCATTTTGTAATGTTTTTGTAAGTTTGCTTTATGTTAAATTAAGCCCTTTGAAATTTATTTAAAAGGGCATTTTGTTTAATGTTCATCAATATTTCATCACATGATTGCCTACTAGCTTGATGACGTGTATTTCTACTTCAGGGTAGTCCCGAAGTTTCAGTTGATGCCTATTTGGTCAAACCCTGGTGATGACCAAATAGGCATTTTTGTTCACTAGTTTATACCTTTGTTTTTAAGATTAGTTAATGTGTGTATCATATCAAATTCTTACGTGAATCGTTATCTAATAATACGAGGCATGCCCGTTAAGTTTTGTGGTTAGAAGAAAAAAACACAACTAGATTATTATGTATTTATGAGCTTTAATAAGTTTTCTATGATTTAAGCAAAAGTTCAACAGCTCATTCGCGGAAGACAAATGTGATTTCTTCGAAACACTGAAGTCATGTTAGGCCTTTTCGAAAGTTATAGATTTTTCTTAGCAAGGTTCATTTCTAACGTGACCTGATAAATTCGAAACGTCATTGTGACACAGCAAATGTACATATAGGAATAGTAATGTAAACAAAGTGTAACTTCAAACAAATGCTAGAATGTGCAAGCCTCAGTAAGAACCCTAAGCAGACCTCGCAGTCCTGTCAGAAGCGTAAGGGTTGAAAATGACTCTTAAAATATTCAAGTACTTTTATACGACGGTTTAGAATGTATTTTGCGAGGTGTTTTTAGCATTATGCACTGATATGAATAATTAAAAAAAAAGTTTGTTGGTTAATATTAAAAAGTTATAGCCTGTAATTAGATGTACACCCTACCATGTTTTTTATTTATTTAATTTTATTTATTTATTCGTGCCAAAGTAGTACAACATTGCTCTTGAAAGTTTCTTAGAATAAAGGTGTAAGTACAAAAGAATACATATTTATTACTGTGCATTAATCTTAAACACTAGATTTATTGGCTACAATTCTTGTTATAGAAAGCACCACTGCGCCCTAACTAGACTACGGCAGTAGTCTGTACTAAGGGCTACAGCGCCGTTCCCAATTTATCATGTTAGTTTATTTACATTTCACACAGGTTACACAATACGTTACATATTTCAAAGTACAATAATGGCATTCTTAAACACTTCTTTTAAGCAAAATTAAAACAAAAGAAAACAAAATTAATACATTTTGCGATATCCTATATTTAGACATTTATTTTTAAAGTTATCAATCGAACACAAACAAGTTAGATAAAAATGTACCAGCCTTATACAAGCTAAAATTATTATTATTAGCACGAATATAAAAAACATAAAAATACAAATACAACATCAGCCCAAAACATACACTCCAACTGTATTGGATTAGTTTTATTTTCCCAGTCTAATCTAGAAACAGAGTAGGTCTTCTGTTTCCCTATACGATTTACTCATCAGCCAATTTGAAATAACTTTTTTACAGTTTTACTTATTATACTTTTACTTATGGTGGTAAATAACTTTGTTTAACATATGGTGATAAGTGATTTTATTTATTTTATTATAGAGATAAGGACCTGTGTAGTAATTAAACTGCCGTGTAAAAGAATATTTTGGAAGAGGTATAGTATGAATTTTATTTATACGCCGATTTTGATCAACAGTTGCCTGAGATTTAGAATGAACAGTTAATATAGTACTCAAAATCAACAGCTGTCGAACATTCAATACTTTACATTCTTTGTATAACCAGAGACTAGACAAGATAGAGAGATGGCGTTAGTTGTATTAGATTTACAAGTCATTTAAATTTAGTAAAAATAATACGTAAAAAAACTTAAGATGGCGCTGTTTACAAAATCATTTGATATTTCATTGCATGTACTATCCGTAGGTATCAGGCGACAACAGACGTTGCCAGCTAGTGCATTATATTATTTGATGCTATGTTGCCGCTCTTATAATTCAGTAACAGAAAACTTTACACCACCCCGGATATTATTTGTAGTGTTACTGGGTTACTGTATTGCCAGTATATAATTTTTCCCACAAAAATATAGCATTCATCTCCACAGTTTGTTCTTATCTGCCTTAACATAATAAAACGAATTTCAGTGCATTTAATTAACAGGTATATAATATTTTACTTTATTTCTTGATATCTATAGAAATTATGTCTTAATAAGTGCATAATTTTTATTTATAATGCATATAACTATTTTGCAGTAGTGAAAAAATTTTTTTCTTGCTGGATTATTATTAAAACAATGTTCTTTATCCATCAACTTTTTTTGTTCTTTTTATCACAACATTTTATTTGTTTGACAATTTGAATTCTTTGTCGTTTATTGTTGTTGCTATGGGTGTGTGTTTGTTTTGGAACTTTTCCCTGCATTTCTTTGAATTTACAATATTTCTGCTCGCCTACTGTGACTCGTGCAAATTGTATGGACCTTGATTAAGTTTACGTTTTGGCTGCTACATATATCGTATAACATGTGCGTTTATCACAACTATGATAATAAAAGCTTTTAAAAATAGGTTATTATGGCAATTAAAATAAAGAGGATGGTAGTGCCCAGGCGTCTCTGAACAAAATAAACTTATACCAGTATGTTTATGGTCTTTTGTAGTTGTTATTTTATCATCTGTAAAGTAAGAATAAATTACTATCTACCTATTCTTATTGCGTAAAATTATCAAAATCAATGATATAAAACGATGACATTTTCCAATTTCAGGAAAGGAATAAATCCTACTTGCTAAGGTTTCAGGTTATTTGTTTTGATTGATTGAGGTTAGTTGATTTGATAATATTCAAAGGAGCTATGTGGCGTAGCGTTTTAAAAATAAAATAGGTTTGCGAAGTCTTGCGGAAGACTTCGTCTTGCGTTGATGTGCAATTTGAAATTTAGGTTTTGGTCAATGATATTTGGCCTAGATATTTTATTGTAGCTGATGACTCTATGGGCGGACAATCTGTGCAAGAAATGAAATTTTGACAATGATGTGCAATGAAATTGGGTGGTGGATTAGGCTGCGATGTATTTCGTATGGAAAAAGTAAGGAATTTGGTTTTAGCAGTATTCAGGGTTAGAGAGTTATTCATCAGCCAAGTCGTCACCTTGTTGAGAGCGTCTTGGGCAGCAGTTTCTGTCTCTAGCCATGATTGAGCAGAAAAGCTGAGAACAGTGTCATCCGCAAAGGAAATGATTTTTCCTTTTTTGAGCTTTAATTGTGTTAACTCATTTATATAAATCAGGAAAAGCGTCGGACCGAGTATGCTACCCTGGGGAATTCCATACGATATCGGTAGATCATCACTGAACCTGCTGCCAATTTTAACTCTAACTATGAAAAAGTTATTGTTGATTGCCACGAACTCCCAGCCTTTCCATTTTAAATAGCAGCACGGGGATAGGAACCGTATCAAATCTTTATAGTATCCCACACTAACTTTATATTTTTACCCGCTTTGATGAATTCATCTTTGTCGTGTTGCCTCTTGATTTTTTTAAGTAATTTATTACAAAAATTGCGGTACCTGAGATAGGTTGTTCTGAGAATTTTGTCATTAGGATTATCCCTAAGTTTGCAGTGCATGGCATCCCTGTTCTGATACATCGCAGTAAACCTGGTGTCATCCATGGCTTAAGAGTGTGTTTACGTCGCGCAATTTTAACGGTTTTTGTATTGGAGTTTAAAGCCGATCTTATCAAGTCAATTATGTGGTCTGTTGCTTGGTTGGGGTCGGAAATGCTAAATACAGTTGAAAAGTCCAAGGTTTCAAACGTTTTATCCAAAGCTACATAATCAATTTTATTGGCTTTTTTAATAATTCGGTGTCGATTTGGCTTCATATTAAGGCAAAAAACTGTGGCGGCGTAGTCGGTAATAGTAATGCCCATAACAAGTGTAGTTGATGGTAGATTTGACTTTACTAGTACGTGGTCCAGGCAGTTTGGTCTTCGAGTTGGAAGAGCGTGGGCGGGCAGGAAGCCGTGATATGCCAGTAGTGTTAGGTAGTGGGAAGCTCGCGCATCGGCAGATATTGAAGTTATATCGATATTAATATCACCTACAATCATAACAGAGGTTATTTGATTTAAAGTTTCTAGCGAGTTGCTAAGAGAATCTAGGAAGTCATCAATACTGTGCACTGACGGAGATCTATAGATAGCTAAAATAGCTACTTCTGAACCAATTTTAATCAAACGACCAGATGCATTCATCAACTGAAGTTCCACCGCTGTCACGGCAGATAGGCCTGCCTTGATATAGCCTACCACACCGTCACTTTGATTAATATGCCTGCTAGTTTGGAATGTGTTGTAATTAGATAGCATAGGAATGTTTTGATTGGATGAACAGGGAAGCCATGCCTCGCTCAGTATGATAACATCGGGCTCCACGTGCAGTCTCTGTAATAGTGTGTAAAAGTCTTATTTATTTTTGTTAATTGAACGAATGTTTTGTGTTAATATTTTTAAATTCGTATTTGGGTTGGCTATGAATTTGTGAAAGTTTTCAGGGGTACAGATAAGTGAGGATGAAACCGACATATCGTCAATTTTGTAACATGTCTGCAAGAGTGGATCCACTTAACTTAGTAATATGACGTCACAGATTTGCAGGAGACATTTTGACTTATTCGGCTCGGTAGAATACCTATTAATAAAAACTGCATGTTAAAGGCGTAAAAGACAAGAGAAAACATAACTATTTTAATTTTATAATTTTATAATTCATTTTTAAAATCTTTTTATCACTCTATGCAAAGTTAAACTCAGAGAGTGTCTAGGAAAGTACCCGATAACATTACACAAAAAAGCAAATTTATGGCAATCTGTAAGAGACCAAAAAACTAATTCAAAATACATTCTTGAATATGTGAGCCGTCCAGCTGATTTATATTTGCCTCTAGTTTTGTATAGAAAAGCGGATAGAGGTATATTTTTGTGGTAAAAGATGTATAGGATAGTATGAACCGAGGTTGGAATGCTAATACATAGGTTTGTTTGTATGTGGCTATGGGTAAGATTCACAAATTTTACTATGTTGACTGCTTGTGTCAAATAATAGGGTGTAGGAAAACAAAAATAAGATAAATAGCATCTGTAAAAGGTTGCTTTTATAAGATACTTGCTATTAAGATAAATAAGGAGATTATATGATTTTTTATTTAAATTGTATTGTATAGTAAAAGTCAATCTATATAAATGTGTTTCATTATCATAAAGTAGGTTTAGAATCAGGGAGTACACTGTATAAATTTTTTGGCTCAAATAAACAGATCTAAAATTGCTTATCTCATAGAACAAATTACAATTAGGATCCTTCTTAAATGTCACTATAGTAATTATTTTTCCAAAATACCCTTTCTTTGTATTGCAAGTTACTTATTATTATTTATGTAAGGAAAATTAATTAATTTTTTTTTTACTATAAGTGGTATAATGGACGCTATGAGCTGAATAAAATAATATTTTAATATGAAAGTTTAGTTCTATAAAACTAAGAATTAAATACAAAATACATACTATGACAAATGTTTGTGTAAATAAATAGGTTTTCTTATGACTGATTGATTCTATTTCGACTGAGTTAGTAACTTTTACATACAATAACAGTAACCTAAGACACACTTTATTGCAGTTATTGCCAAAAGTGTTGACATAACGGGTGCTATTTTTGATGGAGTAGTCAGGCTTGAGTTTTAAGATCTTCTAGTTGCTGCTCGGATTTGACTTGTATGACTGGTGTTAGCTCCGACTTCCGTACGAGGACGCGGCCGTCCGCCATCCAGCAGAACTTAATCACGCCGTCTTGTTTGTATTTACGCGCCAAGTAGTGCAGGCGCGCGGCGAGTGGTGTCAGCATCTCTGACGCGTAAACAGGCCCTGGCGGCCCGGCGAGCCCGGCGTGGTTACTATTCAGCTTATCGTTCTTGTGTGCCTTATTATAGATTTTTGCAGACTGAAGAAAATTTTCTCGCATAGTGTTATTAGAGAATTCTATGATTAAGGGTATATTCAGCTTTTTCTTGCCAATGTAAGCCTATAAGTATTTAATTAATATTTCATTTGAGAGACGCCCTGGATCCACCAGGTTAGTGATTAAGCTAGGTGAATGATTCTGACGCCCACAAACATCGAAACACAACCATCTGAACACAAATTATTTGTTTAGACGCCCACGCCCGAGTTACGCGAAACGCGGTGAAGTGGCAATTTACACGCTGCTTCACCACGTGCTAATTGCAATCGTCTTATATAAATAATACTTAATTTGTCATTTGAATGAATAGTTAATGACGTCAATGGTAAATTATTAATTACTAACGTAAGTAACCAGAAACAGATGGATCTTTGAGTAAACGTACTTTAGCTTGACCCATTGAATTTATAAGTAAGATTTCATGGGTTTCCTTTCATTAAATTGACCAAGTATGTTAGAGAGATTTCATCCTTGTGATTGACCCTAACGATCGATGCATTAGAATAATAAAATTACACGGTGTAATTTTTACAGATTTCAAGACGGTTCGATTCCCGGGTGAAGCAGGCGAATTTTTGAAAATCTTTGAATGCGGTTTTATTTCTTTTCGAAAATAAAGGAATGTTTTTTTAGAGTAAAATTTGCTATCTCTATTATTTAGAGTACTTTACCTCCAGGTGGCATTAAAAAATTCCACCCTGTATAATGGACCAGCTTTTGGCGCAATCTATCGAGGTCATTGGAACTAATGAAACAAAAGAATTAAGGGACAAACCTAGCACTCAAACAAAGCGTTTGCCCTTATTTCTTTCTTTAGTAGCTTACATATTTATTGTGGCTTGACTAAACAAAAGTAATAAAACGAATTATCCATTTCAATTCACTGGCATATTTTAATTACACTAGAACGGTCTACTAATTCATCTGACTAGGATTTTAGTGATGGATTAAAAGGTTAAATTAATAAAACTAACGTGAGACATATTATTATTTATGTATTATAAACTCGGCTAACTCACGGTCTATGGTCGGATTAGTCCGACTAGTTTCGGACTCGTATGGAGCCCTTCTTCAGGGAATGAGCGGTCACGGCGCGGCGGCGTTCCGTTGCTTTAGATCCGGCGTTGGATTAAAAGGTGCCTATTGGATTTTCGCCTTTTGGTGCTGGAGACAGCGTTTGGGTACTCTCGTACTAAAATTGACAAATTTAAATACACAAATGGACTAACCCAGTCTCCATACATTTTGGGCCTGGCATTACAAAGATAAAATTGGGTATATGTACATATAATGGATCATTCAAAAAATCATCAGCCAAATAAAAACATATCGGTTATCATTATTTATATCTGAAACTGAAAGGTCTGAAAATATTCTTGTAAAATATGGTCTTTTTCTAATTAATTTTGTTATTATTTAGAATCGACCCTAGATGATGTTGGATTATGATGAATTATTTCTTAAAATCATAACAATTTCACATATTCGAACAATTTTGTTAAAAATGTTCGAAAACGAAACTTGCTCGCTTTATAAGTATTTGAAATAATAAACAGTTTTCAAAAATACTAACTTCTCAGCATTGGGCATTTTTTGAACAAATAACATTGACCAACTTAAATAAAACGACTTGTTTTGTTCATATTTCATCTGAATCTGCCAGGCCCTAAACTGGATTTATCGTATCTTTAACATGAGACAGCGGATATTACAGTAAAATGTCAAAAACTTCCTAAAAGTAATTACTCGCTGGAGGCGTTTCCTTTCATTAGAGTAAAACAGCGGAAGATATGTGACTCTCCTCAAAAATGGACCTCAAATATCTGGTCTATGGTCGCCTGATATTACTAGTTAATTGGTTTGCCATAACGTGAACCTAACCCACAATATACGACAGGACACACAATAGTTAGGCATGACTTTTCTCTGGGTGTTTTTTAGTTTGTGCTTAAAAATAACTTGTTCATTAACCAAAGGGTTTGTATGGCATGAAATACGCGACTTTTGTATTGTTCACGATTGCAAATTAATTTATGATAGACATATTGATGATATTGCTAATCGGGCTAATAGGGCACTAGGATTTATTTTACGCTCAAGTTCCGAATTAAATAGCATAAAAGTTATTTACTGTTCGTAAGTGCGTAATATCCTTGAATATTGCTCACAAGTTTGGAGTCCATTGTATGACATTTATATCGACAGGCTTGAAACCATACAGCGTAAATTTATGAGACATCTTCAATTCAAAAGTAGAGTCCAAGATGTATGCTACGAGTCAAAGTGTAGGCGTTATCATATTTTTCTACGTAAGACGCCAAATCGCGGATATTGTCACGGTTATCAAGATTGCACAATGCAAGATTGATTCTCCTTACCTCCTTGCCCAATTGGGCCTGAAGGTCCCAACAAGGTCATCCCGACAACATATTACTCTGCATGTTCCTCATAGCTGTACTAATTATCGGCAAAATTCATTTTTTGTAAGGGCCTCAAATTTGATAAACAAAATAAATTTACCAAAGACTGACATTTTTAATTCTTCCGTAGAAAGAGTCAGGCTGACAATTTCGAATCAATGGTTTGATAACGTTCCCGGATCCATTTGATTGAGTTTTGGATTGTTTTATGTATTGTCATATTTGTGTATTTGTGTTTTTATTTTATTTTGTGTGTATTATATATGTACCTAGCTCTATCTCAAGTTATAAAGTTATGATATCTGAAAACTAATAATTGGTGTCTTGTTAATTTTCTAGTATTAAACTAGCTTTAAGAACACTGTATGTTTTCCAAATAATTAAAAATAAAAATAAATATAATAGCCTGTGCAGTATTTAGAGCATAACCTAGTGAATATTTCAACTGTTTTGAGATTCTGGATTCGAACAGATTTAAATATTGAGCAGCTCCAAATTCAAATTGCCGTAAAAGGACAGAACTTAAAAGGCATGTCTGGTAGTATTGGTGCAATAAGCAAGTTCTTAATTAAACAAAATTTAAGCTGTAGAAAAATTCAATGAACCATGAACGAATTGGTTTGGACGTCCAGAAATAATTTAATAATCTTTATTGACTGCAAGTTGTCAGATGCTTCTACGTTTCTGCTTTAACAGGACCAAAAATTGTTTTTACGTGAACTTAAATAAAATATGGTTACTTACTCAGATTTTACTGCAATCATTGTAAAGTAATATTTTTCTTCTTCAATGTCACTTAAGAATTTTTAATTAAACTGTAGACCAAGAAATATTCGTTGATTTAAATCAAAGAAATTTCCGAATAAGTGCTGAAATAAGTAAAGACCGTACTAGGTTATTAGGCGTTAATATAAAGTAACATTAAGAAAACTACTAGACATTTAACTTAAAACTGTGAATATAAATACTTTCATTCCTATGATAATCAATGATTAATAAATAATAGCTTAGCAGCCACCGTTTTATTTCAACGCTTTTAACTATTGTTATTAAAACAACTTTGATCATAAAAGGATATAATCACACAATAATTGCATCCCACCCTGTTCTAGTTAGAATACCATACAGTCCAAACCTAATATATAATCATTTGTGAGTATTCTAAATAATAAGGTATACAGGAGTTTAATAACAGATTTTAAGTACAGTCAGCACCATTAGTCTATGATCACTTCAAAGTGCCAAAAATGGCTACACCCTGCAGCACGCATAATTCACTGAACAAGATCAGCGCCAAAATTTGATGATCGACATAAAATTCCAAAAGTACGTCATGAACTACGAAAGTAGGTCAATATCGCGAACTCCAAAAGTAGCTGAATTCATTTATTCACATTAAGTTGGCGTAAAAACTAACAAAAGTGAATTTTGTAACTGTTTTTTATTTGTCTAAAAACTTCAATCAAAAAACGTGAACAAGAAGCAAAAATATTATCCCAACATATATGTACAATAATTTTCAACAGTATGTATATGAAAAGAGGAAAAACATAGAACAGCGTTAAAACTCGAGGCCAAACACCAAAATACAACCAGCACTAAATGCTTTTCGTACTGCGCACAAACTAACTAGTGATGCTACGCATCAGACGAAGCTCTTCCGAACTACAACACTAGGAACGAACTTTTTCAGTTTGACAACTATTTTTTTAAATTTAGATTGTCCTCCGTTTCTGTTAAAATGACGGCATTGGATTTAAGCGTAATGCCATTGTGGCAGCGCGACCGCCGCTCTTCTATTCTACAAGATATTTTGACAATCTGAAAGATAAAGAAGGTAAAATAATTAAAAGACTTGTATATTTATGAATTTTTTTATTTATAAACTTTATTTTATATTTTTATATACTTTGTTTGTATCGCATGGGAGGCAAATTTTTATTTTCTAGACACGACCTTTTAATATTCAGCTAATTATGTTACACCAATTAAACACCGTTATTCTTATTGAGTAACCCAGAAAACATATCTTCTAAACATAGTTCTACCACACTAAAACCTTGTAAGTTAACACTATTAGCACAAAGACACGGTAACCAACGTAAGTCCGATCTCAGTTCTGTGGAAATGATGGAAAATGACGTCCATTCGCCTACTTTCTTCACTACCAGCACTTTACAACAAGTACACTGTGAAGCAGAATGGCAGATCGAGCTGATTGATCGAAAATTAAATTAAATTTTGCGTTTTATGGTAATCAGCTGTAGTTACTACACAATAATTATTTCTGCACATTTCAAGTATTAATATAATAAAAGTAGTTTTAACATATTAAAACATTGAAAGATAACCTAAAACCGTACATCATTGATTGAACATAGTGTCATAGACATATGACAATTGTACGCCCGAAAAGTAGCAACGGAGCTGTCATTATCAAAAAGTTCTAACCATAGACATAATTCCTAGTCTTTTTTGTATGAAGACTATCTGCTATGGTACTGCGCTAACCAGGCGTTGACTGACTCGCGATGTCGAAATAAGGATGGTGCAAAACCTGCCTTCCAAACGTTCTCCAAAATTTACATATACAACAAAAATTATAAATTCAAATTCGTTAATTCGTCATATATTTTGGAAATTCGATGTTATATTATTTATGACAAAAAAAAAATCCAAACTCCGGCAATTAACAAAACACTGCGCTTACTTAACGCATAAGCTCCCTGAACTGCGGTAACCGTGCCGTGCGTTTAAAGACGAGTTAAATGTGTTTATTGTATTGCTTCTAATCGTTCAACAATCACAAATGTTTTCCCAAGTACAATGAAGAAGAAGCGTAACTAAATATAAAACAATACAATCTAAAACAATAGCAATAGTCTTGCCAGTATCATACAGAATTTATTTAATATTATTAGGATTCTTCTAATTATGTCTATTAAAAAAAAACAAAATAACTATAGATGGAAATTTCATTTTACGTAGCAACAGGGCACAGTGACCGAGGTTCGTTCTGTTTGTTGGAACAATGCTTTTTGATGGTTTGTGTGTTATTCCTAGAAGGCGATGGTTTATTTATTTTTATTTAATTAAATCATTTTTTGCGTGTATGCGTGTCCCTAAGCGTGAGCATATTCAATGCTGGTAATCTGTCGGAGCATACCTAGACAAACTAGGCGTAAGAAGAACCATGGACATGGCTCCATAAAACAGCATTAAACATTATTTTTTCTCAATACACCACATGTATTACCGACTGCAATACAACCCAAGTGATATAAATACATCCAAAAACTCTTTTTCGCCGAACTATTGTAACAAAATGATGTGTACTGTACATTACAGGATGATTTTTGTAAATTAAAAAAATGGTACCAATATAATATTTCAGATAAACTTGTTCACGTCGCTTAATTTCACCATTATCGCTTATCTATGATGATGCTATTGTTTTGTTTTTGTTGTTAAAATTCCCAAATTAAAACCTGAAATACTGTTATTGCTTTTCCATTAATATTCAATGGAGAGATGTATATTAGGTATATGTGATTATTCTGAAACTGACTGTACTTAATATAATTAAGTGTCGGTATTGTTCAGCTTATGAACAATTTACCACTCAATCAACATTCAAAGAGAAGTTTTATTAATAAGAACATTTCCAATAATTTATCATGTGAATTATGTGGCTATTGAATATAGCAATTATTTATGATTAGATAATAAATGGGTAGTAGTTTCGAAAATCACAAGGCACAATCCCAGGGAAACAGTAGGTATGGAATAGCGACCATAACCCACGTTCGATTAGTAGGTCACATACTCGTAGGATCTGAAGCGAGCATATGTTTAGCAAAATATGTGACCCCTGTACCATGACAACACCTCTAACAGTAACCGTTTGTCGATGAGTGCGGACGTAGGAACTATTGTAATATATTTAAATGTACTTATTATCATACATATTTTTATACAATACCTAAATATAGCTGTCAGTTAATAATAAAATAACCAAGCTTCCTACCCGTTGGGTTCGGCCGCGTTGTACCTACTTTATTGTAATATAGGTGTTCTATAGGTGCATGTGTCTATGGAAGTAAATAAGATGAATGAATGAATGAAGAATGAAGTGTTTGTTTGTAATGTCAAAAACAAAATGCTGATTTGTTAATATATTGTCCGTATGTTGTGTCAGTCTGTTTGTTTTCTCCGTATTTTAAAATTATTTTGAAGAGATGCGCCAGAGAAGCCGCGAACAGAAGCTAGTCAGTAATGAAGCGGCTCAACTAATTTGGGCATTCGGGCATTTTCGATGACTTATCTTTGGCCAACTTGTGCAGACCCGAGTTCAGAATTTAACTCTTAGTTTGCCGGATAGTGAATTAATAATGTCCTTCCATTTTCACTATTCAAACGGTTTTCCCTTTCTTTGAATCTATCGAAAGCATTCGATTCATACAAAACCATTTTTTTACATTAGACAGTTTATGTTATGTCTACTTTGAGAACGAATTATTGAATTTACTATTATTGTATTACTAGTTTTTTAGATTTAATTGTCTCCTTGGACATTTATTTTCTTAATGTATTTCTGTGCTTTTTTAATTTGCTCTTTTCTTTATCTATTAGTGGCACTTTTCCTTTTAATACAAAAAAGTAAATTCAATAAAACAATGTATTTCTTGATCCCCAATCCCCACAGATTTTGAGTAGCGCTGCTCTGTACTTTGGTTTTAGCGGATGTAATTAATGTAATAAGTCTTTATGGGAAGTTACTCGACCAAGCATTATTTTGAGACTAAACAAATTTTATTGTGTTTTATCAATGGCATCAGTTTAAAAACCAGTTTAATTTACATATATTGAATGTTGATTCACTTGTCACTTGACCTTAGGTAAATTTTTCCTTGATGAGAATTTAAAAGCAAATCACAAAGATTAATTTTTCATTATCACACATTTTAAACAATAATTCACGATACTGAGATAAAATTATTTTCAATACTCTAAGTAAATAAATGATTGAGGATTGTAGATTCAACTTGAACCATTATTAAGAACTGATAAGAATCGTTCGCTGCGTTTTCTATTTATAATCTTTTTTAGGGATGCAAACAACACAGTTATTATCAGATGGAAATATTTTGCTTTTCAAGCGATGCATATTATTGGTGAATTGGTGGCTTCAGATGAATAAGTATCCATGAGTTAATGTGGTTGCATGTAAGTAAATTTCCCGGGGCCAAAAATTGCGTGTCAACGATGAAATCTGTACTAAAAAACATAGTTATAATGTTCTAAAATTTTTTTCTGGTTAGGTAAAATAGTAATCTATGTGTAGCACTAAATATTTTAAAATAATGGATTAAAAAATAAATTTAACCTCGAAATCTTTCATTGCCGTGTTTGTCCACACGTCACCTACCTCATTGATAAAAACCTTTGGTTATTTATATTAAAAACTAGTTTTATTTCATACATGATAGTTAAAGTATTGTTACGGAATACATTTATTCAAAATCTTTAAAAATACATCGAATGGTGATCAAAAATTTATTTGTCCTAGAACTACTTTTCATCGCCATGTCCTAAACATGTTTAGAATATCGTTTTATCTAACGACTTGCGTCCCCCGCCCCTGTGCGCAAAACGTTGCATATTGGTGCCGCCAAGTGCTCGACGTGGAAGAGCGTGCAAACTTGCCTGCGTTTTCGCACCATGAATATAAGCGTTCCATTTTTATGTTACTGGACATGTTTTCTTTCATCGCCGAGGATAGGTATAACTTCTAGTTGCATAAGTTTATTCTCTTGATTGCGCATTCGATAGAACGCCATTTCTCTTATGTTTATTTGTGAAGTGTTTATTACTTCGAATTATTACTAGATTTTTTGTTATTTTATATTTTTCCTTTAATATTCATTGCCGTGTTTTCATTGCCGTGGTTTCCGTGGCCACAATTTGCAATAGAAAGAAAAAAATACACAGCAATGAAAAAAATTTATTGCGATGCCATGTAATGCAATTTAGTTTCATTTCCGTTACTTTTGTTTTCATCGCCATGGTATGATGAGGCAAAGAAAACATCTTTACCTGAAATGTACAGCTAGTTGCGAATACTGACAGTACCGGGCTCGTCAAGTTAACCTACTGCAATACTATGAAAGACCTAAGGATAGACTTGATGAGTTTTGTACTGTACAGTCAACTAAACTTGCGAACTTTAAATTGGAATCACTTCAACGCGGGTTACTCAAGACAAAGTTTTACCATTTAAATGCAATATTATCTGCAATAGGTCGAATTGACGACGTCTAAATAAAACGAAAATCAAAAATATTATAAAAATTATAAAAATGTATTTACAATGTTTCCTTCAGTATTTTGTATTACCCCCTCGTTTACTGCTTGTAAACGGTTTTTCACTGACCGAATGAGTTTTGTACGAGTTACGCACTTATTTATGTACTGTATTAGGTCGCGCTGCTGCTGATAATAAACCACGAAACTGTAAGGATATTTAATATTGATTAATAATAATATAGCCTTTTATTTCCGAAATATTCAATTTAGAAAATTTTGACAAAAACTTACAGGCAAAAAATTTTTTTTTTTACTACACTTTTGACAAAATCGTATCTCTTGTTTCGATATGCCTTACGGCAAAGGCCTCCTCCAACTCTTTCCACTGCTTCCTGTCTGCTGCTACTCTGATCCAAAAGGGCCCTAGGGTCTGTTTCAGTTCGTCTTCCCATCTTCTCACTTTGCGACCTCTACTCCTAACTCCATCTCTTGGGTACCAAACTGTTACCTGTTTGCTCCATTTTTCTCTTTTGCAGCGAGGCATATGTCCGGTCCATCTTCATTTTAGTTGATCAATACGTGATAGTATATCTGTTAATTTCGTTTTGCACCTTATATTTATACTTCTTATTTTATCTTTTAATTTAAACCTAGCATGCTCCTTTCCATGCTTTTTTGGCATATCTCCAGTTTGTCCCTATGTTGTTTCGTCAGGGCCCAGGTTTCACAGCCATATGTGATGCAGGGTAGAATACAGGCATCGAAAGCTTTTTTCTTGATCTTCATGCTCAGTTCCTTGCTATTCATAATTTCCTTTAAAGCCCAATATTTTTTCCACCCAATCGCAATTCTTTTGTCTATTTCCTTTGACATTTGATCATTTGCAGATATTATCTGTCCTAGATATACGTATTGTTCTACAAATTCGATTTTTTGTCTATTGATGATTATATCTGTGGGTAATGAGTTTGTCATCATTTTGGTTTTAATAATGTTAATTTCCAGACTTACTTTTCTACTAATGTCTACTAGGGTTTGTACCATGGTCTCTATCTCTCTAGTATCTTTGGGTCCTCTTCCAATATAACAAGGTCATCAGCGAATCTTAAATGACTCAATCGTGCTCCGTTTATGTTTAGGCCCAGATGTTCCCAATTCAATTGTCTAAACATTTGTTTGAGAACTGCTTTGGTGAGAGAGGGTCACTCTGTCTGACTCCCTTTTCAATTTTAAAAACATTTCATTTTGCTTCTAGTCAGTTACGTAACGTTTTAATAATGTTTTACATAGGTTTTATGTATCCCCTGTTCTCTTAGACTTTTCCAAACGTATTTGTGCTTGAGGCTGTCGAAAGCTTTGGAATAATCAATAAAGGCTAGGTATATGGGTTTGTTATATTCATTGTATTTTTGTATGAGTTGTTTGATTGTATGTATGTGGTCAATTGTACTGAATTCTTTTCTGAACCCTGCCTGTTTCACTTGTTGGTTTTCGATAATAGTTTGTTGCTATATTTTGGATTTTGCTGCGGGACGTAGTTGGCAGTTCGTTGTCTTTTAGTTTAAGTATCCATTCTTTTCCCTTTTCTCGGAGTTCTTTGAGTGCTTTTCTTGTACCTCCTGTTTTGTCAATGTACTTCTCTATGGTTTTAGTTCTTCTGTTTATTCGGTCTCTTCTCATATTTTCGCGAATCCGTTTACTAAGGTCTGAAATTTCTTTTTGGTTTTCTTTCTTATTCTTCTTTGTTATTAAATTCCTTCTTTCTTCAATAAGTTTCATCGTTTTTTCGCTAAGATTGGATTTTTTAGGTTCGCTTATTTGTAATTCTGCCTGTTTTTTAAGCTTGGTTTCCATTCTTTTGTATTTTTCGTTAAGGTCCATATCTGAGATTACAGGTGAGGTCTTCTACGGTATGTTTTGAGTCCCCGTTTTTTTGCGGATGTTTTGTAAGTAGCTCATTTGAATTGCTTTTGGTCTAGGCTTTTTTGTACCTCCTTCATTTAGACAGCTGCGTACCATGCGATGGTTAGTATTAAAGTTCAGGTTTTGTACTACTCCCGTATCTGTAAAGGCAGAAACATTGTTGGTTATTATGTAGTTAATTTCGTTTCTAGTCTTTCCATCTGGAGAAACTCATGTTCACTTGTTTTTAGCCTTTTTGCGAAACTTCGAATTGAAAAGTGTTAAGTTTTGCTCAAGTAAGAATTCAACAAATTTTTCTCCGTTTTTGCTTCTGTTCCCTCTACCATATTTCCCTATTATATGTTCTTCCCCTGCCAGCTGTGCGCCTACTTGAGCGTTAAAGTCACCCATAAGCACAATATTATTTTTTGAGTATGTTTCAGTAACTTCTGTCAATTTGTCGTAAAAGTTTAATATGTCAGTTTTGGTTGCTTGTTCTGTTGGTGAGAAGACTTGAATTACTATCCACTGTTTTTGGATGTTTTGATAAGTTAATATGTAAAAGAGCTATTCTGTCTGGTATTCCTTCTAACCCAATAATTAGATTTTTAAATTTCAGTTTTATCAGAAATCCTATTCCTCTTTGTCCAGCTATTTCACCTTTATGGTACATAATAATGTCGCTTCTCTCATCTATTCCTTCCCCTAATCTGCGCATTTCACTTATGTACAAAATGTCCCACTTGATGTTTTTGATTGCTGATTCCAGCTCGTGCAAACTTTCTGGTGTTCTCAAGGTTCGTGTGTTTAGTGTACAAACATACAGACTAGTTCGATGTGAATATTTATTTTTGTATTAGATTTGGTTGGTATAGTTGTTGAAGGGGGGTGGTAAGCTTCCCCCACGGTGACCAGCCGGGTTGGGGTTAATGAAGTTGTCGAGCGATGGTACGCTTAAACAAGCCTTGCCGGATAAGGACGACGATTTCATCGGCTTCTGCAAGTGTGGTTTCTATTTTCTTAGAGCTTCAGTGTTTCCACTGACGTGAAATTCAGGACTGAATCCCAATTTCGTAAAAGTTCGCTTTTTATAGGGTTTTAGGACTCTTGAACGATATGGTTTTTTGTTATGAAAATTGATGTCTTTTGTTTTTACGTTTTATAACATAGAATGAATATTTTTTCTCTATTATTTTGAAAGAGGTTGAAAGTTATCAAAATTCCCTTTCAAATGATGAAACACAAGATAAGTATTTAATGTATTGTATTTAAATGGTGAAACTTTGTCTTGAGCAACCCGCGATGAAGTGATTCCTATTTAAAGTTCGCAAGTGTACAAAAAGATTTCCCATGTTAACCTTACAAAATGATGTATATCATTGCGTACCACACCCTTTGTATGTAAGTTTAATACTCAGTAGTATATAAAATATTCTGTATCATAAGGATTTTCATTTCCGTGGACTGATTCTTTCATTCCCGTGGCACAGTTCTTTAATTGCCGTAGACGCTTGTTTCATTGCCGTGCACGCATGTTTCATCGCCGTGACACAACATTTTTAATCTTGTATATCTCGTTAGTTTTTTAAGTTATCTGCTAGATATTAGCAAGAATACACACATTATCAAAAACTTTAATAATTGCGACTTTTTTAAATAAACCTAAAGATAAAAAATTCCACGGAAATGAATATTTTAATGGACCTGTTGTAATTTACCCATGTGGTTTGTGTGCTTCTTCAACGAACTTTGAATTATCTGGATAAACTTGTTCAGCCAAATGTCGTATTTGTGTTCTTTCTCTTGGGTTTTTAAAACAAATTATAAAACTAGACTTTAATGAAATTACACTTGGTCCTTGTAAAACACACTCAGATTTTTGTGGTAGCTGCTTTTAGTAAAAGATAATGGTACAAATTTCATCACAGTGTTTCACAATGTCAAAAAGTTAGTAACAAAATTTGATTTTCCACAACCGCTAGGACCTGCAGCGATTGCAGTGAATGGATAAAAAAAGTGGACCATGATTATGATTATTAAATGATGTTCGGAGCGTACTACCCACGTGAAAATAAAAACGCAAATACTGTTCAGTTTTAATGCACTATTTATTTATATTATAAAGACTAATCTTAAACGAAGAGAAAATAAAATTGAAACTAATTAATAATTAAACAGGTAGTTTAAAAAAAACTTATATGTGATTAAAAATTAATACACAAAAAATCTAATCAGGCATATAGAATTTCATTTATCTTCTAGATCAATCGCATATTCACGAATTCTTTGCATATTTTACCATTATTTTCATCTTTGCAGAACCCTAACTTTATATTAGGTCTTTACCTATGAAATTACCGTTTTTCACGAAATAAATGAAGCGTAATTTTTTTATATATTTTTTATTTCTATTAATCAAAATAATCACCCATGCAATCAATGCATCTTTGCCAACGCATTGGTAGCTTATTGATGCCTTTCTTGAAGAAATCAGCTGGACGGGAGGCAACAAATTCTTCAAAGGCATTTTGTACTGCCTCTCGGGTATTGAATTTTTTTCCCGCCAAGAAGTTATCCAAATTCTGGAAAAAGTAGAAGTCTGTAGGCGCAAGGTCTGGTGAGTACGGCGGATGATGGAGAACTTCCAACCCCAACTCTTGTAGCTTGGAGACCGTCTGCTGTGCAGTATGAGGTCGCGCGTTGTCGTGCAGCAGCAGTGGAGCCGAACGATTGACCAAAGCTGGTTGGAGACGTGCGAGCTTCTCCATCATTGTGTTCAGTTCTTCACAGTACACATCTGCAGTAATGCTTGTCCCGTTTGGCAAGAAGCTGTGATGAATTACACCCGCGTTAGACCACCAAACAGTGACCATCACTTTTCTAGGGTAAGTTTTCGTTTAGGGCATTGTTTGGGTGCTGAACCAGGGTCCAACCAACTTGCTGAGCGCTTACGATTGTCAAACAGGATCCATTTCTCGTCACAAGTAACAATGCGGTTCAGAATTCCTTCATTTGTATGCCTGCTGAGCAGTGCAAGGCACGTCTCCACGCGCACTTCGCGCTGGCGGTCATGAAGTTCGTGGGGTACCAATTTGTCAAGCTTTTTTACCTTGCCAATTTGACGCAAATGGACCAATATTGTTTTGATGCTAACGTCGAAAGCTGCTGCTAATTCAGCCGTGGATTGAGTTTCATCAGCTTCCACAATTGCCTTTAATTCGTCATTGTCGACCAAAGTTTTCGGACGTCCACGGGGTTCATTTTTCAGGTCAAAATTTCCAGAACCGAAGCGGGTAAACCAATAACGGATGGTGCGTTCGTTTGTAGTGTTCGCTCCGTAAACGTCGTTGATGTTGCGTGCCGCTTGTGGAGCTTTGCTGCCACGACGGTACTCATACTCCATAATTACTCGAATTTTTAACTTATCCATGATGACGAAAAATTTTCGAATGCGTTGAAAACAAAACTCTAACTATTAAACAAATGACGATTTTAGAAAAAGAATTCCATGTTTGTCAAATAAAATTAATTTGAAATTAGAATTATCAGTCAAAAAAAAATATTTTCATTTGAAATGGCCAGTACGGCAAAACGGCAGTTTCATAGGTAAAGACCTATTATTATTTATATTAGGTCTTTACCTATGAAATTGCCGTTTTTCACGAAATAAATGAAGCGTAATTTTTTTATATATTCTTTATTTCTATTAATCAAAATAATCACCCATGCAATCAATGCATCTTTGCCAACGCATTGGTAGCTTATTGATGACTTCCTTGAAGAAATCAGCTGGACGGGAGGCAACAAATTCTTCAAAGGCATTTTGTACTGCCTCTCGGGTATTGAATTTTTTTCCCGCCAAGAAGTTATCCAAATTCTGGAAAAAGTAGAAGTCTGTAGGCGCAAGGTCTGGTGAGTACGGCGGATGACGGAGAACTTCCAACCCCAACTCTTGTAGCTTGGAGACCGTCTGCTGTGCAGTATGAGGTCGCGCGTTGTCGTGCAAGAGCAGTAGAGCCGAACGATTGACCAAAGCTGGTAGGAGACGTGTGAGCTTCTCCATCATTGTGTTCAGTTCTTCACAGTACACATCTGCAGTAATGCTTGTCCCGTTTGGCAAGAAGCTGTGATGAATTACACCCGCGTTAGACCACCAAACAGTGACCATCACTTTTTTAGGGGTAAGTTTTCGTTTAGGGCATTGTTTGGGTGCTGAACCAGGGTCCAACCAACTTGCTGAGCGCTTACGATTGTCAAACAAGATCCATTTCTCGTCACAAGTAACAATGCGGTTCAGAATTCCTTCATTTGTATGCCTGCTGAGCAGTGCAAGGCACGTCTCCACGTGTACTTCGCGCTGGCGGTCATTGAGTTCGTGGGGTACCCATTTGTCAAGCTTTTTTACCTTGCCAATTTGATGCAAATGGACCAATATTGTTTTGATGCTAACGTCGAAAGCTGCTGATAATTCAGCCGTGGATTGAGTTTCATCAGCTTCCACAATTGCCTTTAATTCGTCATTGTCGACCAAAGTTTTCGGACGACCACGGGGTTCATTTTTCAGGTCAAAATTTCCAGAACGGAAGCGGGTAAACCAATAACGGGTGGTGCGTTCGTTTGTAGTGTTCGCTCCGTAAACGTCGTTGATGTTGCGTGCCGCTTGTGCCGCTTTGCTGCCACGACGGTACTCATACTCATTAATTACTCGAATTTTTAACTTATCTATGATGACGAAAAATGTTCGAATGCGTTGAAAACAAAACACTAACTATTAAACAAATGACGATTTTAGAAAAAGAATTCCATGTTTGTCAAATAAAATTAATTTGAAATTAGAATTATCAGTCAAAAAAAATATTTTCATTTGAAATGGCCAGTACGGTAAAACGGCAGTTTCATAGGTAAAGACCTATTATATGACCTATAATATACCATATTCATTATTAGTTGCATAATCAGATTTTTCAAGCGTCTGAAGTTTAAAAAAAAATCAGTATAAATGTAAGTTTGATTTAATATCGTTATATAAATCATCTGTAAATACTTGATGAACTAAGCTGTCAGTAACAATATACAATAATTTAAGATTATTTTGAAACTTTTGAAAATGGAAATTATATATTCATGTTTTTGATAGATCTAAAATGTAAAATCCTAAATAAATGGGTTTGTTCGCAATTAAACTTTCTAAAAATATTGACAAACTGTGGAATTGAGGTGTCGCAACAAGCGATGAATATTTCTTGAAGACAATTTTTTTACTCCAAAACTTATAGTTTAACGGGAAACTTTAAAACAAACCTGATATTTTTGACATTTGACTTTCAATCTTTTTTTGCATATTACAGGTCAATAGCGAGTTTCAGTATTTTAATTTAAATAATGTATCCCAAAGATCTAACGTGAAATTCAGCTCTATTCGAACTTGTGCAAACTGAAATGTCTATTTTGACCGGACTATGAGGTAAAAGAAGAGGTATACCTATGTCATAAAACTGATTTTTGCGAGATTTGACCTTGAATATCTAAAAACGCTCGCACGTGACCTTTTGAGACAACATTTAGGATGCCAAAATAAAGGTTTATATAAAATTTTAGCTTATTCTGCTTCAATATAAGGTTAACCTCAATGGTGGCAGGACCATAACCAGCTAGAACGACTTGAAATTTCGAATTGTAACGTCACGTACTAGCGTTGTGGTTTAACAATTAAGTATCAATCAACTCTTAATTAATCTAAATTAATTTTTTAAATACAACATATAATATAAAAGTAACATATATCTAATGAAAAGTCGTATTTAAAGGAAACATTTATTTTTATTTATTTACAAATAATATAGACAAAATAAACAGAGATAATATTATTATGCTGATATACTTAATTTAATAATTTAGTCAAATATGCTTCAAAATCCATTTCTTCTATGGCACATTATAAGGCATCATCAAAGTTTCTTTGAATTACATTCAATTTTATACAGCTTACCCCAAGATAGCACTTAAGGAAGGCTGCACTTAGGTAGGTGTGTGTAAAAAAATATTATTGTAATTTAGAATAAAAATAAAATATTTATTAAAATATTTATATTTTTTATTTTTTACATAACATAAGATACTGGTTCAGCAAAATCTTTGACAGCTGGGGCAAGTCCAGCACCAACGATGTTTATTCTGCCAGAACCGAATAATACAGTACAGTTCCACTTTGCTAAAGAACTAAATGACACAAATAAGTAAACAAATTAAACAATATAATAACTATAACAACTAAATAACTAAATATAATAACTAAACGATTATGGTGATTACGGAATTAACATATTATGTTTATTAAATATGTGATCTCCTTTCAAATCAATGTTTTGCAGTCTTTCTTGGGACATCCTGTATTTGAGCTGTTCCATATTTGTTTCGACTACGAAAGTGAATTCAAAAATGCAAAATAAGATAATGTAGTTTTCAGAATCTGAAAAAAATACAAAGTATATGATTAGGTTCCTTGAATAGGTACTCTGAGTAATTAAGTAGATATCCTTCTCAGTTTTCTAAAAATATGTGATTTTAATGTTGCTAAATCCAGATGCGTGCGAGGGACGACTTATGAGCAAGTTCATTCGGATATTAAGTTAAGGTACTACTGCGATGAAGGATATATAAAAGTATCTATAAAAATGGACTGCAAACTGGGTGGCCCGGAAGTAAGCCAAGCATGTGTTAAAGGTGACCGTGCAGCAAACTGGCGGAGAACCTAGAGTAAATATACCTAGATACCAAGCCACTCAGAAACTTTTGCGAAAAAAAGTGTTCATGAATGGAACGCTAGTGAGTTACAATTTAATTTGGAAATTCGATTATTTTTTAGTAAAAATATATTTGTTCCAAAAATTGAATTTCCCTCAAAATTTTTTTACCGGCTTTATGAAAGTATTGAGTGTTATAGAAAAATGGATCTGCCTCGGGACCATTTTCGTGCAATGATTTTTTACGACTTAAGTCCAACTTGAAACCTGATGAATCGTTTAATCGACTTCAATTAGCGTGTACCGCTGGTGTAACGAGTTTAAGTGCAGTCGCTTAAATTTGAAGGATGAAGGAAGAAGTACTTAATCGTATTTTGACTGCTGGAACGGAAGAAAACGTAAGTACTACAAGAGAAAAATTTTATTCAACAAAACCGGCTAATCACATACAAGCAGAACAACACAATCTGCAGATTGGATCGGGAAGTTTTCATGATATTTTACTCAACCACCTTTGCCTAAAGAGGACTATTTCGCGCTGGGTACCCCACAACATCACCGATGCTCAGTAGCAGGCGGGCGTGGAATATATGATTCATACATTCCAAGCAGGTCGTTGGCGCCATATTTAAAATATCATATTAGGTCAGTTAATATTTGGATTTGAATCTGTCACAGAAACAATTGTAAAGGCTAACGTATAATTTTACATGTTTAGGAAGAGAAATAGTTTACTGTACCGCCCAGTGAAATGAAATTACTTCCTTATAAACAACCGTAACAAAGAAACCATTACTATTCATGTTCTTCTTTCAGAACAACCGGGAAATTTTTACTTTAAATTATCAATTTTTTTTCAAATTTTTAATTTTAAAGACTGACTTAAATTAAGTACTCTAGTCGCCATTGACCTGAAATTGACTTAAAAGCTTGGATTTATCAATATGATCCAGAAACAAAGCACCAGTCAACAGGTTGGCTGTTTCAAAACGAACAAACGCCTGAGCAAGGGAACCAACCGAGAAGGGTTGGAAAATTTTTGACTGCCAATTTTATCTCTTTAACGGGTATTTAGTATCAATTTAAAGAGACCAAAGTAGCATCAATGCAGAGTGGTACATTAAAATGCTTGCCAAAAGTTTTTGCTGCTGTGCGCAACAAGTGACCAAACATGGGACTCCGAAGCCTTTTGCTTCCCCACGATAACGAGCTCGCGCACTCCGCGATCAAAACGAGGGACTTCCTAAACACCACACTGGTAAAACTTTTGGGTCATCCACATTACAGCCCTGATTTGGCACCGAGTGATTTCTTCTTGTCCCTAAAATAAAGAACTAGTTCAAGGGGAAACAGTTTTCATCGTCAGAAGTGGGTCTCACTGCGTTCGAGAAGGCCGTTGAGGAACTCCCTGTTGCAGACTGGAAAATGCGCTTTGAAAACTTTGTGTAGACGCTGGTGGAGGGTTCTTCAAAAATATGTTGCATAAAAATGTAACCTATTGAAAATTTAATTTTTTTTCTTGAAACAAAATACATAAATAAAATACTTCCAAGACCATGAATGCTATTTCATCTTTTATAATAATAGATTTGGAGCTGGGAATCTCTAGCATGAGTGTAGTACTAAAACTTACTAACACTACTCAATGTATTGGAAATGACCTGACTGTTCTCACACAGATTTTATGAAAAAAAGTGTTACCGAGGCCATGGTCCTGACGCTGACTTCGAAGATGCCCATGGCCGTCACGCTCAGGGGCTTCTGGAAGCGACGCAAGATGATACACATCGATACTTGGTTGCGAACACTCATCTTCTCCCAGGGCACCGAATAAACCACGTCCGATAACTTTTCACCCTAGAACAAACGTTGAACGCCTTTTAATTGAACAAAAAGTAGGAAATATAAAGGACTGCTCTTCATCAAGTGCATCCGATAGCAGAAAATATACTTTGTTAACCGAATCAATCTGATACTTCCATGACATGAAATCGTCTACGTAAACGCCAAAACTCTTGACTGATGTGAATTAATTTAAACGTTTAAATTCGCACATGGTCGGGGGCAAAGTGTCCATATCGTCTCTAATTAACGTCTTCGGGTTGCCTCACCGTTACTACACGTTGAAGTTATTTTGGGGGCCGTACATCATCAGTCAACGTAGTTATAAGAGGCCAGCAATTCTGATGTTCAGGCTGGAAAGAACACTTCCGTTGCTGAGATTGAGAGATCACAGAAAAGTGGCGTTTCAAGCTGGCTGGTCACGGTTCCAGTCGATTCCCAGATAATATTGAATATAGATAGATAATAATTTTGAATAGATAATTTTGAATATCGACAAATATCGATAACAGCTAGGGAGACAGCACACCACCTTGTGGAACGCTGGCAGTTGTGCCACCTCAGACCGACACCGTATCTTCCACTCAGCGCTCTGCCGGCATCCATGTAGATAACAACCGATGAAGATATTATGCTATGTGCTACTTACTATAACTCAAAAAATAATATCAAAATCCTGTGTGTTAAAGGCATAACTGAAAGCAAGTATGCTTAAAAGTGTCAGCTATTTATATTCTATATTAAAACCCTGACACTCCATACTTCGTACAAATTTATTACGTACTACTACTACTACAGCAAATAACCGTAGCACAAATGTAACCGTAACACACGAGCGCAAATGTGTGAGTGATCACGCAATTCGCCATGTAAAGTAATTTTGAGGTATATATTGAGGTAGGTATTTGCTTGAATTAGGTATGAGCAAAAATTATTTGAATATTTCTGAATCCTGTGCAGTATTTAATTTAAAATTATTATAATTATATAATTTCTTTAAAGAATTTTTTGGTGACGCCACGGAGTAGTTATCTTTTTAAAACCGCATTGCAAAGTTTGTTATACAACCTGAAATGAACAACTCTGCAATTTTTCTGTAGTCTTGATGGCAGATATTTATTGAAAACATTATTGACATGACAGTTTGGCCAAAAGAAGAAGAAGTGAGAAAATTATGCTACTTTATGAAGGCAAATTATTTTAATAAAACAAGCTTAATCGCCTTTACCTGCGAGCTTTCACTACAAAAATACATTGTTTTTATACTAAAAATAATGGCTTAATAGATCGAAATGCACAAAAACATTTTTGTCGCTATTTAAAAACAGGGTGAAGTCTTAGCGGAGTTACATTTGATGATAAATAATTTGTTAGATTCAGAATTTGTTTTTTGTATTTTAGCATTTTCGCAAGAAGATCGGTTTTTTAATTTGGAGTATTAAATTTGTTAAATTTACCAAAACAAATTGAAAATAATATGGTTGTATCTATGTATTTAAAAAAATTGAATATAATTATTATAATTCAGTTTTAGTTTGAAATTTTCACTACTTAATTCAAATTTAAATATTTATTGTTCAACATTGACAATTGCTTGTTCTTATGGACGGTATATAAAGTATGGCTCTACCCTCAGTTTAGAGGAACCTTCGTGATGAAGACCTTGTAAGAAACTTCACGGGTGTAATTTTTTCGATATAAATTTGCAATGGCCCTTATGACTACAAAATTATTTTTAACTCCATCTGTTAGCTCATCAAGTCTCTCCCGCAAACTATGTGAACGGCACCCGTTCGTTGGATTAACGTAGGCGCCAGGCATCGCCCTCCTCGTGCATATTAGACAGAAATGAGCGACACGTCAGCCGACACTACCGTAAGAACACGTACTTTAGTGACAATGAGGAACAAAACTATTTAGTATGTATCTTTAAAATGAAAATATATATTATAATCTGATTTAACTAATAAATTTGACGTCTCTGATCATTCGCATAAAGATGGTAATTTATAATTTTATACGGATAAGATTCGAATAAAAAAAGTAAAAATTTGTAACCTTTTTTTAAATAATAAGAGAACCCACGAGTTCAAACGAAACCACTATTTACAATGATAATGAAGAAAATGAAATAATATAAGCTTTATTACTATTTTGACACATTACATCAAACAATAGCAAAAATTTGCTGATAAAATTGAGGTCAGTCAAGATAAAACCAGACTATTTCAGATTACTATCCATAGAAAATAAATCTTATAGCATGATTTCTCGTGAATTATTAGTTTCTAAGAAATCTCCTTTTCTTGTGCAATTGATAAGTTCTATCGATTGACATATATCTTCAGTTTAAAAAAAAATTTAGAAGCCAAGTTTTAATGCAAATCGTCCCAGTGTGTAAGCAGCGTTGCAGAGTTGACAGCCTGCCAGAGCCTGCGAACTACCTACAAACTCAGGCTCAGGACGACCCGTGGTGAAGTGAGGTAATTGATTATAATTGGCGTCGGAGAATGTCGCTTCTGTACGGTAATACTTTTATGTATTTTGTGATATTATTAAGATGCGTATTGTGACAAAGTAAATCAATGAGGCTTGGAAATGGTTCTAACTTAAAATTTGCAGGTACTAATAAAATGGTTTGATTTGCTTACCTTAGTGCAGACCATTTCGAATGTGACTGATATCATTATGAGCTGCACAAATATTGCTACAGTGAGAGGTCCGTAACGGATCAAGGCCGTTAAGCTCTGTCGAAGAAAATAATGTTGGTTGTTACTGTTTATTGTTTATAATCTACAAAGCATCTACCTAATTAAATCTACCTTTCCTATTAAATCCCTTGTTATAAATGATAATTTAAGAGAAGAAGATACAACTTCTTTATATTTATCTATGACTAGCTGCCCCGCAGAAGTTGTTCTCCCAGGTATCTCTTTTTTTAAACTGAAAATAGCAAACGTTATAAAAGATTTAGATTGTCGTTGTGGCGAGTTTTGAATGTGTATGTAAGTTCAAGACAAAATTTTGGCGTCCATTTTGACGCGATTGCTGTCACAAGTATTCCGAGCCTATTTTCGAAGTAAAAACCTTAATTCGACCCAAGGTGTCAATGAGCAGTGACCGTGGACAGCTCGGCGTTTGAATGATCATATTATTGGTGGAGCTTGGGTTGGAATCCTGACTGCATTAGGTTTACTTTTTTATTTTTAACTTACACATAATATTTTTACTGGTCTTTTTTGATTTTATTTTACTTTGTTATTTGCTTTGTTATTTGCGCAAAAATAATACATAGCACTGCATGTAGCAAGCAAGTTTTATTCTATATCACGGCAACAAAGCTAAGATACTCAGATACTTGTAGTTGAATTAGGCCCTCTTCCATGAAAATCTCATAAATTTAATCAAAATTATAATCATGGTTAATAAAGCACACATTTTTAAGACGTGAGGTGGTAGAAGCATTATGTAATTTTAACCTTCATAAAGCTTAAGAAAGATGTTTTTGAAAATATCATTGTGTTTCAGCAGTGATAGGAAGAATAAATTGGTAAAAACATTGGTATCTTTATTCTTTAAGTAACAAAGTCTTCAAGGCTTGGTTATCCTCGATTTACTAAGTGTATATCAAATTTACAGTCTTAAATGATATTTTATTACTACGTAATAAAGTCAATCTTAACGAAATTGCCGTTGCATAAATGATGGATTAAATTTGCCGCGAAAAAAACTTAGGTCTTTTAACACTCTTTATTTTATTTTATTTTAACCATAATGCACAGATTATATTAAAAATTGTACTACTAAAACGCATTGAAACCTAAGTGAAATGAAGGATTCGATGGTTAATTAGAAAATTAACGGGTGGAGCGAGGAATTACATATTATTATTAACCAAGACCAAGCGAAGCTAGGAAATGAGGAATCCTGAATGGAGTGAAGGACTCAAGCCTGCCCAAGGCGAAGACATGTTTATCTCCGAGGAGTACGAGCATGCTATACTTTACACACCTACTGAGATAGTTACAATCAGTAGTACTAGAACTAGAATCATAGTATACACAAAATATTAAAAGCACCATGTATTTATACACCTGACTTCTGATTTCTAGAAAAATGTTGAAAAATACTTACAGCACTCATATATAGTTTTATTTTTCGCAATTTTTGACTTTTTAGGTAGAATATTAATATCAATAATTCACGTAGCTTCCCATTTTATATACTCCAGAATCAAATCACTGTCATCAGGAGACATTATTCTTGAATTTACAGGACTTATCGATTCGAATAGAACTATGGAGGCAAACAACAATATTCTTTTCTCTTTATAAAATACTCCAAATATGTGATTTTAAATATAGAACATATTATTATTTGATGGCTCTTAGTTGCGATATTTTTTTGTCTTTTTAAATATATGCATTTTAGTTGATGTTCCAAATTCACATATAATACATAGCACTGCATGTTTATTAACATGTTCATGTTCGCCGGACCTTTGCGATGACTCCCAATTTTTTGGAAGCTGACTGTGCCATGGTTTCAATCTGTTGACCGAAATTAAGTTTCGACGTGATGGTCATGCCTAGAAGCCCTAGATGGTTTGTGATCGGTACAGACACACCTTGGAAAGTGGGCGTCAAGTTGAATGTGCTCTTTTTACCGGAGAAGAGACAGAGAGTTTTGGAGAGGTTGAACTTGACAAGATTGGCTTCTCCCCAATCGGAAACCCTACGTAGTGTCAAATCAACCCGTTCGATCATCGACTCTCTGAAATTGGATCTGGTTTGGACTCGCTCGCGCATTGGACACATATCTCTCTACAACAGTGCTGTCATCAGCATAACCAATAAAGCCTTCCGATAAAAGAAGGTCATTAATGTGCAGCAGGAATAATGTTGCAGAGAGAACAGATCCCTGAGGTACGCCGGCGTTGATCGCCATTAGGTCCAATGAGAAGCCATCGACGACAACTCGAATTGACCGTTCCCTCAGGAAATCAGAAATCCAGTCGCAGAGTCCAGATGGTATGCCATACGCAGGAAACTTGCTCAAAAGGGCTTCGTGCCATACCCGGTCAAAGGCCTTGGAGATATCTAAGGATACGGCTATTCCCTCTCCGTGCCCTTCCAAGGCCATGCTCCATAGATGCGTGACGAACACTAGAAGGTCTCCTGTTGAGCGTCCTCCGTGGAAACCATATTGGTTGTCAGTGAGGAGCTCATTGATCTCTAGGTACGTCAGGAGACGATGGTTCAATACACGTTCCATAATTTTGCAAATTATGGAAGTGATTGCAATAGGTCTATAGTTGACTGGGTCGGCTCGACTGCCCTTTTTTGGTACGGGCTGTAAGTTTGCAAATTTCCATGATTTTGGAACTTTTCCAGTCCTTAGAGAGAGTCGATGTAGGCGAGTCAAAACAGGAGACAACTCGGCTGCACAGTGCTTTAGAACCACTGCGGGAATGCCATCCGGACCACTGGCTTTGTTCACGTCTAGATTTAGTTAGCATTTGAGTACCTCTTTCTGGTGAATTTGGACGTCCTCCATCTTGGGGCCGAATGGGGGTAACGTGGGTGGGTTTTTACCTTTGGAATCTAGACGTGAACATTCCGCGAAGAGATTTGCAAACAAGTCTGCCTTCTCTTTTGCGCTGTGGGCCAAAGACCCGTCAGGCCTTTGCAGTGGTGCCAGTGACGGGCGAGAGAAGTTCATCTCAACCGACTTGGCAAGGGACCAGAAAGCTTTACTCCCCCTGGGATAGGATGCTAACTTGTCCCCGATACGGCCAATTTGGTCAAAACGAGTGCTTCTGATCACCTTTTTGCAGGACTTGGCAGCAGCATTGTACGCGTGCTTCTTAGCTGGGAAACCCATAGCTTTGCTTCTGCGAGCGCTAGCCCAGGCTTGGTATGCTGCATGCTTACGCTTTTCAGTTAGGAGCCAACCAGCATTAAACCATGGGCGGGCTTTGGACTCTAGGGATACATCAGAGAACGGTATAAAGTACTCCATACCTTGACATATCACACTGGAGACAGCATCAGCACAGCATGATGGATCATCGGAAGTAAAGCAAGCTTGCCGCCAAGGATAAGAGGCGAAAAAGTGACGCATCTCATCCCAATCTGCTGACTTGTACCGCCATACTCGCCTTTTGCCTTTTGGGCTGGTATCGGTTGGCGAGTATTGCGACACAGATTTCACCAGACAGTGGTCGGATGTCCCTAATGGCGGAGATACGGACACCGAGTATCTGTCTGGATCGGTTGTCAGCAGAAGGTCCATGCAATACGCAGTATGGTCAACAACGTCAAAAATGCGCGTAGGTTCGTGGACGAGCGAGACCATGAGTTACTGCGAACCGATAGGTTTCTCTGCCAGCGTGGTCGGTGTCCTTGAACGGGTACAGCCACTCTCCATGGTGGGCATTAAAGACCTCAAGGAACACCAACTGCGCAGAGGGACATCGTCGTTGGACCTTATCTGCAGTATCACTGAGATATTCAATAACTCGAGTTGTCTCCTGAGCTCCCGTGTGTGATCGGTAAATACTGGCGTATTCAATTCGGTCCAGGCCAGTATCTTCATAGACCCATAAAACAGAAAAATCTGAACTTCCAAGTATCGGAGACGCCGACAACAGATCTCGTCTTTGACATACACGCATACGCCCGCATTGGGGTGAAATTTGGTCTCCAGGATATAGCCTGGGTAATGCAGGTATGCCAGATCCGAACGATAACAGATCTGCGTCTCTGTCAGAAAGAATTAGTGCGGCCTCTCTGTCTCAAGGTGGTGGTGGACATCGTGGAGATTTGAGTGCACTCCTCGGATGTTAGAGAAGTGTACTTTTAGGGAGAGGGGGGAGTACATCCGCTGTCGGCACTTATTTTTCTTTTTGGACTTTTCCATTATGTTGTTAGTAGGGTGAATAGGGGAGGGGATTAGAAGTTGAGTGAAGCGCAATGTTTGTAACCAAGCAACTCGAGTGGTCAGACCCACTGGTGGGAGACTCACATGGAGACCGCGGGGACGCCCAAAACCCCCCGGGATCGCCATCGGGCCCTCTCCATCCGGTCGCCAACCGGCACGATGGAGCAATCCCGGGATTTTACACAGGCAGTGGGGCAGCCTTTCACGAATGGCTAGAACGCTAGTTGGGCCCCCTACAACCTGCGGTCGGCCAGCCGTGCACCGTTTCTTTGGATCCCGCTGCCCTTTCAGAATGAGCCACCCGGTGCATCATAACCCTTCGAGTTCAAACGGCTCTCATACGTTGCGCAATTACTCGGACCTATTCTCCTCCAATGGCTACTCAAGACATCATGCCGGAACGTGACTAGGTCACTTGGCGGCATGGCTTTGTCTAGAGGGTGATTGCAAGCCGCGTTCGAAACCTACCACCTGCAAAATGGTTATCCCGCCATTCATCGGTCGCCAGAGCCTCGTCCGCTGTCCGGCAGGGTGCACCACGGGCAGGTGAGGTTGGCATTTGGAGACTCTTGATGGTAGGCGACTCCCCCTTACACCCCAAAAAGCTGTTACCTGGTTTATGATTGTTTGCTTGTATACAGACTTCCGATTCTAAATTGTTTTGAGTAATGTTGGCCAAACTGACAAGTAGTTTCTCAAGGTTGCCTGCATTCACAGATCCATTAAAAAGGATGGATTCATCGAACACTGAAAGTAATTACACAATAGGTACACTATTATCTCTAAGAACCTTATCAGTTAAAAACAGTGAGTAACAATTTTTGCCACATTTCCATGCAACCACCAAATTTATACGAGTGAGCCATTCACTGATGTTATGTTAACTGATGTTAGATGAATTAACATTTATAATCTAGTATGATTGTTATGTAACATTAGAACAAACTAACAGAAAGGATATTGGACAGAACAACGTCTGTACGCCGTGTGTTGAGCTTTATGTCACACTCATAGGCCATACGGGAGGTAATATAGACGAACCACTGCCGTGTCGATGTTAGTATTTGGAAAAAATATGCGATGTTTTATAGCCCCGCGGGCAGCGAGTCTACCAATAAGTACAGTACTTATTCAAGACATTGTAAAATATTTTTAGTCTCATCGTGTATTAAGAACCTAAACCATTCAGTGAGGGTATTCTTGCATTCATAATATTTTGTGTTGTAGATATAGACAGAACACAGACGCTGGTTTCCGGTTGCCAGTTATCGGTACGACTCGCCACAAGATACGCACTTTGCGCAGTACAGTTGTTTGAGAAGTTAATGTTGCTTGTGTTTTCAACTGACAATTTTTAGTTTCCTCCACTCAGTTGCTTCCTCTCTTTCCAAGTGGAAGCTACTGGACACAAATAGTGTCTACGTCGGTGTGACAATGTCATATTTGTTATATGATAATAAAATATACGCTGTGCTGTTGTGTCCGATACAAGGTACACAAGTGTCCACGTTAACGCAGTGCCTAATGCGCTTATTTTTTAATATTAAGTCCTTACATATGAAATTGGCGTTTTGTCGTACTGGCCATTTTGATCTGTATTATCTCTTCCTTGGTTAAGATTTCGATTTCCAACGTTTTCGTTCTGGGAATTTCAACCTGTAGAACAAGCCCAGTGGATGGCCGGAGACCAAAGTTGATAATGAAGAATTGAAGGGTATTGTGGAAGCGGATCTATCGCAAACCACGTCCGAGTTAGCTGTAAGCTGCGGTGTTAGTGACAAAACTGTTTTAATCCACTTGAAGCAAATTGGAAAGATGAAAAAGCTTGAGAGGTGGGTACCTCATGAATTGAGTGCAGCAAACTGTCAAACGCGCGTCGACTGCTGCGTTACTCAACCGGCTCAATAATGAAAGGATTTTAAATCGAATCATTACCTGTGGTAAAAAGTGGATCCTGTACGACAATCGGAAACGCTCATCGCAATGAACCCTGATGAACCAGCCAAATCCTGCCCCAAGTGAAAATTGACTCAAAAAAGTAACTTGTGGGCGTTTGGTGGACTAGTGCTGGTGTTGTTCACTACAGCTTTCTTAAATCTGGCCAGACGAATAGAAAAGCTAGCTGCTAAACAACCGAGGCTGGTCAATTGCTCTATGCCTCTGCTGCTTCAGGACAATGCTAGACCACACAGTGCACAACAGACGGCTACCAAATTAGAGGAGCTGCAATTGGAATGTCTAAGACATCCAACGTACTCCGAAATTTGGATTACTTCTTGCAAGGGAAAAAATTTAACTCTGATGGGGCAGTCCAAAGCGCTTTCAAAGATTTTATTGTTTCCCGTGCGAAGCGTTTTTTTTAGTACAGGAACTACCTATAAGATGGCAAAAGTGCATAGATAGCAATCGTACATACTTTGATGAAATGAATATATTATATTTTTTTTTTCATAAAGTTATGTTACTCCCTTACAAAACGCGAACCTAACATTAAGAATAAAAAGAAGATAATAGTATCATATATCATTTACTAATGAAAGAATATGACCTTCATCGGTTTCAATAATTTATCATTTATTTATCGTTCGCACGTTGCTCCATGTCTTTGTTCCAAGCGCCGGTGCACGACAGCCCGCGTTTTACAAACTTCCTTCATCGAGTGCATTTATTCGTCCGTCCTTTCTAGACAGAAATCTAAAACGAACACTAATATAGTTCAGTATGGCATACCTCGCCGTCTTGTGTTTCCATTGGGCTGCGATGTTAGTGTATAAAAAAAGGTTTTTATGTACAAATCAGAATTAGAAGTTTGCGCACTGCACACCGAAATGGTAATAAACTATTTAAAATGCCCAAGTAATAATTAAAATGCTCACCAAAGACGAACACATAAGAAGCAACAGACAGCATCCTAGTAAATGAAACGCATAGGTAAGAGCCAAACTTGGTCCGAAAAAACTGGACATAGCATCAACAAATCTGAAATTTGAAAAAAAATTATAGAAAGTCGTATTCAATGTACAGCATTACTACAAACAATGTTCTATTGAAAAAAAAACACTTAATTTAGGTAGGTACGTGAAGGAATGGTAAGGTAAGGCCAAGTGGCCATTAGCCTGAAGCATCTCGTTGGCTCGCAATCGTTAACCGTCGTACGAGATAACTTTCACCATTATTTAATTTGTAATAAATATAATATAAATATAAATATTTTAAATTGTAGGTACATTGCCCCGCCTGGATATCCGAGGTCGGAGTACGGTCTTTCATTTGTGTGATGAACAAAGCTGTTGGTTACCGGATCATGGTTGTTTATATTTTATATATATTATATTTATACGTTTGTTTATTCTGGAACCCCCCCCCCCCCCAGTTCACTGTATGGTCATCCATAACACAAGTACTTTGGAGCTAAAGAGTTGCTGTGTTTGTCTAGGGATTTATTAAAATTATATTGTTATTGTCAGAAATATCTGTATTCACACTCAAGAAAATCTACAAAATGCACTTTTTTGCAATGAGTATAGCTCCAGGATAGCTCCTGCCAAGTGCAATCTCTCCTACAAGATACGTGAAGTCTCACAGCATTTGTAAATTTACGCTTGGTCGGGCCAACTCCCCCATAGTGTTGGATTAAGCAGAACTAAGCAGGAGTCACTCGTGATGTTTTGCAGGACGATGTTTTGTAGGTATATATTTTACGGAATAATTTGTGAATAACACGTGGTTGGTTCTTAATTTTGTGAAAAAACATGTGGCAAAGCCAGTCGTGGTCTTTCACAGAATAATTTTCCAGAACAAGTACTCGTAGCTGATTTGAATGACATTTTTGGTGAAAAAAGTGTGTCGTTAATGAACTCGTTATGTTTATCGTCTTACGGTTTTATATAATATTTATTTATTTAAATTGTGGAGGAAACAAATTGTACTGTAAACACATCAAAAAAAGTAAACGTTCACGGGAAAAAGGTCTAATATTTTTTATGGGTTAACATATTTAAAAATAAATCATTACGTATGTATTCCTTATTTGAGAATACATCATCTAATTATGTAGAAATCATAAAATCTTCTTTTGTTTTTTTTATAAATATAAAAACCAAGTCTATGATAGATGACCCTCATTCTTGTTTCTGCCTGAAAGCTGTTTTAATCAATCTCTGAAATTGTTTCTTAGAAAAATTGCAGATGGAGTTTCCGTGTTACGTTAAGAAGGATATTTATTCTACAAGGTAAATCGCAGCCAGAGTCTCCGTTTCTCAAACTTACATTGTTACTACCCTGCAGAGGTACTGGATGGGCGACCTGGTTGATCGACCTGGCAGTGGCCACCCGGCTATGCTTAGTGATCTTCAGAAGCGCTACATCAGACTTCTTGCCACCCAAAAATCAATGCTACTAAACTGAGATTTGCGCTGCGTGCTGCTACAACTGGACTGGATATTAGCACTCAAACCATTCGTAATTGTTTACATCACTTCGGATTACGATCAAGGAAATCCTGGCGAGCACCTTTGAATAAACGGGAACGGCAACGAAGAAGATTGCAGTGGGCCAGGCAGCTTCAAAACGATTATGTTTTCGTTGACGGAACAAAGATTAATATTCACACCAATAACCGACTTATCCAGAGAAGGCCTGGGAATTCCGAAAGGCAAAGATCTGCCACTGGAACTATCCAGTAAGGAGGCAAATCGGTATATCGTTGGGGCGAAATAAGGATTGGAGCGCGAACGCCTTTGATCCCGTACCAAGGCTCTATGACAGCTAATTTGTACGAGATAGCTGTTATCGATGAAATCATCATAACATTCAGGATAAATTATGGTAACCAATTTGTGTGGGCCGACAATAATGCGCCACCTCATCGAGCTCAACGAGTGAACGTTGCTCTCCGGGAGTACGAAATCACGCGGTTAGACTACCTCCCGGCTCTCCGGAATTAAACCCAATAGAGCAAGCATGAGACGCTCTCAAGCGAGCTCTTTAGAGCCACCTCCAAGAACTCTGTCAAGATCAAGGAAGTCGCTTAAGATCAAGAATGGGACAGGTTACCACAAGAACTATTGGATAACTTGATCTACAGCATGCCCAGGAAGATTTCCGCATGCGTTAGAGCCAGAAAGGAATTATTATTTTTTTAATTTTTAACTAAAAACATTTGAAATTTATTAAAATTAGTAACTTTCATTAAGTCTTTGCATTTCATTAAATTACAATTTCACAGAGATTAAAAAACAAGCTTTCATATGAAAATGATTTGTTTTTTTTTCCATCATTAAGATTCATTATTTTATTTTAACACGACAAAAAAATATCTCAACTTTTCCAATTAAAGGCGGACTTCTTTGATGTGTGTATGTCCAAGTATAGGCGTAACATATGCACTGATTATCTTTGCAGGGTCCTATTATTGTATTTATAAAGAATTTCAACCAGCCCTAGCAACTGATCTGCTTGACCAGAAATCAGGTACACCATTTTACTGATAACATCATTCCCAAATCTCCTCTAGTGCTGTCGAATGTTACAGATGTTACAGATACGGGCAAATTTATGTTCTCGCAACTATGTAAAGGCCTTTACCTACTATGACTAAAATGTCATTGTTAGCGAGAGTCGTGCCAGTCAGTAACGACTTTGTTGAATAATATTATGAATGAATCCTATTGATGCCCCTAGCCACTGTAAGTGTGGACATGATTATTTAAATACTTACTTTACAATAACTAGATGATGATCAACGACATGCTTTATTCGTTGGTGTATTACTTCATTTTCTTCATCAGTAAAAATACCACTGGTGGAATCAATATCAGATAGATGCTGGATGTTATAATTGAGAATTTTGATGTGCGCAATAATTTGTAGAACCATTATGCAAAGATACAGATCTATAGCGCATATAGAGACGGCTGTGAGCCAACAAATGAACAAGTTCACGATGGTGCACAGCACGAAGTGATTGTTTTGGTCGAAACCAGGAAACTCGAAACGTACGGAGAAATATAAAGTTACGTTTTCAGATCTGTAGCTGGAGTAGACTCCAGTCACGTAGTTGCTGTACAGTGGACTTACGTTGTAGAAACCCACTGCACAAACCATCATGACCATCACAAATTTTGCGAAGTTATTGCAAATCTTATCGGCTTTGTAATACATCTAAAACGGCATAAAATAGACAGGTAAGTTCCTTTATATGGACACAGTAAGGAGCACTCCAGAGCTCATTCAAGTTTAATGATTCGCATTTTCAGTACAAGCTTTCTCCTTGAGGACCTTGAGTTACGTCGTATTTTCTTATACGCCTTAGTAGAAAATTCATTTATTTTATAACTCTATAACTTGATAACATCCCAATATAAACAAGGAAAAAATATTATATCGATCTTTTATTTTACAGTAAACACGAAACACTGTATGTGCACTGTATTATTAAACAATAAACAAATTGAAAAATATACCAAGGATTATACAGGGTGTCCTATAAATCAACGTCAAGCCGAAACAGCCAAATAGTGACAGCTATATGTATATATATTCTTTATTGCACTTTATCAAATCTTAAGAACTAGGTACAAAAATAAGTTAATTATTTAGCAAGGATGGACTTATCTCTTAAAGAAATCTCTTCCAGACAACCCAGGTAATTGAAGAGATTTACACAATAACAAAAGTAGGTGACAAAAGTGCAAGTAACAGTCTAAAAACCAAAAATAAACCATTACAAGATATAGATACCTTTTAGGATATTTCTCGGCAGCTTGTTCCACAAAAGAATAGCTCGGACTGTGTAAGACTCAAATATAAACTTAGTTCTACTTTTTGAACAGGCAAGTGTTTTGGTATGACAAGACCGCATTGAGCGCGTGCCAGGAGATAAAGGCTGGAAACGGGAGCGGAGATAGGTGGGACTCATAGGGCCTTTTAGGATATTATGCAGCACGTAAATCATAACGACGTCGTATAGGGAGCCACTTAAACAGATTTCAGTAATGCGACAAGTGATCATATTTCCTAAGACCAAAAATAAATCTAATGGCCAAATTTAGTAGACGTTCTAACTTATTTAGTAACTCCCCAGTCGCATCCAAGAAGCAGAATTCTGCGTATTCCCATATTGGTAGTAACAAAGACTGCGCCAGCATTATTTTTGTTTAATAAGGCAGGAAGTATTGCAGTCGCTTAAGGGAGTGGAAAGTATAGTGCATGCGTTTGCTAATGCCGGCTATATGCAAAGCCCATGACACGTTCAAATTTATTAAAGGTTCTAGATTGTTTGCCTTAATTACTCCATTATAGATGATAACACTTGGTACCTCATTAAAGTCCAACGTCCGTCTAAGTCTCCCACTAGCTACTATTAAAGCTGATTTGGCAGGATTAATAAGTAAGCTAAAACATTTGGCCCAATTTGCATCACGGACAAATCCATATTAAGCCGTTAAATAGCATTTTCTTCCTCGGATGGCGAAAAATGGCGATATATTTGTAAATCATCAGCATACAACGTTGATAAAAGCGAGAGGCATTAAATGAAACCACATATTCTGTGTATCATTATCAGGCTACACAACAAACATCAGATCAATGTAAGCCATAGTTTAGTCACAGGAATGTTTTTTAGTTTTTACTTAGCTTCATTAAACACTCTGTATCTTCCCGATCACCTGATCGTAAGTTTGTACTATAGGCATACGTAGTTATCTAAACGACAAAATTCACGCGAACTGGCAACGCCGCATCGTAAGTTTGCAGTACAAACAAGGAAGTACTTGTACTAAATCTTTCCTTAAAAGAAAGTACAGATCATGGTTATCTCACTCTAATGTAATAAGCGTAACAGAAATAGATCAGTATGTTGCTATGGCGCCGGCGGTGGCTCGGCTAATTAGGTCAAGGGCACAATTTTTTCTTTGTTTAGTGCGAAGACGCTTTGCATCCGGGGTGCACGTTGCACAATTCAGCATGGATTATTGTCGCTCACGCGTCCCATTTACTAATGTTAAGTTTTTATTGTGATAGGACACGTAACTGAGTATTTTCGGTTTAGTTTTGTGAGTAGTTTTTAATTATTTTGTAAGTACGTAAGACATCCACAATGCCTCGTGCTACATACACGGCGTCAGAATACACTGACATGATTATAATCTACGGGGAATCCCACGGAACCGCAGCTCTAGCTCTGCGAACTTACTTTTTTTTATCTGGGGGTTTGTGAAAAGTGAAGTGTACGCGACAGACATGAATACCGTAGAGGAACTTAAAAACCGGACTATTTTAGCGTTTAATAAATTAAAAAGTTTAACAACAAACAGTGACCTTATTGCACGATAAAATAACAATATTATACGTCGTTATAATTTGTGTACCATTGCAAACGGCGGACGTTTCGAACAATTGAAGATTTAATGTGTAAGTGTTACAATTAATTATTTTTGTTTATTATTTTCATTGATCATACCTTCCAACGTTACCTACAATACATGTTTACATTATCATCCACACCAAACCCGGGCGCTCCGCTGTGTAGGTAAGTGTGCGAGCCGGTGAGCCCGCCGCCGCACGCGCTATGCTATTCAATTGCTATGTTGCCAATTTGTTACGCAGGTGGCGGCAGGCTACTCAACAAAGGATGTTTACATTTTAACTAAATTATTAAGCTATTTAAGTTCTTTGAAAAACGTTTTTTCGTATACTTCTCGTAAACTTTTTTTTAATAGTTTCGGATTAATAGTAGCCACTTTTAGTATATGTGGTTTCATTAAATGCCTCTCGCTTTTATCAACGTTGTATATCAGTGAAAATTGGAAGAAATGACTTTTGATATGTTGTTTATACAGATAAAAAAGAAGTAAGTAATGGTGATAATACGCCTACCTGGTGTAAACCAGCAGTGAGAGTAGACCAACTGGATGATGCATACTTGATCTTTACACACTGCCGGCGGCTATAAAGGTAGGATTGAAACCATTCTATCACCTCAGAAGAAATATTTAGAGCAGAAAGAGATTGAAGCATAATGTCAAAATCTACCGAGTTAAATGCACTGCTGAAGTCCAATAATGTTAATACAGTGAGCTGGTATCGTCCATAGCCTGTCTGATATCTTCAGTGATGTTCAACAGTACGCCAACCGTACTATAAGAAGAACGGAAACCAGATTGGTAAGGGAAAGGAGATTGTTAGTAGTAAGATAATTGTGTAATTGCGTGTGAACTACGAACTATAGACTCCAAAGCTTTAGATAAGATAGGAAGGATAGAAATGGGTCAGTCTGACTGACTGTCCACTTAGAGGTGAAAATTCGTAAAATCCTTTCTTAGCGTGCTCCTACGTTATGATTGAGCTCTTTGGTATATGCTTAGATAGCTTAATATAAATTTAACTATGTACAAATAAATAAAACAAGATTACACACAATACAAATATGTTTGAATTTTTTTACATAAAGGCGCTTTTCACATTGAAATGATCCCGCGTGAATATGCGTTTTGCTATTCAAATTACAGTGATTTTTGATACCTTTAGTCATCTAAAAACAATGTTATTTAAACATGAATGTAGAAATATTTCACATTTTGATATTGTTTTATAAACAAATATCATAATTATAATGATATGATATCATTAAAATAATGGTTTCAATTTATTAAAAATAAACCAACATTATGAAAAAAATCAAGGCAACAAAACGCAGCTAATGCTCTATGGCATTCAATGTCATTCAATACAGCATAAATCTCAAAGCGATTGCGATCGTAGAAATTAGACAATTCTGTTGACCACTATCGCAACCACTATACCTTCGAAAGGAATCGCGATAGGTATTGAAGTTAGACAATTAGGCCCCTGTTCAAATAAATCTAACAAAAATTATGTCAAACGAGAGCTAGAGATTGTTCGTTAACTAAATTTTTAAAGTAAATTAATGTTATAAATACATCTATTAATTCCTGTGTAAAATTGGCAACCATACAATCCAAACCGTCACAATTGAAGCCTTTACCAGTCAAGTCTTCTAGTGTCCGCCTTTAAGTGTTCAATGTTCAGTTTGTTAAAATTTCGAAGCAAAAAAATTTTGGCTTTACTTTCTGAGGTCGTAGTTTGTAACTTACAAATACGAAATCATGATATGAAAAAGAAGTCGGGTTTGACCATAACAGGTTACTAATTTAGGATTGGAAATTAATATTAAATTTATTAGGGAGAATTTACAGGTGTCAGCTATCAGAACAATAAAAAAATAAAATTTGGTCACGTATTGACCAAACTATAAGTACCAAAAACATATTCAGAATACCTGACACCCTGTGATGATCCTACAAGTCCTGTGACTACAACTAATAACTTTTCTTCGATTTTTTTTTCTGTAATGTAACCATGAATAACGATTCTGTAAATTAAAGTTTGAAATTAAACCATTACCAACGTTTATTTCAAAATATTTTATCACCTAACTTTAACCGAGTTTACTGCACAAAAATGTACTACGCTAATTTAATAAGTGACTATAAAAGATGGCGTGCTTAGTCGGGATCTTAAAATAATATGACAAAAGCTAGATTATCTTTCTTGATTGAGGGAAAAAATATGTTTTAATCAAATCGGAGGTCATGCCAATTCTGTTTAATTAGTTTAAATGTTGGTAATGCAGTCTAGGTACAAGTCCGAGAGTGACGCTATTTTGCTCAGTGTGAGCGAGTGACACACATTGACACATCATTTCGATTAGTGTGAGTGAAACAGATGGCCCACCCTGGCCAAAAAGTGATGCATAGGCACATTGACCAATACTACAGTAAGTCACGCTTTTTCTTTTATTGTGTATCCTCTTTTCACTTTTTACTTACAACTGTGGCTTAAGAGTTGATTTTCATTGTGATTTGGATTTAACTACCCCGTTTCTGACGACTTTGACTTGTTTTAATCGTAATCCCGTTTTTGTGTAGAGCGAGCATTATCGTGCCATTTTGATAGACCGCATTCAAATACGCCAACATGCATCTATTTATGGAGATAGCTTTTTCAATGCTAATGCTGCAGCGAGTATGTATCGCGAGAGATACCCAAATACAGAGCGTCATGCAGATCCTCATGGCAAGTGAAATCGGTCATTCTCAAAGGATCAATTTCCTACTTAAATGCTTAGCCAGGGAAGACCCGTCAAATACTACGAGGAAGAAATCTTCCAAGCAGTCCAACAGGACTCAAGTATCTCAGTACGTGGGATTAAAAAGACCACCGGAGTACCCAAAAGTACTGAACATTATATATTACAAAAACCAGTTTCACCTATACCATGTACAATGAGCACCAAGTCTGATGCCCCGAGACTACCTAAAGAGAGAGTTTGATTTTGTCTAACGATGTTGCAGAGGTACAGAGAGGAACAGCGATTTTTTTGAAAAATTTATGTGGTCTAATAAATCAAATTAAAAGGGGCAGTTAGATGACCAACATAACCACTTACCAAATTTACTGAAAGAAGTTCCACTGAACAATTACGGTAGCGTGTGTATCAAAATTATGGCTGTCCAGCGCATTGTTCACACAAAGTACGAGAGTTTCTCGATCGAGAATACCCCGACAGGTGGTTTGGGTAGGGTTGTAAAATTTTGTGCCCTGGCCTGCAAATTAATTACTAGATAACCCCGGTATCCTTTGGCCGAAGTCGCGTCTCTATATGTTTCATTCACCTTGTCGAAATGGCGTGTACTGGTATCTCTAAGTTTTGGAGTTAAAGAAGCCTAGACTGCATACCAACATTTTGAAACAGAATAGGCAATTATAAAAAAGATGTTTACACTCAATTAAGAAATAATCTAACAAGTGTCATACTATTTTGGAAGCCAGACTAAACGTGGAATACTTTTAAACTCACTTGCTAAAGTAGCGTAATGCATTTTTTACTGCTGTCACTAATATCACCCATTTTGACGTTGATTTCTAGGAAACCCTGTTTATTAAGTTTAATTGTAAGTATAAATAAATTACTAAGCGTACTTTTGGTAAGACTAAAAAAGAACAGTTATAACTGTATCAAAACAATTGATCGCTAAATCCGCTTCATCTGCTAGCGAGAGTACATTTGTAACAACCGGAGTAAATTTTGAAATTCTGTTTGTTTACTATCACATCCAATGTTTTATATTTAACTTTGAATACTTGATTGTTATTTTTTTCTTTTGATCTTTTCATTTTGATGTATATTTTCATTGTATTTTTGTGCACTAGCAGACACGCTTGGTATTTGAAGACACGCTTTTTATATTTTGTGAACATTAAACTTGATTGGCCCCTTAAAGGATAAGTGAATTATTTCTTACATCAACCTATTAATCAGAACATAGCGTACATTAAAAAAAATCATTTCTACTGTTTTACATATTGAATTCAGTTTACATTTACAGTTACAAACTAAAAATTAATAAACAACATAACTGTCGTAGTTAGATAGGTTCGATGAAACATTACCGTCTCGAAGTATCCACCCCTCTTTCTGAAGTTGTGCAAATGAAATTCTAAGTAGAATAGCTTAGATATTTCCAAGTATCCGCTTAGATTAGGTAAGACTATTCTAGACTGAGAAAAAAAAATGTTTTTTAATCCTATTTCGCACATTACAGAGGACTTTATTAACATTTTGAAGGCATTTACATTTAATACATAGCAAATGTCACATGTAATACATAGAATTAAGTAACTTACCAATGTAACTGTTGCTAAAAATATAGTAAGCACCATGTCTCCAATTTCAAAGAACTCAAGATCTGACCACTTCACAATGATGTAGTAGTACTGTCCCATCGCAAAGACAAAGGTTTGTATCAGTGATTCTTTCCTCATCACTGCGTCAATCAGAGGAAGCTTTTTGCCAAATACTTCAATTGGAAAAGCTCCGTACGCTTTAAGAGAACGTTTTAGAATCACAACGTGTTTTAATTCCAGCATATCATCATGTCTAAAAATTTAATTGATTATTTTAATTTTAAGATAGTTTATTAGATCCTCCCTCCATCCACTGTCTCACTTTGACAACTGGCGTCTGCAACGCTGTCCTCGGCTTAGAGGTGTTAATTATTTAACTTTTTGTAGTGTTTTTGTAAGTTTGCTTCTTGCCCTTTTTAATAAAGACTTTATTTATATTGAAAAAGGTGTTTTGCTATAGGCTCATTGATAGTTCATTACATGATTGCCGACTAGCTTGATGACGTTGCTTTCTACTTCAGGGTAGTCCCGAAGTTTCAGTTTCGAACCCTGGTGATGACCAAATAGGCATTTTCGTTCACTAGTTTATAACTTTGTTTTTGAGATTAGTTAATGTGTTTATAATATCTAATTCTTACGTGAATCGTTATTTAGTAATACGAGGCATGCCTGTTAAGTTTTGTCTTTAGAACAAAATACACTACTAAAATATTATAGTACTTATGAGCTTTGATAAGTTTTCTGTGTCTGTTCTGTCTTGTGATCGTTGGAAAGCAAATGTGAGATCCAACGGCACGCGAGCTTTGTCACACCAAGTGCCTTATGCAATATCTTCTGAATGGTATTATTTCCTGAAGCGCATAATAAAACCTTTATCTTCAAGAATCGTTGTCTCACAACAACTGTGTTATCCTCAGGGATGGCTGACTTTGGAAGACCTTAACAAGATTTTTCATGAGATGGTATGTCCACGCTAGAAATCTAAATACCAGCGTTCAACAGCCCACTCGCGGAACACAGATATTATCTCTTCGAAACACTGAAGCCATGTGAGGCCTTTTCGAAAGTTATAGATTTTTCTTAGCAAGGTTCATTTCTAACGTGATCTGACAAATTCAAAGCACAGCTGTGACACAGTAAATGTACATATAGGAATAGTAATGTAAACAAAGTGTAACTTCAAACAAATGCTAGAATGTACAAGCCTCAGCAAGAACCCTAAGCAGACCTTGCAGTCCTGTCAGAAGCGTAAGGGTTGAAAATGACTCTTAAAATATTCAAGTACTTTTATACGACGATTCAAAATGTATTTTGCGTTTTTTTTTTAGCATTATTCCTTGATATTAGTCATTGAACTACTATTACTAGCGTATAGAACGGACACCGCGAACCAGCTTTTTGTCCCAGGGTTTTGTTGCCGACCGGCAACAACTCATTCAGTCACTCGCTACCGCTCTTAGCGACCGGGTGCCGACTTAATGTCAAAACAAATATTTAAATTGCCGATCTGCATGTTAAACACTTGTAAAAACCAATCTACTGTGAATAAAAAAGATAGTGGAGTAAGTTATTATCGGAAAGTAAATAAAATTTTTAGTTAAAACCAATAAAAACCATTTTTGTACATTATTTTCTATTGAACCGGGCATTTTGTATGAAAATCATAGATCAACGGTCATAGATTAAGAAAAGTTAACTGCATAGAATGGACACGTAGTGGTGGTGAACTATAATATAGGGATGACTTAGATGTAACTGATCATTACCCCACTGCTTCAGAAGGAGGGTTATGTAATTCGAGCGTTTGTATGTATGTATGTGAACCAAAAAAAGTAGTTCATGAGTTACAGTCACAGAACCTATAACAGTATAGTATAGTATAGAAATAGCTTTGTTTCAATTCACTAGCAGTACCACTGACACTTGCAAGTAATGCGCACACGCAAATAACTAGAATTGTTCTCTACATCACCGGCCCCGTACGTTTACAAGCTCATTTTATAACCAGAGATAATGAATATTATTACCGTGACATCATCGTAACAACCGCTGGCCCTAAAATGCACTTCATTTATACCATATTAGTAGTACACAAAAGAAATAAAATTCTCATGTAGGTTAACGCTCAACAAAAACAGTAAGAACATTTGCCTCAGCAAATCTAACGATGCCTTGATCATAAAAATTCACCCAGCCGAGTCTCCAATACGAGGTAAGAAAGAATATTACATACATAGATAGGCGTGAAAAGCCCTCTTTGCAGTCGGGTAACAATAGTACAAAGAGAAAATCTAATGTATGGGCAAAAGCTAATTTTATATAATACCAATTTATAAATAAATGATATTATTTTAACTTTATTTAAGTTAAAATAATATTTTTAATTAGTTACGCCTAAGCTATCGTATATATATCCACTTTAATGTTCATTTACGTATATTACAAAATATATATTCATTTTCCATGCAGTTAGGTAAAATTTTAATATTTTGTCCTTTCTGTACCACTCGTATAATCTATTGGTATGACAAATTGCAATTCGTTGATTGGTCGAGAGATATTAAACATTATTGTAGCAATCCAAGCGCTGCATGCTTGAATCATTTGACTAGACAACTTAAATTTTTGTAGCGCTGCATCTAATAATAAATGATTGAATAGGTAAAAATGGAATGTGACACAAAATTTGTTTTGAATAGCTTCTCTAGTACGTAGTACATAGTAACTCAATGATATTAGTAATAAATAATTCTTGGTGTCGTATAATTAATAATTTAAAAACGACACGCCTTGATTAATACATCGCATACATCTCGTTAGATGTCTCAGTTGCTTGTGCTGAGTGCAGTGTTGTGCCCAGCGTAAGTAGTCTGGTTTCAGTGCAAAGGATACTTAACGGTGACAACGAATTTGTACTGAACCAGTCCTTTTTATTTTTATTTTATTTCTCTTCTCTATTTTATTTATTTTTCTTCTATTTTTCATATTTATATTTATCATATCTGTGTGTTTTCGTGTGTATTTGTCCTTTCTGTCGGTAAAGGTTGACCCTAACGCGGTCAACTCTTTACCTGCGTACCCTTTCTTAGGTTTCTAGGTAGCGGCCTTCGGCGTACTACTGTTAATTTTAAGTTTTCCTCCCCAGCCCCCCTACCGCTGGTAGGGAGGTTAGCCGCTAGGATTTTGCTAGGTTTTAGGAACTAGGCATCTTTTATTATACTTATATTTATTAATATTACTGTCCCAACTCTCCCTTATGGATCCGCTAAGCGTTATTAACGCGTTCACCCAGGCACTTGCTGCGGTAGGCGTCTACATCCCGAATGACATCATAATGCAGGCCTTACAGGCATCAATCGCGTCCCCGGCCCCTCAGGCCTCAACCCCGGCCCCTCAGGCCTCAAACCCGGCCCCTCAGGCCTCAACCCCGACCCCTCAGGCCTCAAACCCGGCCCCTCAGGCCTCCAACGTCGAGACCCCTCAGGTCTACAGCTCTTCCTCGTCTCCCGCCTCGTCCGAGATGGACTGCGAATCATTCGCATCCTCTCACGCGTCGCGTCGCAAGCGTACCGCTCCCGGGAGCGACTTCGAACCCGCGTCTGATACGTCGTCAGATGCCGTCACCTTAACCGGCTCTCCTGAGCCCGAGTTTCAACTTGTCGCCAAGCGCTCCAAGAAGCGCTCTAAGAAAGCTTCGGTATCTTCAATACCCGAGCCCTCCCCGGTGTCTTCAACACCAGCCCCCGCGCCGTTAACACCGCTCGTAGTAACCGCGTCTCCGTCGGTCACATCGAAGCCAGCGACGCGCTGCGCTCCCGTCCTGCCGAAGCCTCAGCTCCCTCCGCCCGTATTCCTGCGTGAAAAAGCGCGCTGGACCGCGGTTTCAAACTTGTGCAAAGAGCACAAAATTAATTACTTAAAAGCCGCCAACGCTGGCGATACAATCAAAATTCAAGTAGCGACCGTCGACGACTTCCGCGCGTTTACCAGGTTACTCTCGGTAAATCAAATCGCGTATCACACCTACGCCCTCCCGGAGGAGCGTAAGATCCGCGCAGTACTACGGGGCGTCCCGTTCGAACTCAGTAACGAAGACATTCTCGAGGACCTTAAGTCTCAGGGTTTCCCGGTCACAGCAGTGCACAAGATGCACTCCAACCGCGGTAGGCGTTTTCCTTTAGCTTTAGTAATCCTGTCAAATACTGCCAACTCGAAGGAGATTTTCAAAGAGGCTCGCACAATCTGCGGACTCTCGAACATCTCCGTCGAGCGTCCCAACCCCCGCGGCCATCCTGGGCAGTGCCACCGCTGCCAGCTCTATGGCCACGCAGCGGCTAACTGCTCAGCTCCCCCCAGGTGCGTTAAGTGCCTGGATCCACACATAACAAAGGAGTGCACTCGCACTCCTGAATCCATTTCCCCCCCTGCCTGTGTGCTGTGCGGCCAGTCCGGCCACACAGCTAACTACAGGGGTTGCCCGCGCGCTCCGCGCTCCACCACCAAGAGGGTCGCGCCTAAACCGGCGCCGCCGCTCACTCCCGCAAACTTCCCGCCGCTGCGCAACCGGGGTCCCCCGGAAGCAAAGCCCGTTCAGCCGACGCCTACTCAGGCTCTGTCTTGGAGGCAGCGTCCGGCCGTTCCACCAGCACCTTCCCGACCCATCCCAGCTCCCGTAGCTTCCGTAGGGCCGCGTCCCGCTCCGTTATCCGTACCTCAGTCGTCGTTGGCTGAGGATATGAAGACCGTGTTCGACGTTATTCAAAACGTCGATATTAACGAAATTTCCGTACTCGCACGCAAACTGCGAGCCGCCCGCTCTCCTCAAGAGCGTTTATTCGCGTTAGCCGAGCATCACTCGCTCCTAAGTTCGTTGTAAATTTATTTTTATTTTTTATTTTTGCATAAAATCGTAAATAAGTAAATTATAGTGTCTAGACCCGCGAATCCCGCGTCCAGTCGTATTAAACCCAAGGGCTTATCCCTAGTATCTTTTAACGCTCGTAGCCTTAGCACTAACCTTCCCGAGATTAAACTGTTCCTTCAGAACAAAGAACCTGACTTATTCCTTCTCCAGGAGACATGGCTTACTCCAAACCGCTCCAAGGGATACGCTATTCCTAAGTACGCGTTTACTCGCAACGATAGGCCCAACTCCGACGGTTACGGCGGCACCGCTATATATTACAAAAGAGGCTTCCATTGCTGTCCTCTCCCTACCCCTCCTCTCCTCAACATGGAGGCCACTGTGTGTAGATTGGCTATGACTGGTCATCCGACCATCATCATAGCTTCAATCTACATACCTAGTGGTACCAGACCAATCCGCAGCGACTTTGAGGCCATTCTCGCCCTCGGCCATTCAGTCATTATGTTCGGAGACTTTAACTCCAAACATACTGACTGGACGTGCCTATCGACCAACACCAGCGGTATCGCTCTCCTCGACATCACTAACTCCCTTGACTTAGACGTCATATCCCCCATCACTCCCACTCACTATCCCAACAACCCGACCTATTCTCCTGACATCCTCGACTTTGCAATTATCAAGCGAATCAATCTTGATCTCAGGTCCATCGAACCGCTCGATGACCTAGGCTCCGACCATCGCCCCGTCTCCCTCGTGCTAGGCGCGCCTAACGATAACGTCACATCTCCTAAGACCTTTACCAACTGGAAAGGCTTTAAAAATACGTTAGTTTCAGCCTTAGAGGCACCGAACTCTCCGCTCGCGATTTCGCCCGACCAATTAGACAGCCCGATTAAAATAGATTCGATAGTCGATAATCTCACTGATGCTATCAACTCAGCCATCAGCGACAACGTAATCATTGCTAAGCAAGGCAAACCCGCGCTTCCCTTAGCCGTTAGCAATCTCATTAAAGCTAAGAACGCGGCTCTCCGGAGAGCCAAGAAATATCCCACGCCCGCATATAGAACAGCTGCGAATCAGCTTCAACGTAAACTTAGGTCTCGCCTCGCGGAACTCCGTGACACTCAGTTTAACGATCTCATGGAGAATATCTCCCCGTCCCACCAAGCGTATTATCGAATGGCCCGAGCTTTACGCGTAGACACCGCCTCTCACGTTCCTCCTCTCACTCGTCCCGACGGCACCATTGCCTTCGAAGTCGAAGAGAAAGCCGAATGCTTCGCCGACAGCATAGCGGCACAATGTTCGCCCAGCACGCAACCCACGGATCCCTCCCACATCCAGGCGGTGGAGGACGAAGTTCTCCGCAGAGAATCTCTCCCTGTCACCGACGACCCCGTCACAGTCTCTAATGATGAAATCTTGCTTCTCATTAGAAAGCAAAAGTCCAAAAAGGCTCCGGGTGCGGATGGAATTTCCAACCACGCACTTAAGCACCTGCCACAGCAGGTGCTTACCTTGTTAGCTATCATCTTCAATGCCTGCTTCGACCATAGCTACTTTCCAAAAGCCTGGAAAGAAGCGACAGTCATAGGCATTCCCAAGCCGGGTAAACCTCTGAACATTCCGGCTAATCACAGACCCATCAGCCTCCTCAAGGCAATGTCTAAACTTCTCGAAAGAGTCATCTCTCTCGAATGCGGAACCATCTGTTTCCAACGGATGGCGACCCTCTCATTATTCCCCACCAGTTCGGCTTTCGCGCTAAGCACTCCTGCCCTCAGCAAGTCCATCGAATCGTCGAGTACATTCTCGAAGGATTCTATCCGCATCGTAAAAAATCAATCGCGGTTCTCTTTGACGTAGCCAAGGCATTCGACAAAGTCTGGCACAGCGGTCTCGTCTTTAAACTCTATAAAATAGGCTTACCGGTTCGCCTAGTCAGATTAATCGCGTCGTTTCTTAAAGACCGTACGTTTCGATTCAAACATGAAGGCACGCTCTCCGCGCCTCGTCCCATAAAGGCTGGAGTCCCGCAAGGCTCAGTCCTCGCCCCTCTGCTGTACACCGTGTACACTAATGACATGCCCATCCCGCCGAAAGGCGTCGAACTCGCCCTCTTTGCAGACGATACCGCCCTTTACACTAAAGGTAAAAGGATCCCGTATAACATCACCAGACTCCAAAAGGCCGTAAACGCCTTCGGTGTTTGGTTTCAAAAATGGCGTATCGATGTCAACCCAGAAAAGAGTTCTGCCATTCTATTCGACCACAAACGTCGTAATCGCCGCAACGATCCCCACATTCGAATGTTAGGTATTCCCATCCCCTGGAAGCGCAGTATCAAATACTTAGGCGTCACCTTAGATCAGACGCTTTCTTTTAAGCCACACGTCGATAGAGTAACGAAACTCGCGCGTTTCTATTTAAGCCGCTTAAATAGTATGATAGGTAGAAAAAGTAAAATGTCTTTTAGAAATAAACGTACGCTTTACAAGGTCTGCGTTAGACCCGTCATGTCATATGCTTCGCCAGTCTTTGCCCACGCCAATCCCTCCGTCCTGTATAAGCTGCAGGTAGTTCAAAATGTCTTCTGCCGCAGGGCCACAGACGCACCTTGGTATGTGCGCAACGTGGACCTGCACAGAGATCTTGAACTACCTACAGTGCAACAGCACCTCAAAACACTCTCAGAATCGTTCTTCAAACGCGCCGAATCCCATCCCAATCATCTTGTTCGAGATTCAGTCTCATATACTGCTCCTGTGTTAGATTCGAAATTCAAAGTCGCTAGGCCGAGAAACGCGCACACGGGCGAACCTACGCAGTTAACTTTAGCTCTCGAGGCCCTTCAGGCCGCAAATCCTAATTCTAACGTAAATTCTAATTCTAACGTAAATCCGAATTAATGCAATTTTTTTTTTCATTTTTAATGTTTTTATTTTTACTTTTCATTTTTGAGCACCTTCAGTGCTATGTGAATCTCAGCGGGTGACCCCTTAAGGGCCCCGCTGGCGCGGCCTCTTTCTCCGATTGGCCGTCGCTCAGATGAAGGCTGAGTGGCAAAAATGCACGAGCCGACAGGGGGTTTTTTAGTGGGTATGGTTCTAGTAGGCGTCGGGACGAGTCTCACATAACTCCGATCGCGCGCGCGGAGTATGCGTCAGAGCATTTTTTATGTCCTCCTGCCCTTCCCGTGGAGGGGAACCAAAAAAAAAAAAAATAAATAATAAAGCACTCAATTGTTCGCTGACTACTTGTGTATCAATTATCTCCAACTAGAAGACCTAACAGACCTAACAGAACCATTAAAAAAAACGAATATTTTTGTGCATATTTCATGTGAGCCTGCCAGGTCCTAAAATGAGTTTTCCTAACATGACTTTTTTAGTGTATGTCTAAAACTTCCTGAGAATACTTACTCGCTAGAGGCGTTTCCTTGGATAAAAGTAAAACAGCACAAGATAGGTGACCAGCTCCTCAAAAATGGACCTGAAATATCTTGTTCCTGGTCGCCTGATATGACTTGTCAAATGGTTTGTCAGTACGTGAACGGAACTGGCAGTCTGGCTCGCAAGCCTTAGTTTTGCATCATTCGTTATGTAAGAACGTCACCTATCTTCCGCTATTTTAACCCTCGATGCAGAAATAGGGGTTTGATTAAAAACAGGAGAGTTTAATGAAGTTTTTTTGTTTACAAGTTGAACAAATTGCGCATACTTTTAGCAAGTTTGAAGAAAAAAACCCAGCCATTCAAAGGTAATGCGAGATTTCTTCCGTCTTCCGGGGTTTTTTAATTTGTGCTTACAAATTACTTGTACTTCAATGAAAGGGTGCTTCAAAGTTTGTATGGCATAGCCTGTGCAGTATTTATAGCACATAACCTAGTGTGTATTTCAATTGTTTTGAGATTCTGGATTCGAACAGATTTAAATATTGAGCAGCTCCAAATTCAAATTTACCGTAAAAGGATAGAACTTAAAAGCCATGCCTGGTAGCTTTGGTGAAATTTCTTAATAAAAGTTCTTAATAAAACATAATTTAAGCTGTAGAAAAATTCAATGAACCATGAACGAATTGGTTTGGACGTCCAGAATTAATTTAATAATCTTTATTGACTGCAAGTTGTCAGATGCTTCTACGTTTCTGCTTTAACAGGACCAAAAATTGTTTTTTACGTGAACTCAAATAAAATATGGTTACTTACTCAGATTTTACTGCAATCATTGTAAAGTAATATTTATTTTCTTCAATTTTTAATTAAACTGCAGACCAAGAAATATTCATTGATCTAAATCAAAGAAATTTCCGAATAAGTGCTGAAATAAGTAAAGAACGTACTAGGTTATTAGGCGTTAATATAAAGTAACATTAAGAAAAGAACTAGACATTTAACTTAAAACTGTGAATATAAATACTTTCATTCCTATGATAATCAATGATTAATAAATAATAGCTTAGCAGCCACCGTTTTATTTCAACGCTTTCAACTATTGTTATTAAAACAACTTTGATCATAAAAGGATAATCACACAATAATTGCATCCCACCCTGTTCTAGTTAGAATACCATGCAGTCCAAACCTAGTATATAATAATTTGTGAGTATTATAAATAATAAGGTATACAGGAATTTAAGTACAGATTTTAAGTACAGTCAGCACCATCAGTCTATGATCACTTCAAAGTCCCAAAAATGGCTACACCCTGCAGCACGCATAATTCACTGAACAAGATCAGCGCCAAAATTTTATGATCGACATAAAATTCCAAAAATACGTCATGAACTACGAAAGTAGCTCAATATCGCGAAGTCCAAAAGTAGCTGAATTCATTTATTCAAATTAAGTTGGCGTAAAAACTAACAAAAGTCTAAAAACTTCAATCAAACAACGTTCAAATAACGTGAACAACAAGCAAAAATATCATCCCAACATATATGTACAATAATTTTCAACAGTATGTATATGAAAAGAGGAAAAACATAGAACAGCGTTAAAACTCGAGGCCAAACACCAAAATACAACCAGCACTAAACGCTTTTCGTACTGCGCACAAACTAACTAGTGATGCTACGCATCAGACGAAGCTCTTCCGAACTACAACACTAGGAACGAACTTTTTCAGTTTGGCAACTATTTTTTTAAATTTAGATTGTCCTCCGTTTCTGTTAAAATGACGGCATTGTGTTTAAGCGTAATGCCATTGTGACAGCGCGAACGCCCCTCTTCTATTCTACAAGATATTTTGACAATCTGAAAGATAAAGAAGGTAAAATAAATAAAAGACTTGTATATTTATGAATTTTTTTATTTATAAACTTTATTTTATATTTTTATATACTTTGTTTGTATCGCATGGGAGGCAAATTTTTATTTTCTAAACACGACCTTTTAATATTCAGCTAATTATGTTACACCAATTAAACACCGTTATTCTTATTGAGTAACCCAGAAAACATATCTTCTAAACATAGTTCTACCACACTAAAACCTTGTAAGTTAACACTATTAGCACAAAGACGCGGTAACCAACGTAAGTCCGATCTCAGTTCTTGGGAAATGATGGAAAATGACGTCCTTTCGCCTACTTTCTCACTACCAGCACTGTACAACAAGTACATTGTGAAGCAGAATGGCAGATCGAGCTGATTGATCGAAAATTAAATTAAATTTTGTGTTTTATGGCAATCAGCTGTAGTTACTACACAATAATTATTTCTGCACATTTCAAGTATTAATATAATAATAGTAGTTTTAACATATTAAAACATTGAAAGATAACCTAAAACCATACATCATTGATTGAACATAGTGTCATAGACATATGACAATTGTACGCCCGAAAAGTAGCAACGGAGCTGTCATTATCAAAAAGTTCTAACCATAGACATAATTCCTAGTCTTTTTTGTATGAAGACTATCTGCTATGGTACTGCGCTAACCAGGCGTTGACTGACTCGCGATGTCGAAATAAGGATGGTGCAAAACCTGCCTTCCAAACGTTCTCCAAAATTTACAAATACAACAAAAATTATAAATTCAAATTCGTTCGTTCGTCATATATTTTGTATTGTATTATTTATGACATAAAAAAATCCAGACTTCGGCAATTAACAAAACACTGCGCTTACTTAACGCATAAGCTTTTTAAAGACGAATTAAATGTGTTTATTGTATTGCTTCTAATCGTTCAACAATCACAAATGTTTTCCCAAATACAATGAAGAAGAAGTGTAACTAAATTTAAAACAATACAATCTAAAACAATAGCAATAGTCTTGCCAGTATCATACAGAATTTATTTAATATTATTAGGATTCTTCTAATTATGTCTATTAAAAAATAAATCGAAATAACTATTGATGGAAATTTCATTTTACGTAGCAACAGGGCACAGTGACCGACGTTCGTTCTGATTGTTGGAACAATGCTTTTTGATGATTTGTGTGTTATTCCTAGAAGGCGACGGTTTATTTAGTAATTAAATCATTTTTAGCGTAAATGCGTGTCCCAAGGCGTGAGCATATTCAACGCTGGTAATCTGTCGGAGCATACCTAGACAAACTAGGCGTAAGATGAACCATGGCCATGGCTCCAAAATGATGTGTACTGTACATTACAGGATGATTTTTGTAAATTATAAAAATGGTACCTATATAATATTTCAGACAAACTTGTTCACATTGCTTACTTTCACCATTATCGCTTATCTATGATGATGCTATTGTTTTGTTTTTGTTGTTAAAATTCCCAAATTAAAACCTGAAATACTGTTATTGCCTGTTCAATGGAGAGATGTATATTAGGTATATGTGATTATTCTGAAACTGACTGTACTTAATATAATTAAATGTCGGTATTGTTCAGCTTATGAACAATTTACCACTCAATCAACATTCAAAGAGAAGTTTTATTAATAAGAACATTTCCAATAATTTATCATGTGAAATAAGTGGCTATTGAATATAGCAATTATTTATGATTAGATAATAAATGGGTAGTAGTTTCGAAAATAACAAGGCACAATCCCAGGGAAACAGTAGGTATGGAATTGCGACCATAACCCACGTTCGATTAGTAGGTCACATACTCGTAGGATCTGAAGCGAGCATATGTTTAGCAAAATATGTGACCCCTGTACCATGACAACACGTCTAACAGTAACCGTTTGTCGATGAGTGCGGACGTAGGAACTATTGTAATATATTTAAATATACTTATTATCATACATATTTTTATACCATAAATAAATATAGCTGTCAGTTAATAATAAAATAACCAAGCTTCCTACCCGTTGGGTTCGGCCGCGTTGTACCTACTTTATTGTAATATAGGTGTTCTATAGGTGCATGTGTCTATGGAAGTAAATAAGATGAATGAATGAATGAAGAATGAAGTGTTTGTTTGTAATGTCAAAAACAAAATGCTGATTTGTTAATATATTGTCCGTATGTTGTGTCAGTCTGTTTGTTTTCTCCGTATTTTAAAATTATTTTTAAGAGATGCGCCAGAGAAGCCGCGAACAGAAGCTAGTCAGTAATGAAGCGGCTCTACTAATTTGGGTATTCGGGCATTGTCGATGAGTTATCTTTGGCCAACTTGTGCAGACCCGAGTTCAGAATTTAACTCTTTGTTAGCCGGATAGTCAATTAATAATTTCCTTCCATTTTTACTATCCAAACGAGATAAAAGTTTATCAGTTTAAAAGTTGGGTTTTCTCTTTCTTTGAGTCTTTCGAAAGCATTCGATTCATACAAAACCATTTTTTTACATTAGACAGTTTATGTTATGTCTACTTTGAGAACGAATTATTGAATTTACTATTTATTGTATTACTAGTTTTTTAGATTTAATTTTCTCCTTGGACATTTATTTTCTTAATGTTTTTCTGTGCTTTTTTAATTTGCTCTTTTCTTTATCTATTAGTGGCACTTTTCCTTTTAATACAAAAAAGTACATTCAATAAAACAATGTATTTCTTGATCCCCAGTCCCCACAGATTTTGAGTAGCGCTGCTCTGTACTTTGGTTTTAGCGGAAGTAATTAATGTAATAAGTGTTTATGGGAAGTTACTCGACCAAGCATTATTTTGAGACTAAACATCTTTTATTGTGTTTTATCAATGGCATCAGTTTAAAAAACAGTTTAATTTACAAATATTGAATGTTGATTCACTTGTCACTTGAACTTAAGTAAATTTTTCCTTGATGAGAATTTAAAAGAAAATCACAAAGATTAATTTTTTCATTATCACACCTTTTAAACAATAATTCACGATACTGAGATAAAATTATTTTCAATACTCTAAATAAATAAATGATTGAGGATTGTAGATTCAGCTTGAACCATTATTAAGAACTGATAAGAATCGATCGCTGCGTTTTCTATTTATAATCTTTTTAGGGATGCAAAGTTATTATCAGATGGAAATATTTTGCTTTTCAAGCGATGCATATTATTGGTGAATTGGTGGCTTCAGATGAATAAGTATCCGTGAGCTAATGTGGTTGCATGTGGGTAAATTTCCCGGGGCCAAAAATTGCGTGGCAATGATGAAATCTGTACTAAAAAACATAGTTATAATGTTCTAACATTTTTTTCTGGTTAGGTAAAATAGTAATCTATGTGTAGCACTAAATATTTTAAAATAATGGATTAATAGATACCCCTAAAAAATAAATAAAATCTCGAAATCTTTCATTGCCGTGTTTGTCCACACGTCACCTACCTCATTGATAAAAATCTTTTGGTTATTTATATTAAAAACTAGTTTTATTTCGTACATGAATAGTTAAAGTATTGTTACGGAATACATTTATTCAAAATCTTTAAAAATACATCGAATGGTGATCAAAAATTTATTTGTCCTAGAACTACTTTTCATCGCCATGTCCTAAACATGTTTAGAATATCGTTTTGTCTAACGACTTGTGTCCCCCGCCCCTGTGCGCAAAACGTTGCATATTGGTGCGGCCAAGTGCTCGACGTGGACGAGCGTGCAAACTTGCCTGCGTTTTCGCACCATGAATATAAGTGTTCCATTTTTATGTTACTTGACATTTTTTCTTTCATCGCCGAGGATAGGTATAACTTCTAGTTGCATAAGTTTATTCTCTTGATTGCGCATTCGATAGAACGCCATTTCTCTTATGTTTATTTGTGAAGTGTTTATTACTTCGAATTATTACTAGATTTTTTGTTATTTTATATTTTTCCTTTAATATTCATTGCCGCGTTTTCATTGCCGTGGTTTCCGTGGCCACAATTTGCAATGGAAAGAAAAAAATACACAGGAATGAAAAAAATTTGTTGCGAGGTCATGTAATGCAATTTAGTTTCATTGCCGTGGCCTAGTGTTTCATTTCCTTTACTTTTGTTTTCATCGCCATGGTATGATGAGGCAAAGAAAACATCTTTACCTGAAATGTACAGCTAGTTGCGAATACTGACAGTACCGGGCTCGTCAAGTTAACCTACTGCAATACTATGAAAGACCTAAGGATAGACTTGATGATTTGTACTGTACAGTCAACTAAACTTGCGAACTTTAAATTGGAATCACTTACTTCATCGCGGGTTACTCAAGACAAAGTTTTACCATTTAAATGCAATATTATCTGCAATAGGTCGAATTGACGACGTCTAAATAAAACGAAAATCAAAAAAATTATAAAAATTTATTTACAATGTTTCCTTCAGTATTTTGTGTTACCCCCTCGTTTACTGCTTGTAAACGGTTTTTCACTGACCGAATGAATTTTGTACGAGTTACGCACTAATTTATGGACTGTATTAGGTCGCGCTGCTACTGATAATAAACCACGAAACTGTAAGGATATTTTATATTGATTAATAATAATAATAATAATATAGCCTTTTATTTCCAAAATATTCAATTTCCAAAATTTTGACAAAAACTTACAGGAAAAAAATCTATTTTTTATTATTACTACACTTTTGAATAAATCGTATCTCTTATTTCGATATGCCTTACGGCAAAGGCCTCCTCCAACTCTTTCCACTGCTTCCTGTCTGCTGCTACTCTGATCCAAAAGGGCCCTAGGGTCTGTTTCAGTTCGTCTTCCCATCTTCTCACTTTGCAACCTCTACTCCTAACTCCATCTCTTGGGTACCAAACTGTTACCTGTTTGCTCCATTTTTCTCTTTTGCAGCGAGGCATATGTCCGGTCCATCTTCATTTTAGTTGATCAATACGTGATAGTATGTCTGTTAATTTCGTTTTGCATCTTATATTTATACTTCTTATTTTATCTTTTAATTTAAACCTAGCATGCTCCTTTCCATGCTTTTTTGGCATATCTCCAGTTTGTCCCTATGTTGTTTCGTCAGGGCCCAGGTTTCACAGCCGTATGTGATGCAGGGTAGAATACAGGCATCGAAAGCTTTCTTCTTGATCTTCATGCTCAGTTCCTTGCTTTTCATAACTTCCTTTAAAGCCCATATTTTTTCCACCCAATCGCAATTCTTTTGTGTATTTCCTTTGACATTTAATCATTTGGAGATATTATCTGTCCTAGATATACGTATTCTTCTACAAATTCGATTTTTTGTCCATTGATGATTATATCTGTGGGTAATGAGTTTGTCAACATTTTGGTTTTAATAATGTTAATTTCCAGACCTACTTCTCTACTTATATCTACTAGGGTTTGTACCATGGTCTCTATCTCTCTAGTATCTTTGGGTCCTCTTCCAATATAACAAGGTCATCAGCAAATCTTAAATGACTCAATCCGTTTATGTTTAGGCCCAGATGTTCCCAATTCAATTGTCTAAACATTTGTTCGAGCACTGCTTTGGTGAGAACGGGTCGCTCTGTCTGACTTCCTTTTCAATTTTAAAAACATTTCCTTTTGATTCTAGTCAGTTACGCGCTGTATTAAGTCTGTAAACGTTTTAATAATGTTTACATAGGTGCCCCTGTCCTCTTAGACTTTTCCAAACGTATTTGTGCTTGAGGCTGTCGAAAGCTTTGGAGTAATCAATAAAGGCTAGGTATATATTAGGGTTTGTTATATTCATTGTATTTTTGTATGAGTTGTTTGATTGTATGTATGTGGTCAATTGTACTGAAATCTTTTCTGAACCCTGCCTGTTTCACTGGTTGGTTTTCGTCGAGCCTGAGTGATATTCTGTCTAGAATTATTTTACCAAAAACTTTGTATATATTAGAAATTAGCGATATGGGCCTGTCATTTCCGATGTCATCTTTTGAACCCCTCTTATGTAAAAGTATTATATGTAATTCTGCCCATTTGCTTGGAATGATGCCTGTATATAGTATCTCATTAAAAATCTGTGAAAGTATTGGGCTTATTTCTACGACGGTACCTCTAATTAATTCGTGTGTAATTCTATCTGGACCTGGAGCTTTTTCCATCTTCTGACTTTTTATAGCTTTTTCTACTTCCGAGTTTAATATATCTGGTATGTCTTCAGAACCTTGTATGCTATAATTTTCTGAATTATGTTCAGTATCGGGCAAGCATATTTTTAGTTGATTTGGACTGTGGTTTTGATATAACGCCCGATAATAGTTTGTTGCTATATTTTGGATTTTGCTGCGGGACGTAGTTGGCAGTTCGTTGTCTTTTAGTTTGGTATCCATTCTTTTCCCTTTTCTCGGAGTTCTTTGAGTGCTTTTCTTGTACCTCCTGTTTTGTCAATGTACTTCTCTATGGTTTTAGTTCTTCTGTTTATTCGGTCTCTTCTCATATTTTCGCGAATCCGTTTACTAAGGTCTGAAATTTATTTTTGGTTTTCTTTCTTATTCTTCTTTGTTATTAAATTCCTTCTTTCTTCAATAAGTTTCATCGTTTTTTCGCTAAGATTGGATTCTGTAGGTTCGCTTATTTGTAATTCTGCCTGTTCTTTAAGCTTGGTTTCCATTCTTTTGTATTTTTCGTTAAGGTCCATATCTGAGGTTACAACTTCCATCAGGTCTTCTACGGTATGAGTCCCCGTTTTTGCTCATGTTTTGTAAGTAGCTCATTTGAATTGCTTTTGGTCTAGGCTTTTTTGTACCTCTTTCATTTAGACAGCTGCGTACCATGGGATGGTTAGTATTAAAGTTCAGGTTTTGTACTACTCCCATATCTGTAAAGGCAGAAACATTGTTGGTTATTATGTAGTCAATTTCGTTTCTAGTCTTTCCATCTGGAGACACCCATGTTCACTTGTTTTTAGCCTTTTTGTGAAATTTCGAATTGAGAAGTGTTAAGTTTTGCTCAAGTAAGAATTCAACAAATTTTTCACCGTTTTTGCTTCTTTTCCCTCTACCATATTTCCCTATTATATGTTCTTCCCCTGCCAGCTGTACGCCTACTTGAACGTTAAAGTCACCTATAAGCACAATATTGTTTTTTGAGTATTTTTCAGTAACTTCTGTCAATTTGTCGTAAAAGTTTAAAATGTCAGTTTTGGTTGCTTGTTCTGTTGGTGAGTAGACTTGAATTACTGTCCAAGTTTTTGAATGTTTTGATAAGTTAATATGTAACAGAGCTATTCTGTCTGATATTCCTTCTAACCCAATAATTTGATTTTTAAGTTTCAGTTTTATCAGAAATCCTATTCCTCTTTGTCCAGCTATTTCACCTTTATGGTACATAATAATGTCACTTCTTTCATCTATTCCTTTCCCTAATCTACGCATCTCACTTATGCCCAAAATGTCCCACTTGACGTTTTTGATTGCTGATTCCAGCTCGTGTAAACTTTCTGGTGTTCTCAAGGTTCGAGTGCTTAGTGTACAAACATACAGACTAGTTCGATGTGGATATTTATTTTTGTATTAGATTTGGTTGGTATAGTTGTTGGAGGGTGGTGGTCAGCTTCCCCCACGGTGACCAGCAGTTGGTTGGTTGGACCAGGGTTGGGGTTAATGAACTTGTCGAACGATGGTACGCTTAGACAAGCCTTGCCGGATAAGGACAACGATTTCAGCGGCTTCTGCAAGTGTGGTTTCTATTTTCTTAGTGCTTCAGTATTTCCACTGACGTGAAATTTAGGACTGAATACCAATTTCGTAAAAGTTCGCTTTTTATAGGGCTTTAGGACTCTTGAACGATATGGTTTTTTTGTTATGAAAATTGATGTCTTTTGTTTTTACGTTTTATAACATAGAATGAATATTTTTTCTCTATTATTTTGAAAGTGGTTGAAAGTTATCAAAATTCCCTTTCAAATGATGAAACACAAGATATGTATTCAATGTATTGTATTTAAATGGTGAAACTTTGTCTTGAGCAACCCGCGATGAAGTGATTCCTATTTAAAGTTCGCAAGTGTACAAAAAGATTTCCCATGTTAACCTTACAAAATGATGTATATCATTGCGTACCACACCCTTTGTATGTAAGTTTAATACTCAGTAGTATATAAAATATTCTGTATCATAAGGATTTTCATTTCCGTGGACTGATTCTTTCATTCCCGTGGCACAGTTCTTTAATTGCCGTAGACGCTTGTTTCATTGCCGTGCACGCATGTTTCATCGCCGTGGCACAACATTTTTAATCTTGTATATCTCGTTAGTTTTTTAAGTTATCTGCTAGATATTAGCAAGAATACACACATTATCAAAAACTGTAATAATTGCGATTTTTTGAAATAAACCTAAAGATAAAAAATTCCACGGAAATGAAGATTTTAATGGACCTGTTGTAATTTACCCATGTGGTTTGTGTGCTTCTTCAACGAACTTTGAATTATCTGGATAAACTTGTTCAGCCAAATGTCGTATTTGTGTTCTTTCTCTTGGGTTTTTAAAACAAATTATAAAACTAGACTTTAATGAATATACACTTGGTCCTTGTAAAACACACTCAGATTTTTGTGGTAGCTGCTTTTAGTACAAGATAAGGGTACAAATTTCATCACAGTGATTCACAATGTCAAAAAGTTGGTAACAAAATTTGATTTTCCACAACCGCCAGGACCTGCATCTATTGCAGTGAATGGATGAAAAAAGTGGACCATGATTATGATTATTAAATGATGTTCGGAGCGTACTACCCACGTAAAACTAAAAACGCAAATACTGTTCAGTTTTAATGCACTATTTATTTATATTATAAAGACTAATCTTAAACGAAGAGGAAATAAAATTGAAACTAATTAATAATTAAACAGGTAGTTTAAAAAAAACTTATATGTGATTAAAAATTAATACACCAAAAATCTAATCAGGCATATAGAATTTCATTTATCTTCTAGATCAATCGCATACTCACGAATTCTTTGCATATTTTACCATTATTTTCATCTTTGCAGAACCCTAACTTTATATTATTTATATTAGGTCTTTACCTATGAAATTGCCGTTTTTCACGAAATAAATGAAGCGTAATTTTTTTATATATTCTTTATTTCTATTAATCAAAATAATCACCCATGCAATCAATGCATCTTTGCCAACGCATTGGTAGCTTATTGATGACTTCCTTGAAGAAATCAGCTGGACGGGAGGCAACAAATTCTTCAAAGGCATTTTGTACTGCCTCTCGGGTATTGAATTTTTTTCCCGCCAAGAAGTTATCCAAATTCTGGAAAAAGTAGAAGTCTGTAGGCGCAAGGTCTGGTGAGTACGGCGGATGACGGAGAACTTCCAACCCCAACTCTTGTAGCTTGGAGACCGTCTGCTGTGCAGTATGAGGTCGCGCGTTGTCGTGCAAGAGCAGTAGAGCCGAACGATTGACCAAAGCTGGTAGGAGACGTGTGAGCTTCTCCATCATTGTGTTCAGTTCTTCACAGTACACATCTGCAGTAATGCTTGTCCCGTTTGGCAAGAAGCTGTGATGAATTACACCCGCGTTAGACCACCAAACAGTGACCATCACTTTTTTAGGGGTAAGTTTTCGTTTAGGGCATTGTTTGGGTGCTGAACCAGGGTCCAACCAACTTGCTGAGCGCTTACGATTGTCAAACAAGATCCATTTCTCGTCACAAGTAACAATGCGGTTCAGAATTCCTTCATTTGTATGCCTGCTGAGCAGTGCAAGGCACGTCTCCACGTGTACTTCGCGCTGGCGGTCATTGAGTTCGTGGGGTACCCATTTGTCAAGCTTTTTTACCTTGCCAATTTGATGCAAATGGACCAATATTGTTTTGATGCTAACGTCGAAAGCTGCTGATAATTCAGCCGTGGATTGAGTTTCATCAGCTTCCACAATTGCCTTTAATTCGTCATTGTCGACCAAAGTTTTCGGACGACCACGGGGTTCATTTTTCAGGTCAACATTTCCAGAACGGAAGCGGGTAAACCAATAACGGGTGGTGCGTTCGTTTGTAGTGTTCGCTCCGTAAACGTCGTTGATGTTGCGTGCCGCTTGTGGCGCTTTGCTGCCACGACGGTACTCATACTCCATAATTACTCGAATGACGAAAAATGTTCGAATGCGTTGAAAACAAAACACTAACTATTAAACAAATGACGATTTTAGAAAAAGATTTCCATGTTTGTCAAATAAAATTAATTTGAAATTAGAATTATCAGTCAAAAAAAATATTTTCATTTGAAATGGCCAGTACGGTAAAACGGCAGTTTCATAGGTAAAGACCTATTATATGACCTATAATATACCATATTCATTATTAGTTGCATAATCAGATTTTTCAAGCGTCTGAAGTTTAAAAAAAAATCAGTATAAATGAAAGTTTGATTTAATCTCTTTATATAAATCATCTGTAAATACTTGATGAACTAAGCTGTCAGTAACAATATACAATAATTTAAGATTATTTTGAAACTTTTGAAAATGGAAATTATATATTCATGTTTTTGATAGATCTAAAATGTAAAATCCTAAATAAATGGGTTTATTAAAAAATAGTTTTGCCTTATTTAATTGTATCGCAATTAAACTTTCTAAAAATATTGACAAACTGTGGAATTGAGGTGTCGCAACAAGCGATGAATATTTCTTGAAGACAATTTTTTTACTCCAAAACTTATAGTTTAACGGGAAACTTTAAAATAAACCTGATATTTTTGACATTTGACTTTCAATCTTTTTTTGCATATTACAGGTCAATAGCGAGTTTCAGTATTTTAATTTAAATAATGTATCCCAAAGATCTAACGTGAAATTCAGCTCTATTCGAACTTGTGCAAACTGAAATGTCTATTTTGACCGGACTATGAGGTAAAAGAAGAGGTATACCTATGTCATAAAACTGATTTTTGCGAGATTTGACCTTCAATATCTAAAAACGCTCGCACGTGACCTTTTGAGACAACATTTAGGATGCCAAAATAAAGGTTTATATAAAATTTTAGCTTATTCTGCTTCAATATAAGGTTAACCTCAATGGTGGCAGGACCATAACCAGCTAGAACGACTTGAAATTTCGAATTGTAACGTCACGTACTAGCGTTGTGGTTTAACAATTAAGTATCAATCAACTCTTAATTAATCTAAATTAATTTTTTAAATACAACATATAATATAAAAGTAACATATATCTAATGAAAAGTCGTATTTAAAGGAAACATTTATTTTTATTTATTTACAAATAATATAGACAAATTAAACAGAGATAATATTATTATGCTGATATACTTAATTTAATAATTTAGTCAAATATGCTTCAAAATCCATTTCTTCTATGGCACATTATAAGGCATCATCAAAGTTTCTTTGAATTACATTCAATTTTATACAGCTTACCCCAAGATAGCACTTAAGGAAGGCTGCACTTAGGTAGGTGTGTGTAAAAAAATATTATTGTAATTTAGAATAAAAATAAAATATTTATTAAAATATTTATATTTTTTATTTTTTTACATAACATAAGATACTGGTTCAGCAAAATCTTTGACAGCTGGGGCAAGTCCAGCACCAACGATGTTTATTCTGCCAGAACCGAATAATACAGTACAGTTCCACTTTGCTAAAGAACTAAATGACACAAATAAGTAAACAAATTAAACAATATAATAACTATAACAACTAAATAACTAAATATAATAACTAAACGATTATGGTGATTACGGAATTAACATATTATGTTTATTAAATATGTGATCTCCTTTCAAATCAATGTTTTGCAGTCTTTCTTGGGACATCCTGTATTTGAGCTGTTCCATATTTGTTTCGACTACGAAAGTGAATTCAAAAATGCAAAATAAGATAATGTAGTTTTCAGAATCTGAAAAAAATACAAAGAATATGATTAGGTTCCTTGAATAGGTACTCTGAGTAATTAAGTAGACATCCTTCTCAGTTTTCTACAAATATGTGATTTTGATGTTGCTAAATCCAGATACGTGCGAGGGACGACTTATAAGCAAGTTCATTGGGATATTAAGTTAAGGTACTACTGCGATGAAGGATATATAAAAGTATCTATAAAAATGGACTGCAAACTGGGTGGCCCCGAAGTAAGCCAAGCATGTGTTAAAGGTGACCGTGCAGCAAACTGGCGGAGAACCTAGAGTAAATATACCTTAATACCAAGCCACTCAGAAACTTTTGCGAAAAAAAGTGTTCATGTATGGAACGCTAGTGAGTTACAATTTAATTTGGAAATTCGATTATTTTTTAGTAAAAATATATTTGTTCCAAAAATTGAATTTCCCTCAAAATTTTTTTACCGGCTTTATGAAAGTATTGAGTGTTATAGAAAAATGTATCTGCCTCGGGACCATTTTCGTGCAATGATTTTTTACGACTTAAGTCCAACTTGAAACCTGATGAATCGTTTAATCGACTTCAATTAGCGTGTACCGCTGGTGTAACGAGTTTAAGTGCAGTCGCTTAAATTTGAAGGATGAAGGAAGAAGTACTTAATCGTATTTTGACTGCTGGAACGGAAGAAAACGTAAGTACTACAAGAGAAAAATTTTATTCAACAAAACCGGCTAATCACATACAAGCAGAACAACACAATCTGCAGATTGGATCGGGAAGTTTTCATGATATTTTACTCAACCACCTTTGCCTAAGGAGGACTATTTCGCGCTGGGTACCCCACAACATCACCGATGCTCAGTAGCAGGCGGGCGTGGAATATATGATTCATACATTCCAAGCAGGTCGTTGGCGCCATATTTAAAATATCATATTAGGTCAGTTAATATTTGAATTTGAATCTGTCACAGAAACAATTGTAAAGGCTAACGTATAATTTTACATGTTTAGGAAGAGAAATAGTTTACTGTACCGCCCAGTGAAATGAAATTACTTCCTTATAAACAACCGTAACAAAGAAACCATTACTATTCATGTTCTTCTTTCAGAACAACCGGGAAATTTTTACTTTAAATTATCAATTTTTTTTCAAATTTTTAATTTTAAAGACTGACTTAAATTAAGTACTCTAGTCGCCATTGACCTGAAATTGACTTAAAAGCTTGGATTTATCAATATGATCCAGAAACAAAGCACCAGTCAACAGGTTGGCTGTTACAAAACGAACAAACGCCTGAGCAAGGGAACCAACCGAGAAGGGTTGGAAAATTTTTGACTGCCAATTTTATCTCTTTAACGGGTATTTAGTATCAATTTAAAGAGACCAAAGTAGCATCAATGCAGAGTGGTACATTAAAATGCTTGCCAAAAGTTTTTGCTGCTGTGCGCAACAAGTGACCAAACATGGGACTCCGAAGCCTTTTGCTTCCCCACGATAACGAGCTCGCGCACTCCGCGATCAAAACGAGGGACTTCCTAAACACCACACTGGTAAAACTTTTGGGTCATCCACATTACAGCCCTGATTTGGCACCGAGTGATTTCTTCTTGTCCCTAAAATAAAGAACTAGTTCAAGGGGAAACAGTTTTCATCGTCAGAAGTGGGTCTCACTGCGTTCGAGAAGGCCGTTGAGGAACTCCCTGTTGCAGACTGGAAAATGCGCTTTGAAAACTTTGTGTAGACGCTGGTGGAGGGTTCTTCAAAAATATGTTGCATAAAAATGTAACCTATTGAAAATTTAATTTTTTTTCTTGAAACAAAATACATAAATAAAATACTTCCAAGACCATGAATGCTATTATCTTTTATAATAATAGATTTGGAGCTGGGAATCTCTAGCATGAGTGTAGTACTAAAACTTACTAACACTACTCAATGTATTGGAAATGACCTGACTGTTCTCACACAGATTTTATGAAAAAAAGTGTTACCGAGGCCATGGTCCTGACGCTGACTTCGAAGATGCCCATGGCCGTCACGCTCAGGGGCTTCTGGAAGCGACGCAAGATGATACACATCGATACTTGGTTGCGAACACTCATCTTCTCCCAGGGCACCGAATAAACCACGTCCGATAACTTTTCACCCTAGAACAAACGTTGAACGCCTTTTAATTGAACAAAAAGTAGGAAATATAAAGGACTGCTCTTCATCAAGTGCATCCGATAGCAGAAAATATACTTTGTTAACCGAATCAATCTGATACTTCCATGACATGAAATCGTCTACGTAAACGCCAAAACTCTTGACTGATGTGAATTAATTTAAACGTTTAAATTCGCACATGGTCGGGGGCAAAGTGTCCATATCGTCTCTAATTAACGTCTTCGGGTTGCCTCACCGTTACTACACGTTGAAGTTATTTTGGGGGCCGTACATCATCAGTCAACGTAGTTATAAGAGGCCAGCAATTCTGATGTTCAGGCTGGAAAGAACACTTCCGTTGCTGAGATTGAGAGATCACAGAAAAGTGGCGTTTCAAGCTGGCTGGTCACGGTTCCAGTCGATTCCCAGATAATATTGAATATAGATAGATAATAATTTTGAATATCGACAAATATCGATAACAGCTAGGGAGACAGCACTGCACCTTGTGGAACGCTGGCAGTTGTGCCACCTCAGACCGACACCGTATCTTCCACTCAGCGCTCTGCCGGCATCCATGTAGATAACAACCGATGAAGATATTATGCTATGTGCTACTTACTATAACTCAAAAAATAATATCAAAATCCTGTGTGTTAAAGGCATAACTGAAAGCAAGTATGCTTAAAAGTGTCAGCTATTTATATTCTATATTATAACCCTGACACTCCATACTTCGTACAAATGTATTACCTACTACTACTACTACAGCAAATAACCGTAGCACAAATGTAACCGTAACACACGAGCGCAAATGTGTGAGTGATCACGCAATTCGCCATGTAAAGTAATTTTGAGGTATATATTGAGGTAGGTATTTGCTTGAATTAGGTATGAGCAAAAATTATTTGAATATTTCTGAATCCTGTGCAGTATTTAATTTAAAATTATTATAATTATATAATTTCTTTAAAGAATTTTTTGGTGACGCTACGGAGTAGTTATCTTTTTAAAACCGCATTGCAAAGTTTGTTATACAACCTGAAATGAACAACTCTGCAATTTTTCTGTAGTCTTGATGGCAGATATTTATTGAAAACATTATTGACATGACAGTTTGGCCAAAAGAAGAAGAAGTGAGAAAATTATGCTACTTTATGAAGGCAAATTATTTTAATAAAATAAGCTTAATCGCCTTTACCTGCGAGCTTTCACTACAAAAATACATTGTTTTTATATAAAAATAATGGCTTAATAGATCGAAATGCACAAAAACATTTTTGCCGCTATTTAAAAACAGGGTGAAGTCTTAGCGGAGTTACATTTGATGATAAATAATTTGTTAGATTCAGAATTTGTTTTTTGTATTTTAGCATTTTCGCAAGAAGATCGGTTTTTTAATTTGGAGTATTAAATTTGTTAAATTTACCAAAACAAATTGAAAATAATATGGTTGTATCTATGTATTTAAAAAAATTGAATATAATTATTATAATTCAGTTTTAGTTTGAAATTTTCACTACTTAATTCAAATTTAAATATTTATTGTTCAACATTGACAATTGCTTGTTCTTATGGACGGTATATAAAGTATGGCTCTACCCTCAGTTTAGAGGAACCTTCGTGATGAAGACCTTGTAAGAAACTTCACGGGTGTAATTTTTTCGATATAAATTTGCAACGGCCCTTATGACTACAAAATTATTTTTATCTCCATCTGTTAGCTCATCAAGTCTCTCCCGCAAACTATGTGAACGGCACCCGTTCGTTGGATTAACGTAGGCGCCAGGCATCGCCCTCCTCGTGCATATTAGACAGAAATGAGCGACACGTCAGCCGACACTACCGTAAGAACACGTACTTTAGTGACAATGAGGAACAAAACTATTTAGTATGTATCTTTAAAATGAAAATATATATTATAATCTGATTTAACTAATAAATTTGACGTCTCTGATCATTCGCATAAAGATGGTAATTTATAATTTTATACGGATAAGATTCGAATAAAAAAAGTAAAAATTTGTAACCTTTTTTTAAATAATAAGAGAACCCACGAGTTCAAACGAAACCACTATTTACAATGATAATGAAGAAAATGAAATAATATAAGCTTTATTACTATTTTGACACATTACATCAAACAATAGCAAAAATTTGCTGATAAAATTGAGGTCAGTCAAGATAAAACCAGACCATTTCAGATTACTATCCATAGAAAATAAATCTTATAGCATGATTTCTCGTGAATTATTAGTTTCTAAGAAATCTCCTTTTCTTGTGCAATTGATAAGTTCTATCGATTGACATATATCTTCAGTTTAAAAAAAATTTAGAAGCCAAGTTTTAATGCAAATCGTCCCAGTGTGTAAGCAGCGTTGCAGAGTTGACAGCCTGCCAGACCCTGCGAACTACCTACAAACTCAGGCTCAGGACGACCCGTGGTGAAGTGATGTAATTGATTATAATTGGCGTCGGAGAATGTCGCTTCTGTACGGTAATACTTTTATGTATTTTGTGATATTATTAAGATGCGTATTGTGACAAAGTAAATCAATGAGGCTTGGAAATGGTTCTAACTTAAAATTTGCAGGTACTAATAAAATGGTTTGATTTGCTTACCTTAGTGCAGACCATTTCGAATGTGACTGATATCATTATGAGCTGCACAAATATTGCTACAGTGAGAGGTCCGTAACGGATCAAGGCCGTTAAGCTCTGTCGAAGAAAATAATGTTGGTTGTTACTGTTTATTGTTTATAATCTACAAAGCATCTACCTAATTAAATCTACCTTTCCTATTAAATCCCTTGTTATAAATGATAATTTAAGAGAAGAAGATACAACTTCTTTATATTTATCTATGACTAGCTGCCACGCAGAAGTTGTTCTCCCAGGTATCTCTTTTTTTAAACTGAAAATAGCAAACGTTATAAAAGATTTAGATTGTCGTTGTGGCGAGTTTTGAATGTGTATGTAAGTTCAAGAAAAAATTTTGGCGTCCATTTTGACGCGATTGCTGTCACAAGTATTCCGAGCCTATTTTCGAAGTAAAAACCTTAATTCGACCCAAGGTGTCAATGAGCAGTGACCGTGGACAGCTCGGCGTTTGAATGATCATATTATTGGTGGAGCTTGGGTTGGAATCCTGACTGCATTAGGTTTACTTTTTTATTTTTAACTTACACATAATATTTTTACTGGTCTTTTTTGATTTTATTTTACTTTGTTATTTGCTTTGTTATTTGCGCAAAAATAATACATAGCACTGCATGTAGCAAGCAAATTTTATTCTATATCACGGTAACAAAGCTAAGATACTCAGATACTTGTAGTTGAATTAGGCCCTCTTCCATGAAAATCTCATAAATTTAATCAAAATTATAATCATGGTTAATAAAGCACACATTTTTAAGACGTGAGGTGGTAGAAGCATTATGTAATTTTGACCTTCATAAAGCTTAAGAAAGATGTTTTTGAAAATATCATTGTGTCTCAGCAGTGATAGGAAGAATAAATTGGTAAAAACATTGGTATCTTTATTCTTTAAGTAACAAAGTCTTCAAGGCTTGGTTATCCTCGATTTACTAAGTGTATATCAAATTTACAGTCTTAAATGATATTTTATTACTACGTAATAAAGTCAATCTTAACGAAATTGCCGTTGCATAAATGATGGATTAAATTTGCCGCGAAAAAAACTTAGGTCTTTTAACACTCTTTATTTTATTTTATTTTAACCATAATGCACAGATTATATTAAAAATTGTACTACTAAAACGCATTGAAACCTAAGTGAAATGAAGGATTCGATGGTTAATTAGAAAATTAACGGGTGGAGCGAGGAATTACATATTATTATTAACCAAGACCAAGCGAAGCTAGGAAATGAGGAATCCTGAATGGAGTGAAGGACTCAAGCCTGCCCAAGGCGAAGACATGTTTATCTCCGAGGAGTACGAGCATGCTATACTTTACACACCTACTGAGATAGTTACAATCAGTAGTACTAGAACTAGAATCATAGTATACACAAAATATTAAAAGCACCATGTATTTATACACCTGACTTCTGATTTCTAGAAAAATGTTGAAAAATACTTACAGCACTCATATATAGTTTTATTTTTCGCAATTTTTGACTTTTTAGGTAGAATATTAATATCAATAATTCACGTAGCTTCCCATTTTATATACTCCAGAATCAAATCACTGTCATCAGGAGACATTATTCTTGAATTTACAGGACTTATCGATTCGAATAGAACTATGGAGGCAAACAACAATATTCTTTTCTCTTTATAAAATACTCCAAATATGTGATTTTAAATATAGAACATATTATTATTTGATGGCTCTTAGTTGCGATATTTTTTTGTCTTTTTAAATATATGCATTTTAGTTGATGTTCCAAATTCACATATAATACATAGCACTGCATGTTTATTAACATGTTCATGTTCGCCGGACCTTTGCGATGACTCCCAATTTTTTGGAAGCTGACTGTGCCATGGTTTCAATCTGTTGACCGAAATTAAGTTTCGACGTGATGGTCATGCCTAGAAGCCCTAGATGGTTTGTGATCGGTACAGACACACCTTGGAAAGTGGGCGTCAAGTTGAATGTGCTCTTTTTACCGGAGAAGAGACAGAGAGTTTTGGAGAGGTTGAACTTGACAAGATTGGCTTCTCCCCAATCGGAAACCCTACGTAGTGTCAAATCAACCTGTTCGATCATCGACTCTCTCTGAAATTGGATCTGGTTTGGACTCGCTCGCGCATTGGACACATATCTCTCTACAACAGTGCTGTCATCAGCATAACCAATAAAGCCTTCCGATAAAAGAAGGTCATTAATGTGCAGCAGGAATAATGTTGCAGAGAGAACAGATCCCTGAGGTACGCCGGCGTTGATCGCCATTAGGTCCAATGAGAAGCCATCGACGACAACTCGAATTGACCGTTCCCTCAGGAAATCAGAAATCCAGTCGCAGAGTCCAGATGGTATGCCATACGCAGGAAACTTGCTCAAAAGGGCTTCGTGCCATACCCGGTCAAAGGCCTTGGAGATATCTAAGGATATTCCCTCTCCGTGCCCTTCCAAGGCCATGCTCCATAGATGCGTGGCGAACACTAGAAGGTCTCCTGTTGAGCGTCCTCCGTGGAAACCATATTGGTTGTCAGTGAGGAGCTCATTGATCTCTAGGTACGTCAGGAGACGATGGTTCAATACACGTTCCATAATTTTGCAAATTATGGAAGTGATTGCAATAGGTCTATAGTTGACTGGGTCGGCTCGACTGCCCTTTTTTGGTACGGGCTGTAAGTTTGCAAATTTCCATGATTTTGGCACTTTTCCAGTCCTTAGAGAGAGTCGATGTAGGCGAGTCAAAACAGGAGACAACTCGGCTGCACAGTGCTTTAGAACCACTGCGGGAATGCCATCCGGAACACTGGTTTTGTTCACGTCTAGATTTAGTTAGCATTTGAGTACCTCTTTCTGGTGAACTTGGACGTCCTCCATCTTGGGGCCGAATGGGGGTAACGTGGGTGGGTTTTTACCTTTGGAATCTAGACGTGAACATTCCGCGAAGAGATTTGCAAACAAGTCTGCCTTCTCTTTTGCGCTGTGGGCCAAAGACCCGTCAGGCCTTTGCAGTGGTGCCAGTGACGGGCGAGAGAAGTTCATCTCAACCGACTTGGCAAGGGACCAGAAAGCTTTACTCCCCCTGGGATAGGATGCTAACTTGTCCCCGATACGGCCAATTTGGTCGAAACGAGCGCTTCTGATCACCTTTTTGCAGGACTTGGCAGCAGCATTGTACGCGTGCTTCTTAGCTGGGAAACCCATAGCTTTGCTTCTGCGAGCGCTAGCCCAGGCTTGGTATGCTGCATGCTTACGCTTTTCAGTTAGGAGCCAACCAGCATTAAACCATGGGCGGGCTTTGGACTCTAGGGATACATCAGAGAACGGTATAAAGTACTCCATACCTTGACATATCACACTGGAGACAGCATCAGCACAGCATGATGGATCATCGGAAGTAAAGCAAGCTTGCCGCCAAGGATAAGAGGTGAAAAAGTGACGCATCTCATCCCAATCTGCTGACTTGTACCGCCATACTCGCCTTTTGCCTTTTGGGCTGGTATCGGTTGGCGAGTATTGCGACACAGATTTCACCAGACAGTGGTCGGATGTCCCTAATGGCGGAGATACGGACACCGAGTATCTGTCTGGATCGGTTGTCAGCAGAAGGTCCATGCAATACGCAGTATGGTCAACAACGTCAAAAATGCGCGTAGGTTCGTGGACGAGCGAGACCATGAGTTACTGCGAACCGATAGGTTTCTCTGCCAGCGTGGTCGGTGTCCTTGAACGGGTACAGCCACTCTCCATGGTGGGCATTAAAGACCTCAAGGAACACCAACTGCGCAGAGGGACATCGTCGTTGGACCTTATCTGCAGTATCACTGAGATATTCAATAAGTCGAGTTGTCTCCTGAGCTCCCGTGTGTGATCGGTAAATACTGGCGTATACAATTCGGTCCAGGCCAGTATCTACATAGACCCATAAAACAGAAAAATCGGAACTTCCAAGTATCGGAGACGCCGACAACAGATCTCGTCTCTGACATACACGCATACGCCCGCATTGGGGTGAAATTTGGTCTCCAGGATATAGCCTGGGTAATGCAGGTATGCCAGATCCGAACGATAACAGATCTGCGTCTCTGTCAGAAAGAATTAGTGCGGCCTCTCTGTCTCAAGGTGGTGGTGGACATCGTGGAGATTTGAGTGCACTCCTCGGATGTTAGAGAAGTGTACTTTTAGGGAGAGGGGGGAGTACATCCGCTGTCGGCACTTATTTTTCTTTTTGGACTTTTCCATTATGTTGTTGGTAGGGGTGAATAGGGGAGGGGATTAGAAGTTGAGTGAAGCGCAATGTTTGTAACCAAGCAACTCGAGTGGTCAGACCCACTGGTGGGAGACTCACATGGAGACCGCGGGGACGCCCAAAACCCCCCGGGGATCGCCATCGGGCCCTCTCCATCCGGTCGCCAACCGGCACGATGGAGCAATCCCGGGATTTTACACAGGCAGTGGGGCAGCCTTTCACGAATGGCTAGAACGCTAGTTGGGCCCCCTACAACCTGCGGTCGGCCAGCCGTGCACCGTTTCTTTGGATCCCGCTGCCCTTTCAGAATGAGCCACCCGGTGCATCATAACCCTTCGAGTTCAAACGGCTCTCATACGTTGCGCAATTACTCGGACCTATTCTCCTCCAATGGCTACTCAAGACATCATGCCGGAACGTGACTAGGTCACTTGGCGGCATGGCTTTGTCTAGAGGGTGATTGCAAGCCGTGGTCGAAACCTACCACCTGCAAAATGGTTATCCCGCCATTCATCGGTCGCCAGAGCCTCATCCGCTGTCCGGCAGGGTGCACCACGGGCAGGTGAGGTTGGCATTTGGAGAGTCTTGATGGTAGGCGACACCCCCTTACACCCCAAAAAGCTGTTACCTGGTTTATGATTGTTTGCTTGTATACAGACTTCCGATTCTAAATTGTTTTGAGTAATGTTGGCCAAACTGACAAGTAGTTTCTCAAGGTTGCCTGCATTCACAGATCCATTAAAAAGGATGGATTCATCGAACACTGAAAGTAATTACACAATAGGTACACTATTATCTCTAAGAACCTTATCAGTTAAAAACAGTGAGTAACAATTTTTGCCACATTTCCATGCAACCACCAAATTTATACGAGTGAGCCATTCACTGATGTTATGTTAACTGATGTTAGATGAATTAACATTTATAATCTAGTATGATTGTTATGTAACATTAGAACAAACTAACAGAAAGGATATTGGACAGAACAACGTCTGTACGCCGTGTGTTGAGCTTTATGTCACACTCATAGGCCATACGGGAGGTAATATAGACGAACCACGGCCGTGTCGATGTTAGTATTTGGAAAAAATATGCGATGTTTTATAGCCCCGCGGGCAGCGAGTCTACCAATAAGTACAGTACTTATTCAAGACATTGTAAAATATTTTTAGTCTCATCGTGTATTAAGAACCTAAACCATTCAGTGAGGGTATTCTTGCATTCATAATATTTTGTGTTGTAGATATAGACAGAACACAGACGCTGGTTTCCGGTTGCCAGTTATCGGTACGACTCGCCACAAGATACGCACTTTGCGCAGTACAGTTGTTTGAGAAGTTAATGTTGCTTGTGTTTTCAACTGACAATTTTTAGTTTCCTCCACTCAGTTGCTTCCTCTCTTTCCAAGTGGAAGCTACTGGACACAAATAGTGTCTACGTCGGTGTGACAGTGATTAATGTCATATTTGTTATATGATAATAAAATATACGCTGTGCTGTTGTGTCCGATACAAGGTACACAAGTGTCCACGTTAACGCAGTGCCTAATGCGCTTATTTTTTAATATTAAGTCCTTACATATGAAATTGGCGTTTTGTCGTACTGGCCATTTTGATCTGTATTATCTCTTCCTTGGTTAAGATTTCGATTTCCAACGTTTTCGTTCTGGAAATTTCAACCTGTAGAACAAGCCCAGTGGATGGCCGGAGACCAAAGTTGATAATGAAGAATTGAAGGGTATTGTGGAAGCGGATCTATCGCAAACCACGTCCGAGTTAGCTGTAAGCTGCGGTGTTAGTGACAAAACTGTTTTAATCCACTTGAAGCAAATTGGAAAGATGAAAAAGCTTGAGAGGTGGGTACCTCATGAATTGAGTGCAGCAAACTGTCAAACGCGCGTCGACTGCTGCGTTACTCAACCGGCTCAATAATGAAAGGATTTTAAATCGAATCATTACCTGTGGTAAAAAGTGGATCCTGTACGACAATCGGAAACGCTCATCGCAATGAACCCTGATGAACCAGCCAAATCCTGCCCCAAGTGAAAATTGACTCAAAAAAGTAACTTGTGGGCGTTTGGTGGACTAGTGCTGGTGTTGTTCACTACAGCTTTCTTAAATCTGGCCAGACGAATAGAAAAGCTAGCTGCTAAACAACCGAGGCTGGTCAATTGCTCTATGCCTCTGCTGCTTCAGGACAATGCTAGACCACACACTGCACAACAGACGGCTACCAAATTAGAGGAGCTGCAATTGGAATGTCTAAGACATCCAACGTACTCCGAAATTTGGATTACTTCTTGCAAGGGAAAAAATTTAACTCCGATGGGGCAGTCCAAAGCGCTTTCAAAGAGTTTATTGTTTCCCGTGCGAAGCGTTTTTTTTAGTACAGGAACTACCTATAAGATGGCAAAAGTGCATAGATAGCAATCGTACATACTTTGATGAAATGAATATATTATTTTTTTTTTTCATAAAGTTATGTTACTCCCTTACAAAACGCGAACCTAACATTAAGAATAAAAAGAAGATAATAGTATCATATATCATTTACTAATGAAAGAATATGACCTTCATCGGTTTCAATAATTTATCATTTATTTATCGTTCGCACGTTGCTCCATGTCTTTGTTCCAAGCGCCGGTGCACGACAGCCCGCGTTTTACAAACTTCCTTCATCGAGTGCATTTATTCGTACGTCCTTTCTAGACAGAAATCTAAAACGAACACTAATATAGTTCAGTATGGCATACCTCGCCGTCTTGTGTTTCCATTGGGCTGCGATGTTAGTGTATAAAAAAAGGTTTTTATGTACAAATCAGAATTAGAAGTTTGCGCACTGCACACCGAAATGGTAATAAACTATTTAAAATGCCCAAGTAATAATTAAAATGCTCACCAAAGACGAACACATAAGAAGCAACAGACAGCATCCTAGTAAATGAAACGCATAGGTAAGAGCCAAACTTGGTCCGAAAAAACTGGACATAGCATCAACAAATCTGAAATTTAAAAAAATATTATAGAAAGTCGTATTCAATGTACAGCATTACTACAAACAATGTTCTATTGAAAAAAAACACTTAATTTAGGTAGGTACGTGAAGGAATGGTAAGGTAAGGCCAAGTGGCCATTAGCCTGAAGCATCTCGTTGGCTCGCAATCGTTAACCGTCGTACGAGATAACTTTCACCATTATTTATTTTAAATTGTAGGTACATTGCCCCGCCTGGATATCCGAGGTCGGAGTACGGTCTTTCATTTGTGTGATGAACAAAGCTGTTGGTTACCGGATCATGGTTGTTTATATTTTATATATATTATATTTATACGTATGTTTATTCTGGAACCCCCCCCCCAGTTCACTGTATGGTCATCCATAACACAAGTACTTTGGAGCTAAAGAGTTGCTGTGTTTGTCTAGGGATTTATTAAAATTATATTGTTATTGTCAGAAATATCTATATTCACACTCAAGAAAATCTACAAAATGCACTTTTTTGCAATGAGTATAGCTCCAGGATAGCTCCTGCCAAGTGCAATCTCTCCTACAAGATACGTGAAGTCTCACAGCATTTGTAAATTTACGCTTGGTCGGGCCAACTCCCCCATAGTGTTGGATTAAGCAGAACTAAGCAGGAGTCACTCGTGATGTTTTGCAGGACGATGTTTTGTAGGTATATATTTTACGGAATAATTTGTGAATAACACGTGGTTGGTTCTTAATTTTGTGAAAAAACATGTGGCAAAGCCAGTCGTGGTCTTTCACAGAATAATTTTCCAGAACAAGTACTCGTAGCTGATTTGAATGACATTTTTGGTGAAAAAAGTGTGTCGTTAATGAACTCGTTATGTTTATCGTCTTACGGTTTTATATAATATTTATTTATTTAAATTGTGGAGGAAACAAATTGTACTGTAAACACATCAAAAAAAGTAAACGTTCACGGGAAAAAGGTCTAATATTTTTTATGGGTTAACATATTTAAAAATAAATCATTACGTATGTATTCCTTATTTGAGAATACATCATCTAATTATGTAGAAATCATAAAATCTTCTTTTGTTTTTTTTATAAATATAAAAACCAAGTCTATGATAGATGACCCTCATTCTTGTTTCTGCCTGAAAGCTGTTTTAATCAATCTCTGAAATTGTTTCTTAGAAAAATTGCAGATGGAGTTTCCGTGTTACGTTAAGAAGGATATTTATTCTACAAGGTAAATCGCAGCCAGAGTCTCCGTTTCTCAAACTTACATTGTTACTACCCTGCAGAGGTACTGGATGGGCGACCTGGTTGATCGACCTGGCAGTGGCCACCCGGCTATGCTTAGTGATCTTCAGAAGCGCTACATCAGACTTCTTGCCACCCAAAAATCAATGCTACTAAACTGAGATTTGCGCTGCGTGCTCCTACAACTGGACTGGATATTAGCACTCAAACCATTTGTAATTGTTTACATCACTTCGGATTACGATCAAGGAAATCCTGGCGAGCACTTGAATACACGGGAACGACAACGAAGAAGATTGCAGTGGGCCAGGCAGCTTCAAAACGATTATGTTTTCGTTGACGGAACAAAGATTAATATTCACACCAATAACCGACTTATCCAGAGAAGGCCTGGGAATTCCGAAAGGCAAAGATCTGCCACTGGAACTATCCAGTAAGGAGGCAAATCGGTATATCGTTGGGGCGAAAAAAGGATTGGAGCGCGAACGCCTTTGATCCCGTACCAAGGCTCTATGACAGCTAATTTGTACGAGATAGCTGTTATCGATGAAATCATCATAACATTCAGGATAAATTATGGTAACCAATTTGTGTGGGCCGACAATAATGCGCCACCTCATCGAGCTCAACGAGTGAACGTTGCTCTCCGGGAGTACGAAATCACGCGGTTAGACTACCTCCCGGCTCTCCGGAATTAAACCCAATAGAGCAAGCATGAGACGCTCTCAAGCGAGCTCTTTAGAGCCACCTCCAAGAACTCTGTCAAGATCAAGGAAGTCGCTTAAGATCAAGAATGGGACAGGTTACCACAAGAACTATTGGATAACTTGATCTACAGCATGCCCAGGAAGATTTCCGCATGCGTTAGAGCCAGAAAGGAATTATTATTTTTTTAATTTTTAACTAAAAACATTTGAAATTTATTAAAATTAGTAACTTTCATTAAGTCTTTGCATTTCATTAAATTACAATTTCACAGAGATTAAAAAACAAGCTTTCATATGAAAATGATTTGTTTTTTTTTCCATCATTAAGATTCATTATTTTATTTTAACACGACAAAAAAATATCTCAACTTTTCCAATTAAAGGCGGACTTCTTTGATGTGTGTATGTCCAAGTATAGGCGTAACATATGCACTGATTATCTTTGCAGGGTCCTATTATTGTATTTATAAAGAATTTCAACCAGCCCTATTGTTCTTTTTCCCTCTTCCCGACCTCGACAAGCATTAAGCGTCTTAAAATCGTTAATTATTCCTACCGCCTATTCAAGTTCTTAAGCTGACAAGAAGGGCTCAAGCAACTGATCTGCTTGACCAGAAATCAGGTACACCATTTTACTGATAACATCATTCCGAAATCTCCTCTAGTGCTGTCGAATGTTACAGATGTTACAGATACGGGCAAATTTATGTTCTCGCAACTATGTAAAGGCCTTTACCTACTATGACTAAAATGTCATTGTTAGCGAGAGTCGTGCCAGTCAGTAACGACTTTGTTGAATAATATTATGAATGAATCCTATTGATGCCCCTAGCCACTGTAAGTGTGGACATGATTATTTAAATACTTACTTTACAATAACTAGATGATGATCAACGACATGCTTTATTCGTTGGTGTATTACTTCATTTTCTTCATCAGTAAAAATACCACTGGTGGAATCAATATCAGATAGATGCTGGATGTTATAATTGAGAATTTTGATGTGCGCAATAATTTGTAGAACCATTATGCAAAGATACAGATCTATAGCGCATATAGAGACGGCTGTGAGCCAACAAATGAACAAGTTCACGATGGTGCACAGCACGAAGTGATTGTTTTGGTCGAAACCAGGAAACTCGAAACGTACGGAGAAATATAAAGTTACGTTTTCAGATCTGTAGCTGGAGTAGACTCCAGTCACGTAGTTGCTGTACAGTGGACTTACGTTGTAGAAACCCACTGCACAAACCATCATGACCATCACAAATTTTGCGAAGTTATTGCAAATCTTATCGGCTTTGTAATACATCTAAAACGGCATAAAATAGACAGGTAAGTTCCTTTATATGGACACAGTAAGGAGCACTCCAGAGCTCATTCAAGTTTAATGATTCGCATTTTCAGTACAAGCTTTCTCCTTGAGGACCTTGAGTTACGTCGTATTTTCTTATACGCCTTAGTAGAAAATTCATTTATTTTATAACTCTATAACTTGATAACATCCCAATATAAACAAGGAAAAAATATTATATCGAACTTTTATTTTACAGTAAACACGAAACACTGTATGTGCACTGTATTATTAAACAATAAACAAATTGAAAAATATACCAAGGATTATACAGGGTGTCCTATAAATCAACGTCAAGCCGAAACAGCCAAATAGTGACAGCTATATGTATATATATTCTTTATTGCACTTTATCAAATCTTAAGAACTAGGTACAAAAATAAGTTAATTATTTAGCAAGGATGGACTTATCTCTTAAAGAAATCTCTTCCAGACAACCCAGGTAATTGAAGAGATTTACACAATAACAAAAGTAGGTGACTAAAGTGCAAGTAACAGTCTAAAAACCAAAAATAAACCATTACAAGATATAGATACCTTTTAGGATATTTCTCGGCAGCTTGTTCCACAAAAGAATAGCTCGGACTGTGTAAGACTCAAATATAAACTTAGTTCTACTTTTTGAACAGGCAAGTGTTTTGGTATGACAAGACCGCATTGAGCGCGTGCCAGGAGATAAAGGCTGGAAACGGGAGCGGAGATAGGTGGGACTCATAGGGCCTTTTAGGATATTATGCAGCACGTAAATCATAACGACGTCGTATAGGGAGCCACTTAAACAGATTTCAGTAATGCGACAAGTGATCATATTTCCTAAGACCAAAAATAAATCTAATGGCCAAATTTAGTAGACGTTCTAACTTATTTAGTAACTCCCCAGTCGCATCCAAGAAGCAGAGTTCTGCGTATTCCCATATTAGTAGTAACAAAGACTGCGCCAGCATTATTTTTGTTTAATAAGGCAGGAAGTATTGCAGTCGCTTAAGGGAGTGGAAAGTATAGTGCATGCGTTTGCTAATGCCGGCTATATGCAAAGCCCATGACACGTTCAAATTTATTAAAGGTTCTAGATTGTTTGCCTTAATTACTCCATTATAGATGATAACACTTGGTACCTCATTAAAGTCCAACGTCCGTCTAAGTCTCCCACTAGCTACTATTAAAGCTGATTTGGCAGGATTAATAAGTAAGCTAAAACATTTGGCCCAATTTGCATCACGGACAAATCCATATTAAGCCGTTAAATAGCATTTTCTTCCTCGGATGGCGAAAAATGGCGATATATTTGTAAATCATCAGCATACAACGTTGATAAAAGCGAGAGGCATTAAATGAAACCACATATTCTGTGTATCATTATCAGGCTACACAACAAACATCAGATCAATGTAAGCCATAGTTTAGTCACAGGAATGTTTTTTAGTTTTTACTTAGCTTCATTAAACACTCTGTATCTTCCCGATCACCTGATCGTAAGTTTGTACTATAGGCATACGTAGTTATCTAAACGACAAAATTCACGCGAACTGGCAACGCCGCATCGTAAGTTTGCAGTACAAACAAGGAAGTACTTGTACTAAATCTTTCCTTAAAAGAAAGTACAGATCATGGTTATCTCACTCTAATGTAATAAGCGTAACAGAAATAGATCAGTATGTTGCTATGGCGCCGGCGGTGGCTCGGCTAATTAGGTCAAGGGCACAATTTTTTCTTTGTTTAGTGCGAAGACGCGTTGCATCCGGGGTGCACGTTGCGCAATTCAGCATGGATTATTGTCGCTCACGCGTCCCATTTACTAATGTTAAGTTTTTATTGTGATAGGACACGTAACTGAGTATTTTCGGTTTAGTTTTGTGAGTAGTTTTTAATTATTTTGTAAGTACGTAAGACATCCACAATGCCTCGTGCTACATACACGGCGTCAGAATACACTGACATGATTATAATCTACGGGGAATCCCACGGAACCGCAGGTCTAGCTCTGCGAACTTACTTTTTTTATCTGGGGGTTTGTGAAAAGTGAAGTGTACGCGACAGACATGAATACCGTAGAGGAACTTAAAAACCGGACTATTTTAGCGTTTAATAAATTAAAAAGTTTAACAACAAACAGTGACCTTATTGCACGATAAAATAACAATATTATACGTCGTTATAATTTGTGTACCATTGCAAACGGCGGACGTTTCGAACAATTGAAGATTTAATGTGTAAGTGTTACAATTAATTATTTTTGTTTATTATTTTCATTGATCATACCTTCCAACGTTACCTACAATACATGTTTACATTATCATCCACACCAAACCCGGGCGCTCCGCTGTGTAGGTAAGTGTGCGAGCCGGTGAGCCCGCCGCCGCACGCGCTATGCTATTCAATTGCTATGTTGCCAATTTGTTACGCAGGTGGCGGCAGGCTACTCAACAAAGGATGTTTACATTTTAACTAAATTATTAAGCTATTTAAGTTCTTTGAAAAACGTTTTTTCGTATACTTCTCGTAAACTTTTTTTTAATAGTTTCGGATTAATAGTAGCCACTTTTAGTATATGTGGTTTCATTAAATGCCTCTCGCTTTTATCAACGTTGTATATCAGTGAAAATTGGAAGAAATGACTTTTGATATGTTGTTTATACAGATAAAAAAGAAGTAAGTAATGGTGATAATACGCCTACCTGGTGTAAACCAGCAGTGAGAGTAGACCAACTGGATGATGCATACTTGATCTTTACACACTGCCGGCGGCTATAAAGGTAGGATTGAAACCATTCTATCACCTCAGAAGAAATATTTAGAGCAGAAAGAGATTGAAGCATAATGTCAAAATCTACCGAGTTAAATGCACTGCTGAAGTCCAATAATGTTAATACAGTGAGCTGGTATCGTCCATAGCCTGTCTGATATCTTCAGTGATGTTCAACAGTACGCCAACCGTACTATAAGAAGAACGGAAACCAGATTGGTAAGGGAAAGGAGATTGTTAGTAGTAAGATAATTGTGTAATTGCGTGTGAACTACGAACTATAGACTCCAAAGCTTTAGATAAGATAGGAAGGATAGAAATGGGTCAGTCTGACTGACTGTCCACTTAGAGGTGAAAATTCGTAAAATCCTTTCTTAGCGTGCTCCTACGTTATGATTGAGCTCTTTGGTATATGCTTAGATAGCTTAATATAAATTTAACTATGTACAAATAAATAAAACAAGATTACACACAATACAAATATGTTTGAATTTTTTTACATAAAGGCGCTTTTCACATTGAAATGATCCCGCGTGAATATGCGTTTTGCTATTCAAATTACAGTGATTTTTGATACCTTTAGTCATCTAAAAACAATGTTATTTAAACATGAATGTAGAAATATTTCACATTTTGATATTGTTTTATAAACAAATATCATAATTATAATGATATGATATCATTAAAATAATGGTTTCAATTTATTAAAAATAAACCAACATTATGAAAAAAATCAAGGCAACAAAACGCAGCTAATGCTCTATGGCATTCAATGTCATTCAATACAGCATAAATCTCAAAGCGATTGCGATCGTAGAAATTAGACAATTCTGTTGACCACTATCGCAACCACTATACCTTCGAAAGGAATCGCGATAGGTATTGAAGTTAGACAATTAGGCCCCTGTTCAAATAAATCTAACAAAAATTATGTCAAACGAGAGCTAGAGATTGTTCGTTAACTAAATTTTTAAAGTAAATTAATGTTATAAATACATCTATTAATTCCTGTGTAAAATTGGCAACCATACAATCCAAACCGTCACAATTGAAGCCTTTACCAGTCAAGTCTTCTAGTGTCCGCCTTTAAGTGTTCAATGTTCAGTTTGTTAAAATTTCGAAGCAAAAAAATTTTGGCTTTACTTTCTGAGGTCGTAGTTTGTAACTTACAAATACGAAATCATGATATGAAAAAGAAGTCGGGTTTGACCATAACAGGTTACTAATTTAGGATTGGAAATTAATATTAAATTTATTAGGGAGAATTTACAGGTGTCAGCTATCAGAACAATAAAAAAATAAAATTTGGTCACGTATTGACCAAACTATAAGTACCAAAAACATATTCAGAATACCTGACACCCTGTGATGATCCTACAAGTCCTGTGACTACAACTAATAACTTTTCTTTTCTGTAATGTAACCATGAATAACGATTCTGTAAATTATAGTTTGAAATTAAACCATTACCAACGTTTATTTCAAAATATTTTATCACCTAACTTTAACCGAGTTTACTGCACAAAAATGTACTACGCTAATTTAATAAGTGACTATAAAAGATGGCGTGCTTAGTCGGGATCTTAAAATAATATGACAAAAGCTAGATTATCTTTCTTGATTGAGGGAAAAAATATGTTTTAATCAAATCGGAGGTCATGCCAATTCTGTTTAATTAGTTTAAATGTTGGTAATGCAGTCTAGGTACAAGTCCGAGAGTGACGCTATTTTGCTTAGTGTGAGCGAGTGACACACATTGACACATCATTTCGAGTAGTGTGAGTGAAACAGATGGCCCACCCTGGCCAAAAAGTGATGCATAGGCACATTGACCAATATTTTCTTAAATTTTCACGATTCATACTTTAAATAAAACACTTTTTACCGGATATTATCGCGTATATTTTAGTTAATTTTAAAATTATTTCGACGTTTCGGCATCTTTGCAGTTGCCGTGGTCACGATAGACTAAGGTGTTGTTCATCTATTGCCAGTAATAAAAACTACATGATTGTCAATACATATTAACGCCATCTGTTTCTCAGTCTTCTCGCATAACGCATTGAAGACCTTACGCAATAATGACGAGTTAACAGTTCTCCGTGCAGATAAAGGAAATGCTACCGTAGTGATGGATACATCTGAATATAACGAAAAAATCTTGGAGTTGTTAGCGGATGAAAACACATACAAAATGGTGAATTACGACCCCACCAACAGGATTATGAAGAAAACATCCACTTTAATACAAAAACACAAAGATTTGTTACATTTAGATGTGAAAAAGTTAACACCAGCAAGTGCAAAACCACCAAAATTGTATGGGTTACCAAAAATACACAAAGCTAAAGTACCTTTGAGACCTATTGTGAGCCAGCTAGACACACCAACTTACAAGCTGGCCCAGCACTTAGCAATTGTGCTCTCACAACTGCGAGGAAAGACAAGTGCATATGTAAAGGATTCTTACCATTTTGTTAGTGACCTTAAAAATCTCAAGTTAACTAACAATGAAACTATGGTTAGCTTTGATGTGTCGTCTCTATTCACCTCACTACCTGTTAGAGACTGCATTGATATAGTAAAAAGGAAGCTAAGTGAGTCAAACTTGCCCGAGGAATATGCAGAACTATTAGAGCTATGTTTAACATCTGGCTACTTCATGTGGAATAACAATTACTACATTCAAATTGATGGTGTTGCCATGGGGTCTCCGGTGTCACCTGTTGTAGCTGACATTTACATGGAGAACTTCGAGGAGCAAGCGCTCCGAATGGCACCTGTTGTGCCGAAGATATACAAGAGGTACGTTGACGACACCTACACTATATTACCTAAGCATGAAGTGACTGCATTCCTAAACCACCTCAATTCCCTTAATTCTAAAATTAAATTCACTATGGAATTGGAGCAGGAGAACAAATTAGCTTTCTTAGATGTCTTAATACAAAGAAATCCTGATGGTACACTTAGCCATACTGTTTATAGGAAACCCACCCACACTGACCGATATCTAAATGGGAAATCCCATCACCACCCGAGCCAATTATCTGCCGTAGGCAACTCTTTGTTTCAGAGAGCACATGGAATATGCGATCCCCAACACATTAATGAGGAACTCAACCACCTGGTTAAAGTGCTGCGGGATAACGATTTAAAAACACCGCGTCGCCGTCGCAGAAACCGCGTAAAGCCACTCACAGTTGAACGAAGACCAGCATTCCTGCCTTATATAAAGGGTGTTACTGACAAGATAGGAGGCATTCTTCGGCGAGCTTCAATCAAAACTATCTACAAGCCGCACTCAAAGATAAGCCAGCATCTTCGTCCAATAAAATCAAGCATCCCTTTACAAGATCCAGGCGTTTATAAAATCGACTGTGACTGCGGGCTCTCTTATATCGGTCAAACCAAACGAAATGTGTCAACTCGCATTAAAGAACACATCTCTGATGTTAAAAATAAACGAACCTCAAAATCTGCAGTTTGTGAACATTCCATAGACAAGCCCAACCATTATTTAAGATTTGATACCGTGAAGATCCTAGCAAAAGAGAAACATTTTATACCTAGGATGGTCAGAGAAACTATTGAAATTAAAAAACATCCAAATTTCAATAGAGAAGATGGTTGGAAACTTTCATCAACGTGGGATCCAATACTTAAAAACATCAAAATGAAAAACCAGCAAACTGTTAGACTGCAAACTCAGGACACAGTCAGTGCCTTTTGTGTCAATCCGGGACGTTATGCGAGAAGACTGAGAAACAGATGGCGTTAATATGTATTGACAATCATGTAGTTTTTATTACTGGCAATAGATGAACAACAACTTAGTCTATCGTGACCACGGCAACTGCAAAGATGCCGAAACGTCGAAATAATTTTAAAATTAACTAAAATATACGCGATAATATCCGGTAAAAAGTGTTTTATTTAACATTGACCAATACTACAGTAAGTCACGCTTTTTCTTTTATTGTGTATCCTCTTTTCACTTTTTACTTACAACTGTGGCTTAAGAGTTGATTTTCATTGTGATTTGGATTTAACTACCCCGTTTCTGACGACTTTGACTTGTTTTAATCGTAATCCCGGTTTTGTGTAGAGCGAGCGTTATCGTGCCATTTTGATAGACCGCATTCAAATACGCCAACATGCATCTATTTATGGAGATAGCTTTTTCAATGCTAATGCTGCAGCGAGTATGTATCGCGAGAGATACCCAAATACAGAGCGTCATGCAGATCCTCATGGCAAGTGAAATCGGTCATTCTCAAAGGATCAATTTCCTACTTAAATGCTTAGCCAGGGAAGACCCGTCAAATACTACGAGGAAGAAATCTTCCAAGCAGTCCAACAGGACTCAAGTATCTCAGTACGTGGGATTAAAAAGACCACCGGAGTACCCAAAAGTACTGAACATTATATATTACAAAAACCAGTTTCACCTATACCATGTACAATGAGCACCAAGTCTGATGCCCCGAGACTACCTAAAGAGAGAGTTTGATTTTGTCTAACGATGTTGCAGAGGTACAGAGAGGAACCGCGATTTTTTTGAAAAATTTATGTGGTCTAATAAATCAAATTAAAAGGGGCAGTTAGATGACCAACATAACCACTTACCAAATTTACTGAAAGAAGTTCCACTGAACAATTACGGTAGCGTGTGTATCAAAATTATGGCTGTCCAGCGCATTGTTCACACAAAGTACGAGAGTTTCTCGATCGAGAATACCCCGACAGGTGGTTTGGGTAGGGTTGTAAAATTTTGTGCCCTGGCCTGCAAATTAATTACTAGATAACCCCGGTATCCTTTGGCCGAAGTCGCGTCTCTATATGTTTCATTCACCTTGTCGAAATGGCGTGTACTGGTATCTCTAAGTTTTGGAGTTAAAGAAGCCTAGACTGCATACCAACATTTTGAAACAGAATAGGCAATTATAAAAAAGATGTTTACACTCAATTAAGAAATAATCTAACAAGTGTCATACTATTTTGGAAGCCAGACTAAACGTGGAATACTTTTAAACTCACTTGCTAAAGTAGCGTAATGCATTTTTTACTGCTGTCACTAATATCACCCATTTTGACGTTGATTTCTAGGAAACCCTGTTTATTAAGTTTAATTGTAAGTATAAATAAATTACTAAGCGTACTTTTGGTAAGACTAAAAAAGAACAGTTATAACTGTATCAAAACAATTGATCGCTAAATCCGCTTCATCTGCTAGCGAGAGTACATTTGTAACAACCGGAGTAAATTTTGAAATTCTGTTTGTTTACTATCACATCCAATGTTTTATATTTAACTTTGAATACTTGATTGTTATTTTTTTCTTTTGATCTTTTCATTTTGATGTATATTTTCATTGTATTTTTGTGCACTAGCAGACACGCTTGGTATTTGAAGACACGCTTTTTATATTTTGTGAACATTAAACTTGATTGGCCCCTTAAAGGATAAGTGAATTATTTCTTACATCAACCTATTAATCAGAACATAGCGTACATTAAAAAAAATCATTTCTACTGTTTTACATATTGAATTCAGTTAACATTTACAGTTACAAACTAAAAATTAATAAACAACATAACTGTCGTAGTTAGATAGGTTCGATGAAACATTACCGTCTCGAAGTATCCACCCCTCTTTCTGAAGTTGTGCAAATGAAATTCTAAGTAGAATAGCTTAGATATTTCCAAGTATCCGCTTAGATTAGGTAAGACTATTCTAGACTGAGGAAAAAAAAATGTTTTTTAATCCTATTTCGCACATTACAGAGGACTTTATTAACATTTTGAAGGCATTTACATTTAATACATAGCAAATGTCACATGTAATACATAGAATTAAGTAACTTACCAATGTAACTGTTGCTAAAAATATAGTAAGCACCATGTCTCCAATTTCAAAGAACTCAAGATCTGACCACTTCACAATGATGTAGTAGTACTGTCCCATCGCAAAGACAAAGGTTTGTATCAGTGATTCTTTCCTCATCACTGCGTCAATCAGAGGAAGCTTTTTGCCAAATACTTCAATTGGAAAAGCTCCGTACGCTTTAAGAGAACGTTTTAGAATCACAACGTGTTTTAATTCCAGCATATCATCATGTCTAAAAATTTAATTGATTATTTTAATTTTAAGATAGTTTATTAGATCCTCCCTCCATCCACTGTCTCACTTTGAAAACTGACATCTGTAACGCTGTCCTCGGCTTAGAGGTGTTAATTATTTAACATTTTTGTAGTGTTTTTGTAAGTTTGCTTCTTGCCCTTTTTAATAAAGACATTTTTGACACATAAGACACAAGATTGATATTTCATTACATGATTGCCGACTAGCTTGATGACGTTGCTTTCTACTCCAGGGTAGTCCCGAAGTTTCAGTTTCGAACCCTGGTGATGACCAAATAGGCATTTTCGTTCACTAGTTTATAACTTTGTTTTTGAGATTAGTTAATGTGTTTATAATATCTAATTCTTACGTGAATCGTTATTTAGTAATACGAGGCATGCCTGTTAAGTTTTGTCTTTAGAACAAAATACACTACTAAAATATTATAGTACTTATGAGCTTTGATAAGTTTTCTGTGTCTGTTCTGTCTTGTGATCGTTGGAAAGCAAATGTGAGATCCAACGGCACGCGAGCTTTCTCACACCAAGTGCCTTATGCAATATCTTCTGAATGGTATTATTTCCTGAAGCGCATAATAAAACCTTTATCTTCATTCACCTTCACCTTTATCAACCGTTATCCTCAGGGATGGCTGACTTTGGAAGACCTTAACAAGATTTTTCATGAGATGGTATGTCCACGCTAGAAATCTAAATACCAGCGTTCAACAGCCCACTCGCGGAACACAGATATTATCTCTTCGAAACACTGAAGCCATGTGAGGCCTTTTCGAAAGTTATAGATTTTTCTTAGCAAGGTTCATTTCTAACGTGATCTGACAAATTCAAAGCACAGCTGTGACACAGTAAATGTACATATAGGAATAGTAATGTAAACAAAGTGTAACTTCAAACAAATGCTAGAATGTACAAGCCTCAGCAAGAACCCTAAGCAGACCTTGCAGTCCTGTCAGAAGCGTAAGGGTTGAAAATGACTCTTAAAATATTCAAGTACTTTTATACGACGATTCAAAATGTATTTTGCGTTTTTTTTTATCATTATTCCTTGATATTAGTCATTAGTAATAAATAATTCTTGGTGTCGTATAATTAATAATTTAAAAACGACACGCCTTGATTAATACATCGCATACATCTCGTTAGATGTCTCAGTTGCTTGTGCTGAGTGCAGTGTTGTGCCCAGCGTAAGTAGTCTGGTTTCAGTGCAAAGGATACTTAACGGTGACAACGAATTTGTACTGAACCAGTCCTTTTTATTTTTATTTTATTTCTCTTCTCTATTTTATTTATTTTTCTTCTATTTTTCATATTTATTTTTATCATATCTGTGTGTTTTCGTGTGTATTTATCCTTTCTGTCGGTAAAGGTTGACCCTAACGCGGTCAACTCTTTACCTGCGTACCCTTTCTTAGGTTTCTAGGTAGCGGCCTTCGGCGTACTACTGTTAATTTTAAGTTTTCCTCCCCAGCCCCCCTACCGCTGGTAGGGAGGTTAGCCGCTAGGATTTTGCTAGGTTTTAGGAACTAGGCATCTTTTATTATACTTATATTTATTAATATTACTGTCCCAACTCTCCCTTATGGATCCGCTAAGCGTTATTAACGCGTTCACCCAGGCACTTGCTGCGGTAGGCGTCTACATCCCGAATGACATCATAATGCAGGCCTTACAGGCATCAATCGCGTCCCCGGCCCCTCAGGCCTCAACCCCGGCCCCTCAGGCCTCAAACCCGGCCCCTCAGGCCTCAACCCCGACCCCTCAGGCCTCAAACCCGGCCCCTCAGGCCTCCAACGTCGAGACCCCTCAGGTCTACAGCTCTTCCTCGTCTCCCGCCTCGTCCGAGATGGACTGCGAATCGGTCGCATCCTCTCACGCGTCGCGTCGCAAGCGGACCGCTCCCGGGAGCGACTCCGAACCCGCGTCTGATACGTCGTCAGATGCCGTCACCTTAACCGGCTCTCCTGAGCCCGAGTTTCAACTTGTCGCCAAGCGCTCCAAGAAGCGCTCTAAGAAAGCTTCGGTATCTTCAATACCCGAGCCCTCCCCGGTGTCTTCAACACCAGCCCCCGCGCCGTTAACACCGCTCGTAGTAACCGCGTCTCCGTCGGTCACATCGAAGCCAGCGACGCGCTGCGCTCCCGTCCTGCCGAAGCCTCAGCTCCCTTCGCCCGTATTCCTGCGTGAAAAAGCGCGCTGGACCGCGGTTTCAAACTTGTGCAAAGAGCACAAAATTAATTACTTAAAAGCCGCCAACGCTGGCGATACAATCAAAATTCAAGTAGCGACCGTCGACGACTTCCGCGCGTTTACCAGGTTACTCTCGGTAAATCAAATCGCGTATCACACCTACGCCCTCCCGGAGGAGCGTAAGATCCGCGCAGTACTACGGGGCGTCCCGTTCGAACTCAGTAACGAAGACATTCTCGAGGACCTTAAGTCTCAGGGTTTCCCGGTCACAGCAGTGCACAAGATGCACTCCAACCGCGGTAGGCGTTTTCCTTTAGCTTTAGTAATCCTGTCAAATACTGCCAACTCGAAGGAGATTTTCAAAGAGGCTCGCACAATCTGCGGACTCTCGAACATCTCCGTCGAGCGTCCCAACCCCCGCGGCCATCCTGGGCAGTGCCACCGCTGCCAGCTCTATGGCCACGCAGCGGCTAACTGCTCAGCTCCCCCCAGGTGCGTTAAGTGCCTGGATCCACACATAACAAAGGAGTGCACTCGCACTCCTGAATCCACTTCCCCCCCTGCCTGTGTGCTGTGCGGCCAGTCCGGCCACACAGCTAACTACAGGGGTTGCCCGCGCGCTCCGCGCTCCACCACCAAGAGGGTCGCGCCTAAACCGGCGCCGCCGCTCACTCCCGCAAACTTCCCGCCGCTGCGCAACCGGGGTCCCCCGGAAGCAAAGCCCGTTCAGCCGACGCCTACTCAGGCTCTGTCTTGGAGGCAGCGTCCGGCCGTTCCACCAGCACCTTCCCGACCCATCCCAGCTCCCGTAGCTTCCGTAGGGCCGCGTCCCGCTCCGTTATCCGTACCTCAGTCGTCGTTGGCTGAGGATATGAAGACCGTGTTCGAAGTTATTCAAAACGTCGATATTAACGAAATTTCCGTACTCGCACGCAAACTGCGAGCCGCCCGCTCTCCTCAAGAGCGTTTATTCGCGTTAGCCGAGCATCACTCGCTCCTAAGTTCGTTGTAAATTTATTTTTATTTTTTATTTTTGCATAAAATCGTAAATAAGTAAATTATAGTGTCTAGACCCGCGAATCCCGCGTCCAGTCGTATTAAACCCAAGGGCTTATCCCTAGTATCTTTTAACGCTCGTAGCCTTAGCACTAACCTTCCCGAGATTAAACTGTTCCTTCAGAACAAAGAACCTGACTTATTCCTTCTCCAGGAGACATGGCTTACTCCAAACCGCTCCAAGGGATACGCTATTCCTAAGTACGCGTTTACTCGCAACGATAGGCCCAACTCCGACGGTTACGGCGGCACCGCTATATATTACAAAAGAGGCTTCCATTGCTGTCCTCTCCCTACCCCTCCTCTCCTCAACATGGAGGCCACTGTGTGTAGATTGGCTATGACTGGTCATCCGACCATCATCATAGCTTCAATCTACATACCTAGTGGTACCAGACCAATCCGCAGCGACTTTGAGGCCATTCTCGCCCTCGGCCATTCAGTCATTATGTTCGGAGACTTTAACTCCAAACATACTGACTGGACGTGCCTATCGACCAACACCAGCGGTATCGCTCTCCTCGACATCACTAACTCCCTTGACTTAGACGTCATATCCCCCATCACTCCCACTCACTATCCCAACAACCCGACCTATTCTCCTGACATCCTCGACTTTGCAATTATCAAGCGAATCAATCTTGATCTCAGGTCCATCGAACCGCTCGATGACCTAGGCTCCGACCATCGCCCCGTCTCCCTCGTGCTAGGCGCGCCAAACGATAACGTCACATCTCCTAAGACCTTTACCAACTGGAAAGGCTTTAAAAATACGTTAGTTTCAGCCTTAGAGGCACCGAACTCTCCGCTCGCGATTTCGCCCGACCAATTAGACAGCCCGATTAAAATAGATTCGATAGTCGATAATCTCACTGATGCTATCAACTCAGCCATCAGCGACAACGTAATCATTGCTAAGCAAGGCAAACCCGCGCTTCCCTTAGCCGTTAGCAATCTCATTAAAGCTAAGAACGCGGCTCTCCGGAGAGCCAAGAAATATCCCACGCCCGCATATAGAACAGCTGCGAATCAGCTTCAACGTAAAGTTAGGTCTCGCCTCGCGGAACTCCGTGACACTCAGTTTAACGATCTCATGGAGAATATCTCCCCGTCCCACCAAGCGTATTATCGAATGGCCCGAGCTTTACGCGTAGACACCGCCTCTCACGTTCCTCCTCTCACTCGTCCCGACGGCACCATTGCCTTCGAAGTCGAAGAGAAAGCCGAATGCTTCGCCGACAGCATAGCGGCACAATGTTCGCCCAGCACGCAACCCGCGGATCCCTCCCACATCCAGGCGGTGGAGGACGAAGTTCTCCGCAGAGAATCTCTCCCTGTCACCGACGACCCCGTCACAGTCTCTAATGATGAAATCTTGCTTCTCATTAGAAAGCAAAAGTCCAAAAAGGCTCCGGGTGCGGATGGAATTTCCAACCACGCACTTAAGCACCTGCCACAGCAGGTGCTTACCTTGTTAGCTATCATCTTCAATGCCTGCTTCGACCATAGCTACTTTCCAAAAGCCTGGAAAGAAGCGACAGTCATAGGCATTCCCAAGCCGGGTAAACCTCTGAACATCCCGGCTAATCACAGACCCATCAGCCTCCTCAAGGCAATGTCTAAACTTCTCGAAAGAGTCATACTCTCTCGAATGCGGAACCATCTGTTTCCAACGGATGGCGACCCTCTCATTATTCCCCACCAGTTCGGCTTTCGCGCTAAGCACTCCTGCCCTCAGCAAGTCCATCGAATCGTCGAGTACATTCTCGAAGGATTCTATCCGCATCGTAAAAAATCAATCGCGGTTCTCTTTGACGTAGCCAAGGCATTCGACAAAGTCTGGCACAGCGGTCTCGTCTTTAAACTCTATAAAATAGGCTTACCGGTTCGCCTAGTCAGATTAATCGCGTCGTTTCTTAAAGACCGTACGTTTCGATTCAAACATGAAGGCACGCTCTCCGCGCCTCGTCCCATAAAGGCTGGAGTCCCGCAAGGCTCAGTCCTCGCCCCTCTGCTGTACACCGTGTACACTAATGACATGCCCATCCCGCCGAAAGGCGTCGAACTCGCCCTCTTTGCAGACGATACCGCCCTTTACACTAAAGGTAAAAGGATCCCGTATAACATCACCAGACTCCAAAAGGCCGTAAACGCCTTCGGTGTTTGGTTTCAAAAATGGCGTATCGATGTCAACCCAGAAAAGAGTTCTGCCATTCTATTCGACCACAAACGTCGTAATCGCCGCAACGATCCCCACATTCGAATGTTAGGTATTCCCATCCCCTGGAAGCGCAGTATCAAATACTTAGGCGTCACCTTAGATCAGACGCTTTCTTTTAAGCCACACGTCGATAGAGTAACGAAACTCGCGCGTTTCTATTTAAGCCGCTTAAATAGTATGATAGGTAGAAAAAGTAAAATGTCTTTTAGAAATAAACGTACGCTTTACAAGGTCTGCGTTAGACCCTTCATGTCATATGCTTCGCCAGTCTTTGCCCACGCCAATCCCTCCGTCCTGTATAAGCTGCAGGTAGTTCAAAATGTCTTCTGCCGCAGGGCCACAGACGCACCTTGGTATGTGCGCAACGTGGACCTGCACAGAGATCTTGAACTACCTACAGTGCAACAGCACCTCAAAACACTCTCAGAATCGTTCTTCAAACGCGCCGAATCCCATCCCAATCATCTTGTTCGAGATTCAGTCTCATATACTGCTCCTGTGTTAGATTCGAAATTCAAAGTCGCTAGGCCGAGAAACGCGCACACGGGCGAACCTACGCAGTTAACTTTAGCTCTCGAGGCCCTTCAGGCCGCAAATCCTAATTCTAACGTAAATTCTAATTCTAACGTAAATCCGAATTAATGCAATTTTTTTTTTTCATTTTTAATGTTTTTATTTTTACTTTTCATTTTTGAGCACCTTCAGTGCTATGTGAATCTCAGCGGGTGACCCCTTAAGGGCCCCGCTGGCGCGGCCTCTTTCTCCGATTGGCCGTCGCTCAGATGAAGGCTGAGTGGCAAAAATGCACGAGCCGACAGGGGGTTTTTTAGTGGGTATGGTTCTAGTAGGCGTCGGGACGAGTCTCACATAACTCCGATCGCGCGCGCGGAGTATGCGTCAGAGCATTTTTTATGTCCTCCTGCCCTTTCCGTGGAGGGGAACCAAAAAAAAAAATAAATAAATAATAAAGCACTCAATTGTTCGCTGACTACTTGTGTATCAATTATCTCCAACTAGAAGACCTAACAGACCTAACAGAACCATTAAAAAAAACGAATATTTTTGTGCATATTTCATGTGAGCCTGCCAGGTCCTAAAATGAGTTTTCCTAACATGACTTTTTTAGTGTATGTCTAAAACTTCCTGAGAATACTTACTCGCTAGAGGCGTTTCCTTGGATAAAAGTAAAACAGCACAAGATAGGTGACCAGCTCCTCAAAAATGGACCTGAAATATCTTGTTCCTGGTCGCCTGACATGACTTGTCAAATGGTTTGTCAGTACGTGAACGGAACTGGCAGTCTGGCTCGCAAGCCTTAGTTTTGCATCATTCGTTATGTAAGAACGTCACCTATCTTCCGCTATTTTAACCCTCGATGCAGAAATAGGGGTTTGATTAAAAACAGGAGAGTTTAATGAAGTTTTTTTGTTTACAAGTTGAACAAATTGCGCATACTTTTAGCAAGTTTGAAGAAAAAAACCCAGCCATTCAAAGGTAATGCGAGATTTCTTCCGTCTTCCGGGGTTTTTTAATTTGTGCTTACAAATTACTTGTACTTCAATGAAAGGGTGCTTCAAAGTTTGTATGGCATAGCCTGTGCAGTATTTATAGCACATAACCTAGTGTGTATTTCAATTGTTTTGAGATTCTGGATTCGAACAGATTTAAATATTGAGCAGCTCCAAATTCAAATTTACCGTAAAAGGATAGAACTTAAAAGCCATGCCTGGTAGCTTTGGTGAAATTTCTTAATAAAAGTTCTTAATAAAACATAATTTAAGCTGTAGAAAAATTCAATGAACCATGAACGAATTGGTTTGGACGTCCAGAATTAATTTAATAATCTTTATTGACTGCAAGTTGTCAGATGCTTCTACGTTTCTGCTTTAACAGGACCAAAAATTGTTTTTTACGTGAACTCAAATAAAATATGGTTACTTACTCAGATTTTACTGCAATCATTGTAAAGTAATATTTATTTTCTTCAATTTTTAATTAAACTGCAGACCAAGAAATATTCATTGATCTAAATCAAAGAAATTTCCGAATAAGTGCTGAAATAAGTAAAGAACGTACTAGGTTATTAGGCGTTAATATAAAGTAACATTAGGAAAAGAACTAGACATTTAACTTAAAACTGTGAATATAAATACTTTCATTCCTATGATAATCAATGATTAATAAATAATAGCTTAGCAGCCACCGTTTTATTTCAACGCTTTCAACTATTGTTATTAAAACAACTTTGATCATAAAAGGATAATCACACAATAATTGCATCCCACCCTGTTCTAGTTAGAATACCATGCAGTCCAAACCTAGTATATAATAATTTGTGAGTATTATAAATAATAAGGTATACAGGAATTTAAGTACAGATTTTAAGTACAGTCAGCACCATCAGTCTATGATCACTTCAAAGTCCCAAAAATGGCTACACCCTGCAGCACGCATAATTCACTGAACAAGATCAGCGCCAAAATTTTATGATCGACATAAAATTCCAAAAATACGTCATGAACTACGAAAGTAGCTCAATATCGCGAAGTCCAAAAGTAGCTGAATTCATTTATTCAAATTAAGTTGGCGTAAAAACTAACAAAAGTCTAAAAACTTCAATCAAACAACGTTCAAATAACGTGAACAAGAAGCAAAAATATTATCCCAACATATATGTACAATAATTTTCAACAGTATGTATATGAAAAGAGGAAAAACATAGAACAGCGTTAAAACTCGAGGCCAAACACCAAAATACAACCAGCACTAACTAGTGATGCTACGCATCAGACGAAGCTCTTCCGAACTACAACACTAGGAACGAACTTTTTCAGTTTGGCAACTATTTTTTTAAATTTAGATTGTCCTCCGTTTCTGTTAAAATGACGGCATTGTGTTTAAGCGTAATGCCATTGTGACAGCGCGAACGCCCCTCTTCTATTCTACAAGATATTTTGACAATCTGAAAGATAAAGAAGGTAAAATAAATAAAAGACTTGTTATTTAAATTGTAAATTCATATTTATGAATTTTTTTATTTATAAACTTTATTTTATATTTTTATATACTTTGTTTGTATCGCATGGGAGGCAAATTTTTATTTTCTAGACACGACCTTTTAATATTCAGCTAATTATGTTACACCAATTAAACACCGTTATTCTTATTGAGTAACCCAGAAAACATATCTTCTAAACATAGTTCTACCACACTAAAACCTTGTAAGTTAACACTATTAGCACAAAGACGCGGTAACCAACGTAAGTCCGATCTCAGTTCTTGGGAAATGATGGAAAATGACGTCCTTTCGCCTACTTTCTCACTACCAGCACTGTACAACAAGTACATTGTGAAGCAGAATGGCAGATCGAGCTGATTGATCGAAAATTAAATTAAATTTTGTGTTTTATGGCAATCAGCTGTAGTTACTACACAATAATTATTTCTGCACATTTCAAGTATTAATATAATAATAGTAGTTTTAACATATTAAAACATTGAAAGATAACCTAAAACCATACATCATTGATTGAACATAGTGTCATAGACATATGACAATTGTACGCCCGAAAAGTAGCAACGGAGCTGTCATTATCAAAAAGTTCTAACCATAGACATAATTCCTAGTCTTGTTTGTGTGAAGACTATCTGCTACGGTACTGCGCTAACCAGGCGTTGACTGACTCGCGATGTCGAAATAAGGATGGTGCAAAACCTGCCTTCCAAACGTTCTCCAAAATTTACATATACAACAAAAATTATAAATTCAAATTCGTTCGTTCGTCATATATTTTTGAAATTTGGTGTTATATTATTTATGACATAAAAAAATCCAGACTTCGGCAATTAACAAAACACTGCGCTTACTTAACGCATAAGCTTTTTAAAGACGAATTAAATGTGTTTATTGTATTGCTTCTAATCGTTCAACAATCACAAATGTTTTCCCAAATACAATGAAGAAGAAGCGTAACTAAATTTAAAACAATACAATCTAAAACAATAGCAATAGTCTTGCCAGTATCATACAGAATTTATTTAATATTATTAGGATTCTTCTAATTATGTCTATTAAAAAATAAATCGAAATAACTATTGATGGAAATTTCATTTTACGTAGCAACAGGGCACAGTGACCGACGTTCGTTCTGATTGTTGGAACAATGCTTTTTGATGATTTGTGTGTTATTCCTAGAAGGCGACGGTTTATTTAGTAATTAAATAATTTTTAGCGTAAATGCGTGTCCCAAGGCGTGAGCATATTCAACGCTGGTAATCTGTCGGAGCATACCTAGACAAACTAGGCGTAAGATGAACCATGGCCATGGCTCCAAAATGATGTGTACTGTACATTACAGGATGATTTTTGTAAATTATAAAAATGGTACCTATATAATATTTCAGACAAACTTGTTCACATTGCTTACTTTCACCATTATCGCTTATCTATGATGATGCTATTGTTTTGTTTTTGTTGTTAAAATTCCCAAATTAAAACCTGAAATACTGTTATTGCCTGTTCAATGGAGAGATGTATATTAGGTATATGTGATTATTCTGAAACTGACTGTACTTAATATAATTAAATGTCGGTATTGTTCAGCTTATGAACAATTTACCACTCAATCAACATTCAAAGAGAAGTTTTATTAATAAGAACATTTCCAATAATTTATCATGTGAAATAAGTGGCTATTGAATATAGCAATTATTTATGATTAGATAATAAATGGGTAGTAGTTTCGAAAATAACAAGGCACAATCCCAGGGAAACAGTAGGTATGGAATTGCGACCATAACCCACGTTCGATTAGTAGGTCACATACTCGTAGGATCTGAAGCGAGCATATGTTTAGCAAAATATGTGACCCCTGTACCATGACAACACGTCTAACAGTAACCGTTTGTCGATGAGTGCGGACGTAGGAACTATTGTAATATATTTAAATATACTTATTATCATACATATTTTTATACCATAAATAAATATAGCTGTCAGTTAATAATAAAATAACCAAGCTTCCTACCCGTTGGGTTCGGCCGCGTTGTACCTACTTTATTGTAATATAGGTGTTCTATAGGTGCATGTGTCTATGGAAGTAAATAAGATGAATGAATGAATGAAGAATGAAGTGTTTGTTTGTAATGTCAAAAACAAAATGCTGATTTGTTAATATATTGTCCGTATGTTGTGTCAGTCTGTTTGTTTTCTCCGTATTTTAAAATTATTTTGAAGAGATGCGCCAGAGAAGCCGCGAACAGAAGCTAGTCAGTAATGAAGCGGCTCTACTAATTTGGGTATTCGGGCATTGTCGATGACTTATCTTTGGCCAACTTGTGCAGACCCGAGTTTAGAATTTAACTCTTTGTTAGCCGGATAGTCAATTAATAATTTCCTTCCATTTTTACTATCCAAACGAGATAAAAGTTTATCAGTTGGGTTTTCTCTTTCTTTGAGTCTTTCGAAAGCATTCGATTCATACAAAACCATTTTTTTACATTAGACAGTTTATGTTATGTCTACTTTGAGAACGAATTATTGAATTTACTATTTATTGTATTACTAGTTTTTTAGATTTAATTTTCTCCTTGGACATTTATTTTCTTAATGTTTTTCTGTGCTTTTTTAATTTGCTCTTTTCTTTATCTATTAGTGGCACTTTTCCTTTTAATACAAAAAAGTACATTCAATAAAACAATGTATTTCTTGATCCCCAGTCCCCACAGATTTTGAGTAGCGCTGCTCTGTACTTTGGTTTTAGCGGAAGTAATTAATGTAATAAGTGTTTATGGGAAGTTACTCGACCAAGCATTATTTTGAGACTAAACATCTTTTATTGTGTTTTATCAATGGCATCAGTTTAAAAAACAGTTTAATTTACAAATATTGAATGTTGATTCACTTGTCACTTGAACTTAAGTAAATTTTTCCTTGATGAGAATTTAAAAGAAATTCACAAAGATTAATTTTTTCATTATCACACCTTTTAAACAATAATTCACGATACTGAGATAAAATTATTTTCAATACTCTAAAAAAATAAATGATTGAGGATTGTAGATTCAGCTTGAACCATTATTAAGAACTGATAAGAATCGATCGCTGCGTTTTCTATTTATAATCTTTTTAGGGATGCAAAGTTATTATCAGATGGAAATATTTTGCTTTTCAAGCGATGCATATTATTGGTGAATTGGTGGCTTCAGATGAATAAGTATCCGTGAGCTAATGTGGTTGCATGTGGGTAAATTTCCCGGGGCCAAAAATTGCGTGGCAACGATGAACTAAAAAACATAGTTATAATGTTCTAACATTTTTTTCTGGTTAGGTAAAATAGTAATCTATGTGTAGCACTAAATATTTTAAAATAATGGATTAATAATATATTAATAATATAAAACCCCTAAAAAATAAATAAAATCTCGAAATCTTTCATTGCCGTGTTTGTCCACACGTCACCTACCTCATTGATAAAAATCTTTTGGTTATTTATATTAAAAACTAGTTTTATTTCGTACATGAATAGTTAAAGTATTGTTACGGAATACATTTATTCAAAATCTTTAAAAATACATCGAATGGTGATCAAAAATTTATTTGTCCTAGAACTACTTTTCATCGCCATGTCCTAAACATGTTTAGAAATCGTTTTGTCTAACGACTTGTGTCCCCCGCCCCTGTGCGCAAAACGTTGCATATTGGTGCGGCCAAGTGCTCGACGTGGACGAGCGTGCAAACTTGCCTGCGTTTTCGCACCATGAATATAAGTGTTCCATTTTTATGTTACTTGACATTTTTTCTTTCATCGCCGAGGATAGGTATAACTTCTAGTTGCATAAGTTTATTCTCTTGATTGCGCATTCGATAGAACGCCATTTCTCTTATGTTTATTTGTGAAGTGTTTATTACTTCGAATTATTACTAGATTTTTTGTTATTTTATATTTTTCCTTTAATATTCATTGCCGCGTTTTCATTGCCGTGGTTTCCGTGGCCACAATTTGCAATGGAAAGAAAAAAATACACAGGAATGAAAAAAATTTGTTGCGAGGTCATGTAATGCAATTTAGTTTCATTGCCGTGGCCTAGTGTTTCATTTCCTTTACTTTTGTTTTCATCGCCATGGTATGATGAGGCAAAGAAAACATCTTTACCTGAAATGTACAGCTAGTTGCGAATACTGACAGTACCGGGCTCGTCAAGTTAACCTACTGCAATACTATGAAAGACCTAAGGATAGACTTGATGATTTGTACTGTACAGTCAACTAAACTTGCGAACTTTAAATTGGAATCACTTACTTCATCGCGGGTTACTCAAGACAAAGTTTTACCATTTAAATGCAATATTATCTGCAATAGGTCGAATTGACGACGTCTAAATAAAACGAAAATCAAAAAAATTATAAAAATTTATTTACAATGTTTCCTTCAGTATTTTGTGTTACCCCCTCGTTTACTGCTTGTAAACGGTTTTTCACTGACCGAATGAATTTTGTACGAGTTACGCACTAATTTATGGACTGTATTAGGTCGCGCTGCTACTGATAATAAACCACGAAACTGTAAGGATATTTTATATTGATTAATAATAATAATAATAATATAGCCTTTTATTTCCAAAATATTCAATTTACAAAATTTTGACAAAAACTTACAGGAAAAAAATCTATTTTTTATTATTACTACACTTTTGACTAAATCGTATCTCTTATTTCGATATGCCTTACGGCAAAGGCCTCCTCCAACTCTTTCCACTGCTTCCTGTCTGCTGCTACTCTGATCCAAAAGGGCCCTAGGGTCTGTTTCAGTTCGTCTTCCCATCTTCTCACTTTGCAACCTCTACTCCTAACTCCATCTCTTGGGAACCAAACTGTTACCTGTTTGCTCCATTTTTCTCTTTTGCAGCGAGGCATATGTCCGGTCCATCTTCATTTTAGTTGATCAATACGTGATAGTATGTCTGTTAATTTCGTTTTGCATCTTATATTTATACTTCTTATTTTATCTTTTAATTTAAACCTAGCATGCTCCTTTCCATGCTTTTTTGGCATATCTCCAGTTTGTCCCTATGTTGTTTCGTCAGGGCCCAGGTTTCACAGCCGTATGTGATGCAGGGTAGAATACAGGCATCGAAAGCTTTCTTCTTGATCTTCATGCTCAGTTCCTTGCTTTTCATAACTTCCTTTAAAGCCCATATTTTTTCCACCCAATCGCAATTCTTTTGTGTATTTCCTTTGACATTTAATCATTTGGAGATATTATCTGTCCTAGATATACGTATTCTTCTACAAATTCGATTTTTTGTCCATTGATGATTATATCTGTGGGTAATGAGTTTGTCAACATTTTGGTTTTAATAATGTTAATTTCCAGACCTACTTCTCTACTTATATCTACTAGGGTTTGTACCATGGTCTCTATCTCTCTAGTATCTTTGGGTCCTCTTCCAATATAACAAGGTCATCAGCAAATCTTAAATGACTCAATCCGTTTATGTTTAGGCCCAGATGTTCCCAATTCAATTGTCTAAACATTTGTTCGAGCACTGCTTTGGTGAGAACGGGTCGCTCTGTCTGACTTCCTTTTCAATTTTAAAAACATTTCCTTTTGATTCTAGTCAGTTACGCGCTGTATTAAGTCTGTAAACGTTTTAATAATGTTTACATAGGTGCCCCTGTCCTCTTAGACTTTTCCAAACGTATTTGTGCTTGAGGCTGTCGAAAGCTTTGGAGTAATCAATAAAGGCTAGGTATATATTAGGGTTTGTTATATTCATTGTATTTTTGTATGAGTTGTTTGATTGTATGTATGTGGTCAATTGTACTGAAATCTTTTCTGAACCCTGCCTGTTTCACTGGTTGGTTTTCGTCGAGCCTGAGTGATATTCTGTCTAGAATTATTTTACCAAAAACTTTGTATATATTAGAAATTAGCGATATGGGCCTGTCATTTCCGATGTCATCTTTTGAACCCCTCTTATGTAAAAGTATTATATGTAATTCTGCCCATTTGCTTGGAATGATGCCTGTATATAGTATCTCATTAAAAATCTGTGAAAGTATTGGGCTTATTTCTACGACGGTACCTCTAATTAATTCGTTTGTAATTCTATCTGGACCTGGAGCTTTTTCCATCTTCTGACTTTTTATAGCTTTTTCTACTTCCGAGTTTAATATATCTGGTATGTCTTCAGAACCTTGTATGCTATAATTTTCTGAATTATGTTCAGTATCGGGCAAGCATATTTTTAGTTGATTTGGACTGTGGTTTTGATATAACGCCCGATAATAGTTTGTTGCTATATTTTGGATTTTGCTGCGGGACGTAGTTGGCAGTTCGTTGTCTTTTAGTTTGGTATCCATTCTTTTCCCTTTTCTCGGAGTTCTTTGAGTGCTTTTCTTGTACCTCCTGTTTTGTCAATGTACTTCTCTATGGTTTTAGTTCTTCTGTTTATTCGGTCTCTTCTCATATTTTCGCGAATCCGTTTACTAAGGTCTGAAATTTATTTTTGGTTTTCTTTCTTATTCTTCTTTGTTATTAAATTCCTTCTTTCTTCAATAAGTTTCATCGTTTTTTCGCTAAGATTGGATTCTGTAGGTTCGCTTATTTGTAATTCTGCCTGTTCTTTAAGCTTGGTTTCCATTCTTTTGTATTTTTCGTTAAGGTCCATATCTGAGGTTACAACTTCCATCAGGTCTTCTACGGTATGAGTCCCCGTTTTTGCTCATGTTTTGTAAGTAGCTCATTTGAATTGCTTTTGGTCTAGGCTTTTTTGTACCTCTTTCATTTAGACAGCTGCGTACCATGGGATGGTTAGTATTAAAGTTCAGGTTTTGTACTACTCCCATATCTGTAAAGGCAGAAACATTGTTGGTTATTATGTAGTCAATTTCGTTTCTAGTCTTTCCATCTGGAGACACCCATGTTCACTTGTTTTTAGCCTTTTTGTGAAATTTCGAATTGAGAAGTGTTAAGTTTTGCTCAAGTAAGAATTCAACAAATTTTTCACCGTTTTTGCTTCTTTTCCCTCTACCATATTTCCCTATTATATGTTCTTCCCCTGCCAGCTGTACGCCTACTTGAACGTTAAAGTCACCTATAAGCACAATATTGTTTTTTGAGTATTTTTCAGTAACTTCTGTCAATTTGTCGTAAAAGTTTAATATGTCAGTTTTGGTTGCTTGTTCTGTTGGTGAGTAGACTTGAATTACTGTCCAAGTTTTTGAATGTTTTGATAAGTTAATATGTAACAGAGCTATTCTGTCTGATATTCCTTCTAACCCAATAATTTGATTTTTAAGTTTCAGTTTTATCAGAAATCCTATTCCTCTTTGTCCAGCTATTTCACCTTTATGGTACATAATAATGTCACTTCTTTCATCTATTCCTTTCCCTAATCTACGCATCTCACTTATGCCCAAAATGTCCCACTTGACGTTTTTGATTGCTGATTTCAGCTCGTGTAAACTTTCTGGTGTTCTCAAGGTTCGAGTGCTTAGTGTACAAACATACAGACTAGTTCGATGTGGATATTTATTTTTGTATTAGATTTGGTTGGTATAGTTGTTGGAGGGTGGTGGTCAGCTTCCCCCACGGTGACCAGCCGGGTTGGGGTTAATGAACTTGTCGAACGATGGTACGCTTAGACAAGCCTTGCCGGATAAGGACAACGATTTCAGCGGCTTCTGCAAGTGTGGTTTCTATTTTCTTAGTGCTTCAGTATTTCCACTGACGTGAAATTTAGGACTGAATACCAATTTCGTAAAAGTTCGCTTTTTATAGGGCTTTAGGACTCTTGAACGATATGGTTTTTTTGTTATGAAAATTGATGTCTTTTGTTTTTACGTTTTATAACATAGAATGAATATTTTTTCTCTATTATTTTGAAAGTGGTTGAAAGTTATCAAAATTCCCTTTCAAATTATGAAACACAAGATATGTATTCAATGTATTGTATTTAAATGGTGAAACTTTGTCTTGAGCAACCCGCGATGAAGTGATTCCTATTTAAAGTTCGCAAGTGTACAAAAAGATTTCCCATGTTAACCTTACAAAATGATGTATATCATTGCGTACCACACCCTTTGTATGTAAGTTTAATACTCAGTAGTATATCAAATATTCTGTATCATAAGGATTTTCATTTCCGTGGACTGATTCTTTCATTCCCGTGGCACAGTTCTTTAATTGCCGTAGACGCTTGTTTCATTGCCGTGCACGCATGTTTCATCGCCGTGACACAACATTTTTAATCTTGTATATCTCGTTAGTTTTTTAAGTTATCTGCTAGATATTAAGCAAGAATACACACATTATCAAAAACTTTAATAATTGCGACTTTTTTAAATAAACCTAAAGATAAAAAATTCCACGGAAATGAATATTTTAATGGACCTGTTGTAATTTACCCATGTGGTTTGTGTGCTTCTTCAACGAACTTTGAATTATCTGGATAAACTTGTTCAGCCAAATGTCGTATTTGTGTTCTTTCTCTTGGGTTTTTAAAACAAATTATAAAACTAGACTTTAATGAAATTACACTTGGTCCTTGTAAAACATACTCAGATTTTTGTGGTAGCTGCTTTTAGTAAAAGATAATGGTACAAATTTCATCACAGTGTTTCACAATGTCTAAAAGTTTGTAACAAAATTTGATTTTCCACAACCGCTAGGACCTGCAGCTATTGCAGTGAATGGATGAAAAAAGTGGACCATGATTATGATTATTAAATGATGTTCGGAGCGTACTACCCACGTGAAACTAAAAACGCAAATACTGTTCAGTTTTAATGCACTATTTATTTATATTATAAAGACTAATCTTAAACGAAGAGGAAATAAAATTGAAACTAATTAATAATTAAACAGGGAGGTTAAATAAAACTTATATGTGATTAAAAATAAGTACACAAAAAATCTAATCAGGCATATAGAATTTCATTTATCTTCTAGATCAATCGCATACTCACCAATTCTTTGCATATTTTACCATTATTTTCATCTTTGCAGAACCCTAACTTTATATTATTTATATATGGAAAACCATATTCATTATTAGTTGCATAATCAGATTTTTCAAGCGTCTGGAGTTTAAAAAAAATCAGTATAAATGTAAGTTTGTTTAATATCTTTATGTTCGGGCTCGGGGTCCCTACTTTTGCATTTGAAATAAAACTATTAAATGAAAATAAGTACAACCATGTGTATTATAATTTCTGCATAGTAAGTTAAACAAAAAGATATTTAAGCAAACACGTCGCGAGGTGTTATTCGATGGATAGCTAGGAGGCGCTCGTCAGAGCGCAGCTTCGTCGGCGCTCGCGAAACCAGTTCCGAGGACTTGATGCCCCCGCAACCTTCACCCCTAGCGGCCGCGACATCCTGGGGGGCCTTGAAGGCACTAGTCTTCAAAGTGTCGTCTAATTCATCCAATAAGGGACAGAGATAGCGTACACCTCGTCTGTAGGTGCCATTGATAGTAGCTACATCCGCTACGCGACATATCCCGTCCGCTCCGGGATATAAATAGGATATCCGTCCAAGGCGCCATTGGAGAGGGGGTGTATTGTCTTCCTTCATCAGTACCAGGTCTCCTACTTGAAGTTGCCTGCCAGGAACCTGCCATTTGGTCCTCTACTGGAGCTCTGTCACATACTCCAGAAATGCTGCCTCATGGACTCTAGCCTCTGAAATCTGTCTAAGCGGTTTTCGTTAATGCCTTTCAGGCAGGACGACGGCAGCGAAGTGAGTGCGCGGCCGATGATGAAGTGACCTGGAGTGAGAGGATGGAAATCGTTAGGCGAGGAAGATAAAGGACACAACGGGCGGCTGTTCAGGATAGATTCTATTTGACTAAACATTGTAGATAATTCCTCAAAAGTCAAATGACCATTGCCTAAAATTCTTTTTATATGGAACTTGGCGGACTTCACACCTGCTTCCCATAAACCCCCAAAGTGCGGAGCATAAGCCGGTGAAAATTTGAATTTAATGCCCTCATTAGATGCAAAATCAGTGATAGAGCAAGAATTAGAATCAATAAAATCGCCGATTTCTTTGGCAGCAGCAACAAAATTGCGACCATTGTCGCATAAAATTTCGCGTGGTTTTCCTCTGCGAGCGATAAAACGACGCAGCGATAAAATAAAAGAGTCCTTAGATAGTTGACTTACGGCTTCTAAATGTACGCATTTATATCTAGTGCAAATAAATATAGCCATATAACACTTTGTTATTTTACAACCCCTCCCCTGTCTATCGACTATCAAAAACGGCCCAGCAAAGTCGACTCCAACACTAATAAATGGGTAATCAGGTGTAATGCGCTCTGGGGGCAACGCGCCCATGACAGGAGCGGCGGAGGCGGCGGCGTGACGTCGGCACACCACGCACTGGCGACACACGGTTCGCGCCAATTCGCGGCCGCGCACCGCCCACACCAACCCCCGCATTGAACATAGAAGAAGCTGCGGACCAGCGTGAAGAAGTCGCAAGTGTTCCTGCTTAAATAACAACTTAGTGAGCCTGTGCTTGCTGTGTAAAAGCATGGGATGACGGGTTTCAAAAGAGTAAAAGGATGAATCAAGGCGGCCACCTACGCGTAGTATGCCTTCACCATCAAGGAACGGGTTAAGAGAAATAATGTTGCATTTAGAATTAAGAGGCTGATTAGTTTTTAAAAGTTTCAATTCGGTTTCTAAAGATGCTAGCTGTGAAAACTTAACTAAACACTTAAATGAAGAATCGAGCTCACATGGCTGCAGAATACCCCCTTTCTTATTAATAGAATTGCGACAATTAAAAATAAATCGAAGTGCATAAGCAAATGAACGCTGTATATATTTAAGTTTAGAATATCTCTCAAAATCAATTAATTTGTATGGGCTAAGCTTAATCATACTGGTTTGCGTCAAATTAATTTTTAATTCAGGAATTTCATCGCAGGGTCGTGTATTTAGTGCAGGCCAGTTAGCTTTAGATTTGTATAAAAATGCAGGACCGTTCCACCACATCTCTAAACTATATAATTTGCCAGCATCCACTCCGCGCGAAGCGAAATCCGCGGGGTTTAAATCTGTAGGAACGTGACGCCATTCTGAGCCTTCGGTCAACTCTAAAATTTTAGACGTTCTGTTAGATACAAAGGTGTTTAATTTAGTATGACTAGTTTGCAACCAAGCTAAAACAATAGTCGAGTCTGTCCAATAGTAAGCATTGCGTATCTGGCAGCGCAGGGCGGCAGCGACCGCAGCGGTGAGCTGAGCACCGAGCACTGCAGCGCATAACTCGAGACGAGGGATTGTAGTTAGTGTAGCGGGGCTAACGCGCGCCTTCGCGCACAGTAACCGCACCACTACCTTGCCTGTATCGCTAATAGATTTTAGATAAATACAACTTGCGTAGGCGCTGGCGCTGCTATCACAAAAACAATGTAATTCTATATAATTAGGCGAGTCGCAAAGCACATTGCGGGAAATACGTATAGAACTGAGAGCGGACAACCCATCGGCAAACCGTTGCCATGCTTCCCTTATGGGGTAAGGTACGGGTTCGTCCCAATCTAATTTAGCTAGCCATAATCTTTGTATTAAAATTTTAGGAATTATTGTTAATAAGCAAAGTTGACCTAAGGGATCGAAAATCTTACAAGAATCCGATAATATCGACCTTTTGGTAGGTGTGTCGCACCTAGCTGTATATTGTATAGGAAAATGAATAATATCGGCTGAGGTATCCCAACCTACGCCTATAATATGTGAAGAAGAACTAATAATCAAACTTCCTTCAGGATTAGACCCTTGATCATCGTTTAGAATTGAAGATGAATTTGATCGATATTTACGTAGCGGGAGACAAGCAGTAGATAAAATCCGTTCGATTGAATTTTTAATATAAAGTAGCTCGTCTTTAGAATCAGAACCCGTGAGCAAATCATCGACTAGAAAATCGTTTTGAATAATTGATTTAATTTTAGGATCATTGCAGTCCTGTCCTAGCTGCCATAAACAGCGCGTACTTAAAAAACTAGCAATAGAATAACCGTATGTAACTGTATTTAATCTTAGTGTTTGTAAAGGCTCATTTTCATTGTTTCGCCACAGAATTAATTGCAAGTTACGATCACATTCTTGAACTAATATTTGACGATACATTTTTTCAATGTCGCCAGATAGCACATATGTATAAGTACGAAATCTTAGTAAAATGTTAAAAAACGATCCTTGTATTGTCGGTCCTACCATCTGTATGTCATTAACCGAGTAACCAGATGTGGTAGGTGCACTACCATTAAATGCAACGCGAAGTTTCGTGGACTCACTATTAGGCTTTAAAATGGCATGATGAGGAATAAAATAATGCGGGTCTTTAAAATTAACATTGTATTTAGAAAGATGACCCAAATCGGAATATTCTGCAATAAATTGAGTATAAAGATTTTTAAGTCGTTTCTCTAAACTTAAAAAACGTTTCTTAGCTGTATGGAAGGAACTACCTAAACAAGTCGGCTCAGTAATTAATGGTAAACGAACGCAAAAACGACCGTTCGTGTCGCGATATGTGTGTGTACAAAAATGATGTTCGCATTCAGCGTCAATGTCTGTATATTGCTTTGTCGGAGAAGGAAATTGTTCGAGTTGCCAAAACTTCGTTAACTCCTCATTTAAATTATCGTCTATAGAAATATGATTACTATAAATAGAATGCGAAGGTAGTCGATAAGAATAATTAATAGGACCCGCCAGTATCCAACCTAAGTGGGAATCGCGTACGATTGGTAAACTATCACCTAATTTTATTTGCTCAGAACCGATTAAATGCCAAAAAATATCTGCACCGAGAAGAATATCCACGGGCGCAGGCTTGTTAAAGTAAGGATCTGCGAGTTTGATATTTCGAGGTAATTTAAATCGTTTCAAATCAATATATTTTTGTGGCATGTTGCCTGAAATAGTTTTAAGTACCAAACAAGATAAATTATAATTGATTTGATCGTTATAGAGGAACGTTACCTATACCTAATATGTTAGTTGTATTTGGCTGAGGAGTCAAATGTAATTGTTGTTTCAGACTCTCGGTAATAATTGAAGTTTGACTCCCGCTGTCTAACAAAGCACGGACAGTTAGGCAAAGATTAGTGGTGGGATTAAAAACATCTAGTAGAGCGGTGGATAGCAAAACATGGCTACTATTATGTGAGGTCATTACTCCGATCGTCGCATCGCTACTCGACTGCGGCGAAGATTCTACAACGGTCTTAGGAACTTCCCTATGTAACAACGTATGGTGTCGCTTTTTACATATACGACAAGAAGATAATCTACAGCGATACGACGGGTGGCCGATTCTCAAACAATTAAGACAGATTTTCAATTTTACCGCCTCAGAGATCCTATCTTCAATAGACTTGGAGCGGAACGACGTGCAATCGTATATACGATGCTCGCCGTTGCAGACGACACACGACGCCGGAGTCGAAGAGGAAGCACCAGAAGCAGCTGAAATTTGAAAAGTTTTCGTGTGTGACTTATGGGAGTTTAGAAAATCGTGTTTAGAGATATTAACGGCCTTCTCAGATTTCTTTTGCTGGACAGACTCCAATACATCAGCGCGACCCTTCAAAAATTTATTAAAATCGTTGAGGGAAGGCATGTCTTCAAAAGAGGTGTTTCTATACTCCTCCCATTTAAAGTTGGTATTGTTGTCGAGCTTTGCCGAAATCAAATAAATAATTAATGTGTCCCACTGGTGAGTCGGCTGACCCAGTGTGTTTAGAGCTCGTAAGTTCTTTGAGACATGATCCACTAACTATCGTAAAGCCTTAGCCGACTCGGGCCACGTGGCTGAATATTAAATAAAGAATTTAAGTGATTACTTATCAATTGCTTTTTATTGTCGTATCTCTCGCAGAGGAGTTGCCAAGCATCTGTGTAATTTGCGTCGGTAACTTCTAGATTACTAATAACTTGCGATGCTTCGCCCTCTAAATACGAGTTAAGATAATGAAATTTATGTATTGGTTTAATCCTATCATTAAAATGAATAAGAGAGTTAAAAGTGTCTCTAAACTCGAGCCATCTGAAATAAGAGCCATCGAAATTGGAGATTTTTATTATAGGAAGCTTAAAATTCATTTCATTGACATGACTACAATGGGAAGCTTCTGAATTAACACTGGCAAAATCATTTTTCTCGACAAATTTGTCAAATAAACCTTGAGCTATACTTATCAACGAAAGAAATTCCTGTTCTATCTCATCCCTTGCATCAATTTCGGCTTCCAAAGAGGCTGGATTCAAACTTTCAATTTGAGACTGTACCTCATCAAATTGTGTTTATAAATTGCGAAATCGATCCAATCTCAATGTCAGTTCATTCCTTTGCTCTGAGCTAAAGCGTTCGTAATTACTAATTTTATCAATATAATTTTTAAATTTAGTTATTCGGCCGTTAATCGAGCTTCGCGTAACGTAAACAGAGCTCTTTTCAGTCATTTTATAAAACCTTAGATATATATATCACAAAGAAAACAAACGAATGAACTATTAAATTCAAATAGAAACAAATAAAAAGGGAGTACGCAAATTGGTCCGGCTCGTGCTCCGCACAATCGCGAGACGCGCGGATGCAGACAAGATGGCGCCAGGCCGTGCCGCGCCGCCGCCACACCGGCAAACTGCGCACGCGACGATAGGTTAGGTACCACTAGGGGAACAAAGAATGCGAGTTATTAATAACGTAATATGCAATAATGAATAGATAAAAAGATATCAATGAACTTTACGCAAATAAATATAGATAGGTGCCTAGGTATCGTCCAGCCTAGGTATTGCGTAAGTGCGTAATAAGTTTATTTAAGTGCTTACTTTGCAAGTCGCGGCAGAAAAATACCGTGAAATATGCCAACTTTGCCTCCTAGGGTATCTTTGCCCGAAACACGATTTTTAAACTATTGCGTTAAGGTGTGAAAATTTATCAGTAATATGGTAACATTTATTACGGTAGTAGAAAATACACTATAATTATGGAATCACCGTGTACGATGTTCGTCGCAAAGTTCACTCAGTAACCTGTTGGAGCGTGTCGAGTGAGGACAGTGTTTTTCCGGGCAAAAAATTGTGGAAATATAAAAGTGAATTGTGTATGATGGGGAAGACTCAGGTAAGTTTCTTTTATTGTACGTTATAAAAGACAATGTGTTAAGCGATTTGGTAATAGTTTCAACACTAAATATTGTTTTAATTAAAAGTTGTGATGATGGGCAATGTTACCCTGAAATGTTCCAATCTTTGAAAGCCAACATTGCCCGCGGACTAAAAAGGCCTAGTTGTCACAATTTACACACATTATAATATATAATTAATAAACTTACTACTTACATTTAGTAAATTAGATTAGTAAGAGTTTGTAGTTAACTTATTTTAAAAAGGGAAGGAGTGAATGCGAGTATGGTAGAAGGAAGTATTTCCTAGAACTTCTTATGTAAAAGTTACTATAGCTTCATATTCCAAGTGAACCAAGCCGCGGGCGTGGAGCCAATATTAAATGCTGTTGGCATATCTTCCTTGATAAATAAATAAATTAAAATAATTTAGGTGAAATAAATAAGTGATTAATTTAACAAAAATGTAATAAATAAAAAAAACAGATTTTCTCCTGACTGTTCGATTTTTTGTTAGGTACTCATAATTTTTATCGTATCTATTTTATTTACGTTTCAGAAAAAGAAAATTAAATCCAGAATTCGACAAAGGAAACTAAGACTTACATTAGGGTCTAGAATGTATAAAAATTACTCCGAGGACATGTTGAGACTTGCATGCGAGGCAGTTGAAACACATCAAATTTCTTCAAGAGATGCTGAACGACAATTCGGTATCCCAAGACGCACAATAATTAATAAAATTAATAATAAACATCAGAACCCTGTTGGACATCCTACCGCTTTAACACCCGCAGAAGAAAAAAATATTTTGAAAGTTTTGCAAGTATCTGGTGATTTTGGCTCCCCGCTTACTAAGATAGACCTAAAGCTTTTGGTTCATGAATACTTGGAGAAAAATTCTCGAAGTCATATATTCAAGAGCGGAATGCCCGGCGATGCATGGGTTGACGGCTTTTTAGCAAGGCATGCAGATTGTCTGAGTTATAGAACTACACAAAATATTTCAAAAGCGAGAGCTGAAAAGGGACCACAAGAGATAGGTGAATATTTTGAAAATTTAGGCACAACATTGAAAGACATACCTGCTGAAAACATCATCAACTTTGATGAGACAAACCTGTCCGACGATCCAGGTTCTTCAAAATGTATTTTTCGAAGGGGAGTAAAGTACCCTGAAAGAGTTCTTAATTCTACAAAAGGAAACATATCACTCATGTTTACAGCAACTGCAAGCGGTAGGTGTTTGCCTTTATATGTAGTATATAAAGCAGGACATTTGTATTCGGAATGGATTAGTGGTGGACCACCAGAAACCAGATATAACTGCACAAAATCCAGGTGGTTCGATAGCGCCATGTTTCAGGATTATTTTGAAAAGATAATTATTCCATGGGCACAAAATACTCCAGGGACTAAAGTCGTAATTTGCGATAACTTATCTAGTCATTTGAGCGTCACAGTTATAGAGTTATGCCAGCAAAATAACATTCACTTCGTTTTCATTCCTCCGCGATCAACGCATTTAACTCAACCTCTAGACATTGCATTTTTTGCACCGTTGAAAAAAGCCTGGCGTAAAATATTATACCACTATAAGCTCAGGAATCCAAACCAAGCTTCATTGAATAAAAAACACTTTCCCGAATTGCTGAATGAGTTGATTGAAGAAATTCAACTGAAAGAATCACAAATCATAAAAAGTGGTTTTAGAGCATCTGGGATACATCCATTCAATCCGCAACAAGTACTTAAGAAGATGCCAGAAATGCAAGAAGAAATATTATCCTATGGAATTGATCAAACTTTGTTAGAATACTTAAAGGAAACTAGAGCACCATAGCCAATGCAAGTGAGGAGAAATAAAAAAGTTAACTGTAAACCAGGGAAATCAGTGACAGTTTCCGATTTCGATGACGCTAATTCTTGCCAAATTGCTCCTAACGATAAGAACAAACCGAAAACAAGATACAAAGTGCAGAGCAAGAGAGGAGTTCTATTTTTAGATGAGCATATTGGTCTTTTTACAACCATGAATTTAAACAATGAGACAAAAGATGATGACTCCTATTTGGAAAACAATTTGAGGTATATATATGCAACTAGACTAGAGTATGACAAAAAAAAATCTCCCGAGAGTCTTAAGAAGTTATGTACTAATTTGATTAATGCCAATTTAGGCCTGTTGCTGGTACATAATGCCAGATCGTCATCATCTCCTTCAAATATTGTTCATTTCTCGGAAGTTTGTGCTATTGGCAGTTTTACGAAAAGAGGTCCACCCAAAGTAAAAATACTCTCTGATGTTATCATTAAACCAGCCGATATTACTATTTTAAAGGAAGTTTCAAATAAGACCGAAAATACATCATTTACCACTAAAAATATGAATTATTTACCGAAATGCTTGAAAAAGAAGGAACAGCAAGAGAAGAAAACCAATAGAAAAATTAAAGTAGAAAATGATTCAAGAGGAAAAAAGTCAAAGCGAAGGTTAACGAAGGCTTGTACTTCAGTGAAAAGAGGAAAGAAGCGGCTTGACAGTGAATCTAGCTCGATATCTGCAGAGTCGGAGTTTGGCATGATGGACTCAGATGAGTCCAACTATGAAACAGTTGAAGATTATATAGCTGAATGCTTAAGGACACAAGATGAAGAAAAAGAAAATATTGAATTGGAAGGTGTTCCTTTTGGATTGCATGATATTGAATTCCATACAGAAAGTCATGAAAAACTTAGAGTAAACGACTGGATTTTAGCTCAATTTGCGACAAAAAAGAGTACTAAGCATTTTGTGGGGAAAGTCTTAAAAATCAACAATAAGTCATGTCCTACTGTAAAATTTTTACGAAAAATAAAAGAATCCAAATATGACAAAGGAACCATATTTACACACCCAATAGTTGATGACATCTGCACCATGGAACACATAGAAGATATAATTACAGTATTACCGCAACCAAAGATTACTCGACGTGGTCAAGTCGTTTTCAACGTTGATTTTAATTCCTATAACATACAATGAAACTTTAATTAGTAACAAGTACTTACCTGTCTTAAGAAGAATTATTCTTTGATTAACAAATAATAACAACTAAGACTCTTCAAAAACTAAATAATAATATATTAATATAATAGATAAATTTATATTCAAAGTATCATATTTAAACGTGTGTGAGATTCCTTTTCACTTTTGAAGTGAACGAAAAATTCAATTCTTTGTTATGTTACTTTCTGATTTTAAATTAAGTTTAATTAAGGACATAATTTTTATTGCTGGCATTCCAAATAATTATAAAGAAAAATGTTACCTTTTGTTTGACTATTTTAAGTGGCGTAAGTAATATTAATATGTTATTTTATTATGTTTAATCAGCAAATTATGTAATGTTTCATTATGCAGCCCGTTGAATACCAAAAATTAAAGCTTTTTATTACAATTTAAGTAGTATTTACAATTACTCTATTTGTGATCTCATTTTTTTTATAAAAGAGCCCTGAATATTGTATAAGTTCCTAGGTACAATAAATAGATAAAAAAAGTTATTTTTTAAGTAATCATGACGTACAGATTTATATTTCGTGTTATTGTGAAGGAATATTGTGTTTTTATTGTTTTTAGAGAAGAGGAGCTTACCTAGTTTTTCTGTTTGCTAATTATAATATTAATTACGCTTTTTAATACTGTTGTTTTTTTTTGAATAAAAATCTTTGATTTGTTTACATAAAGTACCGTCCGTATTTATTATATTATTGTTTAATTTTGATACTAGGTATATTTTATTTAATTTGAATAAGTTGATTGATCTCGATTCTTAATTACTAATAAAAGGTTTCTTTCCAACAGAAAAAGTGTTTTATTTTTTTTTTCAGAAGAGTTCTTTTTTTCATTGCACTATACGTGTTATGAAATTAGTTAAAGATTTTATTTAAATGTGACAACCCTAGCATTCAGAAATCGCGAATTTCGGTTTGTATGGAAAAGTGAAAATATTCTTGGGTAACATTGCCCATCCAATTTGCTACGTGAGTTTTAAAGAAAATGGTTAGATTTCCGCAGCAAACGCTATCGTTACTCAAATCCTTGAAGTGGTTTTTATTACAGTGTAGATAAATTTGATTTTTGCGTCAAAAATCATCGTGGGCAATGTTGGCTAGAAGTCCACATAACTTTGCCCGCCATCAGAATCAACCAAAAGTGGGATTAAATGTTAATTTATTACAAAAATGACTAAAAATATGCATTCACGTTATTCCAAAGCTGAAGTAGATAGTAAATTAAACACAGGTACCCATAGAGTTTTTTAGAAATATTTGTAGATTTTTGAAAAAAACGGGCAATGTTGGCGTGTTTCACGTAATAAAATAGTTTATGAGATAGAAAATAGATAGGTATCTAGTTCTTTTAAGAAACATAGCAAATGACTAATGAGGAACAAGCAAGGCTAATTAGTCAAATAGAAATGGGGATTTAAAAATAATGGAAAAGAATATGCAGGTGCACTTCTCTGGTTAAGCTGTAGCTGCGGCGCAGTTGGCGGACCGGCTGGCTTGAAACGAGAGCAAGCTGGAAACTTCCGTAGATACACGTAGATACACGTGGACCGGGTGGCTGGTCTGGATGCCTGGATAGTCGTCCTAGACGCCTTCCTGAATAATCTTCATGGAATCTGGATGCAGTGGAGTGGAGTGGCTGGTCTGGATGATTGAATGCAGACGCCTTCCCGTAAGAAACCTCCCTGCCTGGATCTTCTGGAAGCTTCGCTTTTGTGCGCCACGTGTGCGATCAGTTGCGCAATCACGTCGGGGTCACCATGTTCGGGCTCGGGGTCCCTACTTTTGCATTTGAAATAAAACTATTAAATGAAAATAAGTACAACCATGTGTATTATAATTTCTGCATAGTAAGTTAAACAAAAAGATATTTAAGCGAACACGTCGCGAGGTGTTATTCGATGGATAGCTAGGAGATGCTCTGGCGGGGCGGCTCATCAGAGCGCAGCTTTGCCGGCGCTCGCGAAACCAGTTCCGAGGACTTGATGCCCCCGCAACCCTCACCCCTAGCGGCCGCGACACTTTATATAAATCATCTGTAAATACTAGATGAACTAAGCTGTCAGTAAAATAAAACTCGATATCCGTTTCAAGAAGAGCATATATTTTAAGAAAAAACACCTTTTGCCTGTATATTAATTAACAAAGTACATGCGCGATTTAAAATACAAGTAACGACTTCTATCCTTGACATAAAATACTAGATAGTCCATAATCCTAATATTAAAACAAACGTTAAGACTTAACATTCCGCCCACCATGGACAGAATGTCCATAGTTAAGTTTCCTTATAGAACTTGATGATAAAAAGTACACGGATCCCATGGTGCATTTTAGACTACTTACTTCTAATAAACTAAACTTATAGCTAGAAACCGAAATCATACAACAACTTGATAACTTTAAAGAGGACTGTCTATAAAAAATTAAACAAAAAACAACTTTAACAACTTGATATTTTGTTAAGCAAAAATTTATATCTATGGACATATTGAAAAATTTCTATAACATAGGAAACTTCACAATCTAAAATTACTCTCCAAACGGCATGATTTACATACCCAGGTCTGTAAATTACAAAACTAATGAGATACACAACACAATCTTAACCTGCGTAAACAAATAAACGAACCATTTACAGTTAAACAGTAACCGGTAAAACACATAACTTTGATATCGGTCTTTTAATAACGCTATTTTTACATTTTAGAGAAACAACGCGCGTGTTTTTGTCCAAACCCGGATGTTTATCGACTATAATACCGTAGAGCCATTTAGTAGGCGGAAGGCCATCTTCCTTCACTAAAACTACATCACCAATTTTTGGCTCCTCCTTGAGTTCGGCCCATTTGTGGCGTTGATAGAACTGTGTTAGATATTCAGTCGACCAACGCCGCCAAAAATTTGCACTAGTCACTGCGTAAGCTGCCATCGCCTAAGTGATAGAGATGGTTGACTTTTCATAATTGCTGTAGGGTAAAAGAACAATAGGTTCTCCGATCAAAAAGTGACCTGGCGTTAAAGGGAATGGTTCATCAGGCTTGGCGCTTATCTTAGACAATGGTCTCGAGTTGAGGCAAGCTTCAATTTGAGACAACACTGTAGTCATCTCCTCAAAGGTTAATTATTGTCGCCAATGATCCTTTTGAGGTGATGTTTAGTGGATTTCACCCCTGCCTCCCACAGTCCTCCAAAATTCGGAGCATGAGGAGGTATGAAATGCCAAGTAGTACCGTTGTCACCTAGCCATTCAGCAATTTCTTTAACAAAACCCGATGTTTCGTTGGCAAAAAGTTTTCGTAGTTCTCGAGCGGCTCCAACAAAATTAGTGCCGTTATCGCTCCAGATATCGGCGCAAAGTCCACGTCTAGCTACAAATCGCTTAAAACTTGCAATAAAACCTTCTGTGGTCAGATCGCTAACGGCTTCCAAGTGAATGGCACTAGTGGCCATACATATATAAAGACATATGTAGCCCTTGACTGCATGGTGACCTCTACCTTTCCATGTACGCATGCTGATAAGACCGACGAAATCGACGCCACTTTGGTAAAACGGTCGACATGGAGTAACTCTCGACGAAGGCAACTGACCCATTAGTTGCGACTGAGTTTGACTTGCATGTCGAACGCACGTAACGCACTTATGAAAATGACGTTTGACTCGTTTTTTGCGTCAAAAATCCAATATTTGGTACGTAAGTAGTTCAGCATCAACTGTGGTCCACCATGTAATGTTTTATGATGAGCCTCTGCTATGACTAAATCTGTAAAATGACATTTACCTGGCAATAAAATTGGATTCTTCATATCTACTCCAATGTCAGCGTTGTTCAAACGCCCGTTGACTCTTAAAATGCCTTGACCATCGATAAAGGGAGTAAATGAGAATAATTTACTCTTTTTACTTACTCTACTAGTTCGAGTAAGTGATTCTATTTCTTCGTTGTAATGAAGTTTCTAAAAATGACGAATAGAAACCTTTAGCGTTTCTAGTAATTCGTTATGACTAAGCCACGATGAAAATACAAGATTTTCACTTGAACGACGATGCTTTAAAAATCTTCTACAGTAAGCTATGACACGAATTAACTTTCGAAGACTTGAATACTCAACCCACATGTCATCTGGCTGTGTTGTGCTTATTTTAGAATGATAAACACTAGCTTTCTTTTCTTCCAACGTTGTATATTTTCTCTCCTTTTCCTTGTAGTCTATTTTTAAATCCCATAACCACCTTGGACCTTCTAACCATAACTGATGAGTCATTAATTCACTTGTTGTTAACCCTCTAGAGGCACAATCTGCAGGATTATCCTGCGAAATTACATGGTGCCATTGTGTACTTTCCCAAGTGATTAACACTTCAGAGACTCTATTCGCTATAAAGGTCTTTCAGCGGCTAGGATGACTGCTGAACCAAGCTAAAACCACAGATGAATCTGTCCACGCAGTCACGTTGTCTTTCCTTGTCTGTAAAGTTTCAGCTACTTCCGCTAACAGCTTTGATAGTAAAGTAGCACCACATAACTCGAGTCGCGGTATAGAAACTTGCTTAATAGGTGCAAATTTAATTTTAGAAGTCACAAGACTGACACATACCTCTCCATTTTCTTTAATGGTGCGTAAATAGACTACCGCAGCAAAAGCATCGTTCAAAGCGTCGCAAAAGCCGTGGAGTTCTCTACAAACATCACTAAGGTTTGTATGACTCCATCGTGGTATTTTGAAGTTACTTAATTTAGATAAGCCATTGCGGTAGATTATCCATTGCTTATATAAATGAGCTGGTAACTCCTGATCCGAATCAATGCCCGAAATCCACAAGCGCTGTATAATTATCTTCGCTACAATAACTACTGGGGCTATCCAACCTAATAGATCATATAACCGTGCTATGTTGGAAATAACCTTACGCTTAGTAACGGGTGTAGAGATTACAGGTACAGTTGTACAGAATAAGTAAAGTTATCTGTATTTTGTTCCCAACCAAGCCCAAGAATTTTATTTATTTCATTATTTTCAAACTCTAGTCGCTTATTTCCCATCTTCATTTTGATATTATCTATCAAATCCTTGTTATTACTAGTCCATTTCTGTAACTCAAATTCACCTTTTCTTAATAACTCTGTCATTTCCTCGTATATTCGCACACCTTCTTTTACAGATTCACAGCCTGTCATTAGATCATCCATGTAGAATTCCTCTAAGACTCTATCCTTTGCAAAAGGGTATTTTTCACCTTCATCATATGCCACCTAATGCAAGGTACAAACAGCTAAATATGGAGCGGAGGCAGTTCCAAATATAACTCGCAACATGCGATAGTGCCCCAACTCTACTTCCGGATTTTTCGCCATAAGATTCGCTGAAAATCAATATCTTCATTACAAATCTTGACTTGACGATACATTTTCACGATGTCTGATGTTAAGCATATGGGGTAGAGACGCCACCGCATAATAATGTGCCGCAAATCAGCTTGTAGAGTAGGACCCACCATCAAGTCTTTGTTAAGAGAAACTCCATTGCTGCCAGAACATGAGGCATCAAAAACCACCCTTAACTTTGTCGTTGATTTGTCTTCTCTGACAACTGGATGATGGGGCAAATAAGCAACGTCGGTAGGACCTCTCTCTTCGTTTGGAACTCGCTCCATGTGACCTAGAGTAAGATATTCCTGCATTACATCACTATAGCGGGCCTGTAGTTCAGGCTGCTTCATAAACCGACGCTCTAGTGAATGAAACCTATTTTTAGAAATATCTTTCAAGTTACCATGACAGCACTTAGGAGTAGAGTTTCTAAAAGGTAATTTAACTATATACTTGCCCGTATTATCTCTCGTAGTAGTACTAGAGAATAGCTCCTCGCAACGCTCCTCTTCCGGGGTGTAATATTTTTTATTATTTGTTTGAGTGTGCTCCGACTCTAATGCGCGGTTTACATGTATTAAGTAGTTAAGTTGGTAACTAAATTTTAACTAAATTTTAAGTTACTGCATGTCACTTGTGTGTCCAAACGGATTAAGTAGTTAAGTTCATAAGTTCAATGAAGATGAGCAGTGATGAATCTCAAGGAATTCGTCAATTCTGTACTTAGATATATGGTAAATGTGATTTTGGACAAATTCAGAGAAGAATTTTATTCGGAAATTAAAATCTTTACAAGAATATGCTTTTTTCTAAATTTTTTTTCTACAAGTGTATCTATTTTAAATATTCTTCAACAAATTTTAAAGTTGAAAATAAGCTCCTCTCCGACATTTAAAAAAGAAAGAGTAAATGCGAAATAAATACGAGCTCTTGCCGCCACCAGGATTGTCAACTTATGCACTTAACTAAATAATCACGTCCAAACGTGTTAAGTGCGAAGCCCCGCCCACCCACTTATACGAAAAATAGAACGAATCCTAATCTACTTAATCACTTACGTACTAAATTTTAAGTTACCACTTGTCACTTAACTGACTGTTTACACGCAACTTTTAACTTAAAATTTAGTTAAAATTTAGTTACCAAGTTAACCACTTAACTCGTGTAAACCAGCCATAACTCCCAGAATCTCTTAAGTAATTCGTTTTCATTTATCTGTGAAGCGTGTAAATTAACAATAGTTATTGTGTGACAAGAGTTACTTGTTTCTTGATTCGAAGATATAGGACCCGATAGTATCCAACCCAGTTTGGTATTTTGTGCTATCGGATAACCTGCTGGACCCTTGTATGAACCCTCCATTAAAATATCGCCATAGACCTCTGCCCCTAGCAACAGATCTATTTTATTAGGTTTATCGAACGTTGGGTCAGCCAACTGAAATTGCGGAAACCCTTCCAATTTCTTAAACTCTACTTTCCTTTCAGGAAGTAGCGCCGTAACCTTGCTGAGTACATGAGCCTTGACAACAACATTAAAGTTGGGATCTTGAAGCGACTGAATATTGACATATCCCACCCAACGAGAGGACACTGAAGGCTCTTAATTGCTTGCTTTTTTAATCCAAGCGCTTGAACAGCTGATTCTGTAATAAAAGACGCCTGCGATCCTTGATCTAACAGGGTTCTAAGATAATAGGTACCTGCCTTTGTCGACTCTACCTTAACTAAAGCCGTAGCCAGCAACACTTGGCTATGACTTGTTGACAAACTGTTAGATAAATGTTTTTTATTGTTATAGTGACCCTCTAGCTGAGACCAACAAATATTATAATTAGTGCTAGTAATTGGTATGTGTCGCAAAAGTAGCTCTGCTTCCCCAGATAGATGAGCCTTTTAATAATGTATTTTTGTACATCATCTAGGTATTTACTATGGTGCACCAATGAAGTAAACAAATCTCGAAAACTTGTCCACTCACTATATTTACCTGAGAAATAAGGAATTGCAATCTTTGGTAATTTAATATAAAAATCTGACTTGCTTTCCGTAACCTTTGATTTATTACTTTCTACATTTGATTCCAATTTAGCTAACGTTTCTTTCAGTTCCGACTTATACTCTATATAACATTATTTTGTGATGAAATAAATATCTTGCAAACAGCAACTGGATTTATCATACAAATACCCAGGAACCTCACATATAATTTTATTATGATTTTCGACAAATGCATTCCATTCTTGCTCTAAATTTTCTAATCTTGACTCAATATAAGAAATTGTTAAGCGTGACTTTGGTGTCTTTTTAAAATTAAAGCGTGATTATTCAATTTGATTTTTAATTTCTGATTGTAATTTATTTAAGTTTGCCATTTTCAACTTAATTAAATTAACAAAAAATTAGACAAAAACAAAACTAAATTTAAAATTATAATCTAGAATCACTTCTTAAAATTAATCTTCAAAGCCGCTTTAAATTTCTTGAATATATTTCCAAGTCCAAACTTCAAAGTCACTCGAATTTTTCTAAGTCTTTAAGATTTGTGTTAATTCTAGGCAAATTTGGGCGTAGGTTCCCCGTAGTTTCAGTTTTTGCCCTAATTCAGCCTAAGTCCAAACTAACACTTAGAAAATTTACGTTAACAATTCTTGAAAATTTTGCAAGTCCAATATTACCAATAATTGCTTCTAAGTCGATAAACATATAACAGTACTCATAATTTTGACTGCACTCACTGTTCACATTCGATCACAAAATATCTTCAATGATGTCGTCGCAGTAACAGGTCCTCGAAGCGCCCTCTGGTGTTGATGTCGTAAACTCTCGCAGCGCCCCCTGGTGGTAAATTTATCCAACTGCACGTTCTCTACTTACAGCGCCCCCAGTGACATTCGACCACAGCTCCAGCACTATCTAATTGATCCTGTTCACTGCACACTACTGCTAAACTTCCGGCACGATAGGACCATGAACTAATCCTCAAAAAGCTATGTAAATACTACGGATAAGGTCGCAAATAAAACTCGATATCCGTTTCAAGACGAGCATATATTTTAAGAAAAAACACCTTTTGCCTGTGTATTAATTAACAAAGTACATGCGCGATTTAAAATACAAGTAACGACGTCTATCCTTGACATAAAATACTAGATAGTCCATAATCATAATATTAAAACAAACGTTAAGACTTAACAAACTGTCGAATTTAGGTGTCGCAACAAGCGATGCATATTTCTTGTAGACAATTTTTTTACTCTAAAACTTATAGTTTAACGGGAAACTTTAAAACAAACCTGATATTTTTGACATTTGACTTTCAATCTTTTTTTGCATATTAGAGGTCAATAGCGAGTTTCAGTATTTTATTTTTAATAATGTATCCCAAAGATCTAAATTTTAAACAATTTTAGCCAGAGTGTTAGATTCTGTCGAAATATAAATTAATATTTATATAATGCTGATATACTTAATTTAATAATTTAGTCAAATATGCTTCAAAATCCTTTCTTGGGACATCCTGTATTTGAGCCGTTCCATATTTGGCTCGACTACGAAAGTGAATTCAAAAATGCAAAATAAGAGAATGTAGTTTTCAGAATCTGAAAAAAATACAAAGAATATGATTAGGTTCCTTGAATAGGTACTCTGAGTAATGAAGTAGATATCCTTCTCAGTTTTCTAAAAATATGTGATTTTGATGTTGCTAAATCCAGATTCGTGCGAGGGACGACTTATGAGCAAGTTCATTGGGATATTAAGTTAAGGTACTACTGCGATGAAGGATATATAAAAGTATCTATAAAAATGGACTGCAAACTGGGTGGCCCCGAAGTAAGCCAAGCATGTGTTAAAGGTGACCGTGCAGCAAACTGGCGGAGAACCTAGAGTAAATATACCTAAATACCAAGCCACTCAGAAACTTTTGCGAAAAAAAGTGTTCATGTATGGAACGCTAGTGAGTTACAATTTAATTAGGAAATTCGATTATTTTTTAGTAAAAATATATTTGTTCCAAAAATTGAATTTCCCTCAAAATTTTTTTACCGGCTTTATGAAAGTATTGAGTGTTATAGAAAAATGGATCTGCCTCGGGACCATTTTCGTGCAATGATTTTTTACGACTATAAGTCCAACTTGAAACCTGATGAATCGTTTAATCGACTTCAATTAGCGTGTACCGCTGGTGTAACGAGTTTAAGTGCAGTCGCTTAAATCTGAAGGATGAAGAAAGAAGTACTTAATCGTCTTTTGACTGCTGTAACGGAAGAAAACGTACGGGTAAAAAATTTTATTCAACAAAACCGGCTAATCACATACAAGCAGAACAACACAATCTGCAGATCGGATCGGGAAGTTTGCATGATATTCTACTCAAACACCTTTGCCTAAGAAGGACTATTTCGCGCTGGGTACCCCACAACATCACCGATGCTCAGTAGCAGGCGGGCGTGGAATATATGATTGATACATTCAAAGCAGGTCGTCGGTCGATTAAAATCATATTAGGTCAGTTAATATTTGAATTTGAATCTGTCACAGAAACAATTGTAAAGGCTAACGTATAATTTTACATGTTTAGGAAGATAAATTACTGTGCCGCCCAGTGATTTGAAATTACTTCTTTATATAAACAACCGTAACAAAGAAACCATTACTATTCATGTTTTTCTTTCAGAACAAACGGAAATTTTTCCTTGTATTATAAATTTTTTTTTCAAATTTTTAACGATTAAGATTGACATAAAATTTGGCACGTTTTCTTAAATTAAGTACTCTAGTCGCCATTGACCTAAAATTGACTTAAAAGCTTGGATTTATCAATATGATCCAGAAACAAAGCACCAGTCAACAGGTTGGCTGTTTCAAAACGAACAAACGCCTGAGAAAGGGAACCAATCGAGAAGGGTTGGAAAATTTTTGACCGCCAATTTTATCTCTTTAACGGGTATTTAGTATCAATTTCCTTAAGAGACTAAAGTAGCATCAATGCAGAGTGGTACATTAAAATGCTTGCCAAAAGTTTTTGCTGCTGCGCGCAACAAGTGACCAAACATGGGACTCCGAAGCCTTTTGCTTCCCCACGATAACGAGCTCGCGCACTCCGCGATCAAAATGAGGGACTTCCTAAACACCACACTGGTAAAACTTTAGGGTCATCCACATTACAGCCCTGATTTGGCACCGAGTGATTTCTTCTTGTCCCTAAAATAAAGAACTAGTTCAAGGGGAAACAGTTTTCATCGTCAGAAGTGGGTCTCACTGCGTTCGAGAAGGCCGTTGAGGAACTCCCTGTTGCAGACTGGAAAATGCGCTTTGAAAACTTTGTGTAGACGCTGGTGGAGGGTTCTTCAAAAATATGTTGTATAAAAATGTAACCTATTGAACATTTAAATTTTTTTCTTGAAACTTTCTGAGTGGCCCGCGTATATAAATAAAATACATCCAAGACCATGAATGCTATTTCATCTTTTATAATAATAGATTTGGAGCTGGGAATCTCTAGCATGAGTGTAGTACTAAAACTTACTAACACTACTCAATGTATTGGAAATGACCTGACTGTTCTCACACAGATTTTATGAAAAAAAGTGTTACCGAGGCCATGGTCCTGACGCTGACTTCGAAGATGCCCATGGCCGTCACGCTCAGGGGCTTCTGGAAGCGACGCAAGATGATACACATCGATACTTGGTTGCGAACACTCATCTTCTCCCAGGGCGCCGAATAAACCACATCCGATAACTTTTCACCCTAGAACAAACGTTGAACGCCTTTTAATTGAACAAAAATGTAGGAAATATAAAGGAGTGCTCTTCATCAAGTGCATCCGATAGCAGAAAATATACTTTGTTAACAGAGTCAATCTGATACTTCCATGATATGAAATCGTCTACGTAAACGCCAAAACTCTTGACTGATGTGAATTAATTTAAACGTTTAAATTCGCACATGGTCGGGGAAAAGTGTTCATATCGTCTCTAATTAACGTCTTCGGGTTGCCTCACCGTCACTACACGTTGAAGTTCTTTTGGGGGCCGTACATCATCAGTCAACGTAGTTATAAGAGGCCAGCAATTCTGATGTTCAGGCTGGAAAGAACACTTCCGTTGCTGAGATTGAGAGATCACAGAAAAGTGGCGTTTCAAGCTGGCTGGTCACGGTTCCAGTCGATTCCCAGATAATATTGAATATAGATAGATAATAATTTTGAATAGATAATTTTGAATATCGACAAATATCGATAACAGCTAGGGAGACAGCACACCACCTTGTGGAACGCTGGCAGTTGTGCCACATCAGTCCGACACCGTATCTTCCACTCAGCGCTCTGCCGGCATCCATGTAGATAACAACCGATGAAGATGTAATGCTATGTGCTACTTACTATAACTCAAAAAATAATATCAAAATCCTGTGTGTTAAAGGCATAACTGAAAGCAAGTAACTTAAAAGTGTCAATGAAATGAAATGAAATGAAATGAAATGAAATGAAATATTTATTTCTTCACATTGACAATTACTTGTTCTTATTGACGTCAAATAAAACATGATTCTACCACCAGTTCGAAAAAAACCTTCGTGAAGAAGAACTGGCAAGAAACTTCACGGGTATATTTTTTATCAAAATAAATTTACAGAGTCTCTTTATGTCTATACAAAATTATTCTTTGACACCCTTGGACCGAGCTGATAGATTGCGCGAACAGCCCTTTTCTGCAGAATAAATATAGCATCGATGTCGGCAGCACTCCCCCACAACAGAATACCATATGTCATGAGGCTGTGGAAGTTACCAAAATAGACTAATCGAGCAGTTGTTTCATTTGAAATTTGTCTAATTTTTTTAACAGCATATGCGGCAGAGCCAAGCCTTTTCGCTAAACCATCAACATGCGGTCCCCACTGGAGTTTGGCGTCTAAGGTTATGCCCAGAAATACAGTTGAGTTAAATAAATACAGTTCCTGGCTCTTAACTACAATGTTTGTGTTTACCTGTTTGACATTTGGTAATGTAAATTTAACACATTTCGTTTTTTTTTCATTGAGGAGCAAATTATTAGCTGAGAACCACTGCTCCGTGTTGGAGATGCATTTGTTCACCGCTCGATAGTCAATTTCTTGTCTTTTGATTTTAAACAAGAAGGAAGTATCGTCAGCAAACAATATGACCTCGCATTGATTCTTAACGACCGATGGCAGATCATTAATATAAACTGAAAATAGGGAAGGACCAAGAACTGAGCCCTGGGGCACACCCATTGTCACTGCCGATCCTGATGATTTTTCTCCATTTATTGCAACTTTCTGTTTTCTATTAGAAAGATATGATTTAATCAAGGCAAGCGCGCGGTTTTTAATGCCGTAATGGTGCAGTTTCATGAGTAGAATAGTATGATCCACACAGTCGAACGCCTTGGACAAGTCACAAAAGACACCAATAGCATCACACGACTCCTCCCAGGCGCTGAATACGTGTTTTATGAGCTCAACATCGGCATCGGTTGTTGAGCGACCCCGCGTGAAACCAAACTGCTTAACAATTCATTAAACTATTACCGTAAAAATGAGAGAGTTATTGATTTAAAATTAATTTTTCAAAAATCTTACTGAGCGTTGGTAGTATAGATATAGGTCTAAAATTATTAGGGTCAGACATACTACCTGCTTTGAATATTGGAATGACCTTACTCAATTTCATTAAATCAGGAAAAACACCATTATCAACACAGTCATTAAATATACTGGCTAAGTACGGGGCTATACCATCAATGACAGATTCAATAATTTTATCAGAAATCCCATCTAAATCGGCAGTATTTTTTACTTTAATGCTTTTAAATGCATTTAAAACTTGTGGAACAGTAACATGTTTAAAAATAAAATCAATATCGCACGAATTTACATTTTCCGTTAGCAGTGACTGTGCAAGAGTGGAACATGAATTAATACTCGAAGTAGTTGACACAGGGATGGCAGTAAAAAATTTTTGCAAATGCTTCAGCAACTTCTTTGTCAGTTGACAACACTTTATCATTAATTTTTAAATTATATTTGGTGTGTGGTTCTTTTGCTTTCCCAGTTTCCTGATTAATTATATTCCATGCAGTTTTTGAAATGTTAGTACTATATTTAATTTTATTATTAATGTAATTAGATTTAGCTACACTGCAAACTCGTTTAAATAATTTTGAATACTTTTTAACAAATTCATAAATTGTCTTATTATGATTATAAGTTCTTTCACTGTACAATTCATATAATCTATTTCTACTTCTGCATATTCCCACTGTTGCCCAGTCACTAAACCTAAATAAATTATTATTTATACATATTATCTTTTTTTTTAAAACAGAGTCATATTCATTTCTAATTATATTATGAATAGAGTTATATTGAGTAATAGGATCTCCACAGTAATCTTATTTAAATGTTTTTTCAAATACATTTTTCCTAAATGTTTCAAGCCGTCTCTCATTCATGGGTATAAAGGTAATTTCTCTTTTTAGAGTAAATTTTTTAGCCCAATATCAAAAGTGGCCAACTGCCCACTATGATCTGATTGTAGTTTATTAATTACTGACTTTGTACATGGCATTAAATTTGTAAAAATGTTATCAAGACATGTGGCTGAGGTCGCTGTGATTCGCGTAGGCTCTAAGAAGAGATTTTTTAGGTTGTAACAATTAAAAAGATTCAAGAATCGTTTACTTTGTGACGTCTCTACTAATAAATCAATATTAAAATCGCCACAAATAATTATTTCTTTGTTTTTGTTATTTACTCTATGTAATACCTCATCCATAGTGCTCTCAAATACTTCAAATGGTGACGATGGGGGTCTGTATACACTTATTATAACAATATTCCCTATCTTAATACAGGCTATTTCAACAGATCGCTCAACAGACAGACTTTCAATATCAGTGCGTTCTTTAAATGTTAGGCTTTTATGAGTGATGATCATTGAGGCGCCGCAAGTTGTTTGTTCTCTGTTGAATGAACTAGCAATTACATGATTCTTATAAGAAGACATAATTTGACACTGTGTGAGCCAGTGCTCTGTGATACATAGTATATGAATATTTTCACAGTTTATGAATAGTTCAATCAATTCAGCTATTTATATTCTATATTAAAACCCTGACACTCCATACTTCGTACAAATGTATTACCTACTACTACTACAGCAAATAACCGTAGCACAAATGTAACTGTAACACACGAGCGCATATGTGTGAGTGATCACGCAATTCGCCATGTAAAGTAATTTTGAGGTATATATTGATTTTGAGGTATTTGCTTGAATTTGCTATGAGCAAAAATATTTTGAATATTTCTGAATTTTGCGCAGTATTTAATTTAAAATCAATTCTTTAAAGAATTTTTTGGTGACGCCACGGAGTAGTTATCTTTTTATAACCGCATTGCAAAGTTTGTTATACAACCTGAAATGAACAACTGCAATTTTTTTGTGAAGTCTTGATGGCAGATATTTATTGAAAACATTATTGACATGACAGTTTGGCCAAAAGAAGAAGAAGTGAGAAAATCATGCTACTTTATGAAGGCAAATTATTTTACGCAATTTAAATTATTTTAATAAAATAAGCTTAATCGCCTTTACCTGCGAGCTTTTACTACAAAAATACATCGTTATACTAAAAAAAATGGCTGAATAGATCGAAATGCACAAAAACATTTAAGTCTTAGCGGAGTTACATTTGATGATAAATAATTTGTTAGATTCAGAATTTGTTTTTTGTATTTTAGCATTTTCGCAAGAAGATCGGTTATTTAATTTGGAGTATTAAATTTGTTAAATTTACTAAAACAAACTAAAAATAATATGGTTGTATCTATGTATTTAAAAAAAATTGAATATAATTATAATAATTCAGTTTTAGTTTGCAATTTTCACTACTTAATTCAAATTTAAATATTTATTTTTCAACATTGACAATTGCTTGTTCTTATGGACGCTATATAAAGTATGGCTCTACCCTCAGTTTAGAGGAACCTTCGTGATGAAGATCTTGTAAGAAACTTCACGGGTGTAATTTTTTCGATATAAATTTGCAATGGCCCTTATGACTACAAAATTATTTTTATCTCCATCTGTTAGCTCATCAAGTCTCTCCCGCAAACCATGTGAACGGCACCCGTTCGTTGGATTAACGTAGGCGCCAGGCATCGCCCTCCTCGTGCATATTAGACAGAAATGAGCGACACGTCAGCCGACACTACCGAAAGAACACGTACTTTAGTGACAATGAGGAACAAAACTATTTAGTAAACCAGACCATTTCAGATTACTATCCATAGAAAATAACTCTTATAGCATGATTTCTCGTGAATTATTAGATTTTAAGAAATCTCCTTTTCTTGTGCAATTGATAAGTTCTATCGATTGACATATATCTTCAGTTTAAAAAAAAATTGAGATGCCAAGTTTTAATGCAAATCGTCCCAGTGTGTAACGCGGCAGAGTTGACAGCCTGCCAGAGCCTGCGAACTACCTACAAACTCAGGCTCAGGGCGACCCGTGGTGAACTGAGGTAATTGATTATAGTTGGGGCCGGAGAATGTCGCTTCTGTACGGTAATACTTTTATGTATTTTGTAATATTATTAAGATGCGTATTGTGACAAAGTAAATCAATGAGGCTTGGAAATGGTTATAACTTAAAATTTGCAGGTACTAATAAAATGGTTTGATTTGCTTACCTTAGTGCAGACCACTTCGAATGTGACTGATATCATTATGAGCTGCCCAAATATTGCTACAGTCAGAGGTCCGTAACGGATCAAGGCCGTTAAGCTCTGTCGAAGAAAATAATGTTGGTTGTTACTGTTTATTGTTTATAATCTACAAAGCATCTACCTAATTAAATCTACCTTTCCTATTAAATCCCTTGTTATAAATGATAATTTAAGAGAAGAAGATACAACTTCTTTATATTTATCTATGACTAGCTGCCCCGCAGAAGTTGTTCTCCCAGGTATCTCTTTTTTTAAACTGAAAATAGCAAACGTTATAAAAGGTTTAGATTGTCGTTGTGGCGAGCTTTGAATGTTTACCTACGTAATTTCAATAAAAAAAATTGGCGTCCATTTTGACGCAATTGCTGTCACAATTATTCCGAGCCTATTTTCGAAGTAAAAACCTTAATTCGACCCAAGGTGTCGATGAGCAGTTACCGTGGACAGCACGGCGTTTGAATGATCATATTATTGGTGGAGCTTGGGTTGGAATCCTGACTGCATTAGGTTTACTTTTTTGTTTTTAACTTACACATAATATTTTTACTGGTCTTTTTTGATTTTATTTTACTTTGTTGTTTGCTACAATTTTATAAAAAAAGATAAAACGCAAAAATAATACATAGCACTGCATGTAGCAAGCAAGTTTTATTCTATATCACGGCAACAAAGCTAAGATACTCAGATACTTGTAGTTGAATTAGGCCCTTTTCCATGAAAATCTCATAAATTCAATCAAAATTATAATCATGGTTAATAAAGCACACATTTTTAAGACGTGAGGTGGTAGAAGCATTTTGTAATTTTAAGTAGGTACCTTCATAAAGCTTAAGAAAGATGTTTTTGAAAATATCATTGTGTTTTAGCAGTGATAGGAAGAATAAACGATTTTAACATTAAATAATGATGCATGGATATCTTTATTCTTTAAGTAACAAACTCTTCAAGGCTTGGTTATCCTCGATTTACTAAGTGTATATCAAATTTACAGTCTTAAATGGTATTTTATAACCACGTAATAAAGTCAATCTGAACGAAATTGCCGTTGCAAACATGATGGATTAAATTTGCCGCGATAGAAAAATTATCTGAACTTAGGTCTTTTAACACTCTTTTTTTTATTTTATTTTAACCATAATGCACAGGTTATATTAAAAATTGTACTACTAAAACGCATCGAATCCTAAGTGAAATAAAGGATTCGATGGTTAATTAGAAAATTAACGGGTGGAGCGAGGAATTACACATATTATTATTAACCAAGACCAAGCGAAGCTAGGGAATGAGGAATCCTGAATGGAGTGAAGGACTCAAGCCTGCCCAAGACGAAGCCATGTTTATCCCCGAGGAGTACGAGCATGCTATACTTTATACACCTACTGAGATAGTTACAACCAGTAGTACTAGAACTAGAATCATAGTATACACAAAATATTAAAAGCACCATGTATTTATACACCTGACTGCTGATTTCTAGATAAATGTTGAAAAATACTAACAGCACTCATATATAGTTTTACTTTTCGCATTTTTTGACTTTTTAGATAGAATATTAATACCAATAATTCACGTAGCTTCCCATTTTATATACTCCAGAATCAACTCACTGTCATCACGAGACATTATTCTTGAATTTACAGGACTTATCGATTCGAATAGAACTATGGAGGAAAACAACAGTATTCTTTTCTCTTTATAAAATACTCCAAATATGTGATTTTAAATATAGAACATATTATTATTTGATCGCTCTTAGTTGCGATATTTTTTTGTCTTTTTAAATATATGCATTTTAGTTGATGTTCCAAATTCACATATAATACATAGCACTGCATGTTTATTAACATGTTCATTAACCGGAGGTTAATGAAATTTATTGCAAATCTTATGCATTGGGGTGCCTGTGCCTAAGTGACTTGTTTCAAACGGCGTTTGTATAACATATAATACGACATAATCGTGCAGGTGGTGTGAAAGGTTTATTAATCTTTTAATGCCGTGTAAAAGGTTTTAAGAGGTTCAATACCGGAAAATGAAATGGTACTGTTAATGGTAAACCACTAATGGTCCGGTCAAAACAGACATTTCAACTAGTATTCATTCACGTAGAGCTGAATTATGGAATAGACCTTTAGGTATTATTATAAAATGTCAAAAATATCAAGTTGTTAAACAACTTTGTTAAACATTGATAGCTTTGAGCTAGTTGTAGTTGTAGATCATAAAATTGTCTACAAATATTTTTCTGGCACTTTTTCCTAAGAAACGCTATTTCTGAGATACCTACTGCGATTTTGAAGAGACTTGGCTATTATGCAAATGTCGTCAAATAATAGGTCTTTACCTATGAAACTGCCGTTTTGCCGTACTGGCCATTTCAAATGATAATATTTTTTTTTTGACTGATAATTCTAATTGCAAATTAATTTTATTTGACAAACATGGAATTCTTTTTCTAAAAACGTCATTTGTTTAATAGTTAGTGTTTTGTTTTCAACGCATTCGAACATTTTTCGTCATCATGGATAAGTTAAAAATTCGAGTAATTATGGAGTATGAGTACCGTCGTGGCAGCAAAGCGGCACAAGCGGCACGCAACATCAACGACGTTTACGGAGCGAACACTATAAACGAACGCACCACCCGTTATTGGTTTACCCGCTTCCGTTCTCGAAATTTTGACCTGAAAAATGAACCCCGTGGTCGTCCGAAAACTTTGGTCGACAATGACGAATTAAAGGCAATTGTGGAAGCCAATGAAACTCAATCCACGGCTGAATTAGCAGCAGCTTTCGACGTTAGCATCAAAACAATATTGGTCCATTTGCGTCAAATTGGCAAATTGGACAAATGGGTACCCCACGAACTCAATGACCGCCAGCGCGAAGTACGCGTGGAGACGTGCCTTGCACTGCTCAGCAGGCATACAAATGAAGGAATTCTGAACCGCATTGTTACTTGTGACGAGAAATGGATCCTGTTTGACAATCGTAAGCGCTCAGCAAGTTGGTTGGACCCTGGTTCAGCACCCAAACAATGCCCTAAACGAAAACTTACCCCTAGAAAAGTGATGGTCACTGTTTGGTGGTCTAACGCGGGTGTAATCATCCCAGCTTCTTGCCAAACGGGACAAGCATTACTGCAGATGTGTACTGTGAAGAACTGAACACAATGATGGAGAAGCTCGCACGTCTCCAACCAGCTTTGGTCGATCGTTCGGCTCCACTGCTCCTGCACGACAACGCGCGACCTCATACTGCACAGCAGACGGTCTCCAAGCTACAAGAGTTGGGGTTGGAAGTTCTCCGTCATCCGCCGTACTCACCAGACCTTGCGCCTACAGACTTCTACTTTTTCCAGAATTTGGATAATTTCTTGGCGGGAAAAAATTCAATACCCGAGAGGCAGTACAAAATGCCTTTGAAGAATTTGTTGCCTCCCGTCCAGCTGATTTCTTCAAGAAAGGCATCAATAAGCTACCAATGCGTTGGCAAAGATGCATTGATTGCATGGGTGATTATTTTGATTAATAGAAATAAAAAATATATAAAAAAATTACGCTTCATTTATTTCGTGAAAAATGGCAATTTCATAGGTAAAGACCTAATATTTGAAATTTTAGCACTTTTTTCAACTTCTATCCAAAAATCTTATTTTTTTCAGGTTGTTCTTGTAAAGAATGTTCTGCAGTTAACAAAACCGAAACTTTTTTTCATATATTACCATTATTTCCAGAGTTATTGATTGTCAAAGTGGAAAAGACCTTTATGATCTATTCCTTTGTTTATCAGAACAATTCTTACGATTAACTGATTAATTCGTTGGGAAACTGAAAAACTAATATTATAGACATTTGACCTTTGGATGGACATGTTCGATGGCGACTTTTAGTATTTAAATAAGATGCCAAAGGTTACTAAGGACTATCTACGAATTAATGCAATATTTATAACTGGATAACACTATGAAATTATTGCGTTATTTCTCAGTTTGAGGCATCAACAAGTCCGCGGAATTTTTTTAAATAAAAAACAAAAAAGGATTATGCTGTTTTAAAAGCAAAGGTGAAAGCAAATACTTAGGTATCGCGGAACTCCGGACAAAGTATGGTTTTCTGTTATTTACTGCATGAGGATAAGAGGGCCTTAAAACAACGTTTGGCTGTGATCGTGAAAGGATAATTATTGTATAGATGCGGAAACCCATTCAAGCTTCACGAGAAACACGATTGCATATAATAACAATTTCTGAACATGTTAGGGCCCTAGGGCCCTAGCCATACTGCAAACGTCGCTTTCTAAGTATTCTATATCTATAATAGCAAACGCTTTCAAGATTAGAATTTTTCTTTACATTTATGGTGTTCTATGTTGTAGAATACTATTTTGAATATTAAAATGCTAATGTCTTGATGTGTGATATTTATTGTTGGCAATAAGTTAACGTATTTTAGGTTGTCACTGGTAAATGGCGGTAGCCGTTATAATATAAACATCGTTGTATTGACTACCGTTTTTTTTTTATTAATAATAAGCAAGCGTTTGTCTTCCATCTCACCTGATGGAAAGTGACGATGAAGACGAGGATCATACACGCCTGTCCAAGAGATACCTATTCACCCTACACTTAAAAGCTCCAGGGTTATATTTGTCTGGAAAAACAGACGCAGGCAAATCGTTCCACTCTTTGGCAACACGAACCAAAAATGAGCTATCGAACCGTTTAGTTCGGCTCTTTGGCACGCTAACCACAAAACGGGTGAAACTTCTGTCTGCGTCTGGTTGATCGGTGGAGAAAGGGGGAAGATTCGATCAGCTGAAAAAGAGCATTTGCACACTCTCCAAAGTGCAATCTGTAAAAAACCGATAGACTAGCAACTTTTCGACGATGTTCGAGACTTTGCAGTCTTGAAGAAGTAAGTTTGTCGTCACTTATGAGTCTACGGGCCCTTCGGTCGACAGAATCCAACGCTTCCAGATGGTACTTAGCGGAATCATGCCAAAGATGGCTGCAGTACTCCATACAGGATCGAACCTGGGCTGTGTACAGGTTGAGCAACTGTTCGGAGTTGAAGTACCGCCGGAACTTTGCGATGACTCCCAATTTTTTGGAAGCTGACTGTGCCATGGTTTCAATCTGTTGACCGAAATTAAGTTTCGACGTGATGGTCATGCTTAGAAGCCCTAGATGGTTTGTGATCGGTACAGATACACCTTGGAAAGTGGGCGTCAAGTTGAATGTGCTCTTTGTACCGGAGAAGAGACAGAGAGACAGAGAGTTTTGGAAAGGTTGAACTTGACAAGATTGGCTTCACCCCAATCTGAAACCCTACGTAGTGTCAAATCAACCCGTTCGATCATCGACTCTCTCTGAAATTGGATCTGGTTTGGACTCGCTCGCGCATTGGACACATATCTCTCTACAACAGTGCTGTCATCAGCATAACCAATAATGCCTTCCGATAAAAGAAGGTCATTAATGTGCAGCAGGAACAATGTTGCACAGAGAACAGATCCCTGAGGTATGCCAGCGTTGATCGCCATTAGGTCCGATCAGAAGCCATCGACGACAACTCGAATTGACCGTTCCCTCAGGAAATCAGAAATCCAGTCGCAGAGTCCAGATGGTATGCCATACGCAGGATGCTTGCTCAAAAGGGCTTCGTGCCATATTCGGTCAAAGGCCTTGGAGATATCAAAGGATACGGCTATTCCCTCTCCGTGCCCTTCCAAGGCCATGCTTCATAGATGCGTGACGTACACTAGAAGGTCTCCTGTTGAGCGTCCTCCGTTGAAACCATATTGGTTGTCAGTGAGGAGCTCATTGATCTCTAGGTACGTCAGGAGACGATGGTTCAATACACGTTCCATAATTTTGCAAATTATGGAGATTGCAATAGGTCTATAGTTGACTGGGTCGGCTCGACTGCCCTTTTTTGGTACGGACTGTGCGTTTGCAAACTTCCATGATTTTGGAACTTTTCCAGTCCTTAGAGAGAGTCGATGTAGGCGTGTCAAAACAGGACACAACTCGGCTGCACAGTGCTTTAGAACCACTGCGGGAATGCCATCTGGACCACTGGCTTTGTTCACGTCTAGATTTAGTAAGCATTTGAGTACCTCTTTCTGGTGAATTTGGACGGCCTCCATCTTGGGGCCGAATGGGGTAACTGATAACTGTAAAAAGATACCTTTGGAATCTAGACGTGAACATTCCGCGAAGAGATTTGCGAACAAGTCTGCCTTCTCTTTTGCGCTGTGGGCCAAAGACCCGTCAGGCCTTTGCAGTGGTGGCAGTGACGGGCGACAGAAGTTCATCTCAACCGACTTGGCAAGGGGCCAAAAAGCTTTACTCCCCCTTGGATAGGATGCTAACTTGTCCCCGATACGGCCAATATGGTCGAAACGAGCGCTTCTGATCACCTTTTTGCAGGACTTGGCAGCAGCATTGTACGCGTGCTTCTTCGCTGGGAGATCCATAGCTTTGCTTCTGCAAGCGCTAGCCCAGGCTTGGTATGCTGCATGCTTACGCTTTTCAGCTAGGACGCAATCAGCATTAAACCATGGGCGGGCTTTGGACTCCAGGGATACATCAGAGAACGGTACAAAGTACTCCATACCTTGACATATCACACTGGAGACAGCATCAGCACAGCATGATGGATCATCGGAAGTAAAGCAAGCTTGCCGCCAAGGATAAGAGGCGAAAAAGTGACGCATCTCATCCCAATCTGCTGACTTGTACCGCCATACTCGCCTTTTGCCTTTTGGGCTGGTATCGGTTGGCGAGTATTGCGACACATATTTCACCAGACAGTGGTCGGATGTCCCTAATGGCGGAGATACGGACACCGAGTATCTGTCTGGATCGGTTGTCAGCAGAAGGTCCAAGCAATACGCAGTATGGTCAACAACGTCAGGAATGCGCGTAGGTTCGTGGACGAGCTGGGAGATACCATGAGTTACTGCGAACCGATAGGTTTCTCTGCCAGCGTGGTCGGTGTCCTTGCACGGGTACAGCCACTCTCCATGGTGTGCATTAAAGTCCTCAAGGAACACCAACTGCGCAGAGGGATATCGTCGTTGGACCTTATCTGCAGTATCACTGAGATATTCAATAAGTCGAGTTGTCTCCTGAGCTCCCGTGTGTAATCGGTAAATACTGGCGTATACAATTCGGTCCAGGGCAGTATCTACATAGACCCATAAAACAGAAAAATGGGAACTTCCTAGTATCGGAGACGCCGACAACAGATCTCGTCTCTGACATACACGCACACGCCCGCATTGGGGTGAAATTTGGTCTCCAGGATATAGCCTGGGTAATGCAGGTATGCCAGACCCGAACGATCACGGATCTGCGTCTCTGTCAGAAAGAATAGGTAAGTGCGGCCTCTCTGTCTCAAGGTGGTGGTGGACATCGTGGAGATTTGAGTGCACTCCTCGGATGTTAGAGAAGTGTACTTTTAGGGAGAGAGGGGAGTACATCCGCTGTCGGCACTTATTTTTCTTTTTGGACTTTTCCATTATGTTGTTGGTAGGGTGAATAGGGGAGAGGAATAGAAGTTGAGTGAAGCGCAACGTTTGTAACCAAGCAACTCGAGTGGTCAGACCCACTGGTGGGAGACTCACATGGAGACCGCGGGGACGCCCGAAACCCCCCGGGGATCGCCATTGGGCCCTCTCCATCCGGTCGCCAACCGGCACGATGGAGCAATCTCGGGATTTTACACAGGCAGTGGGGCAGCCTTTCACGAATGGCTAGAACGCTAGTTGGGCCCCCTACAACCTGCGGTCGGCCAGCGGTGCACCGTTTCTTTGGATCCCGCTGCCCTCCAGAATGAGCCACCCGGTGCATCATAACCCTTCGAGTTCAAACGGCTCTCATACGTGGCGCAATTACTCGGACCTATTCTCCTTCAATGGCTACTCAAGACATCATGCCGGAACGTGACTAGGGCACTTGGCGGCATGGCTTTGTCTAGAGGGTGGTTGCAAGCCGCGGTCGAAACCTACCACTTGCAAAATGGTTATCCCGCCATTCATCGGTCGCCAGAGCCTCGTCCGCTGTCCGGCAGGATGCACCACGGGCAGGTGAGGTTGGCATTTGGAGAGTCTTGATGGTAGGCGACTCCCCCTTACACCCCAAAAACCTGTTACCTGGTTTATGATTGTTTGCTTGTATACAGACTTCCGATTCTAAATTGTTTTGAGTAATGTTGGCCAAACTGACAAGTAGTTTCTCAAGGTTGCCTGCATTCACAGAACCATTAAAAAGGATGGATTCATTGAACACTGAAAGTAATTACACAATAGGTACACTATTATCTCTAAGAACCTTATCAGTTAAAAACAGTGAGTAACCATTTATGCCACATTTCCATGCAACCACCAAATTTATACGAGTGAGCCATTAACTGATGTTATGTTAACTGATGTTAGATGAATTAACATTTATAATCTAGTATGATTGTTATGTAACATTAGAACAAACTAACAGAAAGGATATAGGACAGAACAACGTCTGTACGCCGTGTGTTGAGCTTTATGTCACACTCATAGGCCATATGGGAGGTAATATAGACGAACCACTGCCGTGTCGATGTTAGTATTTGGAAAAAATATGCGATGTTTAATAGCCCCGCGGGCAGCGAGTCTACCAATAAGTACAGTACTTTTTCAAGACATTGTAAAATATTTTTAGTCTCATCTTGTATTAAGAACCTAAACCATTCAGTGGGTATTCTTGCATTCATAATATTTTGTGTTGTAGATATAGACAGAACACAGACGCTGGTTTCCGGTTGCCAGTTATCGGTACGGCTCGCCACAAGATACGCACTTTGCGCAGTACAGTTGTTTGAGAAGTTAATGTTGCTTGTGTTTTCAACTGACAATTTTTAGTTTCCTCCACTCAGTTGCTTCCTCTCTTTCCAAGTGGAAGCTACTGGACACAAATAGTGTCTACGTCGGTGTGACAGTGATTAATGTCATATTTGTTATATGATAATAAAATATTCGCTGTGCTGTTGTGTCCGATACAAGGTACACAAGTGTCCACGTTTACGCAGTGCCTAATGCGCGTATTTTTTAATATTAGGTCCTTACATATGAAATTGGCGTTTTGTTGTACTGGCCATTTTGATCTGTATTATCTCCTCCTTGGTTAAGATTTCGATTTCCAACATTTTCGTTCTGGAAATTTCAACCTGTAGAACAAGCCCAGTGGACGGCCGGAGACCAAAGTTAATAATGAAGAATTGAAGGGTATTGTGGAAGCGGATCTATCGCAAACCACGTCCGAGTTAGCTGTAGGCTGCGGTGTTAGTGACAAAACTGTTTTAATCCACTTGAAGCAAATTGGAAAGATGAAAAAGCTTGAGAGGTGGGTACCTCATGAATTGAGTGCAGCAAACCGTCAAACGCGCATCGACTGCTGCGTTACTCAACCGGCTCAATAATGAAAGGATTTAAATCGAATCATTACCTGTGGTAAAAAGTGGATCCTGTACGACAATCGGAAACGCTCATCGCAATGAACCCTGATGAACCAGCCAAATCCTGCCCCAAGTGAAAATTGACTCAAAAAAGTAACTTGTGGGCGTTTGGTGGACTAGTGCTGGTGTCGTTCACAACAGCTTTCTTAAATCTGGCCAGACGAATAGAAAAGCTAGCTGCTAAACAACCGAGGTTGGTCAATTGCTCTAGGCCTCTGCTGCTTCAGGACAATGCTAGACCACACACTGCACAACAGACGGCTACCAAATTAGAGGAGCTGCAATTGGAATGTCTAAGACATCCAACGTACTCCGAAATTTGGATTACTTCTTGCAAGGGAAAAAATTTAACTCCGATGGGGCAGTCCAAAGCGCTTTCAAAGATTTTATTGTTTCCCGTGCGAAGCGTTTTTTTAGTAAAGGAACTACCTATAAGATGGCAAAAGTGCATAGATAGCAATCATAAATACTTTGATGAAATAAATATATTGTATATTTTTTTCATATAGTTATGTTACTCCCTTACAAAACGCCATCCTAACATTAAGAATAAAAAGAAGATAATAGTATCATATATCATTTATTAATTCGTCGGTTTCAATAATTTATCATTTATTTATCGTTCGCACGTTGCTCCATGTCTCTGTTCCGAGCGCCGGTGCACGACAGCCCGCGTTTTACAAACTTCCTTCATCGAGTGCATTTATTCGTACGTCCTTTCTAGACAGAAATCTAAAACGAACACTAATATAGTTCAGTATGGCATACCTCGCCATCTTGTGTTTCCATTGGGCTGCGATGTTAGCGTATAAAAAAAGGTTTTTATGTACAAATCAGAATTAGAAGTTTGCACACTGCACACCGAAATGGTAATAAACTATTTAAAATGGCCAAGTAATAATTAAAATGCTCACCAAAGACGAACACATAAGAAGCAACAGACAGCATCCTACTAAATGAAACGCATAGTTAAGAGCCAAAATTGGTCCGAAAAAACTGGACATAGCATCAACAAATCTGAAATTTAAAAAAAAATTTATAGAAAGTCGTATTCAATGTACAGCATTACTACAAACAATGTTCTATTGAAAAAAAACACTTAATTTAGGTAGGTACGTGAAGGAATGGTAAGGTAAGGCCAAGTGGCCATTAGCCTGAAGCATCTCGTTGGCTCGCAATCGTTAACCGTCGTACGAGATAACTTTCACCATTATTTATTTTAAATTATAGGTACATTACCCCGCCTGGATATCCGAGGTCGGAGTACGGTCTTTCATTTTCTTTCGGAACAAAGCTGTTGGTTACCGGATCATGGTTGTTTATATTTTATATATATTATATTTAAACGTATTTTTATTCTGGGACCCCCCCTCAGTTCACTGTATGGTCATCCATAACACAAGTACTTTGGAGCTAAAGAGTTGCTGTGTTTGTCTAGGGATTTATTAAAATTATATTGTTATTGTCAGAAATATCTGTATTCACACTCAAGAAAATCTACAAAATGCACTTTTTTGCAATGAGTATTGATTATTGTCCTACCGCATAAAATAATTTGAAAATGTAGGTATTGCTTGAGTGTACTGTTTGGATATGTTGAGAAGTTATTTATTGTTGCTTTATTTTTTATTCTAAGTTAAGTTATTTTATGTCGTCACTGATAGGTGGCGCTAGCTGTTAGGATTGAAAAGGCGTCTATGTTTATTAGAATAACATGTATGTAGACTACGGATTGTAGTTGGCTAAACTGACAAGTCATTTCTCAAGATTATTTCAGAAGTGGGATAAATTCCACGTTTTTCCGCAATCTCGCTTACAATTTTTTGATTTCTATTTTAAGAGTTCTGACACGAAACCTATTTTCCAAGAAATGTGGTGATAATATTTATTATAGATTCTGCAAGTAGTATGTAATTCGACACGTGGTCAGATTCATCAGGATCCATGATAGATTGCATCCAAAGTTTTGTAACAATCTCTCCTACAAGATACGTGAAGTCTCACTGCATTTGTAAATTTACGCTTGGTCGGGCCAACTCCCCCATAGTGTTGGATTAAGCAGAACTAAGCAGGAGCCACTCGTGATGTTTTGCAGGACGATGTTTTGTAGGTATATATTTTACGGAATAATTTGTGAATAACACGTGGTTGGTTCTTAATTTTGTGAAAAAACATGTAGCCAGTCGTGATCTTTCACAGAATAATTTTCCAGAACAAGTACTCGTAGCTGATTTGAATGACATTTTGGTGAAAAAAGTGTGTCTTTAATTAACTCGTTATATTTATCCTCTTACGGTTTGATATAATATTTATTTATTTAAATTGTTGAGGAAACAAATTGTACTGTAAACACATCAAAAAAAGTTAACGTTCACGGGAAAAAGGTCTAATATTTTTTTATGGGTTAAAATATTTATAAATAAATCATTACGTATGTATTCCTTATTTGAGAATACATCATCTAATTATGTAGAAATCATAAAATCTTCTTTTGTTTTTTTTATAAATATAAAAACCAAGTCTATGATAGATCTCTTCTTGTTTCTGCCTGAAAGCTGTTTTAATCAATCTCTGAAATTGTTTCTTAGAAAAATTGCAGATGGAGTTTCCCTGTTACGTTAAGAAGGATATTCTACAAGGTAAATCGCAGCCAGAGTCTCCGTTTCTCAAACTTACATTGTTACTACCCTGCAGAGGTACTGGATGGGCGACCTGGCTGATCGACCTGGCAGTGGCCACCTGGCTGTGCTTAGTGATCTTCAGAAGCGCTACATCAGACTTCTTGCCACCCAAAAATCAATGCTACTAAACTGAGATTTGCGCTGCGTGCTGCTACAACTGGACTGGATATTAGCACTCAAACCATTCGTAATTGTTTACATCACTTCGGATTACGATCAAGGAGATCCTGGCGAGCACTTGAATACACGGGAACGACAACGAAGAAGATTGCAGTGGGCCAGGCAGCTTCAAAACGATTATGTTTTCGTTGACGGAACAAAGATTAATATTCACACTAATAACCGACGTATCCAGAGAAGGCCTGGGAATGCCGAAAGGCAAAGATCTGCCACTGGAACTATTCAGTAAGGAGACAAATCGGTATATCTTTGGGGTGAAATAAGGATTGGAGCGCGAACGCCTTTGATCCCGTACCAAGGCTCTATGACAGCTAATTTGTACCAGATAGCTGTTATCGATGAAATCGTCATAACATTCAGAATAAATTATGGTAACCAATTTGTGTGGGCCGACAATAATGCGCCACCTCATCGAGCTCAACGAGTGAACGTTGCTTTCCGGGAGTACGAAATCACGCGGTTAGACTACCTCCCGGCTCTCCGGAATTAAACCCAATAGAGCACGCATGAGACGCTCTCAAGCGAGCTTTTTAGAGCCACCTCCAAGAACTCTGTCAAGATCAAGGAAGTCGCTTAAGATCAAGAATGGGACAGGTTACCACAAGAACTATTGGATAACTTGATCTACAGCATGCCCAGGAAGATTTCCGCATGCGTTAGAGCCAGGGAGGAATTATTATTTTTTAAATTTGCAACTAAAAACATGTGAAATTTATTAAAATTAGTAATTTTCATTAAGTCTTTGCATTTCATTAAATTACAATTTCACAGAGATTAAAAAACAAGCTTTCATAATAAAATGATTTGTTTTTTTTTCATCATTAAGATTCATTCTTTTATTTTAACACGACAAAAAAATTTCTCAACTTTTCCAATTAAAGGCGGACTTTTTTGATGTGTGTATGTCCAAGTATAGGCGTAACATATGCACTGATTATCTTTGCAGGGTCCTATTATTGTATTTATAAAGAATTTCAACCAGCCCTATTGTTCTTTTTCCCTCTTCCCGACCTCGACAAGCATTAAGCGTCTTAAAATCGTTAATATTTTCCTACCGCCTATTCAAGTTCTTTAGCTGACAAGAAGGGCGCAAGCAACTGATCTGCTTGACCAGAAATCAGGTACGCCATTTTACTGATAACATCATTCCCAAATCTCCTCTAGTGCTGTCGAATGTTACAGATGTTACAGATACGGGCAAATTTATGTTCTCGCCACTATGTGAAGGCCTTTGCCTACTATGACTAAAATGTCATTGTTAGCGAGAGTTGTGCCAGTCGGTAACGACTTTCTGAAATAATATTATGAATGAAACCTATTAATGTCCCTAGCCACTATAAGTGTGGACTTGATTATTTAAATACTTACTTTACAATAACTAGATGATGATCAACGACATCCTTTATTCGTTGGTGTATTACTTCATTTTCTTCGTCAGTAAAAATACCACTGGTGGAATCAATATCAGATAGATGCTGGATGTTATAATTGAGAATTTTGATGTGCGCAATAATTTGTAAGACCATTACGCAAAGATACAGATCTATAGCGCATAAAGAGACGGCTGTGAGCCAACAAATGAACAAGTTCACGATGGTGCAGAGCACGAAGTGATTGTTTTGGTCGAAACCAGGAAACTCAAAACGTACGGAGAAATATAAAGTTACGTTTTCAGATCTGTAGCTGGAGTAGACTCCCGTCACGTAGTTGCTGTACAGTGGACTTAAGTTGTAGAAGACCACTCCACAAACCATCATGACCATCATAAATTTTGCGAAGTTATTGCAAATCTTATCGGCTTTGTAATACATCTAAAACGGCATAAAATAGACAGGTAAGTTCCTTTATATGGACACAGTAAGGAGCACTCCAGAGCTCATTCAAGTTTAATGATTCGCATTTTCAGTACAAGTTTTCTCCTTGAGGACCTTGAGTTACGTCGTATTTTCTTATACGCCTTAGTAGAAAATTCATTTATTTTGTAACTCTATAACTTGATAACAGCCCAATATAAACAAGGAAAACATATTATATCGATCTTTTATTTTACAGTAAACACGAAACACTGTATGTGCACTGTATTAAAGCAGATAATAAACAATAAACAAATTGAAAAATATACCAAAGATTATACAGGGTGTCCTATAAATCAACGTCAAGCCGAAACAGCCAAATAGTGACAGCTATATGTATATATATTCTTTATTGCACTTTATCAAATCTTAAGAACTAGGTACAAAAATAAGTTAATTATTTAGCAAGGACGGACTTATCTCTAAAAGAGATCTTTTCCAGACAACCCAGGTAATTGAAGAGATTTACACAATAACAAAAGTAGGTGACAAAAGTGCAAGTAACAGTCTAAAAACCAAAAATAAACAATTACAAGATATAGATACCTTTTAGTATATTTTTTGGCAGCTTGTTCCACAAAAGAATAGCTCGGACTGTGTAAGACTCAAATATAAACTTAGTTCTACTTTTTGAACAGGCAAGTGTTTTGGTATGATAAAACCGCATTGAGCGCGTGCTAGGAGATAAAGGTTGGAAACGGGAGCAGAGATAGGTGGGACTCATAGGGCCTTTTAGGATATTATGCAGCACGTAATTCATAACGACGTCGTATTGGGAGCCACTTAAACAGATTTCAGTAATGCGACAAGTAAAAATAAAACATTAACACAGACTATTTTTAGTATTGCAGTCGCTTAAGGGAGTGGAAAGTATAGTGCATGCGTTTGCTAATGCCGGCTATATGCAAAGCCCATGACATGTTCAAATTTATTAAAGGTTCTAGATTTTTTGCCTTAATTACTCCATTATAGATGATAACACTTGGTACCTCATTAAAGTCCAGGGTCCGTCTAAGTCTCCCACTAACTACTATTAAAGCTGATTTGGCAGGATTAATAAGTAAGCCAAAACATTTGGCCCAATTTGCATCACGGACAAATCCATATTAAGCCGTTAAATAGCATTTTCTGCCTCGGATGGCGAAAAATGGCGATATATTTGTAAATCATCAGCATTCAACGTTGATAAAAGCGAGAGGCATTAAATGAAAACACATATTCTGTATATCATTATCAGGCTACACCATAAACATCAGATCAATGTAAGCCAAAGTTTAGTCACAGGAATGTTTTTTAGTTTTTACTTAGCTTCATTAAACACTCTGTATCTTCCCGATCACCTGATCGTAAGTTTGTACTAAAGGCATACGTAGTTATCTAAACGACAAAATTCACGCGAGCGATGCGACGTTGCCAGTTCGCATCGTAAGTTTGCAGTACAAACAAGGAAGTACTTGTACTAAATCTTTCCTTAAAAGAAAGTACAGATCACGGTTATCTCACTCTAATGTAATAAGCGTAACAGAAACAGAAATTGATCAGTATGTTGCTATGGCGCCGGCGGCGGCTCGGCTAATTAGGTCAAGGGCACAATTTTTTCTTTGTTTAGTGCGAAGACGCGTTGCATCCGGGGTGCACGCTGCGCAATTCAGCACGGATTAATGTCGCTCACGCGTCCCATTTACTAATGTTAAGTTTTTATTGTGATAGGACACGTAACTGAGTATTTTCGGTTTAGTTTTGTGAGTAGATTTAATTATTTTGTAAGTACGTAAGATATCCACAATGCCTCGTGCTACATACACGGCGTCAGAATACACTGACATGATTTTAATCTACGGGAAATCCCACGGAACCGCAGCTCTAGCTCTGCGAACTTACTTTTTTTTATCTGGGGGTTTGTGAAAAGTGAAGTGTACGCGACAGACATGAATACCGTAGAGTAACTAAAAAACCGGACTATTTTAGCGTTTAATAAATTAAAAAGTTTAACAACAAACAGTGACCTTATTGCACGATTAAATAACAATATTATACGTCGTTATAATTTGTGTACCATTGCAAACGGCGGACATTTCGAACAATTGAAGATTTAATGTGTAAGTGTTACAATTAATTATTTTTGTTTATTATTTTCATTGATCATACCTTCCAACGTTACCTACAACACATGTTTACATTATCATCCACATCAAACCCGGGCGCTCCGCTGTTTAGGTAGGTGTGCGAGCCAGTGAGCCCGCCGCCCCACGCGCTATGCTATTCAAATGCTATGTTGCCAATTTGTTACGCAGGTGGCGGCAGGCTACTCAACAAAGGATGTTCACATTTTAACTTAATTATTAAGCTATTTAAGTTCTTTGAACAACGTTTTTTCGTATACTTCTCGTAAACTTTTTTTTAATAGTTTCGGATTAACAGTAGGCACTTATAGTATATGTAGTTTTATTAAATGCCTCTCGCTTTTATCATCGTTGTATATAGGGGAAAATTGGAAGAAATGACTTTTGATATGTTGTTTATACAGATACAAAAGAAGTAATGGTGATAAAACGCCACCCTGGGGTACACCAGCAGTGAGAGTAGACCAACTGGATGATGCATACTTGATCTTTACACACTGCCAGCGGCTATATAGGTAGGATTGAAACCATTCTCTCACCTCAGAAGAAATATTTAGAGCAGAAAGAGATTGAAGCATAATGTCAAAATCTACCGAGTTAAATGCACTGCTGAAGTCCAATAATGTTAATACAGTGAGCTAGTATCGTCCATAGCCTGTCTGATATCTTCAGTAATGTTCAACAGTACGCCAACCGTACTATAAGAAGAACGGAAACCAGATTGGTAAGGGCAAAGGAGATTGTTAGTAGTAAGATAATTGTGTAATTGCGTATGAACTACGAACTATAGACTCCAAAGCTTTAGCTAAGATAGGAAGGATAGAAATGGGTCAGTCTGACTGTGGAAATTCGTAAAATCCTTTCTTAGCGTGCTCCTACGTTATGATTGAGCTCTTTGGTATATGCTTAGATAGCTTAATATACATTTAACTATGTACAAATAAATAAAACAAGATTACACACAATACAAATATTTTTGAATTTTTTTACATAAAGGCGCTTTTCACATTGAAATGATCCCGCGTGAATATGCGTTTTGGTATTCAAATTACAGTGATTTTTGATACCTTTAGTCATCTAAAAACAATGTTATTTAAACATGAATGTAGAAATATTTCACATTTTAATATTGTTTTATAAACAAATATCATAATTATAATGATATGATATCATTAAAATAATGGTTTCAATTTATTAAAAATAAACCAACAATATGAAAAAAATCAAGGCAACAAAACGCAGCTAATGCTCTATGGCATTCAATGTCATTCAATACAGCATAAATCTCAAAGCGATTGCGATCGTAGAAATTAGACAATTCTGTTGACCACTATCGCAACCACTATACCTTCGAAAGGAATCGCGATAGGTATTGCAGTTAGACAATTAGGCCCCTGTTCAAATACATCTAACAAAAATTATGTCAAACGAGAGCTAGAGATTGTCCGTTAACTAAATTTTTAAAGTAAAGTAATGTTATAAATACATTTACAAATATAAATTTAAATTTGTTTATTTTTAATTTTTTATAATCTCAAAAATATTGATTTTAATTAAAACGCCCTCTATAAATCTTCCTTGGGATCAAAGATCCATAAAATGGATCTATTAATATTAACCAGAGACTAGTAAATAATAGAAAAAAATTGTTATTTACTAGTCTCTGTATTAACTAACTAAACTATAAACTTTATGATACAGCGCCCTCTGCAAATATACATCCGCACTTCTTGAAGTTATGTCGATTTTTTGAACCCTTATGAAGAAGTAGTTTAGGTTAACTTTTATAGATGTTTCACACGAATAGACCAATTAAATTTCTGTAGAATCTGCAGGTATTATTATAAATCCGTTATCAGTTATCACTAAATATTTCACAAATTGCACTATTTCTTAAATTATAGTTTAGATTTCCACTTATTATGATTTTGTTTCATTGACACTTGTTATTATAGAAGTCTGTTGACATTATTTACATCCACTTCACTAGTGTTATTTAATGGTGTTAGGTATATTCGCAATTCACTGTGTAATCATTTTGTAGCTAATAATGTAATGTTTTCTACTATTGTTGTAGTTTACTCAGAATTTATATTTTTAAAACATTAAAATATACGGATACAATGTTAACTTGACAGACAGCACCATCTATCCTTACTCTATTTCTATTTCTTCAACATCTTATATTTCTTCCGTAGTTGGTATGAAAGAGAAAGGTGAACTAACAGATGGTAAAACATTCGAGAGTAGTGATAGCGACAAAGATTTAGTTTCGGGTTCCAGAGTGGTCTGAGGGGTAGAAAAGTTGTTATTAATAGAATTTAAACCTATGTTATTCATACAAGAATCCGAGGATTTTCCGATGCCCAATGTCTTCAGAAAGTTTCATGTTTGTGTCTGATTTAGATATTAAATCATGAAATGGATGTAGTGACGTTTAGAGTCTCGACACAGAAGATTACACATGTTTCTAAGGTGTTTGTAAGACAATAAGTTATTTGGCGAGGAATCTTTTTTATAACAAGATTTAGCCCTATCACGCTTTAACATAAATTTCACATTTTAAACACTGTGTTAACAGGGCAGGCAATTGCTTGACTCGCACCGGTGGCACAGGGGCATGAGTGTCATATAGATCTATTAATTCCTGTGTAAAATTGGCAACCATACAATCCAAATCGTCACAATTGAAGACTGTACCAGTCAAGTCTTCTAGTGTCCGCCTTTAAGTGTTCAATGTTCAGTTTGTTAAAGTTTGGAAGCAAAAAAATTTTGGCTTTACTTTCTGAGGTCGTAGTTTGTAACTTACAAATACGAAATCATGATATGAAAAAGAAGTCGGGTTTGACCACAACAGGTTACTAATTTAGGATTGGAAATTAATATTAAATTTATTAGGCAGAATTTACAGGTGTCAGCTATCAGAACAATAAAAAAATAAAATTTGGTCATTTATTGACCAAACTATAAGTACCAAAAACATATTCAGAATACCTGACACCCTGTGATGATCCTACAAGTCCTGTGACTACAACTAATAACTTTTCTTCGATTTTTTTTTCTGTAATGTAACCATGAATAACGATTCTGTAAACTATAGTTTGAAATTAAACCATTACCAACATTTATTTCAAAATATTTCATCACCTAACTTTAACCGAGTTTACTGTACAAAAATGTACTACGCTACTTTCTACTTTCTACTACGTACTACGATCTTAAAATAGTATGACAAAAGCTAGATTATCTATCTTGATTGAGTGAAAAAAAATGTTTTAATCAAATCGGAGGTCATGCCAATTCTGTTTAATTAGTTTAAATGTTGGTAATGCAGTCTAGGTACAAGTCCGAGAGTGACGCTATTTTGCTTAGTGTGAGCGAGTGACACACATTGACACATCATTTCGATTAGTGTGAGTGAAACAGATGGCCCACCCTGGCCAAAAAGTGATGCATAGGCACATTGACCAATACTACAGTAAGTCACGCTTTTTCTTTTATTGTGTATCCTCTTTTCACTTTTCACTTACAACTGTGGCTTAAGAGTTGATTTTCATTGTGATTTGGATTTAACTACCCCGTTTCTGACGACTTTGACTTGTTTTAATCGTAATCCCGGTTTTGTGTAGAGCGAGCGTTATCGTACCATTTTGATAGACCGCATTCAAATACGCCAACATGAATCTCTATTATGGAGATAGCTTTTTGAATGCTAATGCTGCAGCTCTGACGCATATTCCGCGCGCACGATCGGAGTTATGTGGGACTCGTCCCGACGCCTACCAGAACCATACCCACTAAAAAACCCCCTGTCGGCTCGTGCATTTTTGCCACTCAGCCTTCATCTGAGCGACGGCCAATTGGAGAAAGAGGCCGCGCTAGCGGGGCCCTTAAGGGGTCACCCGCTGGGATATACATAGCACTGAAGGTGCTCAAAAATGAAAAGTAAATAATTATAAACGTTAAAAAAATTTAAAAATAAAATTGTATTAATTCGGATTTACGTTAGAATTAGAATTTGCGGCCTGAAGGGCCTCGAGATCTAGAGTTAACTGCGTGGGTTCGCCAGTGTACGCGTTTCTCGGTCTAGCTACTTTGAATTTCGAATCTAACACAGGAGCAGTATATGAGACTGAATCTCGAACAAGATGATTGGGATGGGATTCAGCACGTTTGAAGAACGATTCTGAGAGTGTTTTGAGGTGCTGTTGCACTGTAGGTAGTTCAAGATCTCTGTGCAGGTCGTGCACAAAAAGGTGCGTTTGTGGCCCTGCGGCAGAAGAGATTTTGAACTACCTGCAGCTTATACAGGACGGAGGGTTTGGCGTGGGCAAAAACTGGCGAAGCATATGACATGACGGGTCTAACGCAGACCTTATAAAGCGTACGTTTATTTCTAAAAGACATTTTACTTTTTCTTCCTATCATACTATTTAGGCGGCTTAAGTAAAAACGCGCGAGTTTCGTTACTCTATCGACGTGTGGCTTGAAAGAAAGCGTCTGATCTAAGGTAACGCCTAAGTATTGCCGTTTTTCACGAAATAAATGAAGCGTAATTTTTTATATTTTTTTTATTTCTATTAATCAAAATAATCACCCATGCAATCAATGCATCTTTGCCAACGCATTGGTAGCTTATTGATGCCTTTCTTGAAGAAATCAGCTGGACGGGAGGCAACAAATTCTTCAAAGGCATTTTGTACTGCCTCTCGGGTATTGAATTTTTTTCCCGCTAAGAAGTTATCCAAATTCTGGAAAAAGTAGAAGTCTGTAGGCGCAAGGTCTGGTGAGTACGGCGGATGACGGAAAACTTCCAACCCCAACTCTTGTAGCTTGGAGACCGTCTGCTGTGCAGTATGAGGTCGCGCGTTGTCGTGCAGGAGCAGTGGAGCCGAACGATCGACCAAAGCTGGTTGGAGACGTGCGAGCTTCTCCATCATTGTGTTCAGTTCTTCACAGTACACATCTGCAGTAATGCTTGTCCCGTTTGGCAAGAAGCTGTGATGAATTACACCCGCGTTAGACCACCAAACAGTGACCATAACTTTTCTAGGGGTAAGTTTTCGTTTAGGGCACTGTTTGGATGCTGAACCAGGGTCCAACCAACTTGCTGAGCGCTTACGATTGTCAAACAGGATCCATTTCTCGTCATAAGTAACAATGCGGTTCAGAATTCCTTCATTTTTATGCCTGCTGAGCAGTGCAAGGCACGTCTCCACGCTCACTTCGCGCTGGCGGTCATTGAGTTCGTGGGGTACCCATTTGTCAAGCATTTTTACCTTGCCAATTTAACGCAAATGGACCAATATTGTTTTGATGCTAACGTCGAAAGCTGCTGCTAATTCAGCCGTGGATTGAGTTTCAACAGCTTCCACAATTGCCTTTAATTCGTCATTGTCGACCAAAGTTTTCGGACGACCACGGGGTTCATTTTTCAGGTCAAAATTTTCAGAACGGAAGCGGGTAAACCAATAACGGGTGGTGCGTTCGTTTATAGTGTTCGCTTCGTAAACGTCGTTGATGTTGCGTGCCGCTTGTGCCGCTTTGCTGCTACGACGGTACTCATACTCCATAATTACTCGAATTTTTAACTTATCCATGATGACGAAAAATGTTCGAATGCGTTGAAAACAAAACACTAACTATTAAACAAATGACGATTTTAGAAAAAGAATTCCATGTTTGTCAAATAAAATTAATTTGAAATTAGAATTATCAGTCAAAAAAAAAATATTTTCATTTGAAATGGCCAGTACGGCAAAACGGCAGTTTCATAGGTAAAGACCTATTATTAGATACTGCGCTTCCTGGGGATGGGAATACCTAACATTCGAATGTGGGGATTGTTGTGGCGATTACGACGTTTGTGGTCGAATTGAATAGCAAAACTCTTTTCTGGGTTGACGTCGATACGCCATTTTTGAAACCATTCACCGAGGGCGTTTACGGCCTTTTGGAGTCTATTGATGTTATACGGGATCGATTGACCTTTAGTGTAAAGGGCGGTATCGTCTGCAAAGAGGGTGAGTTTGACGCCTTTCGGCGGGATGGGTTATCTGTCCTTAGTGTACACGGTGTACAGCAGAGGGGTGAGGACTGAGCCTTGCGGGACTCCAGCCTTTATGGGACGAGGCGCGGAGAGCGTGCCTTCATGTTTGAATCGAAACGTACGGTCTTTAAGAAACGACGTGATTAATCTGACTAGACGAACCGGTAAGCCTATTTTACAGAGTTTAAAAACGAGACCGCTGTGCCAGACTTTGTCGAAAGCCTTGGCTACGTCAAAGAGAACCGCGATTGTTTTTTTACGACGCGGGTAGAATCCTTCGAGTATGTACTCGACGATTCGATGGACTTGCTGAGGGCAGGAGTGCTTAGCGCGAAAGCCGAACTGATGGGGAATAATGAGAGGGTCGCCATCCGTTGGAAACAGATGGTTCCGCATTCGAGAGAGTATGACTCTTTCGAGAAGTTTAGACATTGCCTTGAGGAGGCTGATGGGTCTGTGATTAGCCGGGACGTTCAGAGGTTTACCCGGCTTGGGAATGCCTATGACTGTCACTTCTTTCCAGGCTTTTGGAAAGTAGCTATGGTCGAAGCAGGCATTGAAGATGATAGCTAACAAGGTAAGTTATATATGTATATATATATCATTCCAAAGTGTGTGTAAGATATCGCTCGTATAAATAATTGTAAAAACATAGTTCAAAGTGAGATTTTAGTTGAAAGTCTATCATAATTATGCTATTTAAAAGTATGTGTATATGCTATTAATCTATTACAATAACATTCAGTGATATTTAAGAAGATATAAGGTCAATACAACAAAATCAAAGTTATAAACTAATTAAACATTGTTTGTGACAGTGCTGTGTGAAGTGTCTCGGCGAAACGCGTAAGCGACGCTGATTCTGCGGCGCTTAAGTCCTTTTTCTCGCGAGGTTTGCATGTGCTTGTTTATCGTGGGACTACAGCTCCGTTGAGTTATTCATCTACCTACCTACTACGTTTCTTTATACTGTACTGGGCTGGAAGTCAGTTAATTATCAATCAATATAATTAACTTTGCAATGATGAACTGTGGTGCTTGCAACAGTCAGCTACTTTCTAGTGGTTTTCTTTATTGTAGATTGTGTAAACAAGAATACCATTATGAATGTCTGAACATAAAAAATGATCAGTTTGCCGCATTCAGTGATGAGTTTTTAGCATCTTGGATATGCCCCGCTTGTGCAGGATTAACTAAACGTAATAAATCGAATACAAATACTCCAGTCCGTAGGCACTTGTTGCCCGTTGTGGATGATTCATAGGACATGTCTTTCGAAAATTTTACACAGAATACTATTAATAACGTACCGAATATTCCCCAACAAAATACAATAACAGGCGAAACGGTTACCATGGAAAAAATTGAATATACTCTAGAGTTAAAATTAAAAGAATCATTAAATTATTTTATGTCTAGCCTACGTAATGGTTTAAAGGATGATTTAAAGACCATGGTTAACACTGAGATATCTTCGGCTTTTAAACAAATTAAGCATGAATTTAAGGAAACCACGAATGCTTTGTCTGATCAGTAGACAGTGATCAGGACCCAGCAGGAAGCTCTAAATATTAAAATAATTGACCAAAATGCGAGTATTGCTAGTCTTGAAAAAGAAAACCAAATATTAAGGGAGAGCCTTTGCAAATTGGACGCCCAGTATGCTGCTTTAGACAGACTTTCGCGAAGTCACAACATTGAGATTCAGGCAGTTCCCGAGTCGCGGAATGAAAACGTTTTGGAAATATTTAAGAAACTGGCTGATCTGGTTGAGTTGAACATGGACGAATCTTCTCTACGAGCCTGCCGCCGCATTGCTAGGATGAACCCATCTTCCACTCACTCCAGAAACATATTAGTGACCTTAGCATCTCCGCGTCAACGGGATATGCTCATTTCTGCAGTTCATCGTTATAATAAGAAGCATTCAAGTAATCCTCTAAGCTCTCGTCACTTGAGAATTGAAGGAGAGTGTAAGAGAATATATGTCAATGAGCATTTGTGTCCTGATTCAAAAATAATTTTTGCTGAAGCTCGCAAAGCTGCTAAATTATGTAATTATAAGTTTGTTTGGGTTCGATTTGGTCGTGTATATGTACGTAAAGATGAGTCCTCTAATGCTATTCATGTAAAAAAACCTTGATTCTTTAAAAAAACTATCGCCGTAAATTCTGTATTATATATATATTATTTTGTAAAAAAAAAACCCCTTTGTTATTGACTTTTCTCTTTTTTGTTGTCTTTGTTGCATAATGAATGTATACTATCAAAATGTTAATGGGCTTAGATCCAAAACTCATGAAATTTACTTGAACATTTGACTAAAGTTTTTTTAACTGAAACGAATCTAAATGATAGCATTTTTAGTGAGGAAATATTCGATGCAAGATACAATTTATTTAGAAGGGATCGACATACTACAAACGCGACTAAAGCTGAGGGGGGCGGGGTTATTTTTGCAATAAAAAAATGTTTTAATGTTATTCGGCAGTTTTCTTGGGAGAGCTAAGATTATGACAAAATTTTTTGTCTGTTATTTACCACCCGATATGCGTACTAGAAACTTAATAGAATTTTTTACCAACTGTCAGAAGATTATTTTGCAATCAAATGATTTTAATGAATTTGTATGTATAGGGGACTTTAATGTACCTAATATTGTATGGAACAGGAATGTGAGCTCAGTGCAAAGTTCAGTGGCAGATGTCAGAGCTAACTTGCTTCTTGACTTTTATCACTTATGTAATCTTTCTCAGTTCAATTTTATATCGAATACTAACAATCGTTGTCTTGATTTAGTGTTTTCTTCTCTTAAAGGCATTGAAGTTAATGAAGCTGCGCCTATCAGTCCTTTGGACAAACATCACCCTGCTCTTAGTGTTACAATTACTTCTATTTCTGAAAGTCGTATTATCGCATAAAAAACAAGTTCGTCTGAATTTTTATAAATGCCACTATGATAAAATTAAGGTTGGACTAAAGGACATAGATTGGCTTACTTTGTTATCTTCTCCTAACGTCGATACAAATGTAACTTCATTTTATAATGTTCTAAATAAACTTATTGATGATAACACAGTGAAAACTACTAAGGGCAGAGATCATTTTCCTGTTTGGTACACTCCGGCTTTGAAATGTTGCATAGCAGAAAAGTTGAAATATCACAAACTATATAAAAAATACAAAAACCCTCGCGATTACGACACTTTTGCTATGTTGCGTACTCGAAGTAAGCTATAAGAATAGATCAGTGCTAAAATAAATATATTTCTAGCATAGAACAAACACTGACCTCAAACATAAAATCATTTTGGTCTTTTGTGAATAATAAAAAGTGCTCAAGAGATTCAATACCGTCCACCATGAACTATGGTACTCTCAGTTCATCGGATCACAGGGTTATCTGCGAGCTATTTTCAAAACATTTTGGTTCTGTTTACTCGGAGAATAGTAATATCAACAATGGTAACCCTGACCTAAACATAAGCTACCATAATGTAAATTGTCTATACAACATTAATGTCACTTTACAAGATGTAGCGACTAAATTAAAAAATCTCGACCCATCTAAAGATGCAGGCCACGATGGTATACCTCCTTACTTCATTAAGATGTGTGCGGATGAACTTGCTATACCACTATGTCTAATTTTTAATCAGTCATTTCAACTTGGCATCTTCCCCACGTATTGGAAAATAGCTCAAATAGTTCCAATTTTTAAAAATGGTGATAAATCATCTTGTGAAAATTACAGACCAGTTAGTATTCTTTCTTGCTTCACTAAGGTACTGGAGTCTCTAGTATATGATGTATTACAATACCATGTTAAACCGCTCCTGTCGCCAAAACAGCATGGATTCGTTCCAAAAAGGTCGGCCGTAACTAATCTTCTTGAATACAAAAATTATTTATGTTCTGCTTTTGCAAGAGGGGCGCAAGTTGATTCGGTTTACACCGACTTCTCTAAAGCATTTGACAGGGTTAACCATTACATACTGTGTCAGAAACTTAACGCTTTTGGGGTTCATGGATCACTTTTGAGATGGATAGAATCATACTTGAATAGACGAACTCAACTCGTCACTCTCAAAGGAGAAGTGTCGTTTCCTGTTTTCAATACTTCTGGAGTTCCTCAGGGGTCTCATTTAGGACCATTATTCTTCATAATTTTCATCAATGACCTCGTTATTCACCTCAAATGTCAAAGTTTATTATATGCCGATGATTTGAAAGTTTTTAATATGATAACCTCCGTCAAAAAAGCCATTGAATTACAACATGATCTGGATACTATTCAGGAGTGGTGTATTACTAACTGTATGGTTTTAAATGTGCAAAAATGTTTTGTTATTTCGTTTACCAAAAAGATTAACAAAGTACAATTTAATTATCATTTAGGTGATCAATGTTTAGAGCGTAAAATAATTGCAAAAGATTTAGGCGTATTATTTGATGATAAATTTACTTTTAATGACCATTACAGCTATGTCACTAATAGATGTACAAAAACTCTTGGTTTTATTAGTCGTATAACAAAACCTTTCAAAAATCCTCGGAGTTTTATATATTTGTTTAATATGCTCGTACGTTCTTTTTCAGAGTATTGTGCGGTTATTTGGTCTCCCTTTTACAAGGTGCATTGTAATTGTATAGAGAGATTGCAAAAAAACTGTTTTAAAATTATTTGTTTCAGATACAATCTCCATCGAAAATTAAGGTCTTACCAAGACAGATTAACTTATTTTAATATGCTCTCATTGGAGTCTAGACGCCGGCTCAGTGACTAAACTTTCCTGTACAAAATCATACATTCCATGGTAGATTCTTCGTCATTGTTGTCCTTCATAGATATAAATATTAATTATAGGTCCCGAAGGCCAAACATTTTTAGTTTAAACGTTTACAGGAATAATACTTCATATTTTAACCCCATAGTTCGTATGTGTAGACAATACAACGAAGTTTGTAATGCCGATTCCACTTTTGATTTAGATTTATTTGACTGTAATTTTAATAGATATAAAAGATCAATCTACAATATTTTAAAATGTGATTGAATCTTGCAACGATGTCCTCACTAACATGGGTGCAAATACATACATGTTTAGATCAATGTAATATAATCTTTGTATAATTTCTTGTTATTTAGTATGACCTATTGTAAACAAAGCTATACGTACCACTAATGCTACAACATATTTCTGTAACACATGTTTTTGCTTACAGTTAGGTTAAAAACTTAATGTAATATTATTTTTGTTAAGAAGACTGTAATCTGTTTTGTGTTCTAATAAATAAATAAATAAATACAGCACCTGCTGGGGCAGGTGCTGAAGTGCGTGGTTGGAAATTCCATCCGCACCCGGAGCCTTTTTGGACTTTTGCTTTCTAATGAGAAGCAAGATTTCATCATTAGAGACTGTGACGGGGTCGTCGATGATAGGGAGAGATTCTTTGCGGAGAACTTCGAACTTCGATGTGGGAGGGATCCGCGGGTTGCATGCTGCTCGAACATTGTGCCGCTATGCTGTCGGCGAAGCATTCGGCTTTCTCTTCGACTTCGAAGGCAATAGTGCCGTCGGGACGAGTGAGAGGAGGAACGTGAGAGGCGGTGTCTACGCGTAAGGCTCGGGCCATTCGATAATACGCTTGGTGGGACGGGGAGATATTCTCCATAAGATCGTTAAACTGAGTGTCTCGGAGTTCCGCGAGGCGAGACCTAACTTTACGTTGAAGCTGATTCGCAGCTGTTCTGTATGCGGGCGTGGGATATTTGTTGGCTCTCCGGAGACCGCGTTCTTGGCTTTAATGAGATTGCTAACGGCTAGGGGAAGCGCGGGTTTGCTTTGCTTAGCAATAATTTCGTTGTCTCTGATGGCTGAGTTGATAGCATCAGTGAGAATGTTGACTAAAGAATTTATTTTAACCGGGCTATCTAATTGGTCGAGCGAAATCGCGAGCGGAGATTTCGGGGCCTCTAAGGCTGAAACTTACGTATTTTTAAAGCCTTTCCAGTTGGTAAAGGTCTTAGGAGATGTGACGTTGACGTTAGACGTACCTAGCACGAGGGAGACGGGGCGATGGTCGGAGCCTAGGTCATCGAGCGGTTCGATAGACCTTAGATCAAGATTGATTCGCTTGATAATTGCAAAGTCGAGGATGTCAGGAGAGTAGGTCGGGTTATTGGGATAGTGAGTGGGAGTGATGGGGGATATGACGTCTAAGTCAAGGGAGTTAGTGATGTCGAGGAGAGCGATACCGCTGGTGTTGGTCGATAGGCACGTCCAGTCAGTATGTTTGGAGTTAAAGTCTCCGAACATAATGACTGAATGGCTGAGGGCGAGAATGGCCTCAAAGTCGCTGCGGATTGGTCTGGAGCCACATGGTATGTAGACTGAAGCTATGATAATGGTCGGATGACCAGTCATAGCCAATCTACACACAGTGGCTTCCATGTTGAGGAGAGGAGGGGTAGGGAGAGGACAGCAGTGGAAGCCTCTTTTGTAATATATAGCGGTGCCGCCGAAACCGTCGGAGTTGGGCCTATCGTTGCGAGTAAACGCGTACTTAGGAATAGCGTATCCCCTGGAGCGGTTTGGAGTAAGCCATGTCTCCTGGAGAAGGAATAAGTCAGGTTCTTTGTTCTGAAGGAACAGTTTAATCTCGGGAAGGTTGGTGCTAAGGCTACGAGCGTTAAAAGATACTAGGGATAAGCCCTTGGGTTTAATACGACTGGACGCGGGATTCGCGGGTCTAGACATTATAATTTACTTATTTACGAATTTATACAAAAATAAAAATAAAAAATTATAACGAACTTAGAAGCGAGTGATGCTCGGCTAACGCGAATAAACGCTCTTGAGGAGAGCGGGCGGCTCGCAGTTTGCGTGCGAGTACGGAAATTTCGTTAATGTCTACGTTTTGGATGACGTTAAACACGGTCTTCATGTCCTCAGCCAACGACGACTGAGGTGCAGATGACGGAGCGGGACGCAGCCCTACGGAAGCTACGGGAGCTGGGATTGGTCGGAAAGGTACAGGCGGGACGGCCGGACGCTGCCTCCAAGACAGAGCCGGAGTAGGCGTCGGCTGAACGGGGTTTGCTTCCGGGGGACCCCGGTTGCGCAGCGGCGGGAAGTTAGCGGGAGTGAGCGGCGGCGCCAGTTTAGGCGCTGCCCTCTTAGCGGTGGAGCGCGGAGCGCGCGGGCAACCCCTGTAGTTAGCTATGTGGCCGGACTGGCCGCACAGCACACAAGCAGGGGGGGAAGTGGATTCGGGAGTGCGAGTGCACTCCTTCGTTATATGAAGATCCAGGCACTTAACGCACCTGGGAGGAGCTGAGCAGTTAGCCGCTGCGTGGCCATAGAGCTGGCAGCGGTGGCACTGCCCAGGGTGACCGCGGGGGTTGGGACGCTCGACGGAGATGTTCGAGAATCCGCAAATTGTGCGAGCCTCTCTGAAAATCTCCTTTGAGTTGGGAGTTTTTGACAGGATAACTAGAGCCAAAGGAAAACGCCTACCGCGGTTGGAGTGCATCTTGTGCACTGCTTCGGCCGGGAAACCCTGGGACTTAAGGTCCTCGAGGATATCTTTGTTCGCGAGTTCAAACGGGACGCCCCGTAGTACTGCGCGGATCTTACGCTCCTCCGGGAGGACGTAGATGTGATAAGCTAATTGTTTTAAAGAAAGTAACCTGGTGAACGCGCGAAAGTCGTCGACGGTCGCGACCTGGATTTTAATTGAATCACCTGCGTTGGTTGCTTTAAGATAGTTGATTTTTTGCTCCTTGCAAAGATTAGATACTACGGTCCATCGCGATTTTTCGCGGAGAAAGACGGGCGGAGGGAGCTGAGGCTTCGGCGGGACGGGAGCGCAGCGCGTCGCTGGCTTCGATGGGACCGACGGAGACGCGGTTGCTTCGAGCGATTTTAATGGCGCGGGGGCTGGTGTTGAAGACACCGGGGAGGGCTCGGGTATTGAGGATACCGAGGCTTTCTTAGAACGCTTCTTGGAGCGCTTGGCGACTAGCTGGAACGCGGGCTCAGGAGAGCCGGTTAAGGTGACGGCATCTGACGACGTATCAGACGCGGGTTCAGAGTCGCTCCCGGGAGCGGTCCGCTTGCGACGCGACGCGTGAGAGGATGCGACCGATTCGCAGTCCATCTCGGACGAGGCGGGAGACGAGGAAGAGCTGTAGACCTGAGGGGTCTGGACGTTGGAGGCCTGAGGGGCCGGGGTTGAGGCCTGAGGGGCCGGGGACGCGATAGATGCCTGTAAGGCCTGCGTTATTACGTCATCTGATAAGTTGACGCCGGACGCAACGAGCGCCTGGGCGAACGACCTAAGAATGTTTACAAGGTCCATTGGAGGGCTTGGATATGTAATATATAAATATATAATGTATGCCTAGGTTCCCTAGCAAACCTAGCACCTATTTATATAACAAATGCCTAGAGTTCCTAAATAAAAACCTAGCGAACCCTAGCGGCTAACCTCCCTACCAGCGGTAGGGGGGCTGGGGAGAATAACTTAAAACTAACCGTAGTACGCCGAAAGCCGCTACCTAGAAACCTAAAAAAAGGGTACGCAGGTAAAGAGTTGACCGCGTTAGGGTCAACCTTTACCGACAGAAAGCACAAATACACACGAAAACACACAGATATGATAAAAATAAATATGAAAGTAGGAGAAAAGAAAATAAATAAAATAGAGGAATAAAATAAAAATAAAAGGACTGGTTCAGTACAAATTCGTTGTCACCGTTAAGTATCCTTTGTACTGAAACCGGACTACTTACGCTGGGCACAACACTGCACTCAGCACAAGCACAACACAACTTAGCACAGCACTTTGAAGACTAAGGGGCTTAGTCGCAAAGAAAAACCGCACTTCGATAGCACTCAGAGGGAGTAGAAAAACCTTGAAAACCGTAGCACGGAACCAACACGCTAGACCGTGACGTCAGTAGACTGAGCGCCACGGGATATCGGGAAGGGACCGATCAACGGAAAACTGGGTCTTGCACGTCCGCACCGGGTGGCGATCGGAGCGAGAATCTGGCGGAGTACCCAAAAGTACTGAACATTATATATTACAAAAACCAGTTTCACCTATACCATGTACAATGAGCACCAAGTCTGACGCCCCGAGATTACCTAAATAGAGAGTTTGATTTTGTCTAACGATGTTGCAGAGGTACAGAGAGGAACCGCGATTTTTTTGAAAAATGTATGTGGTCTAATAAATGAAATTAAAAGAGGCAGTTAGATGACCAACATAACCACTTACCAAATTTACTGGAAGAAGTTCCACTGAACAATTACGGTAGCGTGTGGTACCAAAAAGATGGCTGTCCAGCGCATTGTTCACACACAGTACGAGAATTTCTCGATCGAGAATACCCCGACAGGTGGATTGGGTAGGGTTGTAAAATTTTGTGGCCTGGCCTGCAAATTAATTACTAGATAACCCCGGTATTCTTTGGCCGAAGTCGCGTCTCTATATGTTTCATTCACCTTGTCGAAATGGCGTGTACTGGTATCTCTAAGTTTTGGAGTTAAAGAAGCCTAGACAGCGTACCAACATTTTGAAACAGAATAGGCAATTATAAAAAAATGTTTACACTCAATTAAGAAATAATCTAGCAAGTCTCATACCATTTTGGAAGCCAGACTAAACGCGGAATCTTTTAAACTTGTGACGGTTGTCTATTTCGACCTCTTTTTGTCAGTAAATTTTATTTTTTTTTGTCGTTCCCGACGTAATTTTAAACTAGGAATTACGTAGTGTCGGAGAACGGCAATGTTTTGATTTGACAAGTGAGTCACGAAAAATTATTCATCAAAGCAACTTGAATCTATTTATTTATTATTTTTTCCGAGTTTATCATTCAAAATTATATAGTTAAGATATTTTATTATCCATAATCAAAGTTCTTTTTAAGAAACCTATATTTATTTTTTACGTTCAAGAGTGTGCGTAGCCAAAATTGTTGGCATCTTTGTATATTTTAAATTTTACCGAAAAAATAAACACAGGAGAGAATTTTGTGTTTTATTGAAACTACGTCACATACTGGCGCCCGAATATTCAAACGTAGTTTATGGAGAAGAGAGGAGGAATTGCAACAGAAGGAACAAAAGGAACAGAAGAATTGCAACATTAAAAATAATTTTTTTATAATTATTATTGAGGTCAGGCATAAAACTTTATTTGTTACCATTTTCAATCATTAACATTCACTATAATATATTTATATATATATATCTACTATAATATATCTACTTCTAATATATCTAATATATCTAATATATCTACTGCTAAATTATTCAGACATTTAAGTTTCTTTAGTTTCTTTCGTTATAATATCCTTGAAGAAATTTTCTGAAGACACAACATTCTATAACCCAGTAATTTCACTATTTAAATAACATTTTCTATTCATTTTCATCACTTGAAAATACGTATATTTTTAAGGCTCTATTCTGCATAACGACTATTAACAAATTTGTTTCACTTTAACATTTTTTTTTTGATTTTGCAATGAATTTTTCACAATTAAATAAACCTGAAATAATTTATGAATTAAAAATCAGAAATATAAGAGTGACTTTTTTGAGTGAGTTTTTTTTGAGTGACTAGATTGGTTGTTACCAATTACTTTATATGAATTCATATATAATTATTGCTAATTATCTCACGGCGAGCATAAGCCGATTCTTTTTGTCTTATTTTTTTTTTCTATGCACCTCATTATCGTTTGGCTATACCATTAACATTGACGTTGGTCAAAACTTATAATTAATTATCATCATCGTAGTATTAGGTTAACTTATTGTGTAATTTATTTAATATTTGCAATTCTAGGAGTGTAAACTCTTATTTTCAATATCAGTATTATACTTTATAGTATAATTTGTTAAATGTTATCAATTTTTTTTTTCTCAATTTTTTTTCAAGCGGTTTGCAACTCGTAAAATTAAGCCTTCTGCACGAGCGTTTTTTATGGTAACTCGTTAAACTAAACCATACCTATGTGTATTATTTATACGCTTGAATCACTTTCCCGTGAGAATTATTTTCATATGTTTATTACATAAATATTTTAATTACTTCACAAAAGACCCTTGGATTTTATTTAAAAGTCAATGTTTCACGACTGGCTATGATTTTCTTTTCTTTCCGGCATATTTATTTCAGTCTTTAACTGAAACTTGTTTATAGTAATCACCGTGCGGGAGTTAGCGACACGTTAAAGAAGCCATAAGCTATTAATATTTTCAGCGGATGGCAACTATTAAAGCCTTTTGCCGTTGCGTTCAACTCTATTGAGTTGACTTATTTAGGATACGGTTCCTCATAAGCAACTCTAACTGCATGATGTTTTATTTCCAGTAGTTGGAATAAGACTAGTATGAAAGAGAATGTATGTTGTAATTATAATGTACGTTGATGGAGTTGAACGATGTATATTAACATTGTATATTCCAGGAACATGTTAAAAATTCTATCATTCATGAACCATGTAATTTAAGATAATTATTTAGGATTTCTTTTTTTCTCTCTCTCGTCTGTTTTGTTTTCTTTTTCTATTAAATAATTTGTTGATATGCAATATATCAATATTATTTTTTCATATATACAGGATGTTTTTTTCAGAAAAATTCTTCTATAGGATGTTAATATTAATTTTCATTTTGCTTTTAATTATTATTTTTTTTTTTGATTGTTCTTTCATTTAGCAGATTAAATATTAAAATTCGATATGTATATGCGGTTTATTTTGATTTGGTTTGAATTTGAAATTTTACTAAAAAAAATCTTTCAGATTTTTTTTTTCCCGGCCCCCGGGGTATTGTGACGGTTGTCTATTTCGACCTCTTTTTGTCAGTAAATTTTATTTTTTTTGTCGTTCCCGACGTAATTTTAAACTAGGAATTACGTAGTGTCGGAGAACGGCAATGTTTTGATTTGACAAGTGAGTCACGAAAAATTATTCATCAAAGCAACTTGAATCTATTTATTTATTATTTTTTCCGAGTTTATCATTCAAAATTATATAGTTAAGATATTTTATTATCCATAATCAAAGTTCTTTTTAAGAAACCTATATTTATTTTTTACGTTCACGAGTGTGCGTAGCCAAAATTGTTGGCATCTTTGTATATTTTAAATTTTACCGAAAAAATAAACACAGGAGAGAATTTTGTGTTTTATTGAAACTACGTCACAAACTCACTTGCTAAAGTAGCGTAATGCATTTTTTACTGCTGTCACTAATATCACCCATTTTGACGTTGATTTCTAGGAAACCCTGTTTATTAAGTTTAATAGTAAGTATAAATAAATTACTGAGCGTACTTTTGGTAGGACTAAAACAGAACTGTTATAACTGTATCAAAATAAATGATCGCTAAATCCGCTTCATCTACTAGCGAGAGTACATTTGTAACAACCGGAGTTCATTTTGAAATTCTGTTTGTTTACTATCACATCCAATGTTTTATATTTAACTTTGAATACTTGATTGTTATCTTTTCATTTTGATCTATATTTTCATTGTATTTTTGTGCACTAGCAGACACGCTTGGTATTTGAAGACACGCGCGGTTATGGTAGTTAACGAAAATAATATAACTTTTTATATTTTGTGAACATTAAACTTGATTGGCCCCTTAAAGGATAAGTGAATTATTTCTTACATCAACCTATTAATCAGAACATAGCGTACATTAAAAAAAATCATTTCTACTGTTTTACATATTGAATTCAGTTTACATTTACAGTTACAAACTAAAAATTAATAAACAACATAACTGTCGTAGTTAGATAGGTTCGATAAAACATTACCGTCTCGAAGTATCCACCCCTCTTTCTGAAGTTGTGCAAATGAAATTCTAAGTAGAATAGCTTAGATATTTCCAAGTATCCGCTTAGATTAGGTAAGACTATTCTAGACTGAGGAAAAAAAATGTTTTTTAATCCTATTTCGCACATTACAGAGGACTTTATTAACATTTTGAAGGCATTTACATTTAATACATAGCAAATGTCACATGTAATACATAGAATTAAGTAACTTACCAATGTAACTGCTGCTAAAAATATAGTAAGCAGCATGTCTCCGATTTCAAAGAACTCAAGATCTGACCACTTCACAATGATGTAGTAGTACTGTCCCATTGCAAAGACAAAGGTTTGTATCAGTGATTCTTTCCTCATCACTGCGTCAATCAGAGGAAGCTTTTTGCCAAATACTTCAATTGGAAAAGCTCCGTACGCTTTAAGAGAACGTTTTAGAATCACAACGTGTTTTAATTCCAGCATATCATCATGTCTAAAAATTTAATTGATTATTTTAATTTTAAGATAGTTTATTAGATCCTCCCTCCATCCACTCTCTCACTTTGAAAACTGACATCTGTAACGCTGTCCTCGGCTTAGAGGTGTTCACTATTTAACTTTTTTGTAGTGTTTTTGTAAGTTTGCTTCTTGCCCTTTTTAATAAAGACATTTTTGACACACAAGACACAAGATTGATATTTCATTACATGATTGCCTACTAGCTTGATGACGTTGCTATCTACTTCAGGGTAGTCCCGAAGTTTCAGTTTCGAACCCTGGTGATGACCAAATAGGCATTTTTGTTCACTAGTTTATAACTTTGTTTTTGAGATTAGTTAATGTGTTTATAATATCTAACTTACGTGAATCGTTATATAGTAATACGTGGCATGCCTCTTAAGTTTTGTCTTTAGAACAAAATACACTACTAAAATATTATAGTACTTATGAGCTTTGATAAGTTTTCTGTGATGTAAGAAACTACGCGGGCCGTCTTGTGATCGTTGGAAAGCAAATGTGAGATCCAACGGCACGCGAGCTTTCTCACACCAAGTGCCTTATGCAATATCTTCTGAATGGTATTATTTCCTGAAGCGCATAATAAAACCTTTATCTTCAAGAATCGTTGTCTCACAGCAACTGTGTTATCCTCAGGGAAGGCTGACTTTGGAAGACCTTAACAAGATTTTTCATAAGATGGTATGTCCACGCTAGAAATCTAAATACCAGCATTCAACAGCCCACTCGCGGAACACAGATATTATCTCTTCGAAACACTGAAGCCATGTGAGGCCTTTTCGAAAGTTATAGATTTTTCTTAGCAAGGTTCATTTCTAACGTGATCTGACAAATTCAAAGCACAGCTGTGACACAGCAAATGTACATATAGGAATAGTAATGTAAACAAAGTGTAACTTCAAACAAATTCTAGAATGTACAAGCCTCAGTAAGAACCCTAAGCAGACCTCGCAGTCCTGTCAGAAGCGTTAGGGTTGAGAATGACTCTTAATATTCAAGTACTTTTATACGACGATTCAAAATGTATTTTGCGATTTTTTTTAGCATTATTCCTTGATATTAGTAATAAATAAATCTTGGTGTCGTATAATTAATAATTTAAAAACTACACGCCTTGATTAATACATCGCATACATCTCGTTAGATGTCTCAGTTGTGTAAGTGACCTTCTTGCTGATCCAGAAGACGCGGGTGCATAAGCAATGAATATGTTTGAATTAGCTCGTGTGAAGAGGATTGGGGAATTGCAGACTCAGGATGTTTTATTTTGTCATTATTCAAGATTTTTCAAGGATAATTTAAAACACATTAAGGTTTATAAAAAATGCACTGTTTAAAACACGGATTTTACTTGAAGGATGGTATTTTTTCATAAGAACTTAAGACCTCTTTTTTTAATCACATGTATGTATTTTAATAATCAAAGATTTTTATAATCCTTTTTTTGTTTGCACATCACGCGTAACACTAATTATAGATAGAGGTATTCTTATTTTATTTGTAAAAGTTGTAAATAAGATGTCTATATAAAATATTCTATAACCTTCTGCGGAGACTTTTTATTGAGGAGATACCTGCCGCCAAATACGAAGGAAACATTTCTTAGAATGTTGATGTTATTCCAATCACCCCAAACTTTTGTAAGGTAATTAAGTTATTATATTTATTGTTGTAGTGCTTTTTTACAAAGTTACAAAATTTACAATGTTACATTAAGAATAAACTGAGCTAGCTTTTGAAGACTAAATAGCTGACATAAAAGAACCCGATCGATACAAAAAAATGAATCTATTTTACAGAAAATTAAGTGACTACCCCAACTCGAACAGAGCGTTTGCCCTTATTTAAAAAATAGGCCTTGCCCGTACTGTTTAGTAATTGTATTGTAACATTTACTGTGGCTGTGAATATACGTTCTTCGTATACAGCTTTTGGCGCTTGAGGCAGCGGCAGGATTATGACAAATTATTTCTTAAAATCATAATTTAATTTTGATAAAATGTTTTCTCAACATATAATTTTTTTAAACCCCAGAACAACACCAACTGTATGTCTACAAAGTAAGCTTGTGTTATGGATGACCAAACGGCGACCGGGGGACCCAGAATAAACATACATATTTAAATATAAACAACCACGGCCCGAGAACTAACATCTATCATGACACAAATGAATGCCCGGCTAGGACTTGAACCTGGGCCCTCCGGCGTATGAGGCAGTGCTTCTAACCACTACTCCACTCAGTCTTCAATTAAACTATTGCTCGCTTTGTACGTATTTAAATAATGAAAAATAAGTTCTTCGTAATTGGTCATGTTTTTTAACAACCAAAAGGAACCATTAAAAAAACGAATATTTTTGTGCATATTTCATGTGAGCCTGCCAGGTCCTAAAATGAGTTTTCCTGACATAACAATGAATTTTTTAGTGTAATGTCTAAAACTTCCTGAGAATACTTACTCGCTAGAGGCGTTTCCTTGGATAAAAGTAAAACAGCAGAAGATAGGTGACCAGCTCCTCAAAAATGGACCTCAAATATCTTGTTCGTGGTCTTCGATATGACTTGTCAAATGGTTTGTCAGTACGTGAACGGAACTGGCAGTCTGGCTCGCAAGCCTTAGTTTTGCATCATGCGTTATGTAAGAACGTCACCTATCTTCCGCTATTTTAACCCTCGATGCAGAAATAGGGGTTTGATTAAAAACAGGAGAGTTTGACTTGTCTGTTTGTGTTTGTTTGTTTGTCTGTCTATGGCACCACAGCTCCCAAACGGATGAACCAACTTTAATGAAGTTTTTTTGTTTACAAGTTGAACAAATTACGCATACTTTTAGCAAGTTTGAAGAAAAACACCCAGCCATTCAAAGGTAATGCGAGATTTCTTCCGTCTTCCGGGGTTTTTTAATTTGTGCTTACAAATTACTTGTACTTCAATGAAAGGGTGCTTCAAAGTTTGTGTGGCATAGCCTGTGCAGTATTTATAGCACATAACCTAGTGTGTATTTCAATTGTTTTGAGATTCTGGATTCGAACAGATTTAAATATTGAGCAGCTCCAAATTCAAATTTGCCGTAAAAGGACAGAACTTAAAAGCCATGCCTGGTAGCTTTGGTGCAATAAGCAAGTTCTTAATAAAACATAATTTAAGCTAGAGAAAAAATCAATGAACCATGAACGAATTGGTTTGGACGTCCAGAATTAATTTCCAGAAATAATCTTTATTGACTGCGAGTTGTCAGATGCTTCTACGTTTCTGCTTCAACAGGACCAAAAATTGGTTTTTACGTGAACTTAAATAAAATATGGTTACTTACTCAGATTTTACTGCAATCATTGTAAAGTAATATTTTTCTTCTTCAATTTTTAATTAAACTGCAGACCAAGAAATATTCGTTGATCTAAATCAAAGAAATTTCCGAATAAGTGCTGAAATAGTAAAGAACGTACTAGGTTATTAGGCGTTAATATAAAGTAACATTAAGAAAAGAACTAGACATTTAACTTAAAACTGTGAATATAAATACTTTCATTCCTATGATAATCAATGATTAATAAATAATAGCTTAGCAGCCACCGTTTTATTTCAACGCTTTCAACTATTGTTATTAAAACAACTTTGATCATAAAAGGATAATCACACAATAATTGCATCCCACCCTGTTCTAGTTAGAATACCATGCAGTCCAAACCTAGTATATAATCATTTGTGAGTATTCTAAATAATAAGGTATACAGGAATTTAAGTACAGATTTTAAGTACAGTCAGCACCATCAGTCTATGATCACTTCAAAGTCCCAAAAATGGCTACACCCTGCAGCACGCATAATTCACTGAACAAGATCAGCGCCAAAATTTTATGATCGACATAAAGTTCCAAAAATACGTCATGAACTACGAAAGTAGCTCAATATCGCGAAGTCCAAAAGTAGCTGAATTCATTTATTCAAATTAAGTTGGCGTAAAAACTAACAAAAGTGAATTTTGTAACTGTTTTTTATTTGTCTAAAAACTTCAATCAAACAACGTTCAAATAACGTAAACAAGAAGCAAAAATATTATCCCAACATATATGTACAATAATTTTCAACAGTATGTATATGAAAAGAGGAAAAACATAGACCAGCGTTAAAACTCGAGGCCAAACACCAAAATACAACCAGCACTAAACGCTTTTCGTACTGCGCACAAACTAACTAGTGATGCTACGCATCAGACGAAGCTCTTCCGAACTACAACACTAGGAACGAACTTTTTCAGTTTGACAACTAATTTTTTTTAATTTAGATCCGTTTCTGTTAAAATGACGGCATTGGATTTAAGCGTAATTCCATTGTGGCAGCCCGAACGCCCCTCTTCTATTCTACAAGATATTTTGACAATCTGAAAGATAAAGAAGGTAAAATAAATAAAAGACTTGTATATTTATGACTTTTTTTATTTATAAACTTTATTTTATATTTTTATATACTTTGTTTGTATCGCATGGGAGGCAAATTTTTATTTTCTAGACACGACCTTTTAATATTCAGCTAATTATGTTACACCAATTAAACACCGTTATTCTTATTGAGTAACCCAGAAAACATATCTTCTAAACATAGTTTTACCACACTAAAACCTTGTAAGTTAACACTATTAGCACAAAGACGCGGTAACCAACGTTAAGTCCGATCTCAGTTCTGTGGAAATGATGGAAAATGACGTCCATTCGCCTACTTTCTTCACTACCAGCACTTTACAACAAGTACATTGTGAAGCAGAATGGCAGATCGAGCTGATTGATCGAAAATTAAATTAAATTTTGCGTTTTATGGCAATCAGCTGTAGTTACTACACAATAATTATTTCTGCACATTTCAAGTATTCATATAATAAAAGTAGTTTTAACATATTAAAACATTGAAAGATAACCGTACATCATTGATTGAACATAGTGTCATAGACATATGCCAATTGTACGCCCGAACAGTAGCAACGGAGCTGTCATTATCAAAAAGTTCTAACCATAGACATAATTCCTAGTCTTTTTGTATGAAGACTATCTGCTATGGTACTGCGCTAACCAGGCGTTGACTGACTCGCGATGTCGAAATAAGGATGGTGCAAAACCTGCCTTCCAAACGTTCTCCAAAATTTACATATGCAACAAAAATTATAAATTCAAATTCGTTAATTCGTCATATATTTTTGAAATTCGATGTTATATTATTTATGACATATAAAAAAATCCAGACTCCAACAATTAACAAAATACTGCGCTTACTTAACGCATAAGCTTTTTAAAGACGAATTAAATGTGTTTATTGTATTGCTTCTAATCGTTCAACAATCACAAATGTTTTCCCAAATACAATGAAGAAGAAGCGTAACTAAATTTAAAACAATACAATCTAAAACAATAGCAATAGTCTTGCCAGTATCATACAGAATTTATTTAATATTATTAGGATTCTTCTAATTATGTCTATTAAAAAATAAATCGAAATAACTATTGATGGAAATTTCATTTTACGTAGCAACAGGGCACAGTGACCGAGGTTCGTTCTGTTTGTTGGAACAATGCTTTTTGATGATTTGTGTGTTATTCCTAGAAGGCGACGGTTTATTTAGTAATTAAATCATTTTTAGCGTATATGCGTGTCCCTAGGCGTGAGCATATTCAACGCTGGTAATCTGTCGGAGCATACCTAGACAAACTAGGCGTTAGATGAACCATGGCCATGGCTCCATAAAACAGCATTAAACGTTATTTTTTCTCAATACACCACATGTATTACCGACTGCAATACAACCCAAGTGATATAAATACATCCAAAAACTCTTTTTCGCCAAACTATTGTAACAAAATGATGTGTACTGTACATTACAGGATGATTTTTGTAAATTATAAAAATGGTACCTATATAATATTTCAGACAAACTTGTTCACATCGCTTACTTTCACCATTATCGCTTATTAGCGATTATTTTGTTGTTAAAATTCTCAAATTAAAACCTGAAATACTGTTATTGCCTGTTCAATGGAGAGATGTATATTAGGTATATGTGATTATTCTGAAACTGACTGTACTTAATATAATTAAATGTCGGTATTGTTCAGCTTATGAACAATTTACCACTCAATCAACATTCAAAGAGAAGTTTTATTAATAAGAACGTTTCCAATAATTTATCATGTGAATTATGTGGCTATTGAATATAGCAATTATTTATGATTAGATAATAAATGGGTAGTAGTTTCGAAAATCACAAGGCACAATCCCAGGGAAACAGTAGGTATGGAATTGCGACCATAACCCACGTTCGATTAGTAGGTCACATACTCGTAGGATCTGAAGCGAGCATATGTTTAGCAAAATATGTGACCCCTGTACCATGACAACACGTCTAACAGTAACCGTTTGTCGATGAGTGCGGACGTAGGAACTATTGTAATATATTTAAATATACTTATTATCATACATATTTTTATACCATAAATAAATATAGCTGTCAGTTAATAATAAAATAACCAAGCTTCCTACCGTTGTGTTCGGCCGCGTTGTTGTAAATATGCTTTTTTTTATTGTAATATAGGTGTTCTATAGGTGCATGTGTCTATGGAAGTAAATAAGATGAATGAATGAATGAAGAATGAAGTGTTTGTTTGTAATGTCAAAAACAGCTTTTTACCCAATGCATCTTATATCAAAATGCTGATTTGTTAATGCATTGTCCGTATGTTGTGTCAGTCTGTTTGTTTTCTCCGTATTTTAAAATTATTTTGAAGAGATGCGCCAGAGAAGCCGCGAACAGAAGCTAGTCAGTAATGAAGCGGCTCTACTAATTTGGGTATTCGGGCATTGTCGATGAGTTATCTTTGGCCAACTTGTGCAGACCCGAGTTCAGAATTTAACTCTTTGTTAGCCGGTAGTCAATTAATAATGTCCTTCCATTTTTACTATTTAAACGGTTTTCCCTTTCTTTGAGTCTATCGAAAGCATTCGATTCATACAAAACCATTTTTTTACATTAGACAGTTTATGTTATGTCTACTTTGAGAACGAATTATTGAATTTACTATTTATTGTATTACTAGTTTTTTAGATTTAATTTTCCCCTTGGACATTTATTTTCTTAATGTTTTTCTGTGCTTTTTTAATTTGCTCTTTTCTTTATCTATTAGTAGCACTTTTCCTTTTAATACAAAAAAGTACATTCAATAAAACAATGATTTCTTGATACAAAATACCTTGAGGCGGAGAATATCTTTCCAGCTGTACAATCTGGCTTCCGTGCCGGACACGGTACTGATACGGCCCTCGCACATGTTTCCGACGATCTCCTCAACGCTTCCGACTCTGGTATGGCCAGTTTTCTGATATTATTAGATTACTCTCGTGCGTTCGATTGTCTTAATTGGAAACTTTTGTTATCAAAATTAAAATACTATGGAGTTACGGAGGATACAATAACATGGTTTGATTCATTTTTGACAGATAGGAAACAATTTGTAGAAATTGAAAATGAAAGGGGTGAAGTAGTAACTAGCCAGATAAAGAATTTACAACGTGGCTGTCCGCAGGGATCCATTCTTTCTCTTATCCTGTTTATTCTGTTCACAACCGATCTTGTTCATACACTACAACAAACAGGGCATAGCTCAGTGCATCTTTACGCAGATGACACTCAGCTATACACTTCTTTTAAGCCTGACATAACGAGCGAGGCTGTGAACAGCGTAAACTGTGATCTTAATATCGTACTCCAGTGGTCTCAAAGCAATTGTTTAATGCTTAATCCCCATAAAACTAAATTTATAATAATTGGAACTAAACATCTAATCAACCAAGTGTCGATATATATCCCCGAGCTCTACTTAAATAATGTAAAAATAGAACTGGTAAAAAAGGTAAAAAATTTAGGTTTAATAATGGACGATGAACTTAGATTTATCGACCACGTCAATAGTAAAATCAGAGCCGCATTTTATAGACTACGTGTATTGTATGGCTTCAGAAAATATCTTTCTGAGAGGGTAAGGGTAACTTTAACAGAAAATTTAATATTATCCCTATTTAATTACGCAGATACTGTATATGGCCCGAGGCTCTATAAAAAAAATGCTCAAGCCATACAAAAAGTACAAAATGCATGTGCTAGATTTTGTTATGATGTTCCAAAACGAGCACATATCACACCTTTCCTAAATGAACATAATTGGTTGAAAATGCAGAAACGACGCCAAATACATCTTGCATGTTTAGTTCACAAGGTTGTTATCAAACAGAGACCAATTTACCTTTTTAACAAATTTCAGTGGAAGTCTACGTCACGTGAGGAGAGAGTTCGTTCCTGCCATAGAAACAAAATGATATTACCTTTCAGTAAATACTTCCGCGATAGTTATAGAGGCAGCTTTCGTTACCGGGCGGCCAAAATATGGAACGATCTACCTCCTAACTTTAAAGCTAAGCTTAAGATATTATTTCAATCTCAACAAAAACGTGGTGACGACGCGCCTTAAAAACTGGTTTGAATTACAGATAGATATTATTTTCAAAATTACTATGTAACTTTTCTTTTTTTCTTTTACAAAGTGTTTAATCCAGCTTTAAGATTTTTCTTCAATTGTGAATTAATGCAGTATTTACTATATATTTAAAAATATTACAAAATAATTGTAAGGAATTGAAATTCTATTTAATTAAGTAATGTAAACCCATGCCCATTTGTTGACCGGCATTAAGTCAAGGGGTGTTTTTAAAATCAGCGTTGCCTGTCTTAGGCAACATTTTGCTGAAAATGCCCTTTTGGCACAGTATGTTAATATAGCTATTTGTATATTTATTTGGGTATTGAAAATGTGCCAATAAATAAATGATTTGATTTGATTTGATTTGATCCCCAGTCCCCACAGATTTTGAGTAGCGCTGCTCTGTACCTGCTTTGGTTTTAGCGGATGTAATTAATGTAATAAGTGTTTATGGGAAGTTACTCGACCCAGCATTATTTTGAGACTAAACAAATTTTATTGTGTTTTATCAATGGCATCAGTTTAAAAAACAGTTTAATTTACAAATATTGAATGTTGATTCACTTGTCACTTGACCTTAAGTAAATTTTTCCTTGATGAGAATTTAAAAGAAAATCACAAAGATTAATTTTTTCATTATCACACTTTTTAAACAATAATTCACGATACTAAGATGAAATTATTTTCAATACTCTAAATAAATAAATGACTGAGGTTTGTAGATTCAGCTTGAACCATTATTAAGAACTGATAAGAATCGATCGCTGCATTTTCTATTTATTATTTTTAGGGATATATAGGGATATATTTTATGTAGGGATGCAAACAACACAGTTATTATCAGATGGAAATATTTTGCTTTTCAAGCGATGCATATTATTGGTACTTTGTTTCATATGAATAAGTATCCATGAGCTAATGTGGTTTGCATGTGGGTAAATTTCCCGGGGCCTAAAATTGCGTGGCAACGATGAACTAAAAAACATAGTTATAATGTTCTAACTTTTTTTTTCTGGTTAGGTGAAATAGTAATCTGTGTGTAGCACTAAATATTTTAATATAATAGATTAAAAGATACCCCTAAAAAATTAACTAAACCTCGAAATCTTTCATTGCCGTGTTTGTCCACACGTAACCTACGTCATTGATAATAATCTTTTGGTTATTAATATTAAAAACCTAGTTTTATTTCCTAAATGAATACACTAGAATATAGTACAGTTTTTGGTGCCGAAACCCGACCTAACAGGGTCCAGTGATAGCAGAAATAACCGTTTTTGTTATTCAGTTTAATGTAAGTGCATACACACGTACAAAAGTAACGTGGCAGTGACTACTGTGCTTCTGCAAAAACATATCTTGGATTGCCCGTTCCGGAGGAGTTACAAAGTAAGATCTTTCCTTATTGTTTGATCATGGATAAGCTGATCCAACGTCAAGCAGACCTTGTAGACAACATTAAACAACTTGAACGCAACTTTAAAAAGGACTCATCATCCCGTAAAACTCGGGAATATCTGGACGCCCGGTTGGAGAACTTAGACAGGCTTTGGTCTGAGTTCAACAACTACGACTTAAAACTGTCTTCGTATAGAGACGAGGACATCGATTACTTTGCCAACAATCAGTATGATCAGGCGCGTGCGTACTTTAACGAAGTAAGATATAGGGTGTCAGCATATCAACAGCCAGTTGAGGTTGATCACAGCATTGCAAGACCTATCTTTAAGGACAACAGTCCCCAGGATATCGACGCCCGTGGTGGCATATCTTACACTTCAGAGCCTTCGACGTTCGATCCGCCGCCAGCACTGCCGCCGGTCACCACGTCAGCGTCATCCGCTAAAGCACCAACACAGGTGACTCAACTTTTATCCTTGCAGCGAACAAACTTCCGAGCTTTGTCGAGATTGATAAGGAGCGTTGACGTAGACAACATTTGTGATAAGTGGGAGCTGGAAGACGAGTTACGAAATCTCCAGCTACGCTGGAATGACATAGGCTTGTTACATCTAAAATCAACAACCTACTGCAGGGGTCTGTACCCACTGACCCACAATATGAAGATGAGTTTAGTTTTCATGAAAACAGCTACAAGACTACTAAACGAGCTCTTAGCCAAAAGTTGGCAGCAACAGCTCATCTCCAGCAGTCGACTCCCAGAGTTGAGATACCAACATTCACTGGCAGGTATACTCAGTGGCCTACGTTTAATGACCTCTACACGGAAAGTATACACAAGAACAACCTACTAACAAAGTGTCAGAAGATGCAACATCTCAAAGGCAAGCTGAAAGGAGAAGCAGAACGTCTCATACAGCACCTCCACATCGCTGCAGACAATTATGACACAGCCTGGGAGCCTCTGACCCACAGGTACAATAATCCACAGCTGTTTTTCACCAAAACGATAGAAACGTTTCTAAACCAACATTCTATTAATAAGCAATGTGCCAGTGAAATAAAACGCATTTATGGTACCAGTATGGAGTCGATACATGCTGTACAAAATTTAGGGATCGACACTTCGACGTGGGATTTTATACTGGTTCATCTTATCATTAAAAAACCAGATCCTGAAACTTATACGGATTACAAGGAAGCCCGCAAGTCACCACGTGTCTTACCCTCCCTCAATGAGCTCATGTCCTTCCTTGAGGGTAAGTTTACAACTTTAGAACCTATCCATGGGAGAGAAAGAGGTGTGGCATAGGTGTGGCATACAGCCCGATAAAGCAGCCCACGCAGTCGAAGGTAATCACTTCCAAATATAATAATAACTTCCATTTACCTAATCACGGAAAGTTTTCGTTAAAGAAAGAGTACCAAACCACAGCCACATGCACATGGAAATGCCCTCTGTGTCATCAAAAACATGTCCTACTTAAATGCAATGAATTCTTAAAGTTAACACTAAACGAAAAAATGAATAAAATTATTAATTTAAATATATGCCAAAACTGCCTCTATAAGCATAATGATCAACAATGCCATCCTACCAAACGCTGCAAATATTGCCAAGGTGCACACCATACTATTTTGCATGATGCAAGTATTAGCGTACAACCGACGTCATCATCATACAGTCAGACCAACAGCCGAGCACTTCACAATCTATTTCAAAGCAACATAATATAAATGTGAAAATGAGGAAATCCGATTAACAACAATATCTCTCAAAGTAAAAGCCGCCAACGGATCCGTTTTGAATCTAAAAGCTCTTCTTGACCAAGGATCTCAGATTTCCTTAATTTCTGAAAACGCTGCACAAATGTTAGACAACATCACAACGCGTCTATATCTGGGATTGGCTCTAGTACAAAGCGAAGTAAAGGAATAGTTACTCTCAACTGTGGCTCAATTTACGGTGACTATACTTTTGAAACGCAAGCATTAGTAATAGCTCGGATTGTAAACAACCTACCAAATGAAACATTCGGAAAACAGCCGTGGCCACATCTTCAGAATATTAAACTGGCGGACCCTGACTACAACGTATCTCAGCCAATAGACATTCTCCTGGACGCCAGTGTGTATTCAAATATAATAATGGACGGATTGCTTAAGGGCCCAAACAGGGCACCTATTGCACAACGAACTAGACTAGGTTGGATTCTGTCTGGGTACGTTAAACATGTATACAGCTGTAACGTAGTTTTAAACAATTTATCCGACATTGCTAGGTACTGGGAATCTGAAGAAATAAATGACGTCACGTCTGAACTCACGCCTGATGAACAGTATTGCGAGCAACTGTATCAAAGTACCACCAGACGACTTCTGAGCGGTAGATATGAAGTAGCAATACCCATGAAACCGAACTTTGAACGGCACTTAGGGTCATCAAAACACAAAGCGATAGCACAATTTCACCAGTTAGAACGCAAAATGAATAACAATCACGAGGTTTCTAAGAGCTATATTCATATTATGAATGAATATGAAAGTTAAGGTCACATGAAACCTGTCATAGGATATCACGAACCATCATGCTATCTTCCGCATCACGGCATCATGAAAGCTGAATCCAGTACTTCATAGGTATTTCATAGGTAAAGACCTATTATTAATCTGGCGGCAACATAGGTATGTAATCACTGCTGATATTGAGAAAATGTTCAGAAATTTTTTTGTAAAGGCATCTGATCAACACTTTCAACAAATCATATGGCGAGCCTCAAACCTAGAAAATTTAAGGGCGTACCAACTCACAACTATTACCTACGGAACCAAAGCAGCCTACCTAGCAATGCGTACTCTGAAACAGTTAGCCATCGACGACGGACATAAATATCCTCTAGCAGCCAAAGCATTAAAGAAATCTTTCTTTATGGATGAGGTGCTGGAAGGTAGCAGCTCCCTGGAACAAACAAAAGAGCTATAGGAACAGCTGATTAATATTTTAAAGGGAGCAGGTATGAACATCCGAAAGTGGTCCAGTAACAACAAGGAACTCGTAAGCAACTTGTTGGCAGATCAGGTAGACACAGCTCCAGATTTCAAATGTTCTGAAACTAGGAAAACGCTGGGATTACGCTGGAACCCTGAGTCAGATACATTTACATTCCAAAACAAGTTTGACAATGATCCTGAAAAGCAACTACTGTCAAATATTTCAAAGATTTTTGATCCTCTTGGCTTGATACACATGAAACTTATTAACAGCAAAAACTAAATTAGCACCCATTAAAAATAAACTGACTGTGCCTAGGTTAGAACTGTGTAGTGCACTATTGTTATCGAGACTGATGGAGAAGGCTAAAGCCTCCCTTGCAGAAGTCGAGGTAAACATCTATGCTTGGACTGATTCGATGATAGTATTCGGTTGGCTTTACAGAAACAGTAATCGATGAAAACAGTATGTAGCAACAAAGGTACGCAAAATAACCGAGATTACTCCAGCTACTTTTTGGCAGCATGTCCGATCGGAACACAATCCAGCAGATTGCGCAACGCGTGGAGTTACAGCATCACAACCATTAGACCATCCTTTATGGTGGAAAGGCCCACAATGGCTTCTTAACTCGAATCCATACAATAGCCAAAACATTTATCCTTCTCTTACCTTAGAATTAAAAAAGGCAAGTGTAAATGCTACTTTATGTTATAGCAAACATAAAGAGTTTGTTATAAAACTATTAAATAATTATAGCTCATTACGACGAGTAGCGGTAACAATAGCATGGCTCTCACGTTACATTGATTGACTCAAACATAAACAAACTGTTTCGTCGGTCAAACACCTTACTGGGCCAGAAATGCAACGTTCGTACAATTTAATTATAACAGCTGTTCAAATGACCGAGTTTAAAGACGATTATGAAGACCTAAAACGGGAAAAATCAGTACTTAAAAATGGCAAACTGGCATCTTTGAACCCATTTATTGATGAGAGTGGTATAATGAGAGTAGGTGGACGGCTGAATCAATCATGTTTAAGCCCATCTGCAAAAAATCCCATTATTTTACCGAATCACAGTCGGTTAACGGAACTAATAATACAAGATGTTCACAAACTCACTCTACATGGCGGACCACGACTTACCCTATCCTACATTCGAGACAGATACTGGATTATTAGCGGGTTACGCACAGTTAAAACACAGCTAAGGAAATGTGTAAAATGCAGACGATTCAGCGAGGAAAAGAAACATCAAATAATGGCCGATCTACCCCAACCTAGAGTCACCCCTTCTATTCCATACAGGTGTAGACTTTACCGGTTATTTTGACATAAAAATGAATAATGGACGCGGAGTGCGGACATCTAAGGGGTATGTAGCTGTATTTGTTTGCCTAGCCACAAAGGCCGTCCACCTAGAGCTCGTCTCCGACTTGAGTACGCAAGGGTTCTTAGCAGCTTTTAGAAGGTTCCTTTCCCGCCGAGGGACACCAACCTGTATGTACAGCGATAATGGCACAAACTTTTTAGGAGCCAACAGACTTCTCAAAAGGGAGTATCAACAGATACTATGTACTATCGACCGAGATTTAATCACAAAAACGCCTGATTTCAACATACAGTGGAAGTTTAATGCACCCTCCTTCCCTTCAGCTGGAGGTTTATGGGAAGTAGCCGTGAAGCAGTTTAAGTACCATTCGGAAAGAGTAGTTGGAGAACAAAAATTGACATTCGAGGAATTTTATACTCTACTACACCAAATAGAGGCGTGTCTGAACTCTCGGCCACTAATTGCGCTTTCTGAGAGAATAGACGACGAATATCTTAGCCCAGGACACTTCCTCGTTGGCGGTTCTCTCTTGTCTAGACCACAAAGCGAGCCGGAATATATACAACTAACTACCAGGTGGCATATGGTTCAGTCAATGAACAAACATATCTGGAGAAAATGGTCTTCAGACTACTTACAAGAGCTACAGACACGTTCAAATGGAGGACCCCGACCAAAAACTTACAAGTTGGCGACATTGTTGTAATAAAGGAAGACAACATTCCGCCCGGGAAATGGGCCCTGGGTAAGATCACAGAAGTACACCCTGGAAAGGACGGTTTCGTACGAGTAGTGTCTGTCAAAACAAAAACCGGTATAATCAAACGACCCATTATAAAACTGGCATATCTTCCCACTAAGGATGAACCGAGCTCGGATAATGAAATGAAATGAAATGAAATAAAATGAATGATTATGTTTTGCATACCATCATCACATTGCAAATACAATATTTCAACATTTAACAACCAAAGCTTATCTTTCGATAAACTATATAACATGGATCTTATACGTGATGAATGGAAGTTGGTGGTACATTACAACATGACTGCTTATTGGACAGGACTACGTCACATACAAAAATACGTCACCCACTTACAAGATAACATGCATACGTCAGAGCAGTCGTTACAATACAAAAGTATTAAATTCCAGTTAGAGCATGAATTATATGAGATCGAGCATTACAACAACATACTTATGACTAATTATGGCAAATCAAGACAAAAAAGAGGTCTAGTTAACGGCGTTGGTTACTTGGCTATTACATTGTTTGGTGTGCTTGATGATAGATTTCTACAACAATACGAAAAGGACATTGAAAAAATATCTTTCAACGAAAACCACATACAGCGATTACTAAAAAGGCAGACTAGCGTTATCGAGGCTCAGAATAATATGTTGCACAGGAATGAAGACATTATGAACAAACAGTTGTCCTTAATTCGTGACCATCTTTAAAACATGTCCCGGACTGTAAACCAGGTCCAAACGGCAACTAACGAAGGTCTGTATTTCCTATCATAGTCGGTTAGCGCCTATATTGTTATTTCTAACTTAAAAAGAATACAAAAGGACCTAATTGATACAATAACAGAAATATGGCAAGGACACATGGATTCACACTTATTACCACCGGATCAATTAGAGGAACAGGTAAATATGATATTCAGATATTTACCGAACGATCTCTTATTACCTGCTCATAAAAATGACATTAAAGAATTATATAAACTCATGAACGTCAATGATAGCAATTGATAAGCAATAAATTTTTAAGCAATTAAAAAAAAAAGATAAGCAATAAATTTCTTATTATTGAGGTGAGATTGCCTTTAGTAAACAAAGAATCTTTCGAAGTAGACAAAAAAATTAGCTTACCACGTAATGGCTACATCGCAGAGTTTATAACTCCATATCTTGCATTTAATCTACGGAAGGATTTGTTTCTACTTTTAGAAGAAGATGACTTGCGCTCCTGTTTACATCTGTCGTCTGAAAAATTATATGTGCGTACGACAAGCCCATCCGCGAGGCACAAATAACTTCCAATTAAAATATGCGGCATTAGTATTGCGAACAATAAAAGTGTTTGTAATTATAAACCATACCAGTGCGAAGAGCGATGGATCGAGTTACATAACGATAACATATGGTTATTCTCTTGCTGCTATAAATGCCCACTACGCATATTTTGCCCAGATGGATTAGAAATGACTACAGTAACCGGAAACGGACTTATTACTATAGGTCAAGGATGCGTCGTTAAGGGCAAGACATTTTCATTTTATGGGCATAATGACTTTGTCAGTTATGTAAATATTAACAGCGATATTCCAAAAGCAGTGGAATCCTCTATACTCAACAGCATAGTTAACTTGACCTCACCTAAGGCTTTCACCCACAAAAAATTATTTTTTATAACCACTGACGAATACCTCTGGCCAGTATGATACGTACACCAGCAAAGACGATGGGAGGCGATGAAAAGAGTAGAAAATCCTCACCGATACCTATGTTAAAAGTGAGAAGAAGTGTTGGTGAATGGGAAGCGGCCAGTCTTGAGACTCAAAGAACTTCACCAAACAGAAGAACATCAACAGACTCGGCCAAAGTTTATAGTGATAAAACATCCGAGGCAAGAATGTGCATGAGTAAGGCTAAAAAATACCTGAATGCATCAAGAAACATACGTACAGATATTAAAACCAGCGTTTCAGAGTTAATTGGCAGGCTTTATGAAATTGTGAAGGATTTGGAAAGCCAGCTAACCAGCAAAAAACAAGATAGTGAAAATGCACATTCTTCGCCCTCGGACATACGCACCAACACAAGCCCAAACATAAGCTCAGAACTCTTCAATCAGCTCCAAATCACTAATAAAAATCTTATAGAAAATAACCAGCAAATGTTGAATCTGAGAGAGGAGCTGAGCAAAAATAGCAACATAGTCGCAGGCAGAAATACTACCTACGCAAACATTGTAGCAAAGCAACCAGCCTTCGCACAACCACTAAAGAGTACGTTGAACTCTATTGCTGTCACTTCAGAGGACGAACTCCATACAAGAGAGAACGTCCTAGATCAAATAAGGCAAGTTATAAATGCTAAGGAGGGGTGGATTAAAGTAGAAAGGGTCAGGAAGGCAAAGGACAGGAAGGTCATCATGAGCTGCAGGATAAATATAAGGAATAACATTTTTTTTTAATAAAATTGTCACGAATCGGTCCCAATTCAGCATAATGCTAGTCATTTGACCAGCGCTGATCTTCCATTGGGGCCGCTTTGTGTAGGTGATGCCGTCAACCTTTACACCGTGAAATAAACAAGTACAGTAACAACAAAACATAGAAAAAAAATACATGCAGAAGGACATAAAACATCAAAAAATAAATAATTACCTTGTAGGCATCTACACACCATTTTATAATATCCAATACAATATAACATAACATATCTCATAACTTACACACATAAATATTTATTTACTATTTTTATTTACATTTATTTAACATTGAATATATTTGTCTATTATGATTATATATTATTTATTTTTATACACAGTTACACAGTACAGTTATCTAATTAAGTTTATTCATATTTAATCACCTATATTAAATACTACCGGTTTGTCGATGTTCCCTATCGATAAGATATCATCGATACCCAACTTATCGACTGCGCCTCAACTCTAATGCGCAAATTGTACATAACGTTATATACCGAGGCGCGACCGGCCGCGCACGCGCAGGTATCGTGCGTGCCGCCAGCCAGTCTTTGCATCGCTCTGACGCGGAGCGCACGCTTCTCGCTTGCCCGTTTTTACTGTCGCGATCTATTTGCCTTATGTATATTGACTTTTCTGCTAATTATTCTTATATATAAACTGTGCCTTTGTTAACTGTTGTGCCTAGTGCTTGTGCTTACTTCCTATTGCGCCTTCTGACTCTTTCTGTGTGTGTAAGGTCATATTATATACTTGTCGGATAATATACGTTGTGAACTTGTAAGTGAACTTTTACTTTATTTACTTCGCCTTACCGAAACTAACTACTATACCTAACACCATTACTACATTGGTGACCCCTTCAATGAGCATGGATAAGGAATTTCAAGACGCACGCGGACCGACCGCTTGTCCCAGCACTAGTGATGTGAACAAGTCGATAAATCAAGGCGATGTTTTTAGGGTTGGAATAAGAGTGCCACCGTTCTGGGCAGAAGAACCCGATATATGGTTCGCCCAAATAGAGGGGCAATTTGCCATATCTGGAATTACCAACGATGCCACAAAATTCAATTACGTTATTGGTCACCTTGATAACCAGCATTCCAGAGAAGTTAGAGACATCATAGTTGATCCACCAGCGACGAATAAATATGAAAAGCTCAATTAAGAGTTAATTAAGAGACTTAGCGCGTCGAACGAAAATAAAATAAAGCAATTGCTTATGCACGAAGAACTTGGAGACCGCAAGCCTTCTCAGTTCCTCCGCCATCTACGCAGTCTAGCAGGAGTAAATGTTCCAGACGATTTTATAAAGACAATTTGGATCAGTCGCCTTCCTCACGGTATACAAACGGTGCTCGCAGGACAACCAGCCACAACTTCTCTCGAGAATATGGCAGACTTGGCTGATAGAGTAAACGATCTCACCTCATCAACGCCAAAAGTTGCTGCCGTTAGCGATGCTATGCCTAGCTCAATTATTACCGATCTAGCAAGAGAAGTAGCTGAACTCCGGAAGCAGTTTGAAAAGCTGACGTCAGGCAAGCACAGAAGATCTCGTTCCCGCTCTGCCCGAGGTAATCGCAGTACTTCAACGCAGCGATCTCAATCCAACTACCGCAAGTTCCCGCTGTGTTGGTATCACGGCAAATTCGGTGAGAGGGCCAGCAAGTGCGTTCTTCCCTGCGATTACAAGTCGGAAAACTTCAAGGGCGGTCGGTAATGGCGGCTGACGACTGTCCTATCTCTGCCACTGGTCGCCTGTTCGTCACGGACCGATCCTCGAAGAAGCAGTTTCTGGTTGACACTGGAAGCGACCTCTGCGTCTTCCCAAAGTCGTCTCTACGTGATCGTCGTTCTCGGACTAGCTATAACTTGTGTGCTGCAAACGGTTCTAACATTTTTACGTATGGTTTTGTAACTTTAAATTTAGATTTTGGTTTACGTAGAAATTTTTCATGGCGCTTTGTCGTCGCCGATGTCACCAAGCCTATTATTGGAGTAGATTTTTTAAACTTTTATAATCTTGTTGTAGATTGCCGCAATAAGCGTTTAATTGATAATTTAACTTCAATAACTACAACTGCTACTCTAGATAAATGTACGAACATCTCTTCTGTTAAAGTAGTGACTGGCGACACGCGATACCACAAAATCCTTGCTGAGTTCCCTGAAATCACACGACCAGCCGGCAAACACCATACAATACCACACAACACAGTTCACCACATACGCACGACACCAGGACCCCCAGTTGCCTCACCTCCTCGACGCCTAGCTCCTGACAAACTGAAAATTGCTAAGTCCGAATATCAGTGCATGATGTCTAACGGTATAGCTAGACCCTCCGAGAGCCCCTGGTCGTCCCCACTCCACCTGGCACCGAAGAAGAATAACGGATGGCGTCCTTGCGGTGATTACCGTAAGTTGAATGCCCGCACGGTACCTGACAGGTATCCGATTAAGCATATTCATGATTTCACTCACAATGTCTCTGGCTGCAAAGTATTTAGCACATTAGACCTTGAAAAAGCATATAACCAGATACCTGTCAGTGCTGAGGATATTCCTAAAACAGCCATTACGACGCCATTCGGACTATTCGAATTCCCATTTATGACGTTTGGACTTCGAAATGCTGGACAAACGTTTCAACGTTTTGTGGACGAACTGACCAGAGGTCTCGATTTCGTCTATTCCTTTTTAGACGATTTTTTGATCTACTCCCGGAGTGCAGCAGAGCACGAGGAGCACCTTCGCGAAGTGTTCAGAAGACTGAAGGACTATGGCATGCTGGTAAACACTTCAAAGTGTGTCTTTGGCGTCAACGAGGTAACATTTTTAGGGTATACAATTTCAGAAAGCGGATGTAGACCCCTAGATTCAAAAGTGCAGGCTATAAGAGATTTTCCTCCTCCCTCTAACGTGCGGCAGCTTAGAGGATTCCTTGGCATGCTAAATTTTTATAGAAGATTTCTTCCACGAGCAGCACAGATACAAGCTCCACTGCATGCCTTATTAACAGGTTCGGTAAAAGGATCACATCCTGTTAACCTTTCAGGGGATACCTTAGCAGCGTTCAATGCCTGTAAAAACAGCCTATCCGATGCCACCTTGTTAGCTCATCCTGATTGCGCAGCCAAACTTGCTGTAGTTACCGATGCGTCGGATAAGGCCATTGGCGCAGTGCTACAGCAATTTAAAGATGATGCATGGCAGCCGCTGGCATTCTTTTCTAGGAAGTTGAGTCCTTCACAAACCAAGTACTCGCCTTATGATAGAGAACTACTCTCTATATATGAGGCAATTAAATATTTTAGGCATATGCTCGAGGCTAGGCATTTCGTTGTCTATACTGACCATAAGCCGATCAGTTTTGCTTTCCATGAGCGGAAAAACAACTGTTCGCCGAGGCAGTATAGACATCTAGATTTCATCTCCCAGTTCACAACCGATATCCGGCATATATCCGGCAAGGATAACGTAGTTGCCGACACCTTGTCACGAATTGAAGAACTGGGAGCGCCTATAAGCCTCGAGACATTAGCTCAAGGCCAAGTCTCTGACGCCGAATTGGAGAAACTGGTAAGTGAAGGCTCATCTCTTAAACTGCAAAAACTTTATGTCCCTGGAAGTCTGATTCCCCTGTACTGCGACGTCAGTACCCCAACTTCCAGGCCCTACGTCCCTGAACCCTTTTGAAAGCAGATTTTTAATAGTCTACATTCCTTAAGCCACCCTGGCGCCAACGCTTCAGCCAAATTAATATCTGAGCGTTTTGTTTGGCCAGGCGTAAGGAAAGACTGTAGGAACTGGGCCCGATCATGCTTACAGTGTCAGCGTGCGAAAGTGTATCGCCACGTGACAGCACCTCTCGGCAACTTTCAACTGCCCCGTGCCCGTTTTAAACAGATCCACATTGATCTGGTTGGACCCCTTCCCCTTTCTAATGAGTATCGGTACTGTCTAACGGCTGTGGATCGATTTACTCGATGGCCAGAAGCAGTACCTATCAAAGATATAACTGCAGAAACCGTGGCAAAGGCTTTGTTATCCACCTGGATAGCCCGATTTGGATGTCCAACGGACATAACAACTGACCGTGGCCGCCAATTTGAGTCGGCCTTATTCCAGAGTCTGTCTAAACTTGCCGGCTTCGAGCACAAGCGAACGACAGCCTACCACCCGTCTTGCAATGGCTTAGTTGAGCGGTTTCACCGTCAACTCAAAGCGGCAATAGTGTGCCATGCAAACGACAGGTGGACGGAATCATTGCCATGGGTTTTGTTAGGTATAAGAACTGCATTCAAGGAAGACCTACAAGCATCCTCCGCCGAGTTAGTCTATGGGGAGCCACTAAGACTTCCTGGCGAGTTCTTTGAGCCTGTTGGTAGCGGCAGTACTGACACATCAGAATTCTCCACAAGACTCAGGAACTTCGCCGAACAGTTACGACCTGTAGCAGCATCCCGCCATGGTAATGCCCGAGTATTTATTTATAAAGAGCTTGACACTTGTGATTACGTGTTCCTCCGAGAAGACGCATCACGTGGTTCTCTACAGCCTGCATACTCTGGGCCACATAAAGTTCTTGCAAGAGGAGATAATGTTTTTAAAATTCTCCTCAAGAATAAAGAGACGACAGTATCCATAAACCGACTCAAACCGGCTTTCATACTGTCTGTCCCAATTAAAGACCCCGTTACAGAAATTCCACAAAACTATGTGACTCGTTCTGGACGTCGAGTGAGATTTCCCGATTTCTATCGCCCTTGACGGTCTCTGGAGGGGAGTGGTGTAGGCATCTACACACCATTTTATAATATCCAATACAATATAACATAACATATCTCATAACTTACACACATAAATATTTATTTACTATTTTTATTTACATTTATTTAACATTGAATATATTTGTCTATTATGATTATATATTATTTATTTTTATACACAGTTACACAGTACAGTTATCTAATTAAGTTTATTCATATTTAATCACCTATATTAAATACTACCGGTTTGTCGATGTTCCCTATCGATAAGATATCATCGATACCCAACTTATCGACTGCGCCTCAACTCTAATGCGCAATTTGTACATAACGTTATATACCGAGGCGCGACCGGCCGCGCACGCGCAGGTATCGTGCGTGCCGCCAGCCAGTCTTTGCATCGCTCTGACGCGGAGCGCACGCTTCTCGCTTGCCCGTTTTTACTGTCGCGATCTATTTGCCTTATGTATATTGACTTTTCTGCTAATTATTCTTATATATAAACTGTGCCTTTGTTAACTGTTGTGCCTAGTGCTTGTGCTTACTTCCTATTGCGCCTTCTGACTCTTTCTGTGTGTGTAAGGTCATATTATATACTTGTCGGATAATATACGTTGTGAACTTGTAAGTGAACTTTTACTTTATTTACTTCGCCTTACCGAAACTAACTACTATACCTAACACCATTACTACAACCTATATGTATGTTCAAAAAGAAAATAAATAATATGAAGAAGTATAGGTTACAGAACATTTTACAGAAAAGACACTTAATTAGAATATAAACTACACTAGTACCTTAATACTTAAAATAAAAATAAATGTACATAAATAGAGAATAAATAAATAGAAAATATGAGACTAAACACTTAGATAGCACTTGTGTCATGCTTTTGGGTATTTTCACCTCTCTGATGTTCTATCAGAAAATATTTTAATTTAAATTTAAATGTTGCTATGCTTTTTAGATTCCTGATAGGCGGAGGAATATTGTTCCAACATTTAGAAGAGTTGTAACTAAAACTGCCCCTAAAAGCCATAGATCTGTGTCGGGGAGTAGAGAGCTGCGCTGCGCATTGCCGCCGGGGACCATACGTTTTAAGACGAGAAAACCATGATAACTTATTATACAGATATGACGGATTGGTGTATTTGACGACGCCGAAAAGTAAACAGGCTAGATGTAGCTTACCACGATGCTTCATTTTAAGTATGGAGTGCCTGTTTAGATACGGGCTTACATGAGCTCTTAACGGAATGTTGAAGCAAAAACGGGCACAGGCATTTTGTGCTCTTTGTATGAGCCTCTGAGTTCTACCTAATATACGGGGGCCAAAAACCGTATCCATGTAATTTTACTTTGACAAAATTAAGGATTCTACTAACTGTATTCTTAATTTTTCAGCAATGAATGGCCTCACCCTGTATAATATTTTTAATTTGTAAAAGCAATTTTTCCCTGCATTGCAATATGCTTCTCAAATCTCAAATCACAGTCCATAAGCAAACCCAAATTTCGCACTTCGTAGACCCTTTCTATCAGTTCATTCTTAAGCCTAATGCTTTTAGTGGGATTCAATTGGTGGATTTGATGCTTTGAGCCAAAAAACATGTATTTTGTTTTGGAAGGATTCAGTAAAAGCGCATTATTATCAGACCACAATGATATCCTAGAGAGACCTTCATTCAATTTTGAAATCGCATCATCAACGTTTGAAGGTTCAAAAGATATATACACTTGTATATCATCAGCTTAGATATGGAAGTTGCAATGTTTAATGTGAGTCTGTATGTCCGCTAAATACAATATAAAAAGAATCGGTCCCAAAATAGATCCCTGTGGGACACCACTTTTTACACCCATCTTGTCTGATTCCAATGAAGATCCATCACTCAGATTCACGTTGACATATTGCGATCGGTTATTGAGGTAGCTTTGAAACCATGTTATGGTTGCCAAATTAAAACCATAATAATTAAGTTTGGATAATAATAAATCAATACTCAAAAAATCGAACGCCCTAGAGAAATCTAACAGTACCAGTAGCGTACACTTCGCTTGGTCCTGGGCACAAAGTATATTATCAGTGACGTCGAGTAAAACTGTAATCGTACTACGTCCCTTCCTAAAACCCGACTGTACTTCAGGTAGAATATTATTTAATTCGAGAAATTCAGTAACTTGTTGACATACAGCTTTCTAATACTAACTAATACTAAATAGGTAATACACTAACTGGTCTAACGTCTTTCAGCTCTATCGGGTTAGCAAATTTTGGCAAAGGGCGTACAATAGCGAGTTTCCAGATATCAGGGAAAACAGAGGATGTAATTGACTTATTTACAATGTCAGTTATAATTTCCAACGAGCTTGACAATGTCATCGTCAACATGTTCAAACTTATATTGTCACTACCTATAGCATTAGATTTTAAAGTACTTATTATTTTAGAAATTGTTTCCATCGATACTGGTTTCAAGTTAAAAGTCACGTCGCTAAATTTATGAAATTCGAAAAATGTCAATTGTGAAGTGGTAACTTCGGAAGTATCTGATAACGTCAAAAAATGATTATTAATTAGATTAGGGTCATTAAAATGTGAAGGTAATTCTTTAGAATCCTGTGGCAAAACGTTACTTTTTTGATTTTTCCACAGGAGTTTTGGGTTGTTTATTGTATTATTAATGTTTTGCTTGAAATAAGCAGATTTTTCATGAAAAAGGGCCTGATTAACAGTAGATTTTAACATTTTGTAATACTGTTTTTAAAAAAAGGTTTTATTTTTATGATAATCCTTCATAGCTTTGTCCCGTAACCTCATCATTGATTTGATTGTCGCTGTTATCCATGGATAGGAGCGATATTTAATAATAAGTGTCTTCGTAGGTGCGTTCAGGTCAAATAAATCTAGTATACCTTTGTTAAAATTAATCACTATGTCATTCAAATTAGAGGTATTGGAGATTAAGTCCCATTTTACATTTTTAAGATCGATGTCAAACTTATCAAAACAAATATCCCTTAACGGTCTATATCTGATAGCATAAGGAATTGGCTTTTCGCGTTTAACATGAAATTCGCAAACTATCAAACAATGACCGTAAAGAGACCCTACATGGTCCAACGTAATAGACTTAGTACACAAATCAGAACACACCAAATCAATGAGCGTACTACTAGTTTCAGTAAAATGTGTAAATTCAGTGACTAGTTGTGACAAGCCGAAGCAAGATAAAAAAGTGTTCAGTTTTACAATATCAATGTCATTTTTCCTGGCTATGTTCATATTAAAATCACCCAAAACAATTAAATGGTCATAGTGAGATATTGAACAAACAGAGTCAGTCACTGCATCAAAAAATAGATTTACGTCCATCCAGTGAGGTCGGTATACCGTGCCAATCGCTAACTTCCTTCCGTTAAGAGTCATTATAAGCCACATCTGTTCCACTAACCTGTGTTGGGGGTCTACTGGATGAGGCCAAATCCGAACCGAGGCACTTCGCTGAGCGCGGCCCTCCTCGCCCTCAGCCAGCCAGGTCTCATTGATGGCAATAATGTCAATATCGTACTGAGTTAGCGTACCTATAAGATTATCATGATTAGTGCCTAGTGATCCTGCATTATACAAACCTATTCTTAACTTTTTCTTATACATAATTTATATATAACAAACGATAAATAAAATCATAACATAGAATATATAATACATAAACCATATCAATAAAAATGTGGCAGTCACAAAAATATATAAAATTTGTAACCAAAATACAAATACTTATATCTAAACATAAAATATTTATCACAAACTTTTCAGTATATTGAAAAAGATAAAAAAAACGCACGAAACAAGAAACAATTATACTTTTTTGTTATATTCAGTTCGGCAATCATTTCTAAAATTTGATATAAAGCTATATTAAAGGTATACAACAAAGAAAGACTAAAACTATGTTTAAAAGTTTGTCCTACACATAAACAGACACAATAATAAATGTTTTTAAAAGGTATAATAAAAGTAAATAAAAGGCTAAAACTATGTTTAAAAGTTTGTCCTATACATAAACAGACACAATAATAAATGTTTTTAAAAGGTATAATAAAAGTAAATAAAAGGCTAAAACTATGTTTAAAAGTTTGTCCTACACATAAACAGACACAATAATAAATGTTTTTAAAAGGTATAATAAAAGTAAATAAAAGGCTAAAACTATGTTTAAAAGTTTGTCCTATACATAAACAGACACAATAATAAATGTTTCTAAAAGGTATAATAAAAGTAAATAAAAGGCTAAAACTATGTTTAAAAGTTTGTCCTACACATAAACAGACACAATAATAAATGTTTTTAAAAGGTATAATAAAAGTAAATAAAAGGCTAAAACTATGTTTAAAAGTTTGTCCTACACATAAACAGACACAATAATAAATGTTTTTAAAAGGTATAATAAAAGTAAATAAAAGGCTAAAACTATGTTTAAAAGTTTGTCCTACACATAAACAGACACAATAATAAATGTTTCTAAAAGGTATAATAAAAGTAAATAAAAGGCTAAAACTATGTTTAAAAGTTTGTCCTATACATAAACAGACACAATAATAAATGTTTTTAAAAGGTATAATAAAAAATAAAAGGCTAAAGCTATGTTTAAAAGTTTGTCCTATACATAAACAGACACAATAATAAATGTTTTTAAAAGGTATAATAAAAAATAAAAGGCTAAAACTATGTTTAAAAGTTTGTCCTATACATAAACAGACACAATAATAAATGTTTTTAAAAGGTATAATAAAAGTAAATAAAAGGCTAAAACTATGTTTAAAAGTTTGTCCTATACATAACAAGACCCTATAATAATTCTTTTTTAAATGTATAATAATAGTAAACAAGGAAGAACTAAGACTATATTTAAAAGTATGGCCTACAAGATTTATTAAGGTATGTATCTTAGAAGTATTATTTAGGTGAAAATTATTTAATTCGTTCATAAAGCATTGACTTTCAAACATTCTTATTATAAAAAACACGATCGAAATCGGCATCAGAACGAACAAAGTAGCACTTTTGACCATCACTTTGTCGTGCATAGACACGCCCATTTTTAGTCCATGAATATTTCCACTGTCGCTTATTACATTCTTCACGTACTCGACGAAACATATGGCGATTAGATTTAGTCAACCGCTCATTTAGATATACACGACGCGGGGCACCAGTAAATCCGATGTCAACCGTGGTCAACTTGCGCCGAACTCGCGCCGGTTTCAAGAGATTGTCCCTCAATTCCCGACGTGTCAACCTGACGACAACTCGACGTAAACGCCCGCTGCTATTGCCGGTGTCCACAGCTCTATTGGCAGAAGTAACGACGTCTGCACTGGAATCGGTTGTGTTTGAGGAAAGGATTCCTACCCGTTCTGCAAATACGATGTCGCGATCTTCTAATGGGACTCCCGAGTTTCGCCGCAAGGATACTGACAGTATGAGTCAGATTTTCACCATTTAACTCGGGAATATGACCAATGTCTATGTCTGACAGCAGCCCTTCCTGGTCCCGCTCGTTCAATTCCGACCTCAGTTGAGAAACTGTACGCTGAAGCTCAACGAACTCCACCTCCCTGCGTTCGACTACATCCAGTCTTTGTTCCATCACATCCATTCTCGCTCCTATGCTCGACAGAGATTCACGAAATTCTTTACGGAATTCGCGTATTTCTTGCATATATTCAGCTAACTCTTTCCGCATATCCCTGATTTCATTGCCTCCAAGTGGAGTTTCGACAGTTGATGGAGGTAATCTATCGACAGCCTCGCCATAGGGTGGACTACTAATCCTGCTACGCCCCTTACTGGGGTCCTACTATTATCGCCTTTCCGTAGTTTCTTTTTACATTCAGGACATACCCAATCTTGAGCTATAGTTGCATTATCGGGAATCATCACACACGCCTTGTGATAGATATGGGGACAGGTAGAACAACAAGCGCCTCCAGTCTGTTTTAAAAACTTTCCACACGCAGGACACTTCGCCATTATAAATGTGTTAGCGACGCATCATGAAATGGATTCGGCATAATAGGGACATAGCCATTCAAATAGTTTTGTAAATAACGCTAGTCCACGCCCTCACTACTTGCGCCCGTCCTCGGATAGGTGGTTATTTTCGAGTGTGACGTAAGCAAGTACTAATAAGATTCTTATAGGAAATTATGATGTTATAGGAACCTAGGTATAGGTATATTTTGAATTCTATTTTGATAACATTGATTTATGGTTGAATTGATGATGTTTGTGTTTAATAAAGTTCTCAGAGATTTCATTGGTATAATATAAGCATAATATGAGAAGCTTATGTATGTTTTGGATAGAATTTAGACCTAGGTTATTTGTGAAATACTGATTTGTTCAGATTTGTCATAATTGTGGTAAATTTATGGTTATTTCGTATCAGATTAAGTAGATAATGGTAGATATAACGTTATTGTACATAGGTTCATATAATAAAGTACGCATTTGAAGTAATAAATGACGTATTATGGTTAGATATTTTCTCGTTGAATAACTACGTAATTATATGGTTTATTGTTATGGTTTATTAATAATAATGTGTAAATTGCTTTCTTTTATTGAAATGTAATAGTTATTTTGATGGTGTTTTACGTATTTGAAGGGAATAACGAGAAAACCTTTGTTGTTGTATATGTTCCTAATTGGTAGTTATATCTTGTTAGATTATGTTAAAATCTAATTGTAATTAGATTGTTTGCATATTTTAATAATGTAAAATGATAAAATTATGTTTGTAACCGTTTCGCCTTAGGTACACTGTTAGGCTAAGTAAGTAGTCTGCCGGCACAAACGGTGTTTTGAGGTAGTCTTTGTTCTAGAAAGTTTTTTGTATTTAATTTTATCAAATTGATATTTATGTAAACATATAGGAATCGTTTCGCTCTATTATTTGAATATAATATTGTAATAGTTTTGCTTAATAGTTTGAAAGATAATTCGATGTAAAGTTTAGAATCCAAGTAAAACTTAAGTGTATTTAGGTGCAAACTGCACAAACGCGCCAGCCAATCAGAGCGCTGGAATTATTTAGGGCGAAATTTGTATAAAAGGCGCACGCCGAGCTTTGGAAGTCAGTTCGGTGCCCACAAGCGAAGAAAACAACATCTAATAGGAAGAAAGAAATGGTTCGGTGCCTGCAGCGAAGAAAACAACAAGAAGAAAGAAAAAGTCTAATAAGAAGAAAGAAAAGGTCTAAGAAGAAAAGTTCAGAAGAATCCAACTAGAAGAAAGAAAGTGCTGTTCGGTGAATCCGGAGGCCAGTGAAGACCCAAGAAGACGTAAGCGCTGTTCGGTGTATCCGGAGGCCAGTGAAGAGGTCTGAAGAAAGAAACTGAACTACAGGAACGATTGCGGTTCATAGGCTTGTTTAAACTTAAGGTTTATTTTGGTATCCGCAATAAACGTTCTTACTTTGAAAGAAGTGTTGTTTTCACTGCGCTCCAACCTGCACTCGATCAAGTCGGGTGTCACTCCGTGGTTCGTCAGGTCGTGGTGTCTTCGGGGCCAAAGGGTACTACGGCGGCATCTTCTCCAGCCGGCGCAAAACTCCGCAACAGTTTTCCTGGTCCTTCGAGCCGGATCCTGGATCAAGAAGATGCCAACCACACGGTCAACTGGAAGAACGAAGCCCACCACCGCCACGGAGTCTTCGAGGGACTGGAGCGCAGCCACGCCGACAGAGACGACAGACACGATGGGGTCGTCTACGGGGTCGACGCTGACACCAGGGGCACCAACTCACCCCACCGGAGGAGCGCCTGAAGCACGCCACGCCGAAGGTTGCACCGTACCGCCAGCAATGGATGGGGTTGCGTCGAGGGGCGCTGCGGACGAAGAGGCACGGTTCGCGGTACCAGCGCCCGTGGAACCCAAGAGGGTTGGTTCCACCACCAGGTCGAGGGCTTCCAGAAGAAGGGAAGCCGAATTGAAAATGGAAATAGCCCAGAGGAAGCTGGATCTCGCCGAGGCCGAACTGGAGCTCGTGCGGGTCGAGTCCGGCAGCGAAGAAGACTTCGCAGACGAGGAGCGGCAGCACCACGTGGAGGAGTGGCTACAGAAGACCGAGAGGAGAGCGAGGGTAATGCCACCCTTGGTGCCGCCGTCGCGACCACCGTCACCACCACCACCACCACCGCGGCTACCACAGCCGCTGCCTGCATCTGGGAAGACCGACATCCAGGAGTTGGCTGAAGCATTGGGAAAGCTACCTAGAGGCCGGTCGGAAGCTGTACACATCGAGCTTCCCAACTTCGACGGCGCCGCAGAAGAATGGCTGGCGTTCAAGAGGACGTTCGAAGACACGGCACCCAGCTTCAGTCACGTGCAGAACCTGGCCAGATTACGGAAGGCGCTGCAGGGCAGGGCGCGAGAGGCAGTGAAGAGCCTCTTGTTTACGGCGGAGCATCCCAACGAGGTCATGAGGGGGCTACAATTGAGGTTCGGAAGACCCGAAGCTCTGGCAACTGCGGAGCTGGAGAAGCTGGAGAACCTGCCACGGGTCACAGAGGATCCGAACGACGTGAGCACGTTCTACAGCCACGTGAGGAACGCCGTGGCCACGATCAAGGCAATGGGGGCAAGCAAGTACTTAGATGCCCTTAGAACCACGAGGGTCCTCATTGCGAAGATGCCGACTACGATGAAACACCGGTGGATCGCATACAAGAGGACGAATCCTGACGAAGAACTTCGGGACCTGGAAGTCATGAACGCATTTCTGGAGGCTGAAAGCGAATGGTACGCGGAAATAGCCGACCCTGAAGTATCCTGGAAGAAAGAAGACCGTCAGCGATCTGCACCACCGAAGACATCATGGGGCCACGAGCGAAGACCAGTGAAGAAGGTTCACTACGTGCAGGGGAATGAAGAGCACCCCCGCAAGAATCGGTGTCCAGTGTGTAACGGCGAGCACTGGATTTACGAATGCAAGAAATTTAAAGAAGCAGACCTTAGTCGAAAGTACGAAATGGCTAAGAAGGCAATTTTATGCTTCAGGTGTCTACGAGGAAGACATCCAAGGAAGACCTGCAGGGCAGCAGATTGCAAGAAGTGCGGAAGATGGCACCACACCAGTCTTCATGAAGAAAGACGTCCACCAGCAGCTGTTGGGGATAGAGAAGAATCCCGCTGCAATGTCTCCAGTCGCAGAGAAGAGCCCAAGGAAGTCGTCACCTCCGTGCACACTGCCAGTGATGGGCAGGTGTATCTGAAGATGATCCCAGTGGACCTGTATGGACCGAAGGGCACGGCACGCGTACTGGCCCTTCTGGATGAGGGGTCAACAGTCACGTTATTGGATGCTGGGGTGGCGCAGATGATTGGGGCTGAAGGCAAGGCGAGTCCGATAATTATCGAGACAATTGGAGAACATGGAATCAAGAGGTGCGACTCGCAGAAGATAAGCGTCAAGATCAAGGGAGCTCATCGTAAGAAGAAGGAAACGATTGAAGTTCAAACAATCGACAGTTTGAAGCTCTCAAGACAAGGTGTGGATCGAGGTGTCATCCAAGGATGCTCGCACCTGCAAGGCATCCAAGGTAAACTGATATATGAAAATGAAGAGCCAAAACTTCTCATCGGGCAAGACAACTGGGGTCTCATCGTCACGAGAAAACTTAAGAAAGGGAAAAGGTCCGATCCAGTTGCATCACTGACGAGCTTGGGATGGGTCCTCCACGGGCGTCGCAACGGGAAGACGTCACCGGTAAAGTTCGTCAACCACAGCAGACTCATCGAAGAAGATGAGACAGAAGCCTTGGTGCGGCGACACTTCGACATCGAATCAATCGGAGTGCAGCCTCGCCGCCCGAGCAACGACGCAGACCAACGAGCGCTTGAGGTCCTGCAGTCAACAACGAAGCGCCTTCCAGAGGGGAGGTTTGAATCCGGGCTGCTGTGGAAAAATGAAGACGAAACCATCCCAAACAACTACGTGCAAGCTCATCGACGTCTTATTGGGATCGAAAGGAAATTGGACAAGGATGCAACCCTGAAGACGTCATATGAAGACCAGATGAAGAAGCTGATACAAAATGGTTATGCAGAGAAGGCTCCAGTATCAACGACCGCTCGAAAAACATTTTATTTGCCGCATTTTGCGGTAATGCATCCCGTGAAGAAGAAGCCAAGGATAGTCCTGGATGCTGCTGCCAAATTTGACGGGAAGTGCCTGAACGAAGCACTCCTGCCGGGACCAGATCTTCTGCAATCGCTATTTGGGGTGCTTGTGAGGTTCAGAGAGAAGCCGGTCGCCGTCGTCGCCGACATTCAAGATATGTTCCTGAGGGTACAGATGCGTGAAGAGGACCGCGACAGCCTGAGGTTCCTGTGGCGGGGCGACAGAAGAAATGGGACACCAGACGAATACCGAATGTGCTCAGTGGTGTTTGGTGCGGCTTCATCACCATCTACGGCGATATTTGTCATGAATAAGAACGCAGAAGATTTCAGAGAAGATTACCCGGCGGCAGTGGAAGCTATCGAGAAGAATCACTATATAGATGATTATTTGCAGAGCTTTGCCACAGAGGAAGATGCAAGGAAGATCGCGCATCAGGTGCAGAGCATTCACGCAAAGGCAGGCTTCCACTCGATGCGATGGAGCAGCAACAGGCCGAAGATCCTCGACGGGATAGGAGATCAGCTCAAAGAAGACAGCACAGAACTGGTTGCTGAAGAGAAGACCCTTGGGCTGAGATGGCTGATGGCAGAAGACTTGCTAGCCTTCAACGTTGGGTTCCGGAATACCAGCCCGGACATACTCGAAGGCAAGAAGACGCCGACGAAGAGAGAAGTCACCAGCGCCGTGATGTCCACCTTCGACCCCCTGGGCCTTGCTACCCCAGTTTTAATTCAGGGAAAGAAGCTGATTCGGGACATATGGCGCGGGGAGATCGGCTGGGACGACGAGATTCCCGAAGACCAGCGAGCAGCCTGGGCCAAATACGTGAAGGAAGTGTCCATATTGAGAGACCTTCCAATACTCAGATGCATCTCACCGAAAATGGAAAAGGCAGCGAGTCAAGAGGAAACCCGGTGGAAGTTCATACCACCTGGCTGTCCAAACATGGGCGGCGCTTGGGAAAGGCTCGTACGATCGGTGAAGACGGCTCTGACGACGGTGCTGCAGTCCAGGACACCACAAGAGGAAGTCCTACACACGCTGATGACTGAAGTCGAACACGTGGTGAACTCGAGGCCACTCACCCACGATAGCGTAGACCCTGACGATGAGGAAGCTCTAACGCCGAACCACTTTTTACTTGGCAGATCTTGTGGAGCACCGGCGCCTGGGGAGTTTGCAGACATCGAGCTCGTCGGGAGGGCAACGTGGAAGACGGCACAACGGCTGACGGATCACTTCTGGAACAGGTGTATCATGAGTATCTGCCTACCCTGCTGCCGAAGAAGATCAACGGAGCAGCAACGCAGGATCCGCGCGTTGGCGACATTGTCATGGTCGTCGACGCAACACTGCCGAGGAACACCTGGCCGAGAGGAAAAGTTCACCGAGTCTACCCTGGACCTGATGGGAGAGTTCGAGTTCTGGACGTGCAGACACCATGGGGGATTCTGAGGCGGCCAACGAGACGGGTCGTCATTCTGGTTCCAGCTGCAGCGTCGCAACCGCAGGATGGAGTGCTACGCACTGCGGGGGAGACTGTTAGCGACGCATCATGAAATGGATTCGGCATAATAGGGACATAGCCATTCATATAGTTTTGTAAATAACGCTAGTCCACGCCCTCACTACTTGCGCCCGTCCTCGGATAGGTGGTTATTTTCGAGTGTGACGTAAGCAAGTACTAATAAGATTCTTATAGGAAATTATGATGTTATAGGAACCTAGGTATAGGTATATTTTGAATTCTATTTTGATAACATTGATTTATGGTTGAATTGATGATGTTTGTGTTTAATAAAGTTCTTAGAGATTTCATTGATATAATATAAGCATAATATGAGAAGCTTATGTATGTTTTGGATAGAATTTAGACCTAGGTTATTTGTAAAATACTGATTTGTTCAGATTTGTCATAATTGTGGTAAATTTATGGTTATTTCGTATCAGATTAAGTAGATAATGGTAGATATAACGTTATTGTACATAGGTTCATATAATAAAGTACGCATTTGAAGTAATAAATGACGTATTATGGTTAGATATTTTCTCGTTGAATAACTACGTAATTATATGGTTTATTGTTATGGTTTATTAATAATAATGTGTAAATTGCTTTCTTTTATTGAAATGTAATAGTTATTTTCATGGTGTTTTACGTATTTGAAGGGAATAACGAGAAAACCTTTGTTGTTGTATATGTTCCTAATCGGTAGTTATATCTTGTTAGATTATGTTAAAATCTAATTGTAATTAGAATGTTTGCATATTTTAATAATGTAAAATGATAAAATTATGTTTGTAACCGTTTCGCCTTAGGTACACTGTTAGGCTAAGTAAGTAGTCTGCCGGCGCAAACGGTGTTTTAGGAAGTCTTTGTTCTAGAAAGTTTTTTGTATTTAATTTTATCAAATTGATATTTATGTAAACATATAGGAATCGTTTCGCTCTATTATTTGAATATAATATTGTAATAGTTTTGCTTAATAGTTTGAAAGATAATTCGATGTAAAGTTTAGAATCCAAGTAAAACTTAAGTGTAATTAGGTGCAAACTGCACAAACGCGCCAGCCAATCAGAGCGCTGGAATTATTTAGGGCGAAATTTGTATAAAAGGCGCACGCCGAGCTTTGGAAGTCAGTTCGGTGCCCACAAGCGAAGAAAACAACATCTTATAGGAAGAAAGAAACAGTTCGGTGCCTGCAGCGAAGAAAACAACAAGAAGAAAGAAAAAGTCTAATAAGAAGAAAGAAAAGGTCTAAGAAGAAAAGTTCAGAAGAATCCAACTAGAAGAAAGAAAGTGCTGTTCGGTGAATCCGGAGGCCAGTGAAGACCCAAGAAGACGTAAGCGCTGTTCGGTGTATCCGGAGGCCAGTGAAGAGGTCTGAAGAAAGAAACTGAACTACAGGAACGATTGCGGTTCATAGGCTTGTTTAAACTTAAGGTTTATTTTGGTATCCGCAATAAACGTTCTTACTTTGAAAGAAGTGTTGTTTTCACTGCGCTCCAACCTGCACTCGATCAAGTCGGGTGTCACTCCGTGGTTCGTCAGGTCGTGGTGTCTTCGGGGCCAAAGGGTACTACGGCGGCATCTTCTCCAGCCGGCGCAAAACTCCGCAACAAAATGTGTTATTCAATATATTATTATTAATAAAGAATATATTTCAAGTCAACGCTCTCTACAGATTTGGCGGTGAACTATTTCAACATCAATCGATTGAAGCGTTTTTACTAGCCTGATACTAGGCAACAAAATTAAAACAGCGCCCTCTGTATTTCTTTCCAAGAACTCTACGGATTGTATCAATACTGATAAGATTCCTTTGTTATAGTAACGGAATTTTAGTTTCAATAATTTGGGTATTTTTGCATATTTATCAACACTCAAAACTTGGCATACAGTAAATTAATACATGTAATGGAGTGCAACGTTGTAATGCAGTTATAATTGTCTATTTAAAAGGTTTTTGTTTCAAATGACTCACTGTTAGCTGTTCAAACATTTCACCACTCTTTAGATGTAAATAATTGTAGGATCACTTCACCAACATTCACAGACGCGATTTATACGTCAATTAACATTTACGATGAACTTTTATTTGAAAATACGGAAAAATAGATTTTTTTTAATTTAATAAACACGGACTCGATGTAAAAGTTGGCACAGCGCCGTCTACCTTTTTCCTTTTTCCAATATATAAGGTGTTATATCAGATATACAATAAATATACATATTAGTTGCTTTGTTATATAAGGAAAAGAAGGACAACATGCACAAGGAAAAAAGTAAAATAAAAAATGTTACAATAAAAAAGTTTTGTGTTAAGCTAGATAGCATAGAATATAAATCACAAATTGGAAATAATTGACACCAGAAAACACAGTCTGTGGCCACCATGCCAGAGGTATGAGAATAAAAAAAAAAGAAAAGGCTTTCACCCCAGAAGATCACGACCACATGTGGCATGATACGGAGAGGAGTATCCATGATCTCAAACTAGAGACAGTCGCGCCGATCAGTGTACATGATATTCACCAGTACTCTGTGCTTTACGGTATTTTGATCATACTGATTATTTTGACATGTGTAAACCTCGTCCTACGGATTCGAAAGAGAAGATTGAATTGGCGTGTAGCAACAGCAGCAGCAGGGAGCGTCGTATACACGGTGGCGGCGGCGCCGAAAAGAAAGAAGAAAAAAAAAACTTGCCACGAATGGTGATAAAAAATTTATTTGTCCTAGAACTACTTTTCATCGCCATGTCCTATTCATGTTTAAGAATATCGTTTTATCATCATCTGCATCACGAAAGAAGATTTTACTTTTTCATGGTGTTCCTGAAAAGCAGAATGAAAAGCTTAATGAGGTGATCCTTAACATTATAGGCAATCAGTTGAAATTAAATAACACTAACCAGGACCTTCGGAAGGTAAAACTAGACCGATACTAGTTAGATTCTCAAACTCGGAGACCCGACATGTCATCTGGGATGAGAAAACTAAACTGAAGGGCTCCAATGTCACCATCTCCGAGTTTCTTACAAAAAATAAGGCAACAGGTTTTCGTTGCAGCACGCAAACACTTTGGTGTTAGGAATTGCTGATCGGTCGAAGGCAAAATTGTTATAAATCTGCAGGATAAAACACGCCGCAAAGTTGAGACAATGAGTGCACTGGATATCATCATCACCAACAAAGATTTAAATCAATAGATGTGCCCCTTCGGTACAAACAACGTACGAAATTAGGTTTCTACTCAAAGTTGTGCATGCACAAGTGTTGTCTCGGTATCCAACGAGCGCTTGTCGTGAGTGGTACAGTGCAACAACTTAATGTACACGGGGTTTTTACCTTAAAATTTATAATTTAAGATTGAATTATGCCGTCGTGTTCATTTCGGGGGTGTATAAATACAAAAAAAAGGATAAAGGTGTTACTTTTCATGCATACGTAACTAATTACAAATTATTTTATGATTTATTGGCGTTACTCGTCTGTGTCGCACGGCAGCATGGCGGCGAGACGCGGAGGGGGCGGAGAAGCGTCCGGCTGCCAAAGAATAAGTAGTTAGATACAAATAGAAAGGCCAATTCATTAGCTACTTTTACCTATAAGTAACAAAATAGAATGATTGTTGAACTGAAGATTTTTTGTGAACCTTGGGCTTTTTAGTTGTTTTTTGGCAAGGCAGTTTTGCTTTTTATTTTGTTTGATTTGACTGCTTCCTCTTTGTAGTAAAAAAAATACACTGATATATTAAACAAATCAATTGTTTAAAACTATCACGGTTGTTTCACAGTTTCAAAATTTATAAGATCCCACATAAAAGAAAAATCAACGCACTATTCAATAGCGAAAACGAACTAAGTACCATGAAATTACGTATATTAGAGTCTTTTTTGCACAGTAATGTATCCCAAATATTAAATGAACTTTCTAAAAAACAGCCACCACTTTTAACCATAGGGTTTTAATTATAAATGTGATAATAAATAACTCCATTAATGTAAGACTACACTACTTACTTAAAAAAACACAAATAACAAAACGCCAAAAATGTAATAAGTTGGTGCTTTTTGCAGGCAATTGACGTATAAGTTATAAAGCTTATGCTCTGTATGTTGAAATAAATGATTTTTAAAGGTTTACTTGTATTTATTTCTGTGTCTATAAACTCTTTAGGTGTATTTTCCAGCGTAAGATCTTTGTCACATCTGATTTATATTCTTTGACGATTGATGACGTGAACTCGGTGTGTTTGTGTAAATGAGCATGACAACTCCATGACACGTTCGGGCAAATCTATTGATTTAAATCTATGATCTCCAAGTTCCCATCAGTCAGTTGCCCCTCTGAGACTCCTGCGCAAGTCACTTTGCCTAAACCAGCGGAAAGATCTCCAGTGAAAACACGTCGGCACCACTGAATTAATCTCATTGCATCAAAAATCATTGGTATTATATCTTAATATATTTTTATATTATGATATAATACTATTACTACTATAATACAGTATAATTTTTTTTCCTTTCTATTTCGATGGGGCTTTAAATTGCATGTATTATATTGTTTGTCTCTGTCTTTCCTGTTTTCTTGTTTTATTTTATCATATAGTAGGTACTTGCAAAACTGTACTAAACTCATTGTTTACACTTGTACTCACTTTAAAAAGGTTATAATTTTTTGTAAACGTTTAATAATTTTGTGACAGCTGACAGTTGCACGTTTGATTGATGCGTTCAGCTCTTAAATTGGCCTCTATTTGACACCTAAAGTAGATCTAATTTGCACCAATCTGTGAGTGTTGAGTTATGCTTCCAAGCTTATAATTTTATATAGATTTAAATTTATATATTTTTTAAATACCGTATTATAAATTTATATTTTTAATTATATATTTAACTTATTATATGTCCGATAGTAATGACTTCGCCGATAGCTTTTTCTCTTGCTCATCCTCTTCTTGCAGTTTTAGTAGTGCCGATAGTTTTCAATCAGCACCTCTGACTTTGCATGATAGACTCTCTTCTGTCTTCTCCAAAGATCCTTTAAATTTTAAAGTGCTGCATATTAATGCCCAAAGCGTTCCTAGTCACCACACTGACTTATTAGCATCTTTCAGTTCCGATAATGTTGATGCGTTGTTTATTTTTCAGAATCCTGCCCTTCCCTCCCTTCTACTTCCTACTCGATTCCAGGATTTGTATTAATACGCAACGATCGTACTGGTAAGGGTGGTGGAGGTGAGGCAATTTACCTTCGTGCGGATATCCCATATAGTATTGTGAGTGCCTCGCCAACTTCTTACTCAGGATCTGCTGAACATCTTGCTATCGAAGTAATAATACGACATACTAAAATTCTCCTCACAGTTTTTTACAGCCCTAATATGTATGTTGATGATTTCGATAGCATTGAGAACTTTTTTAACGTTTTCTGTCTCAATTACGATCATGTACTTGTTTTAGGTGACTTCAACACGTGCATGATCAAAAACAACTCTCGATCGCGCAGACTGGAATCTCTTCTCACTTCCTTTAATCTATCTCTTCTGCTTCTCTCTCCCACTCATAACTGTCCCAATTGTGTTCCATCCCTAATAGACCTCATGATAGTGTCATCTCCTCGTAATGTTTCCGATCATGGTCAATTGACCGCTACCTTTTTTCTACCATGATTTAATTTTCCTGTCCTATCGCATTCGTCTCCCTAAACCTAAATCCAAAACTCGAATACTCCGCAACTTCACAAACATCAACGTCGATTCACTGCAGTACGATGCGCGTGCCATTGACTGGTCGTCTGTATTTAGTACCGATAACATGGACGCAAAAATATTTAACTCTAACGCCTTGGTTTTAGAGTTGTATGACCGTCATGTTCCCCTGAAAAGCGTCAAAATAAAACACAATCCTGCGCCCTGGTTGGCGGACTCTATTAGGAAAACCATGTCATTACGCGACAAAGCGAAATCGAGGTACAAACGTCGTCCTTCCGATCATAATCTCACTGACTTCAAAAATTTCCGTAATCTATGCAACCGTCTATGTCGCGACGCCAAGAGACGCTACTTTCATAATTCTCTAGTCAACCATACCACTGCAGAAGTTTGGAAATTCCTTAAATCAGTAGGTATTGGTAAATCTCCTGTCTCTTTTAATACCTTTGACCTCAACTCTTTGAACACACACTTTTCCAATCCACCATCTACTCTTACACCTGATATAAAAACCGATACCTTAAATGCATTGTCCGATACTTCCACCTTTTATCAGCCGTTTAAATTTTCAGCCATTTCTGAGGATTGTTGAGAGATCCATTTTCTCCATCTAGTCAGCAGCTGTTGGTAATGACTTGTTTGTTTGTTAAAAACTAATCTCTCCTCTCACAGGTCGGCTGGAAGAGATTTCTTTTAGAAATAAGCCGTACCTTTGTACATATTTAGTTTTTAAGGTATTTTATATTGTTTTCATATGTGTGTACAAAAACTGTTAAATAAATTAATAAATAATCTTTGTGTATAGGTAATGATAAAAACTAAATTAAGGAGTGCGACTCATAAAGTGTTGACATACCTACTTATTAATACACAAAAATAATAAGGGACCGGCCGGCCGAAAAAGCAATTGCAAAAATACAGTCTGCTACTCTTTCACTTGTCGAACCACATCTTAAGCACACACAAAAGTGTGAAATAAAGAGTACCAATAAAAAAGTCCCTGAATTGGATCATAATGGGGATGATGGCTAAGTAAATAAGTATGTTGGGCTTTGAAACATGGCAATATAGAAGAAGGTAAAGAAGTAAAGAAGGGTGAGTGTTGTACTATATATACTGTACATAAAAAAGCTGCCTTACCGTAAGTACTTCGCAGGATTTATACAATAGGGAGGAAGGGAATCGATAAGGTCTAAAAGTGCATACTTTGAGTAAAATTCGCTGAGATATTTCAAGATCCAACAATATGGTTTTATATACACTAATAAATATATCAATGTAATATAAGTTTTAAAATTTCTAAATATATATTTTAATTTAAAATTGTTAATATACAACGTGTTCCTTTTGATTTCCCATAACTCTAGGGTATTAATGGGACCATGTAATAGAATCAAATAACATGTGAATAATTTTTCAATTTTAATTTTTGCTTTGTTTTTATTTTTCATACAAAATAATTCAATTAAGTCACAACATCTTATGTAAAACACCTTTATGCGAAGTATGACAACGTCGCATTTTTTATCCCTCAGAAAACATGAATGAAAATCATAAACAATATTTTATCAATCAAAGTAAGACTAGCGTTAAGTCATTGTACCGTTAACAAAAAAATCTGATGTTTAACATATTATTAAAATGAATACTAAACACTAGATTATTTAAGTAACTCTTTAAGGTCTCTAAATAACTAGATTTTAAAATCAACTAACGCGGTTACTGTTTCGGATAATTTTTTCCCATAATAATATTTTGTGAATAAATTTATGTGTTTTACTCATTAAATTCAGCAGCTGACAATTAAAATGATATTCTAGGCATACATTATAGGACTTATTAACTAAATATTGTTATAATTCGTACGAAAGAAGTCAACTGTTATGCTTTTGTCAATAGTTTTAAAGTTATTATGAAATATTGTCAAAAGTAAGAAAATCTCGCACTGCGCATGCGCATGTTATACAAGTTTTTCTTAATCTAATATACCGGCACATTTTAATGCACTGATATTTTCATACAATTTAAGTTTACACAATCATTCAGATAAATTCTCGAAAAAATTCTCAAAGAAAAACGTGTCTAGCGCGACACGCTGAACAATTTATTTCCTTTTCATAGTAATTCGTTCATAATTAATGATTAAACTTGCAATTTTTTTAATGATAGCTATTTATTGTGAGGTTATTAGGAATACAACAGAAAGCAAATATTGAATCTGTGGGTAAGTAACGGTGAGGTACACGTTGGCATGGAGGTGCCCAGAGGTATTATTAAACTAATGTCTGAATAGTTTTTTTGTGCCATGGACAAAACCGATTCAATCGTTTAGTAAAATTACATTCTTTTGTATTCGTAATGACCTCATCGTAAATAGATTTCATAAGATGCAATTTTATTAACTTTAAATGGAGTTAATTAGTAAATCTTTTTATAAGAAGAAGAAAGAAAATTGTCGCTATTGTTTCAGTATTGTTTGATTTCAAAAAGAAAAAACCGTATATTTCCAAAAAAATAATTAGGACCCAAGTAAGGGTTATTAAAGTATGTTAAGTTAATAAAACAAGTTTGTTAATAAAAGTATTTTTAATTTAACTCGTTTTCAATAAATCCACCACTGAGCTCTATGCATAAATTTGTTCTATTACGTATTTGTCTATTTAAATTAACTGTTACTTGGCGCATCTCATTTGCTGCTTCTTCAATCCTTTGGAGTAAATGGTCTCTGGACACAATTTTAACTGAATATACTTTACTCTTTAGTGTACCCCACACATAAAAATCTAAGGGGGTTAGATCAGGTGACCGCGCCGGCCACGCTAAAATCGGGCTTCCCCGACCAATCCACCGATTCGAGTATTCTTCATTGAGGTACTCACGTACCTGTACTCCATAATGGGCCGGCGCACCATCGTGTTGAATCCACATATTTTGAATAGTAAAAAAATCAATATCCTCAAAAAAGTCCATATTTAAAATACTCCGCAAGAATTCTAGGTAATTATGAGAATTAAGGCGATGCGGGATTTCTATTGGCCCTACAAGTTTATTATTTAAAATTCCGGCCCACATGTTGATTGAAAACTCATGTTGATAAGATGTTTCCCACACCGCCTTTGGATTTTCTGTCTTCCACTGATGTTGATTTTTTTAATTAAAAACTCCAGCTCGCGTAAATTGTGCTTCATCCATCCATAAAATTTTATTGATAAATTGTGGATCCCGTATTAAAAATTCACTAAATCTTTGACAAAAGATAATTCTTGAAAAATGGTCTGCTTGTAACAAACCTTGCGATTTCCTATAATGGTAAGGGTGGAGCCCATATCTTTTCCATAGACTCCACACCAATTTATGTGAGACTCCTACTATTCGCCCCACACGTCTGGTTGATAATGTGGGGTCTTCTACTATTAAATTCATAATAGCAGTTTCTTGTTGCATAGTTAAAGCAACGACTCTTTCGTGACTAGATAATCTCAATCCGTTTTCGCGAAATCTTCTATGTATCTGTAATATATAAAATAGTTTTACTGAGTGAAAGTTAAAAAAATCTACATACAAACACGACAACACTGATTATGATTAATTAATGATATGATTTTAGCAACAGGGTATTTCTGATGATTTAACTGCAGCTTTGTGTAAAATTCACTATAATTAATTGTAATAAAATTATTAAAAAACTTTCACTGGAAGGGCACTTATTGAGAACGGATTATAAACTAGCTTTTTTATTTAAACTAGTTTAAGTGAAGGGGTCCATAATGATAGTGACTGTAAAAAAAAAAATGTTTTAAGACTCACGTTGATGAATTGATAATAATCGGAACAGTACGATTTGGAAATCGACGCCGATATTCTCTCACAGCTGCCATGGAATTTCCATTACAGTATCCATACACAAAATGCATATCCGCTAGATGTTCAGGAGGATATGTGTGCCGTGGCATGGTTATTTATGATTTACACCGTAGAGTTTAAGACAAAACAAATCAACAAAAAAATTAACAATACAAATTAACAACAAAGATCAACGAAATAGTAACAGCTCTAGCACAGCGCAGACACTTGTAAGCAGGACGAAGGTCAAGAAACAAGTGATAAAGAAAAACCATGTCAGGCAGCGTAAACATGGTTCACTTATTCTAAATAAAATTAAATATTTTCAAAAAGTAATAAACTTTTATTACTGACGCTATGTTCAAAGGACGTACGGAACAATTTGCGAAACTTATTCTAAATAAAATTAAATATTTTCAAAAAGTAATAAACTTTTATTACTGACGCTATGTTCAAAGGACGTACGGAACAATTTGCGAGTGGTTCCTTACTCATTATACCATTGTGTGCGTACATTGTCTTCGATTGCAACTTGGAGATGCTACTCAAACCAGGGGCTGTCAACACTTTTAGTCATAAACAAATTATGAAGGCTTTTTGATTTAATAGTAATGATAAATAAAATAAGAAGGTAAATTTTTAAGGGACGATCAAAAAGACATACAATTTTAAAATTTTATGATTTTATTTCAAATAAATAGTTGAAGTTATAAGTACTCCTGACAGGTACGTAAATTACGTTATCTTTTTTATAAATAAGGATGCCAAAGATTCCAGTCGGTGATTGATAAAAGAAAACAAAGAAAAATACACATGAAAATTGAATGAAAATGTTGTGCTTATTGTGCATTAATTAGATTAAATAAAGATTTTTTTGTGTCATTTAAATTCCTACCAAAACCTTGATATTTTTTGTTTTTATTAGATACCATTTATTTTATGCGAGAATATGCGGATATGGGACACATTGTTCCCTTAGATATTTCGGTTGATGATTTAGAAATGGGGAAATATTTTGTTATTCCTCACCATGGTATTTTTAAAGCAGACTCAGATAATATCCGAGTGGTTTTCGATGGTAGTTGTAGGACTTCGTCTGGCGTTTCGTTAAATGACTGTTTACACGCGGACCGAATTTACAACATGATATTATGGAAGTTATTTGTAGATTTCGTTTGTCTCCGGTAGTTTTTCCGACGGACATTAAAATGATGTTCCGGTTTTTTCACCATGAAGACACGATGTATCAACTTATATTTTGGCAGGAAAACCCGGATGAACCCGGATGAATCGTGTCACATACGATCTTAAAAGTAGCCCATTTCTAGCGGTTCGCGTGTTGAGGCAGCTAGCAGATGATGAGGAGGTGCGGTTTCCTCTCGCTGCTAAACTGCTACGGGAGTCGGCCTACATGGATGATATCCTTGGTGGCGCGGATAATGTTTCTGGCGCGTTAAAATTAAAAGACCAATTGATTGGATTGCTTAAATCGGCGGGGTTCGAATTAAGTAAATGGAAATCCAATTGTGGGGCTGTTTTAGAAAATATACAGACTGCGGACCAAGAAAGACCTCGGGTTTTTGATAATGTAGATAGGCCCGAGTTTCATAAAATTTTAGGCATTCAGTGGGACCCTAAATCGGATATTTTTAGTTATAATGTCAAATTGAGTGATAACTCGAACTGCACAGAGCGCAGTATTCTTTCTACTTTGGCTCGTACCTTTGACCCTTTGGGTTGGGTTTCACCGGTTATTCTCCAGGGTAAAATTATAATGCAACGTTTGTGGTTATTAAATTTATCGTGGGATGATGAGCCGCCTGTGGAGGTGGCCTCGGAATGGAGTTCTATTTTTGCGGATTTCTCACGTATTGGTGATGTTAGATTGGAACGGTTTGTGTTGACAGACAATAAGCGATGTTCACTTCACGGTTTCTCAGACGCTTCAAGCTTACTCGGCGGTAATTTACATGCGGCCCGGTGATGATTACGGTGATGCGAAGGTCAGGCTAATTATGGCTAAGTCTCGTGTTGCCCCGGTAAAGTCCAAGTTAACTACACCTAAACTAGAGCTGTGTGGCGCGGCGTTACTTGCGCGCATTTTAAAGTACGTCTACGAAGCCATAAAAAATAACGTGTTTGTACAGAATATAATAGGCTGGACCGATAGTACTTTAGTATTGTCATGGTTACGCTTACCGCCGAAGGAAATCGCGTATCACAAATAGAAGGATGTGAGTTACCGATATCGTGGCGTCACGTGCCGTCTACGATGAATCCTGCGGATGTAGGTAACCGTGGATGTCGCGCGTCGGAGCCTATTGTACATCCCCTCTGGTGGGAGCCTGGATGGCTCAAATGTCTTGAAGATACGTGGCCTCCAAATATTGTTAAAAAGGGGTTACCTAAAGAGTTACCAGGTTTGCGGAAAACTGTAGTTAGTACTTTATTGACGGAAACGGATGAATTTAATTCAATTTTTACAAGGTTTAGTTCTTTATCAAAAGTACTAAACCTTTATCAAGCTGTTGTGGGTTATTGTTTAAGATTTATTTATAATATTAAACAGAAAGATTCATCGAAACGGTTAGTCGGTCTACTTTCTGCCGTCGAGCGTAGAGTGGCGTTGGATTGCCTTGTGCGGATGGCTCAATATGAGACATACTCAGCCGATATTGACAAATTGCGTAAAAACTTACCTGTTCAAAATAGTTTGCGTAGGTTTATTATTTGCGGGGGCCAATAACTGATTATTGTTACACCGGTGCTTCATATAATGACATAGTTGATAAAATTACATTCCGTACATTTAACCCTAATACAATATTGATTATATTAGTAGGCAGATGTAAGCAACTAAGTAGGAAAACAATGACAGCATTTTTTGCTAGATTGAATTGCAGGCAGAATATTAGTAAAATTATTTTGTTTGCATTTCCATTTACCCAGAGCCCTCAGAAAATAATATGAAGCATCGACTAAATATAGATGTACAAAATATGACATGTCGTCATAGTGAAAAGTTTCAGTTTATTGATTTAAATACATTTATTAACAAGCCATATATGACCAATGATAGGTAAAATTTGTACAGTAATGACCTACGACATATAGCATACTCGCTATCATATATTTTATGCATAACAGTCAATTCGTTGACTACAACCGCTGCTTCTATTGAGCAGTCACTTTATACTTTTGACCCGTTGGAATGTAATATTCCAAAACATAGTACTAGAAATAATTTAAACATAAGTTAGTGACAATAGATAATACATCTAGCACCAGTATTCTAAATAGTAATTTAAGCAATAAAAATGTAAAAAATAAATTTCTGAACATAGTCCATCAAAATATACAGGGCATTGATGGTAAGGAATTACAGATTGAACTATTCATAAACTGTGAAAATATTCATATACTATGTATCACAGAGCACTGGCTCACACAGTGTCAAATTATGTCTTCTTATAAGAATCATGTAATTGCTAGTTCATTCAACAGAGAACAAACAACTTGCGGCGCCTCAATGATCATCACTCATAAGAGCCTAACATTTAAAGAACGCACTGATATTGTAAGTCTGTCTGTTGAGCGATCAGTTGAAATAGCCTGTATTGAGATAGGGAATATTGTTATAATAAGTGTATACAGACCCCCATCCTCACCATTTGAAGTATTTGAGAGCACTATGGATGAGGTATTACATAGAGTAAATAACAAAAACAAAGAAATAATTATTTGTGGCGATTTTAATATTGATTTATTAGTAGAGACGTCACAAAGTAAACGATTCTTGAATCTTTTTAATTGTTACAACCTAAAAAATCTCTTCTTAGAGCCTACGCGAATCACAGCGACCTCAGCCACATGTCTTGATAATTACAAATTTAATGCCATGTACAAAGTCAGTAATTAATAAACTACAATCAGATCATAGTGGGCAGTTGGCCACTTTTGATATTGGGCTAAAAAATTTACTCTATAAAGAGAAATTACCTTTATACCCATGAATGAGAGACGGCTTGAAACATTTAGGAAAAATGTATTTGAAAAAACATTTAAATTAGATTACTGTGGAGATCCTATTACTCAATATAACTCTATTCATAATATAATTAGAAATGAATATGACTCTGTTTTTAAAAAAAAAGAAAATATGTATAAATAATAATTTATTTAGGTTTAGGGGCTGGGCAACAGTGGGAATATGCAGAAGTAGAAATAGATTATATGAATTGTACAGTGAAAGAACTTATAATCACAATAAGACATTTTATGAATATGTTAAAAAATATTCAAATTATTTAAACGAGTTTGCAGTGTAGCTAAATCTAATTACATTAATAATAAAATTAAATATAGTACTAACATTTCAAAAACTGCATGGAATATAATTAATCAGGAAACTGGGAAAGCAAAAGAACCACACACCAAATATAGTTTAAAAATTAATGATAAAGTGTTGTCAACTGACAAAGAAGTTGCTAAAGCATTTGAAAATTTTTTTACTGCCATCCGTGTGTCAACTACTTTGAGTATTCATTCATGTTCCACTTTTGCACAGTCACTGCTAACGGAAAATGTAAATTCATGCGATATTGATTTTATTTTTAAACATGTTACTGTTCCACAAGTTTTAAATGCATTTAAAAGCATTAAAGTAAAAAATACTGCCGATTTAGATGGGATTTCTGTTAAAATTATTGAATCTGTCATTGATGGTATAGCCCCGTACTTAGCCAGTATATTTAATGACTGTGTTGATAATGGTGTTTTTCCTGATTTAATGAAATTGAGTAAGGTCATTCCAATATTCAAAGCAGGTAGTATGTCTGACCCTAATAATTTTAGACCTATATCTATACTACCAACGCTCAGTAAGATTTTTGAAAAATTAATTTTAAATCAATAACTCTCTCATTTTTACGGTAATAGTTTAATGAATTTTTAAGCAGTTTGGTTTCACGCGGGGTCCCTCAACAACCGATGCCGATGTTGAGCTCATAAAACACGTATTCAGCGCCTGGGAGGAGTCGTGTGATGCTATTGGTGTCTTTTGTGACTTGTCCAAGGCGTTCGACTGTGTGGATCATACTACTCTACTCATGAAACTGCACCATTACGGCATTAAAAACCGAGCGCTTGCCTTGATTAAATCATATATTTCTAATAGAAAACAGAAAGTTGCAATAAATGGAGAAAAATCATCAGGATCGGCAGTGACAATGGGTGTGCCCCAGGGCTCAGTTCTTGGTCCTTTCCTATTTTTAGTTTATATTAATGATCTGCCATTGATCGTTAAGAATCAATGCGAGGTCATATTGTTTGTTGACGATACTTCCTTCTTGTTTAAAATCAAAAGACAAGAAATTGACTATCGAGCGGTGAACAAATGCATCTCCAACACAGAGCAGTGGTTCTCAGCTAATAATTTGCTCCTCAATGAAAAAAAACGAAATGTGTTAAATTTACATTACCAAATGTCAAACAGGTAAACACAAACATTGTAGTTAAGAGCCAGGAACTGTATTTATTTAACTCAACTGTATTTCTGGGCATAACCTTAGACGCCAAACTCCAGTGGGGACCGCATGTTGATGGTTTAGCGAAAAGGCTTGGCTCTGCCGCATATGCTGTTAAAAAAATTAGACAAATTTCAAATGAAACAACTGCTCGATTAGTCTATTTTGGTTACTTCCACAGCCTCATGAAATATGGTATTCTGTTGTGGGGGAGTGCTGCCGACATCGATGCTATATTTATTCTGCAGAAAAGGGCTGTTCGCGCAATCTATCAGCTCGGTCCAAGGGTGTCACTTAGAAGTAAATTTAAGGAAATAAATATTCTTACCTTCCATTCATAATATATTTTAGAAAAATTAATGTATGTTAAAAAGAACATAACCTTGTTCAAAAGAAAAAAAGATCTGCACAATGTTAACACAAGAGGAAGAAATATGCTGGCAGCTCATAATAGTAGGCTTCATAAAGTCAGTAACTCATTCATGGGTCAATGTATACGCTTTTATAATAAGGTTCCTGAGGATATCCAAGGTCTTCCTATTGACAAATTCAAAGAAACTATAAAGGAGAAGTTGTGTGCTAGAGCATATTATAAACTATCCGATTATTTGGATGATAAAAGCCCTTGGGTATAATCCCCTCATTAACAGGATTGTACTAGTATTTGTAACATAGCATGTGTAATGTGTCTGTATGTGCATGAGTTCTTCGTCCCGATGAATATCTAAAGCGTCATTGTCACTAAAGTACGTCTTCTTATGGTAGCGTCGGGTGACGGGTCGCTTACTTCCCTCTAATATGGTTGAGGAGGGCGGTGGCTGGATCCCGCGTTAACTCGTGAACGGGTGCCGTTTGAGGGTGTTCGTCGTTTGGATACTTGGGGGGAGGGAGACTTGCCGAGCTAACAGATGCAGAAAAGAATAATTTTGTATAGACATAAAGAGACTCTGTAAATTTATTTTGAAAAAAAATATACCCGTGAAGTTTTTTGCCAGTTCTTCTTCACGAAGGTTTTTTTGAACTGGTGGTAGAATCATGTTTTATTTGACGTCAATAAGAACAAGTAATTGTCAATGTTGAGAAATAAATATTTCATTTCATTAAATATTTCATTTCATTATGCATTAGACAATTGCGGTTTATTGCGAGTTGGAGGGAGATTGGAATTTGCGGCTGGTTTACCGGAGGGAGCAAGACACCCCTTATTATTGCCCAAATCTCATCCTCTAACAATTTTAATCGTCGATTATTTCCATATTGTTTATTGTCATGTTGGCCCGTCATCTCTACAGGGTATTTTACAAAATCGGTTTTGGATTGTTTCGGCGCGACAAGTTATTAGGAGTCGCATATTCAAATGTATATTGTGTTTTAAGACGAAGCCAAAGACTTCTGATCCAATTATGTCAGCATTACCTAGTGACAGAGTAAATGCAAATTGAGTTTTTCATACTGTGCAAACGGATTTTGCCGGTCCATTTTTAACAAGAGAGTCTCGTCTGTGGAAATCGCGACAATTTAAGAGTTACTTGTGTGTTTTTGTTTGCTCAGTCACTAAGGCCGTGCACCTGGAAGTTGTCGGTGATCTTTCCACAGAAGCTTTTCTTGCCGCTTTAACACGTTTCACATCTCGCCACGGTTTACCGAGTGTAATACGTTCTGATTGCGGAACTAACTATGTTGGAACTAAGAGACATTTAGATGATGTTCGGACTTATTTATCTAAACAAGATATTCAGGATGGGTTGTCGGCGGACGCTTCTATTCGAGGTGTTAATTGGTTGTTGAACGTTCCCGGCGGACCTCATTTTGGCGGATTGTTCGAAGCGGCTGTCAAGTCAGCTAAGACATTGTTGAAGCGAGTGATTGGTGAGCAAGTTCTCACATTTGAGGAACTTTCCACAGTTTTTGCTAGGGTAGAAGCCGTCCTCAATTCGCGGCCACTTTGCCCCTTGTCTCAAGACCCTCGAGAATTTGATGTTCTGACGCCTGCCCATTTTTTGATAGGCAGACCTCTACTTTCAGTCCCTGAATTTGATTTTGCGGATAATGCGAATAATCGTTTAAGTCGCTATGAATTATTGCGAGCTATGGCTCAACGGTTTTGGCGTAAGTGGAGCGAACAATATCTCCACACTTTACAAATGCGACATAAATGTACCTCTGATTGCGACCCACCTAAAATAGGTGAATTAGTTTTAATAAAGGAGGATCACGTAGGTCCCTTGAACTGGCGGTTAGGTCGCATCCAGGAGTTGGTCCCTGGAAAGGATGGAGTTGTTCGAATCGTTAAGCTCGGAACCTCTTTTGGTACACTCCTGCGACCAGTTGACAAGATTTGTAGACTGCCAATAGATCAACCGGTGTAGAGTCTATTTGCATGTCAATTTAATGTTGTCTTATTTAAGTTTTTTTTTATTATATTTATTATGTTTAGTATTCTAGCGGTTTAGACTTGTTAACTTTATTCTGGCTTTCCAGCCAACTTCGGGCGGGAGGATGTTTAGTATTTATTTGGTTGATAAAATACAGTCCTTATTTTGCGGTTCACTCATACACTTTTAATAACATTATTTTATTTTACTAGGCTGTATGTATTTATTCTTTGCCTTCTCTATTGGTTGGGTTTAAAAAGTTGAGTTGGCGGGAACTGTCACTTTTGAAGAAAAAATGATGGAAGTGGAAATCTATTAACATAATAAAGTTCGTATAATAAAGCTTTACAGAAATTCCACTGTTTAGTAGGTAGAGAGTTAACCGCTACTTCGGAAACAGTAGCCGTATTATATTCGAGTGTGGCAACGGCTTCGGCGCTCACCCTCACGCTCACTGAGAGTGGGGGGGTGATAGGTGTCTATCGGTAACACCGCTTCATCTGCTTTCCAGACGCGCACCTTGTTTACGCCTATGTCATAAAACTGATTTTTGCGAGATTTGACCTTGAATATCTAAAAACGCTCGCACGTGACTTTTTGAGACAACATTTAGAATGCCAAAATAAAGGTTTATATAAAATTTCAGCTTATTCTGTTTCAATATAAGGTTAACCTCAATGGTGGCAGGACCATAACCAGCTAGAACGACTTGAAATTTCGAATTGTAACGTCACGTACTAGCGTTGTGGTTTAACAATTAAGTATCAATCAACTCTTAATTAATCTAAATTAATTTTTTAAATACAACATATAATATAAAAGTAACATATATCTAATGAAAAGTCGTATTTAAAGGAAACATTTATTTTTATTTATTTACAAATAATATAGACAAAATAAACAGAGATAATATTATTATGCTGATATACTTAATTTAATAATTTAGTCAAATATGCTTCAAAATCCATTTCTTCTATGGCACATTATAAGGCATCATCAAAGTTTCTTTGAATTACATTCAATTTTATACAGCTTACCCCAAGATAGCACTTAAGGAAAGCTGCACTTAGGTAGGTGTGTGTAAAAAAATATTATTGTAATTTAGAATAAAAATAAAATATTTATTAAAATATTTATATTTTTTATTTTTTATTTTTTACATAACATAAGATACTGGTTCAGCAAAATCTTTGACAGCTGGGGCAAGTCCAGCACCAACGATGTTTATTCTGCCAGAACCGAATAATACAGTACCTACAGTTCCACTTTGCTAAAGAACTAAATGACACAAATAAGTAAACAAATTAAACAATATAATAACTATAATAACTAAATAACTAAATATAATAACTAAACGATTATGGTGATTACGGAATTAACATATTATGTTTATTAAATATGTGATCTCCTTTCAAATCAATGTTTTGCAGTCTTTCTTGGGACATCCTGTATTTGAGCCGTTCCATATTTGTTTCGACTACGAAAGTGAATTCAAAAATGCAAAATAAGATAATGTAGTTTTCAGAATCTGAAAAAAATACAAAGAATATGATTAGGTTCCTTGAATAGGTACTCTGAGTAATTAAGTAGATATCCTTCTCAGTTTTCTAAAAATATGTGATTTTGATGTTGCTAAATCCAGATGCGTGCGAGGGACGACTTACGAGCAAGTTCATTGGGATATTAAGTTAAGGTACTAGTGCGATAAAGGATATATAAAAGTATCTATAAAAATGGACTGCAAACTGGGTGGCCCCGAAGTAAGCCAAGCATGTGTTAAGGTGACCGTGCAGCAAACTGGCGGAGAACCTAGAGTAAATATACCTAAACACCAAGCCACTCAGAAACTTTTGCGAAAAAAAATTGTACATTAATGGAACGCTAGTGAGTTATAATTTGTTTTGAATTTTTCGATTACTTTAAAGTAAAAATATATTTGGTCCAAAAATTGAATTTCCCTCAAAATTCTTTTAACCAGCGTTATGAAAGTATTGAGTGTTATAGAAAAATGGATCTGCCTCGGGACCATTTTCGTGCAAAGATTTTTTACGACTTTAAGTCCAACTTGAAACCTGATGAATCGTTTAATCGACTTCAATTAGCGTGTACCGCTGGTGTAACGAGTTTAAGTGCAGTCGCTTAAATTTGAAGGATGAAGGAAGAAGTACTTAATCGTCTTTTGACTGCTGTAACGGAAGAAAACGTACGGGTAAAAATTTTATTCAACAAAACCGGCTAATCACATACAAGCAGAACAACACAATCTGCAAATTGGATCGGGAAGTTTTCATGATATTCTACTCAAACACCTTTGCCTAAGGAGGACTATTTCACGCTGGGCACCCCACAACGTCACCGATGCTCAGGCGAGCAGGCGGGCGTGGAATATATGATTGATACATTCAAAGCAGGTCGTTGGTCGATTAAAATATCATATTAGGTCAGTTAATATTTGAATTTGAATCTGTCACAGAAACAATTGTAAAGGCTAACGTATAATTTTACATGTTTAGGAAGAGAAATAGTTTACTGTACCGCCCAGTGAATTGAAATTACTTCCTTATAAACAATCGTAACAAAGAAACCATTACTATTCATGTTTTTCTTTCAAAACAACCGGGAAATTTTTACTTTAAATTATCAATTTTTTTTTCAAATTTTTAATTATGAAGACTGACATAAAATTTGGCACGTTTTTTTTAATTAAGTACTCTAGTCGCCATTGACCTGAAATTGACTTGAAATCTTGGATTTATCAATATGATCCAGAAACAAAGCGCCAGTAAAACAGGTTGGCTGTTTCAAAACGAACAAACGCCTGAGAAAGGGAACCAATCGAGAAGGGTTGGAAAATTTTTGACCGCCAATTTTATCTCTTTAACGGGTATTTAGTATCAATTTCCTTAAGAGACCAAAGTAGCATCAATACAGAGTGGTACATTAAAATGCTTGCCAAAAGTTTTTGCTGCTGCGCGCAACATGTGACCAAACATGGGACTCCGAAGCCTTTTGCTTCCCCACGATAACGAGCTCGCGCACTCCGCGATCAAAATGAGGGACTTCCTAAACACCACACTGGTAAAACTTTAGGGTCATCCACATTACAGCCCTGATTTGGCACCGAGTGATTTCTTCTTGTCCCTAAAATAAAGAACTAGTTCAAGGGGAACCAGTATTTATCGTCAGAAGCGGCGCTCATTGTTGCAGACTGGAAAATGCGCTTTGAAAACTTTGTGTAGACGCTGGCGGAGAGTTCTTTAAAAAATATGTTATATAAAAATGTAACCTATTGAACATTTCAATTTTTTCCTCAAAACTTTCTGAGTGGCCCGCGTATATAAATAAAATACATCCAAGACCATGAATGTTATTTCATCTTTTATAATAATAGATTTGGAGCTGGGAATCTCTAGCATGAGTGTAGTACTAAAACTTACTAACACTACTCAATGTATTGGAAATGATCTGATTGTTGTCATGCGTCTCACACAGCTTTTATGAAAAAAAGTGTTACCGAGGCCATGGTCCTGACGCTGACTTCGACGATGCCCATAGCCGTCACGCTCAGGGGCTTCTGGAAGCGACGCAAGATGATACACATCGATACTTGGTTGCGAACACTCATCTTCTCCCAGGGCGCCGAATAAACCACATCCGATAACTTTTCACCCTAGAACAAACGTTGAACGCCTTTTAATTGAACAAAAATGTAGGAAATATAAAGGTCTGGAAATAAAAGCATGGACTTGACTTCATCAAGTGCATCCGATAGCAGAAAATATACTTTGTTAACAGAATCAATCTGATACTTCCTACGTAATGGAATTGTCTACGTAAACGCCAAAACTCTTGACTGATGTGAATTAATTTAATCGTTTACTTTGTACACTTAGTTAATGATTAACGATAAGTCTCTCATTAACTCACCGTCACTACACGTTGAAGTTATTTTGGGGGCCGTACACCATCAGTCAACGTAGTTATAAGGGGCCAGCAATTCTGATGTTCAGGCTGGAAAGAACACTTCCGTTGCTGAGATTAAGAGATCACAGAAAAGTGGCGTTTCAAGCTGGCTGGTCACGGTTCCAGTCGATTCCCATAGAAGGGTTTGCGTCACATAAGCCGAATAAAGGTCATTAGCCGTCACTTCTTTAGATCATTTTGAATGATGAGGTAAAGTTTAAAGGAATGACTAATCGAATATATAAATACCGATAACAGCTAGGGAGACAGCACACCACCTTGTGGAACGCTGGCAGTTGTGCCACATCAGTCTTACACCGTATCTTCCACTCAGCGCTCTGCCGGCATCCATGTAGATAACAACAAAACCACCTATCACCGATGAAGATATGCTATGTGCTACTTACTAAAAATAATATCAAAATCCTGTGTGTTAAAGGCATAACTGAAAGCAAGTGTGCTTAAAAGTGTCAGCTATTTATATTCTATATTATAACCCTGACTCCCCCATAACCCAAACCCTCCATACTTACTGTACAATACGTACAAAATTAACTGACTTTTGAAATTTATAACTGACTACTACAGCAAATAACCGTATACACACGAGCGCAAATGTGTGAGTGATCACGCAATTCGGCATGTAAAGTAATTTTGAGTTGCATATTGAGGTAGGTATTTGCTTGATTTGCTTCTGTGCAGTATTTAATTTTAAATCAATTGTTTAAAGAATTTTTAGGTGACGCCACGGAGTAGTTATCTTTTTAAAACCGCATTGCAAAGTTTGTTATACAATCTGTACTGAACAACTCTGCAATTTTTCTGTAGTCTTGATGGCAGATTTTATTGAAAACATTATTGACATGACATTTTGGCCAAAAGAAGAAGAAGAGGCGAGAAAATCATGCTACTTTATGAATGCAAATTATTTTACGCAAATTAAATTATTTTAATAAAATAAGCTTAAGCGCCTTTACCTGCGAGCTTTTACTACAAAAATACATCGTTTTTATAGTAAAAGCAATAGCGACCGGCTATACAAACAATAGCTTAGAAGAAAATATATTTAAAAAAAGTATTGTCTAGAAATTGGTTTTGGATGAAAATCAGATTTGTATTCTTTACATACCGAATTCGGAATGGACGCTGGAAAGAAAATATCGGCAATCTTTACACGCATTACTCGAAGACGTTTAGTCGAAGCTCGTTTTTTTAGAAGAGACGCAAATAAATTCCTCACATTGACACTACTACAAAACTAATCACAGCTAGATACAAGTCTTAAAAAAACATACAAGTCTATTATATGCTCGGGTTTCCAATTATACAGTTTTCTTTCAACAACGGTTATTTATTTAGACCCTTAAATTCATTGCTATGACGGATGCATTTTTTGATGGTCTAAATTTATCAAATTCATCAGTTCTTAAATATTCCAACAAACATTTTATTTTTATTTTATTTATATATCAGGAAACAAACAGTCCTTATATGATAATTAGTAATGTCGTCAGTATAAAATAATTTGGTTCCTTTTAGATTTTTGTATTTCTTGAATCTTAAATTTTGAATATCATTATATATTTCTTTTAAATTCAAGCAAACCTTTTTTATCATTATAAAAGGAAAGCTAACAGCTAATTTGACTAAATTAACACTTTTAATACAACTTTTCAGAAAAATTAAATTTTTAATACCTAATTTTAAAATATTATCGCCGTCAAAAATAAATCCAGCAAATTGTAACATGTTTACAATTTTAGATGTTTTGCACAATAATTATAATCTTAACACGTTCAGTTTGGCGTGTGCCACCGTTTGCGCACGGAGTGCTTGTTGACATGGCGGCGTGTACCATCGGTGGCCACATCACACTAGACTGTTAATGCACTTCGATATCCGAGCCGCTTTGAGAGAAAGTGCTGTTCTTGCCATTCCCGCCTAGTATAATAGACACATTTTCATACTGTAGCTCAGGAGTTGGAAATTCCATCGAGAAGTAAAACAAAATTAAGGTTGAGCATTTTTAATTTTCCGAGAAAAAAATGACTCTTTTTGACAATAATTGTGAGTAGCAAATTATTTATGATTTATTAATATAAGAAATGATAGCAAAAACAAATCAAATTTGAAAACAAAATATTATAATAAAATGGTATTAAATTAAAATTACTTTTTGTGAACCGCATTGAAACAACCCAAACACATTGGCTTTTTACATCCAGTGTAAAATGTATTTACGCGTTTCGTTTTTTTTCAAGCCGTAACCGCAGATTCGTTTGATGTGAAATGGTCGTAACAAGGTCTGCATCTTTTTCGGGTATATTTTTGGTTTCCTTCCGGTTTCTGTAACTTTTGTTGTGGCTTTCTTTTTGTATTGGGCCCTTCCACCTATGCAGCGTCATCAGGTAAACTATCCGTTTAAGGTTTGCCTATCATTTCCTTTACTATTTGTTCTCGAAATTCTAAAACAGTAAGGTTTTTCCCCGTTCCATACTTTTGGTGAATAACCCCAAGCGTTGACTAACATTGTGCCACAGACAGTCTCAATTACTATTTTGCGATACCACTTTAGGGTTCTTCTACGGCTAGAAGAGTACGAAGCCATCTGACCTGAAAGATCTACCTCCTTTCTTGCATTATTATAATTCAAAACCGAGATTTTTATGATTCATGAGACAGTATAATTAATACAATAGAATTTTTAGCTAGTTAGAAAGAGAAAAAATACGTTTTTTGTGCCCATTCTCAGCCGTCTCCACCGGTGGTGCACGCCGCCCGGCAAGGTTTATCGGGTGGTGATGTACCACCGGTGGCCATGTGAAGATTTGCCCCGCTAGATAACAAATACCTACTTATGAGGTGCCGGTGTGAACGTGTTAAGGTTTTCCATTCATCTTTAAGGGCTGAATAAATCGAAATGCACAAAAACATTTTTGCCGCTATTTGAAAACAGGGTGAAGATAAGTCATTTAATGATAAATAATTTGTTAGATTCAGAATTTGTTTTTTGTATTTTAGCATTTTCGCAAGGTTTTTTAATTTGGAGTATCAAATTTGTTAAATTTACTAAAAAAAATTAAAAATAATATGGTTGTATCTATGTATTTAAAAAAAATTTAATGAAATTATAATAATTCAGTTTTAGTTTGCAATTTTCACTACTTAATTCAAATTGAAATATTTATTTTTCAACATTGACAATTGCTTGTTCTTATGGACGCTATGTAAAGTATGGCTCTACCCTCAGTTTAGAGGAACCTTCGTGATGAAGATCTTGTAAGAAACTTCACAGGTGTAATTTTTTCAATATAAATTTGCAATGGCCCTTATGACTACAAAATTATTTTTATCTCCATCTGTTAGCTCATCAAGTCTCTCCCGCAAACCATGTGAACGGCACCCGTTCGTTGGATTAACGTAGGCGCCAGGCATCGCCCTCCTCGTGCATATTAGACAGAAATGAGCGACACGTCAGCCGACACTACCGAAAGAACACGTACTTTAGTGACAATGAGGAACAAAACTATTTAGTAAACCAGACCATTTCAGATTACTATCCATAGAAAATAATTCTTATAGCATGATTTCTCGTGAATTATTAGTTTTTAAGAAATCTCCTTTTCTTGTGCAATTGATAAGTTCTATCGATTGACATATATCTTCAGTTTAAAAAAAAAATTGAGATGCCAAGTTTTAATGCAAATCGTCCCAGTGTGTAACGCGGCAGAGTTGACAGCCTGCCAGAGCCTGCGAACTACTTACAAACTCAGGCTCAGGGCGACCCGTGGTGAACTGAGGTAATTGATTATAGTTGGGGCCGGAGAATGTCGCTTCTGTACGGTAATACTTTTATGTATTTTGTGATATTATTAAGATGCGTATTGTGACAAAGTAAATCAATGAGGCTTGGAAATGGTTCTAACTTAAAATTTGCAGGTACTAATAAAATGGTTTGATGTGCTTACCTCAGTGCAGACCACTTCGAATGTGACTGATATCATTATGAGCTGCCCAAATATTACTACAGTCAGAGGTCCGTAACGGATCAAGGCCGTTAAGCTCTGTCGAAGAAAATAATGTTGGTTGTTACTGTTTATTGTTTATAATCTACAAAGCATCTACCTAATTAAATCTACCTTTCCTATTAAATCCCTTGTTATAAATGATAATTTAAGAGAAGAAGATACAACTTCTTTATATTTATCTATGACTAGCTGCCCCGCAGACGTTGTTCTCCCAGGTATCTCTTTTTTTAAACTGAAAATAGCAAACGTTATAAAAGGTTTAGATTGTCGTTGTGGCGAGCTTTGAATGTTTACCTACGTAATTTCAATAAAAAAATTGGCGTCCATTTTGACGCAATTGCTGTCACAATTATTCCGAGCCTATTTTCGAAGTAAAAACCTTAATTCGACCCAAGGTGTCGATGAGCAGTTACCGTGGACAGCACGGCGTTTGAATGATCATATTATTGGTGGAGCTTGGGTTGGAATCCTGACTGCATTAGGTTTACTTTTTTATTTTTAACTTACACATAATATTTTTACTGGTCTTTTTTGATTTTATTTTACTTTGTTGTTTGCTACAATTTTATAAAAAAAGATAAAACGCAAAAATAATACATAGCACTGCACGTAGCAAGCAAGTTTTATTCTATATCACGGCAACAAAGCTAAGATACTCAGATACTTGTAGTTGAATTAGGCCCTCTTCCATGAAAATCTCATAAATTTAATCAAAATTATAATCATGGTTAATAAAGCACACATTTTTAAGACGTGAGGTGGTAGAAGCATTATGTAATTTTAAGTAGGTACCTTCCTAAAGCTTAAGAAAGATGTTTTTGAAAATATCATTGTGTTTTAGCAGTGATAGGAAGAATAAACGATTTTAACATTAAATAATGATACATTGATATCTTTATTCTTTAATTAACAAAGTTTTCAAGGCTTGGTTATCCTCGATTTACTAAGTGTATATCAAATTTACAGTCTTAAATGATATTTTATTACTACGTAATAAAGTCAATCTGAACGAAATTGCCGTTGCAAACATGATGGATTAAATTTGCCGCGATAGAAAAATTATCTGAACTTAGGTCTTTTAACACTCTTTTTTTTATTTTATTTTAACCATAATGCACAGATTATATTAAAAATTGTACTACTAAAACGCATTGAATCCTAAGTGAAATGAAGGATTCGATGGTTAATTAGAAAATTAACGGGTGGAGCGAGGAATTACATATTATTATTAACTAAGACCAAGCGAAGCTAGGGAATGAGGAATCCTGAATGGAGTGAAGGACTCAAGCCTGCCCAAGACGAAGCCATGTTTATCCCCGAGGAGTACGGGCATGCTATACTTTATACACCTACTGAGATAGTTACAACCAGTAGTACTAGAACTAGAATCATAGTATACACAAAATATTAAAAGCACCATGTATTTATACACCTGACTGCTGATTTCTAGATAAATGTTGAAAAATACTAACAGCACTCATATATAATTTTATTTTTTGCATTTTTTGACTTTTTAGATAGAATATTAATACCAATAATTCACGTAGCTTCCCATTTTATATACTCCAGAATCAAATCACTGTCATCACGAGACATTATTCTTGAATTTACAGGACTTATCGATTCGAATAGAACTATGGAGGCAAACAACAGTATTCTTTTCTCTTTATAAAATACTCCAAATATGTGATTTTAAATATAGAACATATTATTATTTGATCGCTCTTAGTTGCGATATTTTTTTGTCGGTTTAAATTAAAAGCAGGTAGTACAAAAGATGACCTACTAATAGTCAGTATATCAAATTAAAGGGCAATAAATATAGATTATCATACATTCATTAGTTTGAATATATAGTCCATCCTACCATTGTAAGATATTTTTTTAAATATATCTTTTCCCCGATTTTTTTAGGATTAACTCTAGGTAATGACAGTCAATCAACAAACTGACAGAATGTTGAATGACTGTCAAAACTAATCCGCCAATAAGGTCCATTACTTGTGGGTTCATTCGACATCGTTTTGTTACTTTTTTTGACATTGACATTGATACATTCAAAAGAAAACAAAATGGTAGCTTATGATTGATTTTTCTCAAATTACTTATTATTTTTTTACAAGATTTTTATATTTAAAATTAGGGAAGTTTAAGGGGGAAAAGGTTACTCGTGAGTTAATCTTTCATGTGTGCTACTGACCATTAGCTGGTCAAAATCCCATATTGGCTTTGACCATCATCTTTAGTGCAATATTATGCATTGGGGTGCCTGTGCCTAAGTGACTTGTTTCAAACGGCGTTTGTATAACATATAATACGACATAATCGTGCAGGTGGTGTGAAAGGTTTATTAATCTTTTAATACCGTGTAAAAGGTTTCATGAGGTTCAATACCAGAAAATGAAATGGTACTGTTAATGGTAAACCACTAATGGTCCGGTCAAAACAGACATTTCAACTAGTATTCATTCACGTAGAGCTGAATTATGGAATAGACCTTTAGGTATTATTATAAAATGTCAAAAATATCAAGTTGTTAAACAACTTTGTTAAACATTGATAGCTTTGAGCTAGTTGTAGTTGTAGATCATAAAATTGTCTACAAATATTTTTCTGGCACTTTTTCCTAAGAAACGCTATTTCTGAGATACCTACTGCGATTTTGAAGAGACTTGGCTATTATTCAAAGATACTTCAAGATGTGCACATGTCGTCAAATATTTGAAATTTTAGCACTTTTTTCAACTTCTATCCAAAAAACTTATTTTAACAAATAAAACAATTTTAACAATTTTAACAAAACCGAGACTTTTTTTCATGTATTACCATTATTTCCAGAGTTATTGATTGTCAAAGTGGAAAAGACCTTATGATCTATTCCTTCGTTTATCAGAACAATTCTTACGATTAACTGATTAATTCGTTGGTAAACTGAAAAACTAATATTATAGACATTTGACCTTTGGATGGACATGTTCGATGGCGACTTTTAGTATTTAAATAAGATGCCAAAGGTTACTAAGGACTATCTACGAATTAATGCAATATTTATAATTGGATAGCACTATGAAATTATTGCGTTATTTCTCAGTTTGAGGCATCAACAAGTCCGCGGAATTTTTTTAATAAAAAACAAAAAAGGATTATGCTGCGGTATTGCGGAACTCCGGACAAGGTATGGTTTTCTGTTATTTACTGCATGAGGATAAGAAGGCCTTAAAACAACGTTTGGTTGTGATAGTGAAAGGATAATTATTGTATAGATGCGGAAACCCATTCAAGCTTCACGAGAATCACGATTGCATCTAATAACAATTTCTTAACATGTTAGGCCCAAGGGCCCTAGCCATACTGCAAACGTCGCTTTCTAAGTATTCTATATCTATAATAACAAACGCTTTAAAGATTAGAATTTTTCTTTACATTTATGGTCTTCTATGTTATAGAATACTATTTTGAATATTAAAATGCTAATGTCTTGATGTGTGATATTTATTGTTGGCAATAAGTTAACGTATTTTAGGTTGTCACTGGTAAATGGCGGTAGCCGTTATAATATATACATCGTTGTATTGACTACCGTTTTTTTTTATTAATAATTAGCAAGCGTTTGTCTTCCATCTCACCTGATGGAAAGTGACGATGAAGACGAGGATCATACACGCCTGTCCAAGAGGTACCTATTCACTCTACACTTAAAAGCTCCAGGGTTATATTTGTCTGGAAAAACAGACGCGGGCAAATCATTCCACTCTTTGGCCACACGAACCAAAAATGAGCTATCGAACCATTTAGTTCCGCTCATCGGCACGCTAACCACAAAACGGGTGAAACTTCTGTCTGCGTCTGGTTGATCGGTGGAGAAAGGGGGAAGGTTCGATCAGCTGAAAAAGAGCATTTGCATACTCTCCAAAGTGCAATCTGTAAAAAACCGATAGACTAGCAACTTTTCGACGATGTTCGAGACTTTGCAGTCTTGAAGAAGTAAGTTTGTCGTCACTTATGAGTCTACGGGCCCTTCGGTCAACAGAATCCAACGCTTCAAGATGGTACTTAGCGGAATCATGCCAAAGATGGCTGCAGTACTCCATACAGGATTGAACCTGGGCAGTGCACAGGTTGAGCAACTGTTCGGAGTTGAAGTACCGCCGGACCTTTGCGATGACTCCCAATTTTTTGGAAGCTGACTGTGCCATGGTTTCAATCTGTTGACCGAAATTAAGTTTCGACGTGATGGTCATGCCTAGAAGCCCTAGATGGTTTGTGATCGGTACAGATACACCTTGGAAAGTGGGTGTCAAGTTGAATGTGCTCTTTTTACCGCAGAAGAGACATGCCTGGGTTTTGGAAGGGTTGAACTTGACAAGATTGGCTTCACCCCAATCGGAAACCCTAAGTAGTGTCAAATCAGTCCGTTCGATCATCAACTCTCTCTGAAATTGGATCTGGTTTGGACTCGCTCGCGCATTGGACACATATCTCTCTACAACAGTGCTGTCATTGGCGTAACCAATAATGCCTTCCGATAAAAGAAGGTCATTAATGTGCAGCAGGAATAATGTTGCAGAGAGAACAGATCCCTGAGGTACGCCGGCGTTGATCGCCATTAGGTCCGATGAGAAGCCATCGACGACAACTCGAATTGACCGTTCCCTCAGAAAATCAGAAATCCACGTAGAGTCCAGATGGTATGCCATACGCAGGAAGCTTGCTCAAAAGGGCTTCGTGCCATACCCGGCCAAAGGCCTTGGAGATATCTAAGGATACGGCTATTGCCTCTCCGTGCCCTTCCAAGGCCATGCTCCATAGATGCGTGACGTACACTAGAAGGTCTCCTGTTGAGCGTCTTCTGCGGAAACCATATTGGTTGCCACTGAGGAGCTCACTGATCTCTAGGTACGTCAGGAGACGATGGTTCAATACACGTTCCATAATTTTGCAAATTATGGAAGTGATTGCAATAGGTCTATAGTTGACCGGGTCGGCTCGACTGCCTTTTTTTGGTACGGCTGTACGTTTGCAAACTTCCATGATTTTGGAACTTTTCCAGCCCTTAGAGAGAGTCGATATAGGCTTGTCAAAACAGGAGACAACTCGGCTGCACAGTGCTTTAGAACCACTGCGGGAATGCCATCCGGACCACTGGCTTTGTTCACATCTAGATTTAGTAAGCATTTGAACACCTCTTTCTGGTTGAATTTGCACGGCTTCCATCTTGGGGCCGAATGGGGGTAACGTGGGTGGGCTTTTACCTTTGGAATCTAGACGTGATCATTCCGCGAAGAGATTTGCGAACAAGTCTGCCTTCTCTTTTACGCGAGCACTTCTGATCACCTTTTTGCAGGACTTGGCAGCAGCATTGTACGCCTGCTTCTTAGCTAGGAGATCCATAGCTTTGCTTCTGCGAGCGCTAGCCCAGGCTAGGTATGCTGCATGCTTACGATTTTCAGCTAGGAGGCAATCAGCATTAAACCATGGGCGGGCTTTGGAATCCAGGGATACATCAGAGAACGGTATAAAGTACTCCATACCTTGACATATCACACTGGAGAAAGCATCAGCACAGCATGATGGATCATCGGAAGTAAAGCAAGTTGCCGCCAAGGAAAAGTGGTGAAAAAGTGACGCATCTCATCCCAATCTGCTGACTTGTACCGCCATACTCGTCTTTTGCCTTTTGGGTTGGTATCGGTTGGCGAGTATTGCGACACAGATTTCACCAGACAGTGGTCGGATGTCCCTAATGGCGGAGATACGGACACCGAGTATCTGTCTGGATCGGTTGTCAGCAGAAGGTCCAAGCAATAGGAAGTATGGTCAACAACCCAGGAATGCGCGTAGGTTCGTGGACGATCTGGGAGAGACCATGAGTTACTGCGAACCGATAGGTTTCTCTGCCAGGTGACCTTGCACGGGTACAGCCACTCTCCATGGTGGGCATTAAAGTCCTCAAGGAACACCAACTGCGCAGAGGTATATCGTCGTTGGACCTTATCTGCAGTATCACTGAGATATTCAATAAGTCGAGTTGTCTCCTGAGCTCCCGTGTGTGATCGGTAAATACTGGCGTATACAATTCGGTCCAGGCCAGTATCTACATAGACCCATAAAACAGAAAAATCGGAACTTCCAAGTATCGGAGACGCCGACAACAGATCTCGTCTCTGACATACACGCACACGCCCGCATTGGGGTGAAATTTGGTCTCCAGGATATAGCCTGGGTAATGCAGGTATGCCAGATCCGAACGATCACGGATCTGCGTCTCTGTCAGAAAGAATAAGTGCGGCCTCTCTGTCTCAAGGTGGTGGTGGACATCGTGGAGATTTGAGTGCAATCCTCGGATGTTAGAGAAGTGTACTTTTAGGAAGAGGGGGGAGTACATCCGCTGTCGGCACTTATTTTTCTTTTTGGACTTTTCCATTATGTTGTTGGTAGGGTGAATAGGGGAGAGGAATAGAAGTTGAGTGAAGCGCAACGTTTGTAACCAAGCAACTCGAGTGGTCAGACCCACTGGTGGGAGACTCACATGGAGACCGCGAGGACGCCCAAAACCCCCCGGGGATCGCCATCGGGCCCTCTCCATCCGGTCGCCAACCGGCACGATGGAGCAACCTCGGGATTTTACACAGGCAGTGGGGCAGCCTTTCACGAATGGCTAGAACGCTAGTTGGGCCCCCTACAACCTGCGGTCGGCCAGCGGTGCACCGTTTCTTTGGATCCCGCTGCCCTCCAGAATGAGCCACCCGGTGCATCATAACCCTTCGAGTTCAAACGGCTCTCATACGTGGCGCAATTACTCGGACCCATTCTCCTCCAATGGCTACTCAAGACATCATGCCGGAACGTGACAAGGGCACTTGGCGGCATGGCTTTGTCTAGAGGGTGGTTGCAAGCCGCGGTCGAAACCTACCACTTGCAAAATGGTTATCCCGCCATTCATCGGTCGCCAGAGCCTCGTCCGCTGTCCGGCAGGATGCACCACGGGCAGGTGAGGTTGGCATTTGGAGAGTCTTGATGGTAGGCGACTCCCCCTTACACAATAGGTACACTATTATCTCTAAGAACCTTATCAGTTAAAAACAGTGAGTAACCATTTTTGCCACATTTCCATGCAACCACCAAATTTATACGAGTGAGCCATTAACTGATGTTATGTTAACTGATGTTAGATGAATTAACATTTATAATCTAGTATGATTGTTATGTAACATTAGAACAAACTAACAGAAAGGATATTGGACAGAACAACGTCTGTACGCCGTGTGTTGAGCTTTATGTCACACTCATAGGCCATACGGGAGGTAATATAGACGAACCACTGCCGTGTCGATGTTAGTATTTGGAAAAAATATGCGATGTTTTATAGCCCCGCGGGCAGCGAGTCTACCAATAAGTACTTTACTTATTATAAGTAAAGTTTACTTGTTATAAGTCTTACTTTTTCAAGACATTGTAAAATATTTTTAGTCTCATCGTGTATTAAGAACCTAAACCATTCAGTGAGGGTATTCTTGCATTCATAATATTTTGTGATGTAGATATAGACAGAACACAGACGCTGGTTTCCGGTTGCCAGTTATCGGTACGGCTCGCCACAAGATACTTTGCACTTTGCGCAGTACAGTTGTTTGAGAAGTCAATGTTGCTTGTGTTTTCAACTGACAATTTTCCTCCACTTAGTTGCTTACTCTCTTTCCAAGTGGAAGCTACTGGACACAAATAGTGTCTACGTCGGTGTCACAGTGATTAATGACATATTTGTTATATGATAATAAAATATTCGCTGTACTGTTGTGTCCGATACAAGGTACACAAGCGTCCACGTTTACGCAGTGCCTAATGCGCGTATTTTTTTATATTAGGTCCTTACATATGAAATTGGCGTTTTGTCGTACTGGCCACTTTAAACTGTATTATCTCCTCCTTGGTTAAGATTTCGAGTTCCAACGTTTTCGTTCTGAAAATTTCAACCAATTTGTAGAACAAGCCCCGTGGACGGCCGGAGACCAAAGTTGATAATGAAGAATTTAAGGGTATTGTGGAAGCGGATCTATCGCAAACCACGTCCGAGTTAGCTGTAGGCTGCGACGTTAGTGACAAAACTGTTTTAATCCACTTGAAGCAAATTGGAAAGATGAAAAAGCTTGAGAGATGGGTACCTCATGAATTGAGTGCAGCAAACCGTCAAACGCGCGTCGACTGCTGCGTTACTCAACCGGCTCAATAATGAAAGTATTTTAAATCGAATCATTACCTGTGGTAAAAATTGGATCCTGTACGACAATCGGAAACGCTCATCGCAATGAACCCTGATGAACCAGCCAAATCCTGCCCCAAGTGAAAATTGACTCAAAAAAGTAACTCGTGGGCGTTTGGTGGACTAGTGCTGGTATCGTTCACTACAGCTTTCTTAAATCTGGCCAGACCAATAGAAAAGCTAGCTGCTAAACAACCGAGGCTGGTCAATTGCTCTAGGCCTCTGCTGCTTCAGGACAATGCTAGACCACACACTGCACAACAGACGGCTACCAAATTAGAGGAGCTGCAATTGGAATGTCTAAGACATCCAACGTACTCCGAAATTTGGATTACTTCTTGCAAGGGAAAAAATTTAACTCCGATGAGGCAGTCCAAAGCGCTTTCAAAGATTTTATTGTTTCCCGTGCGAAGCGTTTTTTTAGTAAAGGAACTACCTATAAGATGGCAAAAGTGCATAGATAGAAATCGTACATACTTTGATGAAATAATTTTTATTTTTTTTCATAAAGTTTTGTTACTCCCTTACAAAACGCCAATTTCATATAACCTAACCTAACATTAAGAATAAAAAGAAGATAATAGTATCATATATCATTTACTAATGAAAGAATATGACCTTCATCGGTTTCAATAATTTATCATTTATTTATCGTTCGCACGTTGCTCCATGTCTCTGTTCCAAGCGCTGGTGCACGACAGCCCGCGTTTTACAAACTTCCTTCATCGAGTGCATTTATTCGTACGTCCTTTCTAGACAGAAATCTAAAACGAACACTAATATAGTTCAGTATGGCATACCTCGCCATCTTGTGTTTCCATTGGGCTGCGATGTTAGTGTATAAAAAAAGGTTTTTATGTACAAATCAGAATTAGAAGTTTGCACACTGCACACCGAAATGGTAATAAACTATTTAAAATGCCCAAGTAATAATTAAAATGCTCACCAAAGACGAACACATAAGAAGCAACAGACAGCATCCCAGTAAATGAAACGCATAGTTAAGAGCCAAAATTGGTCCGAAAAAACTGGACATAGCATCAACAAATCTGAAATTTAAAAAAAATATTATAGAAAGTCGTATTCAATGTACAGCATTACTACAAACAATGTTCTATTGAAAAAAAAACACTTAATTTAGGTAGGTACGTGAAGGAATGGTAAGGTAAGGCCAAGTGGCCATTAGCCTGAAGCATCTCGTTGGCTCGCAATCGTTAACCGTCGTACGAGATAACTTTCACCATTATTTATTTTAAATTGTAGGTACATTGCCCCGCCTGGATATCCGAGGTCGGAGTACGGTCTTTCATTTGTGTGATGAACAAAGCTGTTGGTTACCGGATCATGGTTGTTTATATTTTATATATATTATATTTATACGTATGTTTATTCTGGAACCCCCCCCCCCAGTTCACTGTATGGTCATCCATAACACAAGTACTTTGGAGCTAAAGAGTTGCTGTGTTTGTCTAGGGATTTATTAAAATTAAATTGTTATTGTCAGAAATATCTGTAATTCACACTCAAGAAAATCTACAAAATGCACTTTTTTGCAATGAGTATTGATTATTGTCCTACCGCATAAAATAATTTGGTAATGTAGGTATTGCTTGAGTGTACTATTTGGATATGTTGAGAAGTTATTTATTGTTGCTTTATTTTTTATTCTAAGTTAAGTTATTTTATGTCGTCACTGATAGGTGGCGCTAGCTGTTAGGATTGAAAAGGCGTCTATGTTTATTAGAATAACATGTATGTAGACTACGGATTGTAGTTGGCTAAACTGACAAGTCATTTCTCAAGATTATTTCAGAAGTGGGATAAATTCCACGTTTTTCCGCAATCTCGCTTACAATTTTTTGATTTCTATTTTAAGAGTTCCGACACGAAACCTATTTTCCAAGAAATGTGGTGATAATATTAATTATAGATTCTGCAAGTAGTATGTAATTCGACACGTGGTCAGGACTAATCCATGATAGATTGCATCCAAAGTTTTGTAACAATCTCTCCTACAAGATACGTGAAGTCTCACTGCATTTGTAAATTTACGCTTGGTCGGGCCAACTCCCCCATAGTGTTGGATTAAGCAGAACTAAGCAGGGGCCACTCGTGATGTTTTGCAGGACGATGTTTTGTAGGTATATATTTTACGGAATAATTTGTGAATAACACGTGTTTGGTTCTTAATTTTGTGAAAAAATATGTGGCAAAGCCAGTCTGTGAAAGATCACAGAATAATTTTCCAGGACAAGTACTCGTAGCTGATTTGAATGACATTTTTGGTGAAAAAAGTGTGTCGTTAATGAACTCGTTATATTTATCCTCTAACGGCTTTATATAATATTTATTTATTTAAATTGTGGAGGAAACAAATTGTACTGTAAACACATCAAAAAAAGTTAACGTTCACGGGAAAGAGGTCTAATATTTTTTTATGGGTTAAAATATTTATAAATAAATCATTACCTATGTATTCCTTATTTGAGAATACATCATCTAATTATGTAGAAATCATAAAATCTTCTTTTGTTTTTTTTATAAATATAAAAACCAAGTCTATGATAGATGACCCTCATTCTTGTTTCTGCCTGAAAGCTGTTTTAATAAATCTCTGACATTGTTTTTTAAAAAAATTGCAGATGGAGTTTCCGTGTTACGTTAAGAAGGATATTCTACAAGGTAAATCGCAGCCAGAGTCTCCGTTTCTCAAACTTACATTGTTACTACCCTGCAGAGGTACTGGATGGGCGACCTGGCTGATCGACCTGGCAGTGGCCACCCGGCTATGCTTAGTGATCTTCAGAAGCGCTACATCAGACTTTTTGCCACCCAAAAATCAATGCTACTAAACTGAGATTTGCGCTGCGTGCTGCTACAACTGGACTGGATATTAGCACTCAAACCATTCGTAATTGTTTACATCACTTCGGATTACGATCAAGGAAATCCTGGCGAGCACCTTTGAATACACGGGAACGGCAACGAAGAAGATTGCAATGGGCCAGGCAGCTTCAAAACGATTATGTTTTCGTTGACGGAAAAAAGATTAATACTCACACTGATAACCGACGTGTCCGTGTCCAGAGAAGGCCTGGGATTTCCGAAAGGCAAAGATCTGCCACTGAACTGTCAAATCGGTATCTCTTTGGGGCGAAATAAGGATTGGAGCGCGAACGCCTTTGATCCCGTACCAAGGCTCTATGACAGCTAATTTGTACGAGATAGCTGTTATCGATGAAATCATCATAACATACAGGATAAATTATGGTAACCAATTTATGTGGGTCGACAATAATGCGCCACCTCATCGAGCTCAACGAGTGAACGTTGCTCTCCGGGAGTACGAAATCACGCGGTTAGACTACCTCCCGGCTCTCCGGAATTAAACCCAATAGAGCACGCATGAGACGCTCACAAGCGAGCTCTTTAGAGCCACCTCCAAGAACTCTGTCAAGATCAAGGAAGTCGCTTAAGATCAAGAATAGGACAGGTTACCACAAGAACTTTTGGATAACTTGATCTACAGCATGCCCAGGAAGATTTCCGCATGCGTTATAGCCAGGGAGGAATTATTATTTTTTAAATTTGTAACTAAAAACATGGGAAATTTATTAAAATTAGTAACTTTCATTAAGTCTTTGCATTTCATTAAATTACAATTTCACAGAGATTAAAAAACAAGCTTTCATAATAAAATGATTTGTTTTTTTTTTCATCATTAAGATTCATTCTTTTATTTTAACACGACAAAAAAATATCTCAACTTTTCCAATTAAAGGCGGACTTCTTTGATGTGTGTATGTCCAAGTATAGGCGTAACATATGCACTGATTATCTTTGCAGGGTCCTATTATTGTATTTATAAAGAATTTCAACCAGCCCTAGCAACTGATCTGCTTGACCAGAAATCAGGTAAACCATTTTACTGATAACATCATTCCCAAATCTCCTCTAGTGTTGTCGAATGTTACAGATTTTACAGATACGGGCAAATTTATGTTCTCGCAACTATGTGAAGGCCTTTACCTACTATGACTAAAATGTCATTGTTAGCGAGAGTTGTGCCAGTAAGTAACGACTTTGTTGAATAATATTATGAATGAATCCTACTAATGTCCCTAGCCACTGTAAGTGTGGACTTGATTATTTAAATACTTACTTTACAATAACTAGATGATGATCAACGACATCCTTTATTCGTTGGTGTATTACTTCATTTTCTTCGTCAGTAAAAATATCACTGGTGGAATCAATATCAGATAGATGCTGGATGTTATAATTGAGAATTTTGATGTGCGCAATAATTTGTAAGACCATTATGCAAAGATACAGATCTATAGCGCATAAAGAGATGGCTGTGAGCCAACAAATGAACAAGTTCACGATGGTGCAGAGCACGAAGTGATTGTTTTGGTCGAAACCAGGAAACTCGAAACGTACGGAGAAATATAAAGTTACGTTTTCAGATCTGTAGCTGGAGTAGACTCCCGTCACGTAGTTGCTGTACAGTGGACTTACGTTGTAGAAGCCCACTCCACAAACCATCATGACCATCATAAATTTTGCGAAGTTATTGCAAATCTTATCGGCTTTGTAATACATCTAAAACGGCATAAAATAGACAGGTAAGTTCCTTTATATGGACACAGTAAGGAGCACTCCAGAGCTCATTCAAGTTTAATGATTCGCATTTTCAGTACAAGTTTTCTCATTGAGGACCTTGATTTACGTCGTATTTTCTTTTACGCCTTAGTAGAAAATTCATTTATTTTGTAACTATATAACTTGATAACAGCCCAATATAAACGAGGAAAAAATATTATATCGATCTTTTATTTTACAGTAAACACGAAACACTATGTGCACTGTATTAAAGCAGATTATAAACAATAAACAAATTGAAAAATATACCAAAGATTATACAGGGTGTCCTATAAATCAACGTCAAGCCGAAACAGCCAAATCGTGACAGCTATATGTATATATATTCTTTATTGCACTTTATCAAATCTTAAGTACTAAGTACAAAAATAAGTTAATTACTTAACTCTAAAAGAGATCTCTTCTAGACAACCCAGGTAATTGAAGATATTTACACAATAACAAAAGTAGGCGACAAAAATGCAAGTAACAGTCTAAAAACCAAAAATAAACAATTACAAGATATAGATACCTTTTAGTATATTTCTCGGCAGCTTGTTCCACAAAAGAATAGCTCGGACTGTGTAAGACTCAAATATAAACTTAGTTCTACTTTTTGAACAGGCAAGTGTTTTGGTATGACAAGACCGCATTGAGCGCGTGCCAGGAGATAAAGGTTGGAAACGGGAGCGGAGATAGGTAGGACTCATAGGGCCTTTTAGGATATTATGCAGCACGTAATTCATAACGATGTCGTATAGGGAGCCACTTAAACAGATTTCAGTAATGCGACAAGTGATCATATTTCCTAAGACCAAAAATAAATCTAATGGCCAAATTTTGTAGACGTTCTAACTTATTTAGTAACTCCCCAGTCGCATCCAAGAATCAAAATTCTGCGTATTCCAATATTGGTAGTAACAAAGACTGCGCCAGCATTATTTTTGTTTAATAAGGCAGGAAGTATTGCAGTCGCTTAAGGTAGTGCGTTTGCTAATGTCGGCTATATGCAAAGCCCATGACATGTTCAAATTTATGAAAGGTTCTAGATTTTTTGCCTTAATTACTCCATTATAGATGATAACACTTGGTACCTCATCAAAGTCCAACGTCCGTCTAAGTCTCGCACTAGCTACTATTAAAGCTGATTTGGCAGGATTAATAAGTAAGCCAAAACATTTGACAAGACAAATCCATATTGAGCCGTTAAATAGCATTTTCTGCCTCGGATGGCGAAAAATGGCGATATATTTGTAAATCATCAGCATTCAACGTTGATAAAAGCGAGAGGCATTAAATGAAACCACATATTCTGTGTATTATTAGTTTAGTCACAGTAATGCTTTTTAGTTTTTACTTAGCTTCATTTAAATACTCTGTATCTTCCCGATCACCTGATCGTAAGTTTGTACTAAAGGCATACGTAGTTATCTAAACGACAAAATTCACGCGAGCGATGCGACGTTGCCAGTTCGCATCGTAAGTTTGCAGTACAAACAAGGAAGTACTTGTACTAAATCTTTCCTTAAAAGAAAGTACAAATCACGGTTATCTCACTCTAACGTAATAAGCGTAACAGAAATAGAAATAGATCAGTATGTTGCTATGGCGCCGGCGGCGGCTCGGCTAATTAGGTCAAGGGCACAATTTTTTCTTTGTTTAGTGCGAAGACGCGTTGCATCCGGGGTGCACGTTGCGCAATTCAGCACGGATTATTGTCGCTCACGCGTCCCATTTACTAATGTTAAGTTTTTATTGTGATAGGACACGTAACTGAGTATTTTCGGTTTAGTTTTGTTAGTAGTTTTTAATTATTTTGTAAGTACGTAAGATATCCACAATGCCTCGTGCTACATACACGGCGTCAGAATACACTGACATGATTTTAATCTACGGGAAATCCCACGGAACCGCAGCTCTAGCTCTGCGAACTTACTTTTTTTTATCTGGGGGTTTGTGAAAAGTGAAGTGTACGCGACAGACATGAATACCGTAGAGGAACTTAAAAACCGGACTATTTTAGCGTTTAATAAATTAAAAAGTTTAACAACAAACAGTGACCTTATTGCACGATAAAATAACAATATTATACGTCGTTATAATTTGTGTACCATTGCAAACGGCGGACATTTCGAACAATTGAAGATTTAATGTGTAAGTGTTACAATTAATTATTTTTGTTTATTATTTTCATTGATCATACCTTCCAACGTTACCAACAACACATGTTTAAATTATCATCCACATCAAACCCGGGCGCTCCGCTGTGTAGGTAGGTGTGCGAGCCGGTGAGCCCGCCGCCGCACGCGCTATGCTATTCAAATGCTATCTTACCAATTTGTTACGCAGGTGGCGGCAGGCTACTCAAGAAAGGATGTTTACATTTTAACTTAATTATTAAGCTATTTAAGTTCTTTGAAAAAGTTTTTTCGTATACTTCTAGTAAACTTTTTTTTAATAGTTTCGGATTAACAGTAGACATTTATAGTATATGTGGTTTCATTAAATGCCTCTCGCTTTTATCAACGTTGTATATAAGTGAAAATTGAAAGAAATGACTTTTGATATGTTGTTTATAAAGATAGAAAACAAGTAATGGTGATAATACGCCACCCTGGGGTACACCAGCAGTGAGAGTAGACCAACTGGATGATGCATACTTGATCTTTACACACTGCCGGCGGCTATATAGGTAGGATTGAAACCATTTTATGAACCTCAGAAGAAATATTTAGAGCAGAAAGAGATTGAAGCATAAAGTCAAAATCTACCGAGTTAAATGCACTGCTGAAGTCCAATAATGTTAATACAGTGAGCTAGTATCGTCCATAGCCTGTCTGATATCTTCAGTGATGTTCAACAGTACGCCAACCGTACTATAAGAAGAACGGAAACCAGATTGGTAAGGGCAAAGGAGATTGTTAGTAGTAAGATAATGTGTAATTGCGTCTGAACTACGAACTATATACTCCAAAGCTTTAGATACGATAGGAAGGATAGAAATGGGTCAGTCTGACTGACTGTCCACTTAGAGGTGGAAATTCGTAAAATCCATTCTTAGCGTGCTCCTACGTTGTGATTGAGCTCTTTGGTATATGCTTAGATAGCTTAATATAAATTTAACTATGTACAAATAAATAAAACAAGATTACACACAATACAAATATTTTTGAATTTTTTTACATAAAGGCGCTTTTCACATTGAAATGATCCCGCGTGAATATGCGTTTTGCTATTCAAATTACAGTGATTTTTGATACCTTTAGTCATCTAAAAACAATGTTATTTAAACATGAATGTAGAAATATTTCACATTTTGATATTGTTTTATAAACAAATATCATAATTATAATGATACGATATCATTAAAATAATGGTTTCAATTTATTAAAAATAAACCAACATTATGAAAAAAATCAAGGCAACAAAACGCAGCTAATGCTCTATGGCATTCAATGTCATTCAATACAGCATAAATCTCAAAGCGATTGCGATCGTAGAAATTAGACAATTCTGTTGACCACTATTGCAACCACTATACCTTCGAAAGGAATCGCGATAGGTATTGAAGTTAGACAATTAGGCCCCTGTTCAAATAAATCTAACAAAAATTATATCAAACGAGAGCTAGAGATTGTCCGTTAACTAAATTTTTAAAGTAAATTAATGTTATAAATACATTTACAAATATAAATTTAAATTTGTTTATTTTTAATTATTAATTTTTAATAATCTCAAAAACATTGATTTTAATTACAACGCCCTCTATAAATCTTCCTTGGGATCAAAGATCCATAAAATGGATCTATTAATATTAACCAGAGACGAGTAAATAATAGTAAAAAAAAGTTATTTACTAGTCTCTGTATTAACTATAAACTTTATGATACAGCGCCCTCTGCAAATCTACATCCGCACTTCTTGAAGTTATGTCGATTTTTTGAACCCTTATGAAGAAGTAGTTTAGGTTAACTTATATAGATGTTTCACACGAATAGACCAATTAAATTTATGACGAATCTGCAGGTATCATTATAAATCCGTTATCAGTTATCACTAAATATTTCACAAATTGCACTATTTCTTAAATTATTTTCACTACATAGTTTAGATTTCCACTTATTATGATTTTGTTTCATCGACACTTGTTATTATAGAAGTATGTTGCCATTATTTACATCCACTTCACTAGTGTTATTTAATGGTGTTAGGTATATTCGCAATTCACTGTGTATTCATTTTGAAAACGTTTTCACATGATTATTGTAGCTAATAATGTAATGTTTTCTACTAATGTTGTAGTTTACTGAGAATTTATATTTTTAAAACATTAAAATATACGGATACAATGTTAACTTGACAGACAGCACCATCTATCCTTACTCTATTTCTATTTCTTCAACATCTTATATTTCTTCCGTAGTTGGTACGAAAGAGAAAGGTGAACTAACAGATGGTAAAACATTCGAGATTAGTGATAGCGACAAAGATTTAGTTTCGGGTTCCAGAGTGGTTGGAGGGGTAGAGAAGTTGTTATTAATAGAATTTAAACCTATGTTATTCATACAAGAATCCGAGGTTTTTCCGATGCCCAATGTCTTCAGAAAGTTCAGAAGTTTCATGTTTGTGTCTGATTTAGATATTAAATCATGGAATGGATGTAGTGGTGTTTAGAGTCTAGACACAGACGATTACACATATTTCTAAGGTAACTTTATTTGGCGAGGAATCTTTTTTATAACAAGATTTAGCCCTATCACGCTGGAAACATAAATTTCACATTTTAAACACTGTGGTAACAGGGCACGCAATTGCTTGACTCGCACCGGTGGCACAGGGGCATGAGTGTCACATAGATCTATTAATTCCTGTGTAAAATTGGCAACCATACAATCCAAATCGTCACAATTGAAGACTTTACCAGTCTTCTAGCGTCCGCCTTTAAGTGTTCAATGTTCAGTTTGTTAAAGTTTCGAAGCAAAAACATTTTGGCTTTACTTTCTGAGGTCGTAGTTTGTAACTTACAAATACGAAATCATGATATGAAAAAGAAGTCGGGTTTGACCATAACAGGTTACTAATTTAGGATTGGAAATTAATATTAAATTTATTAGGGAGAATTTACAGGTCAGCTATCAGAACAATAAATAAATAAAATTTGGTCACGTATTGACCAAACTATAAGTACCAAAAAAATATTCAGAATACCTGACACCCTGTGATGATCCTAGAAGTCCTGTGACTACAACTAATGACTTTTCTTCGATTTTTTTTCTGTAATGTAACCATGAATAACGGTTCTGTAAATTATAGTTTGAAATTAAACCATTACCAACATTTATTTCAAAATATTTCATCACCTAACTAACCGACATCTAACCGAGTTTACTGTACAAAAATGTACTACGCTAATTTAACAAGTGACTATAAAGGATGGCGTGCTTAGTCGGGATCTTAAAATAATATGACAAAAATTAGATTACCTTTCTTGATTGAGGGAAAAAATATGTTTTAATCAAATCGGAGGTCATGCCAATTCTGTTTAATTAGTTTAAATGTTGGTAATGCAGTCTAGGTACAAGTCCGAGAGTGACGCTATTTTGCTTAGTGTGAGCGAGATGGATAGACACTACTTTTATCCAAGAGTGACACACATTGGCACATCATTTCGATTAGTGTGAGTGAAACAGATAGCCCCACCCTGGCCAAAAAGTGATGCACATTGACCAATACTACAGTAAGTCACGCTTTTTCTTTTATTGTGTATCCTCTTTTCACATTTTACTTACAACTGTGGCTTAAGAGTTGATTTTCATTGTGATTTGGATTTAACTACCCCGTTTCTGACGACTTTGACTTGTTTTAATCGTAATCCCGGTTTTGTGTAGAGCGAGCATTATCGTGCCATTTTGATAGACCGCATTCAAATACGCCAACATGCATCTCATTTATGGAGATAGCTTTTTCAATGCTAATGCTGCAGCGAGTATGTATCGCGGATATAAGGATAGAGATACCCAAATACAGAGCGTCATGCAGATCCTCATGGCAAGTGAAATCGGTCATTCTCAAAGGATCAATTTCCTACTCAAATGCTTAGCCAGGGAAGACCCGTCAAACACTACGAGGAAGAAATCTTCCAAGCAGTCCAACAGGACTCAAGTATCTCAGTACGTGGGATTGAAAAGACCACCGGAGTACCCAAAAGTACTAAATATTATATATTACAAAAACCAGTCTCACCTATACCATGTACAATGAACACCAAGTCTGATGCCCCGAGACTACATAAATAGAGAGTTTGATTTTGTCTAACGATGTTGCAGAGGTACAGAGAGGAACCGCGATTTTTTTGAAAAATGTATGTGGTCTAATAAATGAAATTAAAAGAGGCAGTTAGATGACCAACATAACCACTTACCAAATTTACTGGAAGAAGTTCCACTGAACAATTACGGTAGCGTGTGGTACCAAAAAGATGGCTGTCCAGCGCATTGTTCACACACAGTACGAGAGTTTCTCGATCGAGAATACCCCGACAGGTGGATTGGGTAGGGTTGTACAATTTTGTGGCCTGGCCTGCAAATTAATTACTAGATAACACCGGTATTCTTTGGCCGAAGTCGCGTCTCTATATGTTTCATTCACCTTGTCGAAATGGCGTGTACTGGTATCTCTAAGTTTTGGAGTTAAAGAAGCCTAGACAGCATACCAACATTTTGAAACAGAATAGGCAATTATAAAAAAAATTTTACACTCAATTAAGAAATAATCTAGCAAGTGTCATACCATTTTGGAAGCCAGACTAAACGCGGAATCTTTTAAACTCAGTTGCTAAAGTAGCGTAATGCATTTTTACTGCTGTCACTAATATCACCCATTTTGACGATGATTTCTGGGAAACCCTGTTTATTAAGTTTAATAGTAAGTATAAATAAATTACTGAGCGTACTTTTGGTAAGACTAAAAAAGAACTGTATCAAAATAATTGATCGCTAAATCCGCTTAATCTACTAGCGAGAGTACATTTGTAACAACCGGAGTTAATTTTGAAATTCTGTGTGTTACTATCACATCCAATGTTTTATATTAACTTTGAATAATTGATTGTTATTTTTTTCTTTTGATCTTTTGATTTTGATCTATATTTTCATTGTATTTTTGTGCACTAGAAGACACGCTTGGTATTTGAAGACACGCTTTTTATATTTTGTGAACATTAAACTTGATTGGCCCCTTAAAGGATAAGTGAATTATTTCTTACATCAACCTATTAACCAGAACATAGCGTACATAAAAAAAAAATCATTTCTACTGTTTTACATATTGAATTCAGTTTACATTCAACCAAACTAAAAATTAATAAACAACATAACTGTCGTAGTTAGATAGGTTCGATGAAACATTACCGTCTCGAAGTATCCACCCCTCTTTCTGAAGTTGTGCAAATGAAATTCTAAGTAGAATAGCTTAGATATTTCCAAGTATCCGCTTAGATTAGGTAAGACTAGTCTAGCCTGAGGAAAAAAATTTTTTTTTAAATCCTATTTCGTACAGTATAGAGAACTTTATTAACATTTTTAAGGCATTTATATTTAATACATAGCAAATGTCACATATAATACATAGAATTAAGTAACTTACCAATGTAACTGTTGCTAAAAATATAGTAAGCACCATGTCTCCGATTTCAAAGAACTCAAGATCTGACCACTTCACAATGATGTAGTAGTACTGTCCCATTGCAAAGACAAAGGTTTGTATCAGTGATTCTTTCCTCATCACTGCGTCAATCAGAGGAAGCTTTTTGCCAAATACTTCAATTGGAAAAGCTCCGTACGCTTTAAGAGAACGTTTTAGAATCACAACGTGTTTTAATTCCAGCATATCATCATGTCTAAAAATTTAATTGATTATTTTAATTTTAAGATAGTTTATTAGATCCTCCCTCCATCCACTGTCTCACTTTGAAAACTGACATCTGTAACGCTGTCCTCGGCTTAGAGGTGTTAATTATTAAACATTTTTGTAGTGTTTTTGTAAGTTTGCTTCTTGCCCTTTTTAATAAAGACTTTATTTATATTGAAAAAGGTGGTTTGCTATAGGCTCATTGATATTTCATTACATGATTGCCTACTAGCTTGATGACGTTGCTTTCTACTTCAGGGTAGTCCCGAAGTTTCAGTTTCGAACCCTGCTGATGACCAAATAGGCATTTTCGTTCACTAGTTTATAACTTTGTTTATAACATCTAATTCTTACGCGAATCGTTATCTAGTAATACGAGGCATGCCTGTTAAGTTTTGTCTTTAGAACAAAATACACTACTAAAATATTATAGTACTTATGAGCTTTGATAAGTTTTCTGTGATGTAAGAAACGACGCGGGCCGTCTTGTGATCGTTGGAAAGCAAATGTGAGATCCAACGGCACGCGAGCTTTCTCACACCAAGTGCCTTATGCAATATCTTCTGAATGGTATTATTTCCTGAAGCGCATAATAAAACCTTTATCTTAAGACCTTAACAAGATTTATAAGATGATAAGATGGTATGTCCACGCTAGAAATCTAAATACCAGCATTCAACAGCCCACTCGCGGAACACAGTTATTATTATCTCTTCGAAACACTGAAGCCATGTGAGGCCTTTTCGAAAGTTATAGATTTTTCTTAGCAAGGTTCATTTCTAACGTGATCTGACAAATTCAAAGCACAGCTGTGACACAGTAAATGTACATATAGGAATAGTAATGTAAACAAAGTGTAACTTCAAACAAATGCTAGAATGTACAAGCCTCAGTAAGAACCCTAAGCAGACCTCGCAGTCCTGTCAGAAGCGTAAGGGTTGAAAATGACTCTTAAAATATTCAAGTACTTTTATACGACGATTCAAAATGTATTTTGCGATTTTTTTTTAGCATTATTCCTTGATATTAGTAATAAATAATTCTTGGTGTCGTATAATTAATAATTTAAAAACTACACGCCTTGATTAATACATCGCATACATCTCGTTAGATGTCTCAGTTGTGTAAGTGACCTTCTTGCTGATCCAGAAGACGCGGGTGCATAAGCAATGAATATGTTTGAATTAGCTCGTGTGAAGAGGATTGGGGAATTGCAGACTCAGGGTGTTTTATTTTGTCATTATTCAAGATTTTTCAAGGAAAATTTAAAACACATTAAGGTTTATAAAAATTGCACTGTTTAAAACACGGATTTTACTTGAAGGATGGTATTTTTTCATAAGAACTTAAGACCTCTTTTTTTAATCACATGTATGTATTTTAATAATCAAAGATTTTTATAATCCTTTTTTTTGTTTGCACATCACGCGTAACACTAATTATAGATAGAGGTATTCTTATTTTATTTGTAAAAGTTGTAAATAAGATGTCTATATAAAATATTCTATAACCTTCTGCGGAGACTTTTTATTGAGGAGATACCTGCCGCCAAATACGAAGGAAACATTTCTTAGAATGTTGATGTTATTCCAATCACCCCAAACTTTTGTAAGGTAATTAAGTTATTATATTTATTGTTGTAGTGCTTTTTTACCAAGTTACAAAATTTACAATGTTACATTAAGAATAAACTGAGCTAGCTTTTGAAGACTAAATAGCTGACATAAAAGAACCCGATCAAATCAATCTATTTTACAGAAAATTAAGTGACAACCCCAACTCGAACAAAGCGTTTGCCCTTATTTAAAAAAATATGCCTTGTTTCCGTACTGTTTAGTAATTGTATTGTAACATTTACTGTGGCTGTGAATAAAATACAGCTTTTGGCGCTTGAGGCAGCGGCAGGATTATGATAAATTATTTCTTAAAATCATAATTTAATTTTGATAAAATGTTTTCTCAACATATAATTTTTTTAAACCCCAGAACAACACCAACTGTATGTCTACAAAGTAAGCTTGTGTTATGGATGACCAAACGGCGACCGGGGGACCCAGAATAAACATACATATTTAAATATAAACAACCACGGCCCGAGAACTAACATCTATCATGACACAAATGAATGCCCGGCTAGGACTTGAACCTGGGCCCTCCGGCGTATGAAGCAGTGCTTCTAACCACTACTCCACTCAGTCTTCAATTAAACTATTGCTCGCTTTGTACGTATTTAAATAATGAAAAATAAGTTCTTCGTAATTGGTCATGTTTTTTAACAACCAAAAGGAACCATTAAAAAAACGAATATTTTTGTGCATATTTCATGTGAGCCTGCCAGGTCCTAAAATGAGTTTTCCTGACATGACAATGAATTTTTTAGTGTATGTCTAAAACTTCCTGAGAATACTTACTCGCTAGAGGCGTTTCCTTGGATAAAAGTAAAACAGCAGAAGATAGGTGATCAGCTCCTCACAAATGGACCTCAAATATCTTGTTCGTGGTCTTCGATATGACTTGTCAAATGGTTTGTCAGTACGTGAACGGAACTGGCAGTCTGGCTCGCAAGCCTTAGTTTTGCATCATTCGTTATGTAAGGACGTCACCTATCTTCCGCTATTTTAACCCTCGATGCAGAAATAGGGGTTTGATTAAAAACAGGAGAGTTTGACTTGTCTGTTTGTGTTTGTTTGTTTGTCTGTCTATGGCACCACTGCTCCCAAACGGATGAACCAACTTTAATGAAGTTTTTTTGTTTACAAGTTGAACAAATTGCGCATACTTTTAGCAAGTTTGAAGAAAAAAACCCAGCCATTCAAAGGTAATGCGAGATTTCTTCCGTCTTCCGGGGTTTTTTAATTTGTGCTTACAAATTACTTGTACTTCAATGAAAGGGCGCTTCAAAGTTTGTATGGCATAGCCTGTGCAGTATTTATAGCACATAACCTAGTGTGTATTTCAATTGTTTTGAGATTCTGGATTCGAACAGATTTAAATATTGAGCAGCTCCAAATTCAAATTTGCCGTAAAAGGACAGAACTTAAAAGCCATGCCTGGTAGCTTTGGTGCAATAAGCAAGTTCTTAATAAAACATAATTTAAGCTAGAGAAAAAATCAATGAACCATGAACGAATTGGTTTGGACGTCCAGAATTAATTTCCAGAAATAATCTTTATTGACTGCGAGTTGTCAGATGCTTCTACGTTTCTGCTTCAACAGGACCAAAAATTGTTTTTTACGTGAACTTAAATAAAATATGGTTACTTACTCAGATTTTACTGCAATCATTGTAAAGTAATATTTTTCTTCTTCAATTTTTAATTAAACTGCAGGCCAAGAAATATTCGTTGATTTAAATCAAAGAAATTTCCGAATAAGTGCTGAAATAAGTAAAGAACGTACTAGGTTATTAGGCGTCAATATAAAGTAACATTAAGAAAACAACTAGACATTTAACTTAAAACTGTGAATATAAATACTTTCATTCCTATGATAATCAATGATTAATAAATAATAGCTAAGCAGCTACCGTTTTATTTCAACGCTTTCAACTATTATATTATTTTATTATAATATATTATATTATATCCTTTAATGATCAAACAACTTTGATCATAAAAGGATAATTACACAATAATTGCATCCCACCCTGTTCTAGTTAGAATACCATACCTACAGTCCAAACCTAGTATATAATAATTTGTGAGTATTATAAATAATAAGGTATACAGGAATTTAAGTACAGATTCAAAGTACAGTCAGCACCATCAGTCTATGATCACTTCAAAGTCCCAAAAATGGCTACACCCTGCAGCAAGCATAATTCACTGAAAAAGACCAGCGCCAAAATTTGATGATCGACATAAATTTCCAAAAATACGTCATGAACTACGAAAGTAGCTCAATATCGCGAAGTCCAAAAGTAGCTGAATTCATTTATTCAAATTAAGTTGGCGTAAAAACTAACAAAAGTGAATTTTGTAACTGTTTTTTATTTGTCTAAAAACTTCAATCAAAAAACGTGAACAAGAAGCAAAAATATTATCCCAACATATATGTACAATAATTTTCTACAGTAGGTATATGGAAAGAGGAAAAACATAGAACAGCGTTAAAACTCGAGGCCAAACACCAAAATACAACCAGCACTAAACGCTTTTCGTACTGCGCACAAACTAACTAGTGATGCTACGCATCAGACGAAGCTCTTCCGAACTACAACACTAGGAATGAACTTTTTCAGTTTGACAACTATTTTTTTAAATGTAGATTGTCCTCCGTTTCTGTTAAAATGACGGCATTGGATTTTGGCGTAATGCCATTGTGGCAGCGCGAAAACCCCTCTTCTATTCTACAAGATATTTTGACCATCTAAAAGATAAAGAAGGTAAAATAAATAAAAGACTTGTATATTTATGAATTTTTTTATTTATAAACTTTATTTTATATTTTTATATGCTTTGTTTGTATCGCATGGGAGGCAAATTTTTATTTTCTGGACGCGACCTTTTAATATACAGCTAATTATTTTACACCATATAAACACCGTTATTCTTATTGAGTAACCCAGAAAACATATCTTCTAAACATAGTTTTACCACAATTAAACCTTGTAAGTTAACACTATTAGCACAAAGACGCGGTAACCAATGTTAAGTCCGATCTCAGTTCTTGGGAAATGATGAAAAATGACGTCCTTTTGCCTACTTTCTTCACTACCAGCACTTTACAACAAGTACATTGTGAAGCAGAATGGCAGATCGAGCTGATTGATTGAAAATTAAATTAAATTTTGCGTTTTATGGCAATCAGCTGTAGTTACTACACAATAATTATTTCTGCACATTTCAAGTATTAATATAATAGAATAGTTTTAACATATTAAAACATTGAAAGATAACCTACAACCGTACATCATTGATTGAACATAGTGTCATAGACATATGACAATTGTACTCCCAAAAAGTAGCAACGGAGCTGTCATTATCAAAGTTCTAACCATAGACATAATTCCTAGTCTTTTGTATGAAGACTATCTGCTATGGTACTGCGCTAACCAGGCGTTGACTGACTCGCGATGTCGAAATAAGGATGGTGCCACAAACTAACTAGTGATGCTACGCATCAGACGAACGCCTTCCTTACTACAACACTAGGAACTAGGAACTTTTCAATTTGACATTTTTTTTTTATTAGATAGTCCTTCGTTTCTTAATTTTAAAATGACGGCATTGGATTTTGGCGTAATGCCATTGTGGCAGGCGAAAGCCCCTCTCCTTTTCTACAAGATATTTTAACAATCTAAAAGATAAAGAAGGTAAAATAAATAAAAGACTTGTATATTTCTTATTTTTTTTTAATTTCTAAATTTTGTTTTATATTTTTATATGCTTTGTTTGTATTGCACGGGAGGCAAATTTTTATTTTCTAGAAGCGAGACATCAGTACCTTTTATTCATATTCTGTTAATTATGTTATACCAATTAAACACCGTTATTCATATTGAGTAACCCAGAAAACATTTCTTGTGTGGCTCACAAACAATATACAAAGGTTTACCACACTTAAACCTTGTAAGCACAAAGCACTGTCAGCACAGGTAACCATTGTTAAAATCTATATCAGTTCTTGGAAAGTGATGGAAAATAACGTCCTTTCGGCTACTTTTTCATTCACTACACAGCACTTGTTGTACATTGTGAAGCACCGAATAAACGCATATTAATTACTATATTTGGTAAATGAGAGGTTATGTTACGGAAATTGATCAATGCAAACTCTTCACTCGTCAAACATTGAAACCGTAATGGCAGATCGAGCTGATTGATTGAAAATTAAATTAAATTTTGCGTTTTATGGCAATCAGCTGTAGTTACTACACAATATCTATTTTTGCCAACTTCAAGTATGAATATAATAAAAGTAGTTTTAATATAATTAAAACGTTGAAAGATAACCTAAAACCGTACATCATTGATTGAACATAGTGTTATCATTCATCATTCACATTGAAGTGACGTATGACAAATTGTTCGCTCGAAAAGTAGCAAGAGATGTCAGCATCAAAAGTTCTAACCATAGACATAATTCCTAGTTTTTTTTTGTATGAAGACTACCTGACATGGATGGTGCAAAACCTGCCTTCCAAACGTTCTCCAAAATTTACAAATACAACAAAAATTATGAATTCAAATTCGTTAATTCGTTATATATTTTGGAAATTCGTTGTTATATTATTTATGACATATAAAAAAGTCCAGACTCCGACAATTAACAAAACACTGCGCATACTTAACGCATAAGCTTTTTAAAGACGAATTAAATGTGTTTATTGTATTGCTTCTAATCGTTCAACAATCACAAATGTTTTCCCAAATACAATGAAGAAGAAGCGTAACTAAATTTAAAACAATACAATCTAAAACAATAGCAATAGTCTTGCCAGTATCATACAGAATTTATTTAATATTATTAGAATTCTTCTAATTATGGCTAATAAAAAAATAACCGAAATAACTATTGATGGAAATTTTATTTTACGTAGCAACAGAGCATAGTGACCGAGGTTCGTTCTGTTTGTTGGAACAATGCTTTTTGATGGTTTGCGTGTTATTCCTAGAAGGCGATGGTTTATTTAGTAATTATATCATTTTTAGCGTATATGCGTGTCCCTAGGCGTGAGCATTTTCAACGCTGGTAATCTGCCGGAGCATACCTAGACAAACATCGCTTACTTTCACCATTATCGCTTATCTATGATGATGCTATTGTTTTGTTTTTGTTTTAAAATTCCCTAATTAAAACCTGAAATACTGTTATTGCTTGTCCATTAATATTCCATTAATGGAGAGATGTATATTAGGTATATATGATTATTCTGAAACTGACTGTACTTAATATAATTAAATGTCGGTATTGTTCAGCTATGAACAATTTACCACTCAATCAACATTCAAAGAGAAGTTTTATTAATAAGAACGTTTCCAATAATTTATCATGTGAATTATGTGGCTATTGAATATAGCAATTATTTATGATTAGATAATAAATGGGTAGTAGTTTCGAAAATAACAAGGCACAATCCCAGGGAAACAGTAGGTATGGAATTGCGACCATAACCCACGTTCGATTAGTAGGTCACATACTCGTAGGATCTGAAGCGAGCATATGTTTAGCAAAATATGTGACCCCTGTACCATGACAACACGTCTAACAGTAACCGTTTGTCGATGAGTGCGGACGTAGGAACTTTATACTAAATATACTTATTATCATACATATTTTTATGCAATACATAAATATAGCTGTCAGTTAATAATAAAATAACCAAGCTTCCTACCCGTTGGGTTCGGCCGCGTTGTACCTACTTTATTGTAATATAGGTGTTCTATAGGTGCATGTGTCTATGGAAGTAAATAAGATGAATGAATGAATGAAGAATGAAGTGTTTGTTTGTAATGTCAAAAACAGCTTTTTACCCAATACATCTTATATCAAAATGCTGATTTGTTAATATATTGTCCGTATGTTGTGTCAGTCTGTTTGTTTTCTCCGTATTTTAAAATTATTTTGAAGAGATGCGCCAGAGAAGCCGCGAACAGAAGCTAGTCAGTAATGAAGCGGCTCTACTAATTTGGGTATTCGGGCATTGTCGATGACTTATCTTTGGCCAACTTGTGCAGACCCGAGTTCAGAATTTAAGTTTTAGTTTGCCAGATAGTCAATTAATAATGTCCTTCCATTTTTACTATTCAAACGGTTTTCCCTTTCTTTGAGTCTTTCGAAAGCATTCGATTTATACAAAACCATTTTTTTACATTAGACAGTTTATGTTATGTCTACTTTGAGAACGAATTATTGAATTTACTATTATTGTATCACTAGTTTTTTAGATTTAATTTTCTCCTTGGACATTTATTTTCTTAATGTTTTTCTGTGCTTTTTTAATTTGCTCTTTTCATTATCTATCTATTAGTGGCACTTTTCCTTTTAATATAAAAAAGTACATTCAATAAAACAATGATTTCTTGATCCCCAGTCCCCACAGATTTTGAGTAGCGCTGCTCTGTACCTACTTTGGTTTTAGCGGATGTAATTAATGTAATAAGTGTTTATGGGAAGTTACTCGACCAAGCATTATTTTAAGACTAAACATCTTTTATTGTGCTTTATCAATGGCATCAGATTAAAAATCAGTTTAATTTACAAATATTGAATGTTGATTCACTTGTCACTTGACCTTAAGTCAATTTTTCCTTCATGAGAATTTACAAGAAAATCACAAAGATAATTTTTTTCACTATCACACTTTTTAAACAATAATTCACAATACTGAGATAAAATTATTTTCAATACTCTAAATAAATAAATGACAGGTTTGTAGATTCAGCTTGAACCATTATTAAGAACTGATAAGAAACGATCGCTGCATTTTCTATTTATAATCTTTTTTAGGGATGCAAATAATAGGTAATACATAAATCTATAAAAGTCTTTGTTTATAGGTAATTACCACCAACTTTTAAAACGGGTAATAAAGGTACCTAAGAAACAATACTATAATTCAAAAAGAAAAAAACGAAGCGGTGGCCAAAATAATAATATCACGAAGGCTAAAGAAGCAAAAAGGAACGTAACCTTATCATTATTTATTCATTTATTCATTACACATATTATTCAGAGCCGCGAGCAGGCTCGCACCCTGCAGTGGGTTGAAAATGGTTTGATGATGATGATGATGATTCAGAGCTGTGGTGGCGCAGTGGCTGGCCTCTTAATCCTAGGGTCGTTTGTTCGAACGAACCCAGCCACGTACTAATGATTTTTTTATCTTTGAAAAATGTATGAGCGTATAAAAACATGCTCTGACCCGTAAACAAATAAAATTTTGAGGATAAAAAAAGACATTCCCCAATCCAGAGGAGCCACGCAAGCCGTCTTAATATAATGCGATATTGTCCCTCTGGGAGGAGGCTTTTACCCTGCAGCGGGTATGATCAATGAGCTGATTTCGCTCGAATGAGCTGAGCTTTTTACCGGGTACTTAAAAGTTCAGACTTTTAGTAAACATACAGTAAACAATATGTGCTTAAATCGGAATATATACACCTTCTTCACCTTAAGCTCATTATGTAACTAAAATATGGTCCTATGAAATTTTGGACCAGGGATGATACCCTGAATTTGAATCATGACTGGTTCTATCAATTTCAAGGTCAGTTGCACATCACAAAAATATCTGGTTGTCTTTTTGCGGTACGGACTAGTTAAGATTTTTCTTTAAAAATTGAATATAGAGAGAGACACGACGATTTCTAGAAAACAAAGATGCAGCCAAAGATTTTAAATTTTTACAATAAATGTATTTTACCAGAAATCTTCGATTCTAGGAGGGCTCGTAGCATGGAACTGAGAAATATCAGTGTTTAAAATTCTTTATAACCTTGTTTGGTCGCACACTTTAATTTGGGATTCAGTTCTTTGAAAAATTGTCAGAAAAAATCGGTAATTATCTCAGTTGGTGTAAGGGAGCATTTATCCCTATTCTTTGTCAGTGTAAAAAATATGTCGACGTCATCTTTCAATTTAATAGCCTTAGTCATTTTCAATTTGCTATACGATAAGTGGGTCCAAAATTAAGGTTTGTCACTGTATCGTATAATAATAAACAATATTTTTAATAAAAATAAAAAAATATGTATAAATGAACTATGTACGTGTAAATGAACTAACCCAAAACCAGAAAGTAGTTTGCTCAGAATCGTATTGCGAATCGATCGCACCATGTTTTAACATAGGTTATATTTTTCCATATTTATTGGCCCATGTCTAAACTATTTATACTACAACATTTCTTGCTAGCGCCCTGCCGCCCATAACTAGTTAGCATCGAACGAACGACACCGACCGACAAAACAAACCGGCACGCACCGAGTGATTACCGACCGCCATGCTAAAAATAAACCTTATTATTATAAAGCTAAAGAACAAGACGCCCGCGTCCGCGCACCCCACGCCGATCGCCTGTGTTCGCACCTCCGAGAGCGAGGCGCCGCCGGCGCCGGTCAGTCTCCGCGCGAACTTCGACTTGGAAGGTATCGTCCTTTCGGTTCCGATCGACGCGCGGCTGCAGGCGCCACCGCTTTCACAATGCCTTTTCGTTACACAAGTGTGCAATACACTGAAATGGTGAGAACGCTCGCGCGATGTAACGACAACGTGAGTTTGGCAGTGCGACAATTTCGTGAGCAATTCGGTGTTTCCGTCTCCAACGAGACAATGTTAGCAGCCACTCAAAGGCTTAGAGACAGTGAAACTTTTTTTTCCTCCTACCGGAATGGACAGAGGCGACGACCCCTTTGACTTACGGATTCAAGAAAGGATATTGGAGTATTTCCATGAGAACCCAGAATCCAGTACACGTGAAGCAGCGAGAATTATCGGCTGTAGTCACGCCTACGTTTGGTGACTTTTACAAGACGACGGACAGCACCCTTACCACTTTCGTCGCTGTCAAGAATGGAACTCTCAGGATCAGCGGCCTAATTGTGTAACTTCAACACCTATCAGGATCCCTTTGAATTTGACAGTTGAAGCATATAAACTTCCTTCACGCTACAGATATTTCACACATGATGGCGAAAGCGAAAAAGACGCTTTTTGAATGAATGATTTCATCTTTTTGACATAAAATTGGAATTGTGTATCTTATATGATGGTCTGAAATTCTTTTGAACGTTATTGGCAAATAATTTCTACAATCTATCAGCAATTACGAGTTTATTTTTCAATTTTTTCTTTAAAATAAAGAACATATGTATATGTTCCCCCGAAAAAGTGGGGGCGACTTTTTCGGGCCCGCCGATGCGACGCCGGGTGATGCTTCAGCATGATTAATCCGAACAATAAGAAAAATCTTTAAATTATAACAACAACGAAACTTGACAATGAAATCAACAACTAAACAATGCAATAACAATTTTCCAACCGTAAGTACGAGCAAGAGAGATAGCGACAAGAACAAAAGAGTAGCACTAATGAGTGACTGAATCAATCACTCATTCACTCAGTGTTGTCACATCTAATATTTCCCATGTCTGTAGTCTGGGTAGTGTTTATAAAACCTTTTGCTTTATTTTGACTCAATTTTCAACGAAATAAAACATTTCGTAGTGTTTTATTACAAAAAAAGGATTTCCAAAATGTTACCATAAACGAAAAGCAAAGAATTCACAGTTAAAAATATTTTTTAGCTAAATATTACGGGTAATTCTTACCCGACATTCCGGGTAATCCGATAAAGTAGCAACATTCTGGTAAATTCATTCCCTTCCCCCGCTCTTCATACCACCAATGAGATCTAAAATATGACTACTGCGACGGTTCCCACGCTAATTTCACACCGCTAATATAACGCTCTATGGCATTCAATATCATTCAATACACCATAAATCCAACAGCGATTGCGATCGTAGAAATTAGACAATTCCGTTGATCACTATCGCAACCACTTTACCTTCGAAAGGGATCATGATAGGTGTTGAAGTTAGACAATTAGGCCGCTGGCTCCGCGTGTTGCATTCTGCGAGTGGTATTTAGCGAATGAACATAAGAACATTCTTTTTACTGATGAGTGCACGTTTACGCGCGCCGGTATGTTCAATCAACATAACAGGCACATATGAAGTCATGTTAACACCCACGCATCAGTAGAGAATTCCTACCAACATAGGTTTTCTCTAAATGTATGGGCAGGTGTTCTGGGACCATACAAAGTCGGCCCCGTATTCTTAGAACGTTTAAATGGAGAAACGTACTTAAGTTTTCTCAGAGAAACATTGAATCAGTTACTTGACGACGTGACTCTGTATCTGTTACGAGACCTGATGTTTCAGCACGACGGAGCTCCAGCGCACTTCCAGTGGACTGTTCGTAGGTACCTCGACGCGGAATACGGGGAAAACTGGATCGGACGTGGTGGACCTGTGCAGTGGCCTGCCAGGTCGCCGGATTTACCTCCACTAGACTATTTTGTGTGGGGTAGAGTCAAAACAATTGTTTATGACAGTGGACATAGTGCAAGAAACGTTAGTGAATTACGCGAGGCCATTGTGAGTGCTTTTGAAATAGTGAAAACAGACACTTCAGTGCTAAACAAACTAAAAAGACACCAAAGAAAGCGCGCGAGACTGTGCTTGCAGCAAAGTGGTGGACATTTTGAACAACTTTTAACTAGCCGCCAAAATTGGACTTCTAATAATTAATTTTGTAAGTAAGTAGTTATAAGTGTACATAACAATGAGTGTAAATAATTAGATTCAAAACTTTTAAATACGCCAACTTGTTTGTACCTGTAATATTTTTTTTTATTACAAGTTAAACATTTGTTTCTTTACAAACGTACTACTTGGTCAAATTAACATGACACCTGCGTAGTAGCGATAGCGTGTCTGCACTTTAAAACTTTCGAGTTAAGGTATTTTGATATAAGGCCGCGGCCGATGCATAAGGCTCCCCTGGATTTGTAAGCGGCGCAACGGCGGCCGATGCACAAGGCTCCCCTGGATTTGTAAGCGGCGCAACGGCGGCTGCTGCGGCGCAACGGCGGCCGATGCATAAGGCTCCCCTGGATTTGTAAGCGGCGCAACGGCGGCCGATGCACAAGGCTCCCCTGGATTTGTAAGCGGCGCAACGGCGGCTGCTGCGGCGCAACGGCGGCCGATGCATAAGGCTCCCCTGGATTTGTAAGCGGCGGCTGTTGTTGTTGTTGTTAAACGGTTATTGGATTTTTTTGAGTTCTCGTTATTATTGTTACATTTAGAGGTTTTCTTCAAACTATTGGATTTTTTAACATTTAACAAAATTGAAATTTGAAAAATGAGAATTTTATAGCTATTTTGAGAATTTTATATATATTTTATAGCTAAAAAAATACCTATCACGAGGTACTTAATAACTACCAATTCACTTTAAATTATCACTTTAAACATGCTTTAAACAGTAAAAATTATAATTTTCGTAATTAAAATAAATTAGGTACCTACTAAAAAACTAAAAAACACTCAACAAGCGTCATTTGAACCAGGTGTCATGTTTAATATGACCGAGTATGCAGTACCTAATAATTTAAATCGATATTATGTGACATACTATTACAAATAGGTTGCCAGTCCAAAGCCTGGGAAAGTGTGATGGAAAGTTTTGAAATTGCTTTTGAAGTTTTTTTCGAGCCATAGTTAGGCCAAGGTTTAGTTCTTACAGTTCACTCAAGATATCTTGGCCAGTGTAAAGTGAACGTCTGTTAAACTGCTGAATAGTAGTCAGCTGTACCGGCGCTGCGCTGTGCGACGAGACGCGAAGTACCTACGCTGTAGAGCTCTAAACTTCATAGAAAGGTCACCTCCGATCTAATGTTGAATAACTTTTAAAATATTATATATTTCGGCGCAATTTATATTTTTATCATATTATTACTTATTTTTTTAAATGAGGTGTATCAGGTTTTGCGCTTATTCATTAACACGTTGTATATTTAACCCTTATTGTACCCCAATTTTATTTCATCCCATATTATCCTAACTTAAATATCTTACTTTGCAAGACATAACTCAAGTAATAAATTACAATTATCATTTACAATTATGAACAAAAGTAAAATATAATAACGTAAAATAAGTCAAACATATTTAAAAAAGTATCAAAACCTATGCTGACGCGCTACTTGACGGCCAGCGACTGTATCATACAGCACTGCAGATGTGTGCGTGTAACGAATACATGTGCGTGTTGCAGTTTATCTAATTTACCTAATTCGGAAGAGCGTTGATTTGTATAAAAGCTCTTGAGTCATATTAGCTGTTAGCTTTTCTATAATAATTACATACCTGCACGTTTGATTCGGCCGCGCAGTACCTACCTATGCAAGTAAATAAGATTGATTTGTTTGTTTGTAATGTCATAATAAAAGCTTTTTATTCAATGTATATGAATGTACACGGATCTAATAACACAATGCAGATTTTTTTCATTTACTTTTTTCTTTATTATGTACTGTCAGTTCGTAATTATTCTTCTAATTTTTTGATCATTTTTGAGAGAAACGCCAGAGAAACCGTGAACAAAAGCTAGTAAGAAATATAAAGGCTCTACTAATCTGGGTATTCGGGTATTGTCGATGACTATGTTCCTTATCTTTGGCTTTCCGACTTGTGCAGACCTGAGTTAACCGGAGTTTACGAGTTACCTCGTGGTTAGCCGGTTAGGCCGACTTGCGCCTGATTATAAAGAAAAATCCTAAACAAGTGGAAATAAAACTTAAACAAATTAACAATTTAAAAGATGGTTACAAAAAAACGAAAATTCAAAACTAATGTTTTTAAATTCGTACATAAAAATTGCAACATAAATCAGGCATACAAAATATGTTTACTCAAACAATAAAAGTTGTATTAACAACGCACAGTGATCACATAAATTTTTCTTTTTATTCTTTAGGAATTCTAACTCACAATTTATTTAAAATATAAAGATTAACTCTAAACAAGTGGAATCTAGGGCAGGGGTTGAATCGATTGCCGTATTTTATTGTAACAACGTATTAACATTCCGATCAATGATTTGCTGCTTTTAGCCAGCCTAGATTTTGGAAACGCTAACTTTCGGTCGTTCCTAATTCTTACAAAATCATTGTCATGGTTATCTTTCTTAGTTTTAAATTTATTAATATTCTTGTGAATGCGCAAAATATTTTCATAAATATATTGTGAAGCAAGGTTAATATTCCAGTTTCTTTTAAATTTTCTCCTAGAGATTCTCTATTGCTGATGATTCTCTATTGTATCATCAGCAAACACTACTATATCGTGATTCTTGTCTACCATGCAGGGAAAATCATTTATATAAACTAGGAAAAGAAATGGGCCCAGAATTGAACATTGGGGTACTCCCATTTCCACAACCAACCCAAACGAACTTTTATTGTTAACCTCAAACCTCTGAGTTCTACTAGTTCAGGTATGTATGCAAAAGTTTGAGATAAGTGCCATTTGTGCCGTAGTGTTGGAGTTTTCTAATTAAAGTAACAAGCTGAACGCAATCAAACGCCTTAGATAAGTCACAAAAAATACTCAAAGTAACTCGTGATTTTTCGCAGGCACCAACAATACCTTCAAACAGTACAGTGAAGTGAGCCAAAAGTTATATTAAAATATTTTTTTCAAAATTTTTATTACACCTATGTAATGTTGAATTTGTTCTAAAATAAGAAGGGTCTGTAGGACTACCCGATTTAAATAACGGTATTACTTTACGATGCTTCATTAAATCAGGAAACTCCCCACTAGCACTACAGTTGTTAAATATTGTTACAAAGTAAGAAGTTCTACATGTACAATAGAAGATAAAATTTTTACAAATTTACAGCATAGATCAGTTGTATTTTCAGTATAAACTGTCGTAAAAGTTGCAATAATATCCAAGGCGTGTATGGGTTGGAATTTAAAATCCACCTTCCACCATTGTAAAAACCACCGTTTAGCAACGATTCGACTGCTACAGGCGATAAATTTAACAACTTTGTAGTTGAAACTGCAATATCAGCGAAATACTGCTCAAACGCTGTCGTGATAATTTCATCAGTACTAATATTATTTGCAATTATATGCTTAAACTCATTATTTCGGTCTTTAACTTTTCCAGTTTCATGTTATGTGTGCCCACTGGTTTTATTAAGTGTTATGTGTGCCCAATGATTTGATGAAGGGTTATGTGGTTCCATTGATTTGATGGAACGTTATGTTAAACCAGAGCGGTTTTTTTGTGCTCAATGATTTGACGAAGGGCTTTTGGATTTGGGCACTGGGTTATGTGTACCCATTCATTCGATTTAGGGTTACGTGTGCTTTGATGACTTGGGACGGTTGCTTTGGGTTATTTTTGCTTAAATAATCATTAGGGTTTTCTGTTTGATAGCTAAAAAAGTGTGAGTTTAAGCTTCCTAGGGATTCAAACTCCTGGCCAAGCTATAAACCGATTTTATTAAATGTAATATGAATATAACTATTCATATTCCATTCACTTTCAGCAAATAAAAAAACATGTAGAGTTAAATCATCAAATCATTAGCTAAGCAGCTTTTGTAAATTATTTATTATTTTGAAGGATCCAACGGCGAGGGCGTTCTGGCGCCGGCTGACGCTCAGGCGCAGGCAATATCCGTAGCGGGCAGCTTCAGTAACAGGCATCATCATAGCAGGCTTCATCAGTAGCAGGCTTTAGCAGTAGCAGGCTTGATCAGTAGCAGGCAGCATCGGCAGCAGTCAGCATCGGTAGCAGGCAGCATCGGTGGCAGGCAGCATCAGAAGCAGGCACCATCAGTAGCAGACTGCATCAGTTTGAATGCTTACAGTAGACTTGCTTGTAGTAGACTGGTGACTTTCTTAGTTATTTTTTTGTCGCCGAAGCAACACCCTCACGGGAGGGAGGTGGAAGATACGTCATGCATACTTCCGCAGGCAACCGACCTCTGCGGGGGTGATGTGGGACTCACCGGAGTGGCATCTACCCACTAAAAACCACCTTGATGGCTGTAGCAATTTTGCCGTTAGCCTGCATCGGAAGCGACACCCGTTGGGAGGTGGGTTTGCTAACGGAGACTCGCTAACGGGTCGTCCGCGCAATGTGAAAGTTGCACTGAAGGTGCTCAAAGGGACGTGAGTTGGTGCCGGTCTGGGCAGCCTCCGGTGAAGCCGGGGCTGCGCAGAGTCGGCCGAAGCTTAACTGAGGGATCAATTCATTTAAATGAACCTATAATGAACTGAGAAAGGAACTATGCTCTGCCAAAGCTATGAATCGCTCTGTAGGCGAACGTGAAGCCTTAAGTTTGCGGGACAAAACTGAAATTTCCCTAACATCGACATGTTTAATCGCTTCGCAAACGGTACGCATATCGTCTGTAAGGTTGGGATGTGAGATGGAAAGGGCGAGGAGCCGGGGTAGGATTCAGGCGTACAGTGGGGCGCTGTCTCCAGCTCTCTGGAGCAGGCTTGGGCTGTGTAGGCTTTGAAGCCGGAGGTACCCGGCTACAGGTCGCACGAGGCCGCATATAGTGCTGACCTCTCAAAAGATCTCCTTGGACTTGAGGACGTTGGTGAGAACCAACGCGAGAGGGTGACGCCTTCCGTACCTTCTTTTATGCACAGCGAGTGCCGGGAAGCCTTGGGACTACAGGTCCTCGAGGATGGCCTCGTTCGATAACTTGAACAGGACTCCTCTGAGTACCGCTCTGAACTTACACTCTTCTGGGAAAGCGTAAGTGTAGTAAGCAATTGCTTACCGGCAAGGAGCTTTGTTAAGGCTAGGAAATCGTCTAAAGACGGAACAATGACTCTAACGGATTTACTCGGGTATATTGAATCTTCTGGTCTTATGCACAAGTTCGAAACCTCTGACCAACGGCCCTTTTCCCGAAGGAAGACAAGCGGCGGAACTTGAGGTTTCGCTGACTTGGAGGGAGGGGTAGCGGCCCCTGACATCAGTAGAGTAGGGTCAGGTGTTGAAGACACCGGGACGGGCGCGGGCTTTGAAGGCGCCGCGGATGGTGTTGAAGACACTGGGGTGGGCGTTGAGGACGCCGGAGCTTGTTTCGAGCGCTTCTTAACAAGGGTGAAAGTGGGAGGCTCAGAGCCAGTTGGGGTGGCGTCCGAGGATGACTCGGTCGCGGCTGCGCTCTTGGGAGCGGTGCGCTTACGGTGCAAGGGGCTTTCGATTCACACTCCATGTCACTGGAGGTGGGGGAAGCAGGAGGAACTAAGACCCAAGGGGCCTGAGGGGGATGTTAGGGTGCCTGAGGGGCAGGGGAGGCAGCATGTGCCAAGACTAATGAGTCAACGATGTTTTGGGGTAATTGAACCCCCACTGATGCAATTATTTCACGAAGCGCCTGAATGGCGTCCAGCGAATGATGGAGCCATAGCGGCGGGCGAAGAAGGGACAAAATATATAAATATATATACTATGAATCTACCAACGCAGACTAACTTCCCAAACCTCCCTACCCGCGGTAGGGGGGTTGAGGACGACGCGGAGTGGTGCCCCTAGTTCGGGAAGCACTATTCCGTCACCCTGGGAAAGGCCCAGTGCACTGGGATCGGGACTTCCGGTTTCTTACGGCCTGAAGGACCTATAAAGCGCACCGGGGCAACGCTAACAGGTTAAGTTAGCACCGTGAGGTATCCACCTGTTCACGGAGAACGTACGACTTCGAAGACTCGAACTCCTGGAACGCAGAGCTTGCCGGAGCGGCGACGGCGACGAAGATCAAAAAAAATTAGATTCTCTGCGGAGAACTTCGTCCTCCACCACCTGGATATGAGAGGGATTCGCGGGTTGCGTGCTGGGCGAGCTTTGAGAGGCAATGCTGTGAGCGAAGCATTCGGCTTTCTCTTCGACTTCGAAGATAGAGCCATAGGGACGAGTGAGAGGAGGGACGTGAGAGGCGGCGTCTACGCGTAAGGCTCGGGCCATACTATAGTACGCTTGGTGGGACGGGGAGATATTCGCCATGAGATCGTACATCTGAGCTCTGTGTACGGGCTACGCACCGCACATAATATTAAGATCAGCACTTTACTTTATTCACTTCATTTTAAATCAATAAATCTAGGTCAGTTCGTCATCGGCTAACAAGACAGTCGCGCGTACTCATCCATTTCCACATTTTAGCAGTTTAATTGTTTCAGTTTAAGTAAATCAGTTTTAATAAATTTTAATATCAGACTATCCAATTTTTATCATTTAAATTATAAAAGTTTCGGTGTAAATTGAACCGTCTGGGAGTTCCGCAAGGCAAGACCCAACTTTACGTGGAAGCTGATTCGCAGCTGTTCTATAGGCGGGTGTGGGATATTTTTTGGCTCTCCGGAGAGCCGCGTTCTTAGCTTTAATAAGATTGCTAACGGCTAAGGGAAGCGTGGGTTTGCCTTGATTAGCAACTTTTTCGTTATCGCTTATGGCTGAGTTGATAGCATCAGTGAGAGAGTCGACTAATGAATCTATTTTATCCGGGCTATCTAATTGATCGGGCGAGATCGCGAGCGGAGAGTTCGGGGCCTCTAAGGCTTAAACTAACGTATTTTTAAAGCCTTTCCAGTTGGTAAAGTTCTTAGGAGAGGTGACGTTACCGTTAGGCGGACCTAGCACGAGAGAGACGGGGCAGTGGTCAGAACCTAGGTCATTAAGCCGTTCGATAGACCTGAGATCGAGATTGATTCGCTTGACATTTGCAAAATCGAGGATGTCAGGATAGTGGTTCGGGTTGTCGGGATAGTGAGTGGGAGTGATGGGAGAGATGACATCTAAGTCGGGTGAGTTTGTGATGTCGAGGAGAGCGATACCGCTGGTGTTGGTTGATAGGCACGTCCAGTCAGTATGTTTGGAGTTAAAAGTTTCCGAACATAATGACTGAATGGCCGAGGGCGACAATGGCCTCAAAGCCGCTGCGGATTGGTCTGGTGCCACTAGGTATGTGGATTGAAGCTATAATGATGGTCGGATGACCAGTCATAGCCAATCTACACACAGTGGCTTCCATGTTGAGGAGAGGAGGGGTAGGGAGAGGACAGCAATGGAATCCTCTTTTGTAATAAATGGCAGTGCCGCCGAAACCGTCGGAGTTGGGCCTGTCGTTACGAATAAACGCGTACTTGGGAATAGCGAATCCCCTGGAGCGGTTTGGAGTTAGCCACGTCTCTTGAAGAAGCAATAAGTCTGGCTCGTTGTTCTGAAGGAACAGTTTGAGCTCAGGAAGGTTAGTATTAAGGCTACGAACGTTAAAAGAAACTAGGGTTAAGCCCTTGGGTTTGATACGACAGGACGCGGGATTTGCGGATCTAGACATTATATATACTATTAAGCGAATTTATACGAAATATAGAATTTATAAAGAACTAATTAGCGAGTGATGCTCGGCTAGCGCGGATAGACGCTCTTGAGGAGAGCGGGCGGCTCGCAGTTTGCGTGCAAGTACGGATATTTTGTTAATGTCGACGTTTAGTATGAAGTCAAACACGGTCTTCATGTCCTCAGCCAACGATGACTGAGACGAAGACGACGGAGCGGGACGCGGGCCTACGGAAGCTACGGGAGCTAGGATAGGACGGGAAGGTGGTGCAGGAGCGGCCGGACGCTGTCTCCAGGAGAGAGGCGGAGTAGGCGTTGGCTGTACGGGCTTTGCTTCCGGGGGAGCCCGGTTGCGCAGCGGCGGGAAGTTAGCGGAAGTCAGCGGCGGCGCCGGCTTAGGCACGGCCCTCTTTACGGAAGAGCGCGGAGCTCGCTGACAACCCCTGTAGTTTGCTGTGTGGCCGGACTGGCCGCACAGCACACATGCAGGGGGGGAGGTGGAGTCAGGAGTGCGAGTGCACTCCTTTGTGATATGCGGATCGAGGCACTTAACGCACCTGGGGGGAGTGAACAATTAGCCGCTGCGTGGCTGTACAGCTGGAAACGATGACATCGTTGGCTGAGGACATGAAGACCGTGTTTGACTTCATCCTAAACGTCGACATTAACAAAATATCCGTACTCGCACGCAAACTGCGAGCCGCCCGCTCTCCTCAAGAGCGTCTATTCGCACTAGCCAAGCATCACTCGCTACTTAGTTCTTTATAAATTATATATTTCGTATAAATTCGCTTAATAGTATATATAATGTCTAGATCCGCAAATCACGCGTCCTGTCGTATCAAACCCAAGGGCTTATCCCTAGTTTCTTTTAACGTTCGTAGCCTTAATACTAACCTTCCTGAGCTCAAACTGTTCCTTCAGAACAACGAGCCAGACTTATTGCTTCTTCAAGAGACGTGGCTCAAATTCGTTGTCACCGTTATGTATCCTTTGTACTGAAACCAGACTACTTACGCTGGGCACTACACAGCACTCAGCACAAGCACACAACTTAGCACAGCACTTTGAAGACTAACGGGCTTAGTCACAAAGAAAAATCACACTTCGATAGCACTCGAGGGAGTAGAAAAACCTTGAAAACCGTAGCACGGAACCAACACGCTAAACTGTGACGTCAGTAGAATGAGCGCCACGGAATATCGGGAAGGGACCGATCAACGGAGAACGGGGTCTTGCACGTCCGTACCGGGCGGCAATCGGAGCGGGAATCGATGCTTTCTTAGGTTTTTTTTTTTTGCTGCCGAAGCACCCTCTCGGGTGGGAGGTGGTAGATGCGTCATGCATACCGCCGCAGGCAACCGACTTCCGCGACGGTTATGTGGGACTCACCAGAGTGGCACCTACCCACTAAAAACCACCTTAACGGCTGTAGCATGGGAATGCTGTCAGCCTTCATCGGAGCGACACCCGGGTAGGGAGGTGGGTGCGCAAGCAGGGACCCGCTGAGAATTCTAATCACTTAAGGTGCAAATGACATTTATATTTATGATTATACGGCCTGGGCAGCCTTAAGCTGGTCCAGATTAGCCGAAAGTTGATCGGGGGGATCCGAGAGTGCATTTCTCGGTTTACGGACTTTTTTACCTCGACGGCATGGACGGAGCAGTATAAGCTACTGACTCGCGTATAAGGGGGTTAGGGTGCTCTTCGGATCGCTTAAGAAAAGCGGTGGAGAGCGTCTTAAGGTGTTGTTGTATAGTAGGCAGTTCGAGATCTCTGTGCAAGTCTGCGTTTCGCACGTACCACGGAGCATCCGTGGCCCGGCGGCAGAAGAGGTTCTGGACTACCTGTAGTTTATACATATCGGAGAGTTTAGCATGTGCAAAGATTGGGGCGGCGTACGTCATGACTGGTCTCACGCAAACCTTAAAAAGCGTTCGCTTGTTCCTAAGAGACATTTTACTGTGCCGGCCTAACATAATGTTAAGGCGGCCCATGTACAGACGGGCGAGTTTGGTAACTCTAAGTATGTGAGGTCGGAATGAGAGCGTACGATCGAGCTTTACGCCTAGGTACTTGGTGGTTTGTGCCCACGGGATGGGCGTACCTAGCATTCGGATGTGGGGGTCGTAGGGACGACGGCCTTTATGATCGAAGCGCATCGCAGAGCTTTTCTCTGGATTTACATCGATACGCCATTTTTTAAACCAGGCTCCGAGGTCATTTACGGCCTTCTGGAGTTTGGTGATGAAAGTGTCGACATGCACGCCCTTGATGTATAGGGCAGTGTCAGGGCAGGTAGAGGAACACCTTTAGACGGAATATGTATGTCATTGGTATATGTAGTATATAATAGCGGGGCGAGTACCGAGCCCTGAGGGACGCCCGCCTTGAGGGGGCGGGGGGTGGATTGCGTACCTTCGTGTTTAAAACGAAAGGTGCGATCTTTAAGGTAGGAGCCGACTAGTTTGACTAGTCGGTCGGGCAAGCCTGTGTTGTGAAGCTTGTAAATGAGACCAGCGTGCCAGACTTTGTCAAAAGCCTTGGCTACGTCGAAGAATACCGCGACTGTATTCAGTCGTCTAGGGTAGAAGCCGTCGAGTATGTACTCGACGATTCGGTGGACTTACTGAGGGCACGAGTGTTTGGCTCGAAAGCCGAATTGGTGGGGGATAATGAGGGGGTCACCGTCCGCTGGGAACAGGTGGTCCTTCATTCGAGCGAGTATGACTCTCTCAAGAAGTTTAGCCATGGCTTTGAGTAGGCTGATGGGTCTGTGATTAGCCGGGATATTCAAAGGTTTACCCGGCTTGGGAATATGCCTATGACTGTAGCTTCCTTCCAAGCTTTTGGAAAGTAGCTTAGGTCGAAGCAAGCATTGAAAATGATCGTAAGTAAGGTAAGCACCTGCCCAGGCAGCCGCTTAAGTGCATGGTTGGAAATTCCATCCGCACCCGGGGCCTTCTTGGATTTCTGTCTCCTGATCAGGAAGAGAATCTCATCATTAGACACTGTAACGGGGTCAGCGGTGACTGGACGGGAGTCTTTGCGAACGACTTCGTCTTCCACCGCCTGGATGTGCGCTGGGTCTGTAGGTTGGGTACTCGGGGAGCATTGTGAAGCAATGCTATCGGCGAAGCATTCAGCTTTCTCGTCGTCCTCGAAGGCGGTAGTGCCATCGGGACGAGATAACGGGGGGGTGTAAGTACGGGCGTCTAGTCGGAGGGCTTTCGCCATCCTATAGTACGCCGTGTGGGACGGGGAAATATTAATCATAAGATCGTTCCTTTGAACTTCTCTTTATTCCGCGACGGTACGTTTGACTTTGCGTTGAAGCCGATTTGCGGCTAGCCTGTAGGCGGGTGTGGGGTAACGCCTGGCTCTGCGAAGAGCAGCGTTTTTAGCTTTGATTAGGTTGCTAATGTCCAAGGGAAGCTTGGGCTTGCCATGCTTAGCAACCTTTACATTCTCACTAATAGCCGAGTTGATGGCGGTAGTGAGCGAATCGACTATCGAGTCGATTTTATCCGTGCTATCGAGATAGTCGGATGAAATCGCGAGTGGGCAGTCTGGGGCTTCCAAGGCCGAAGACAGGGTGTGCTTGAAACCTTCCCAATTGGTATAGGTTTTCGGAGCAGGAGGGTCGTTTTGGGGTCCTAATAATAGAGACACCGGACGGTGGTCTGAGCCTAAGTCGTCTAGCGGCTGTATGGTCTTAAGGTCGAGATTGATTCCTTTGACTATGGCAAAGTCAAGGATATCGGGGGAGTGCAGCGGGTTATCCGGGTAGTGAGTCGGTGGGACCGGAGAAATGACGTCAAGGTCGAGTGCCTTCGTGATGTCAAGTAATTTAACACCACTGTTGTTGGTCGACAGGCACGTCCAGTCAGTATGTTTGCAGTTAAAATCGCCGAACATAATGACGGATTGCCCTAGTTCGAGTAAGGCCTCGAAGTCACTACGAAGGGGCAGTGTACCACTAGGTATATAGACTGAGGCCAAGACTATGGTCCTGTGACCTGTCATAGCCAGCCTACATACTGCGGCCTCCATGTTGGTGAGTGGAGGCGTGTGAATCGGACAACAGTGAATACTTCTCTTGTAGTATATGGCAGTGCCGCCTCGTTAGACCGATGCGGGCCTGTCATCACGCACAAGAGAGTATTTAGGAATGGTGAGACCCCTGGTCTGCTGGGGTTTTAAAAATGTCTCTTGAACAAGGATTAACTCGGGCTGTATGTTCTTAATGAACAGTTTGAGCTCCGGTAGTTGGTCGATTAGACCTCTGGTGTTAAATGAGATCAGGGATAAACCCCTAGGTTTCGTGCGACCAGTCGTGGCGCTAAGTGGTGGATTCATTATAGATATACTTATAATGAATTAATTAGGGACTGGTACTCAGCGATTACCATGAATCTTTCTTTGGAATCGCGGGCCGCGCGCAGCTTGATTGCTCACTGCGCAACTTGGGACATATCTACACCAATAATGGTGTCGAAAATTAATTTAAGATCCTCGGCCATTGAAGGCTGAGGAGAAGCTTTTGGGCCTGCTGAAGGAGCAGGGCGGGTTGGAGCAGCCGGACGCTGTCTCCAGGCAAGCACTGGAGTGGGCTTGGGCTGGGCGGGCTTTACTGCCGGGGAATCCCGGTGGCGCAGCGGCGGGAAATTGATAGTATTAATAAGAGGCGGGGTCTGTCTGGGTGCCGCCCTCCTATTAATATTTCGAGTGTTTCGGGGTGCGCGGGGGCAGCCCCTGTAGCTGGCGGTGTGGCCGGACTGGCCACACAGCTCGCAAGCTGGAGGAGAGGTCCACTTCGGAGTGCGACTGCACTCTAGTGGTGTGATGCTCCAGGCACTTTACGCACCTGGGGCTGGCTGTGCCGTTTACCTGCTGCATGCCCGTACAGTTGGCAACGATAGCACTGCCCGGGGTAACCGCGGCGATGGGGCATCTCGGCCAAGATGCCAGAGAGGCCGCAGATGGTGTTGACCTCTCTGAAGATATCTCGGGACCTGGGGGTGTTGGTCAGGATGACCAATGCCAGGGGGAAACGTCGGCCGTTCTTGCTGTGCATCTTGTGCACAGCTACGACGGGATAGCCCTGGGATTTAATGTCGTCAAAGATGACGTCATTGGGAATCTCATCGGGGATTCCCCTGAGGACTGCCTTTATCAGCAACAATGTACCTACCATCTTAGAATGCAAAGCCTTACAAATATACTAAAAACACAAATTAAGTTCAAAATAGTTTATTTACAACTCAAAGTCAGCTATCGTACATACTTTATATTCTTTGGTCTATCACTACAAAACATTCAAATTAAAACATTTGCTCTAATATCTGTGTTAATAAAATATTTTTACATCCTACGACTTACAGATTTTGTATAAGTATATTGCGATTAATTTCCCACAAATCTTTATTTATTAACCGTTCCTTACAAATCAAATATTTCCATCATCAAAGTCTGTGTTTAAAAACCTGTCAGGCAGTCGACAAAAATAAAAGTTTAAATATTGGTTCAAAAAGGTATAAAATACACATGTTGAGAAACCATATTGGCATGAATGAATGAAACATTTCTTTAAAATAACACCATGGAATATTAAAGTATAATAATCTAAGTAGAATATTTATTAAATAGGCTGGTAAAAATAATATTTTTATAGAATAACGTTGCTGATATATAAATCTTACAAAAGCAGCCAAACTTAGTATCCATCATTAAAACAGCGACTAAGCGGCATAAATGAGTAACGCATAATAACTATAAGCGAGTTAGACCTCTACAAATTTAAACTAAAATCTTGTTTGTTCACATGTAGTCAACTTGCCTATATAATTATCAGTTGCATTACAATAGTGATTTACGTTCAATTGTCGATCAATCCATTTTCAAATTCTTTTCACCACCCATAATCCTTTATGTACTTATATAAAACTTTAAACGTTTAACTTTAAAGAGACAAAATTATTTGTGACTCGGCAAAGATATCGGTCTTGAGTATTACGCAAAATTAATCTAATAAACTCTGATTCAAAGAGGTATAAGAAAACTGCGAATTTTTCACTCATTCTGCTACCTGAAATCCTTGTAACACTATTAAAATGCCTATTTGTCATTTTCTTAAGTTTTCACGATGCATTATATTTATAAAATAAAACACTTTTTCAACCAGCGTTTAATTATATTTTTACGTTTTATCTCGACATTTTGGTAACTACTTTATTATGACTGCGGTGTTTGTAAAGATACCAAAACGTCGAGTTCAAATGTAACAATACAATGAAACAGGATGAAATCCGGCTATAATAGACTTTTATTTAATATCTGTAATTGTTGAACTAACGCAATTGAAAATCATTATTCATTATTTTCTGTGATATTTTTATAAATAAGGATTGGAACTAAACCTATTTTAAACTAGATTACCTACCTTCAGTTATTTTAAAGGAACTAAGTGAGTTACAAGTTTTCACTACTATGTCAGTAATGAAATTAATACAAAATGTCCATTGTGACAATCTTGGCAGATTTGACGAAACAAATATAAACCACTGTTTTATATTTGTTTCGTCCAAACCACCTGCTACACATATTCGGCAAGAGCCGATCGGGCTTTGCGTATTACACTTCTGATTTTTCCCGATCCCCCATCTACACATATGAATACGACTTTATCGCCCGGCAGTTCCGAACATGTGTTAGCGCCCTAAAACATCTCATTTATGTAGTAAACTATTTTGTAATTAGAGAAAATAAACCATTTGAAAATATATCAAGGAAAATATCTCACAGCAATAAGCAAATACCATGTCCAAACAAATAGACGGTGGGTCTAATACAAAATTGAAGTCCCGACTTAACCCACACATTTACAGAATTATGAATAAATTAAATCACTTGAAATTTAAATCGTGTTTCATTGCATTACAACTGATTATTGCACGTCACTATTTTTCACCTTATGTAGCTTCAACTAGAAAGTTGACAATAAAATCACGTAATGCAGGTTCGACTGCTTACAGCGTTCAAATTTAAACAGTTTTCATCAAGCAATATGCATTTCAGACGTGTTGTCGGGCGGCCAATCACATCAAGACTGGTATGATATTCACACCATTTTTGTATTTTCATTCCATTTTCGTCCGGACGCTTTTAAACGTAGACCCCAAGTCCATTTCTTTATTGCCAATGCCTTATACACATCAAAACTTCAAATAAACGATTGTAGGTATGTAATTCCTCAAAGAATTATTTAAAAAGCTATTACTTATACCGTTTATGTTTTTAAAAAACACTTTTCTAAATGAAAATTGTATAGCAAACTATTTTACTATATTTAACTGTACTGATTCAGTATTTCATACTAAACCTTTTTTATTCACACGTTTTACTGAAACATACACACTGAGAAAATAATACAACTCTGAAAAGGCATGAATTTACAATAGCAAAACTTAATTCTCTATTTACAATATTCATTCGTTAAAACTTGCCTTTACTTTGCCAGATTACTGGAACTGGTGCCATAATACTGTAATCTCACTATTCACAATGATTTAGATCAAATCATTGAAAGCTTGTAACTATAATAGGTTGCTAAACAAAAACTAAACTACTTGAATATTTATTTACTACAATTCCTTGTTTTTTTTTTTTCGACAATTTGTAGTGGTTCTCTTAGCACCGGGCAGCCTCTATAATACAAAGGAAATATTCATAAGATCCAGAAGTTTCGATTATACATTTATGCAAAAAAATCTGAACCAAAGAAATTTCTCAAGTGCGTGCAATTTTTGTATGAACTCATTGACACCGGCAATGTAAAGGCTAGCTAAAATTTTAATGTAAGCGCATTTTTATCTCACTTAAACAGTTATTAATTTACACCAGTTTCAGCTGATAAGACCTCAGGCACTTACAATACAAGCATTTGGCAATAATTGTCTACCAAACACTTGCTTGCGATTCAAAGTAATTTTACGTGGGAACAGCTGAAACTGTAGGTATCTTTTATTCATGGACAATCTTTAGAATCCAATAACAACTGTCCCTGTTCTTCCTCTTTCACTTGTCACCGTTTCTTACCGAGAAACAAAAAAATTAAACAGCTCTTCACAAAAGCACGCAAATTCCTTTTCTACCAAACCTTTTCATTACCAAGTTAAACGGTAATGAGTTTGATTTCTACACCTAAGGCCCTACACGTCTATACTGGAAGGAGTCATTCGTAGATTACGTCACACATACTAGAGCAAGGCCATTAAAGTGTGACGTCATGAGTATTTCCAGATTTATATGTCAGAGAGAGGTTAAAAAAATATGACATAATTTACGAACGGCCCCTATTCCTAACCTCAAGTCCTATCAAAACCAATCGAGGACATTACGGCTATTGACCCTAGAGTCTATCGCTTCTGCAGGTTGAAGACCTTGAGCAACAGCAGGCCCATGACCGTAGCGGCCGCGACTCCGATGCCCGCCTTCCACCAGGACGAGGTGTCACCCGTTAGACTTGCGAAGTGTTTCAGGTGCCTGTGGAAATTGTATAATTAATAAATAATTAATGAATGTCATAATAAGTTGAAACGAGTGGAAAGCCTGGCGTTGTAGTAACAGCGAGTCTTTTATCAACGTTTATTCTTCCGAAACGACCTAAGGATAAATTCCTTAATTCGAAAATTACATACAATGTAAAAAATAAATAATCTCACCTTAAAAAAATCAAATAAAATCAATTACATCCGGCTTTAACTTATGTATATGTTTATTCTATTTTTATTTACTAATTATTATTGCGTAAGAGACTATATATATATGTACACTAGGCCACTCGAAAGTTTTGCAAAAAAGTTTTTATGTATGGAACGCTTGCGAGTTATAATTAATTTTGAAAATTTGATTATTAAACTTTTCTGCATTATAGAAAAATACATGTGCGTCGGGAACAATTTCGCACAATGGTTTTGTACGACTTCAATTGGGTTTTTGGCTAACAAGGCGCCTTCTAAAGCAACTGTGTACCGCTGGTAGAACGAGTTTAAGTGTGGTCACTTAAATTTAAAGGATGAAGAAAGAAGTGGTCCTCTGACTGCTGTTACGGAAGAAAACGTGATACAAGTGAAAAATTTGATTCAATAAAACCGGTGAATCATATATGAGAACATTTCGCCTAATCTGCAGATTGGATCGGGAAGTTTTCATGATATTCTACACAACCACCTATGAGTAAGGAGGATTGTTTCGCGCTGGGTACCCCACAACTTCACCGATGCTCAGAAGAAGGCGGATTAGTGCCATTATATGATTGATACATTCAAAGCAGCTGCTTTCCGCCGTGATTTATTACTATGATCCAGAAACAGTCAGTCAACAGTACGGCTGTTTCAAACGAACCTACCTAAGTGAAATGATGAAGCACAAACATTTTAATCGCTAGTTTTTCTCCTTAGTGGGGTATTAAGAATCAATTCCATTAAGAAACCAAAGAAACATCAATGCCGAGTGGTACACTACAAATGCCTGGCAGAAGGCTCTGCTCCTGCAGGCAACGAGCAACCAAACAGGAGACTCCGAGGCCTTTTGCTCCACAACGACAACGCGCCTGCGTTCAAGTTCATTCGGCCCGAAGTTCATCAAGGGACTTCCTAAAACCACACCGGTAAAACTATTGGGTCATCCGCCTTACAGCCCTGATTTGGGTACGTGTGACTATTGTATGTTCCTGTTCCCTAGAATTAAATACCAGCTCAAGGGGATAGTTTTCATCGCCAGAAGATGCGCTCTCTGCGTTCGAGAAGGCCGTTGAGGAAGTACACGTTACAGACTGGAAAGTGAGCTTTGAAAATTGGTTCTGGCGCATGAAACTTTGCTGATGGGGAGTTTTTTGGAAAGATGTAAAATAACAACAAATCCACGGACAACCACACTAACCGTTTGGGCCCAAAATAAGCAGAGCTTGTGTTATGGATGACCATACAGCGAACTGGAGGGGGAACCCAGAATAAACATACACATCTAAATACAAACAACCATGACCCGACAGTAAACATCTGCGTTCATCACACAATTGAATGTGTCATAAGGCCAGGACTCGAACCTGGACCTCCGGCGTATGAGACAGGGTTACTACCTACTACGCTACTCGACCATCAATAAAAATTGTCCCAAGTATTTAAATGTAAACCTTCTTAACATAAATATGATCTTGCTTTAGAATATCATCTTCCATAGAACAACTAAGAAACTAAGAGTAAACGTTACAATAACAGAGCGAACTACTTTTCCTTTAACTACAATTATTTTCTTTCATTTTACTGACCTGTGTTTACTGAATAACATCCATGCAGCTTGAAATTGACTAAGAAAAACCATTAAGACACCAATATAATTTATTATTAGTAAAATTTGAAGATTGTTCCGGAAATATTTTAACAGAGCCATAAGAGTAGCATATACATTGCGCTTTTAATTCATAGGATCATAGTCGTATAAGAAAGTGGACTTCACGTCCGCGCTTAAAACTGTGTGAACCATACAGATTCGTACGCAATGAATACGCGTACGCAAAAAGATGTGAAAAAGAAAGCTTTATTAGAGTAGATTAGATCTCTAGTCCATTTGTTTCTATGCCAATGAATATGATTACGAAATCCAGTTATTATCTAGCTCACATAAAATCCAAGTATTTTCCAACACATTTAACACAAAATAATGTAACAATCAGTAGTACTCACGGGAAAGCAGCCATAGTAGCGAGTTTGACAAAGACTTCCTGTTTGTTCTCTCTAATGTTGAACATCTGCGGCGGCAACAACTGGTACTTGCTACAGAACACCTCGGGTTGTAGGATGTACTCCTGTCTTGTTGGCAGGGAATCACCTTTAGTTCCAACTATTAGCACTGGGATGTGACTTTCAGCAAAGTATTTCTGGGGAGGAATGCGTAAAGTTCGATTTATTTTTAATAAAGATTTTTTATAACTTGTTGTACCTGGATAACCCAAATATTGTTTTCAATGAATTATGTGTATTGGGTCGATCATACGTAGGATTATTAAGGCATGTAGCATTGAGTCGATTGGTGTTGCATTTATTTACCATAAAGAAAGCATAAAGGAACAAGAACGAATCGAAAAAGTATCAAAAAACGCGTGTTCATTCTATTTTAAAAATTTTCGGATTTTGTCTGGAAAATTCTTTATGTTGAAAACATAAACCAATATCTTTAACGTACTTTTTGCTATCTCAAAAATGAAAGATCGTAATCTTTGTCTAGACTTTTATTTGTACAGGCATAGAAAGCATTGCTAGTCCAAAAAAATATTTGTACAGGCATAGGTATTGCTGGTTCAGTAAAGGCAAAACCTTCTAGCAACTTTACGCCAACGATAAAAATTATAAGAATACCTTTATAAAGAGCTTAGAGTTATTAACGACGCACCTGTAAATCAATTAATTATATGATAATCTAAAAAGAAAAAACCAGCTTACAATATAAATCCTCGCGATATACTCAAACGAGCGACACGCCGCCACGTCGTACACCAAGCACGCCACGTCACAGTTCACCTCGTGCGGCTGTAAGGGCGCGGACACACGAGAAATTGCTATTTCCTTGAGGACCAAAGACTTTTCTTGCCCATACACCAGAACCGTGTTAATGCAACAGTTGTCGGAGACCGCGGAGTCGCCTCGCTCGTGAACTTGTGGCTTGATTTTCTGTAAGGTTTGGAAAGAAGAAATAATTAGGTATTGTAGGCGACACAGGCTAATGTCAATTTTAGATAAGTTTATATTATGAAAGTTTTATCTTCAACGCAATAATTTTGTATTTTATTAATTGTTTTAGTTATGTTATATAAAGAAAAATATAATTAATGAAGGATGTATAGATATAAATTCTTTGCCTCAAATGTCTGTACTTTAGTTTAAAATAAACGAACTGTCACTGCTGCTGTCAGTAAGCGAGTAAGCAAGATCGTGCGCGGCAACTTAGCCGAGCTCTGCGCCTTTTGTCTTATGTTTTGTAAAGTTGCTCATTATTCAGTAATTAAATTCGTATATATAATATTATATTATATATTCGTATGTATAATCGTATATACATAAATTGCAGCCTGTATCGAACGACTATCATAAGGAAATCGTATCGTTTTCAGTGAAATGGCAAAATTGTGTCGCAGCTATTAGTGTTATCGGTCGGGATGAGTACTTAGTGGCCACCAATATAATATCAAGCATACTTTCTAAGTTACCTACAGTCCTACGAGCTAAATGGGCCGACTATAGCTATCTACCATCCACAGAAGGTAAGCGACCAACACTAACCTCTTTAAGTGAATTTTTAAAAATTGAAGCCCTTAAAGCTAATTCTATGGCGTTAATTACGCAAAACAACTATAATTATTTACATAAAAGAAAAAGCAATGAGCATGCATCGTCAAAGCCAGTCTTAGTCAACACACACGACAATAATGCTGTAAACAACAAGTGTAAATTCTGTCGTACTTCATTCCATAAATTACTAGACAGTAAAAAGTTTAAAAAATCATTGATAAAAGAGAGATGGGCATTTGTTAAACGAAACCGTGTTTGTTTCAAATGTTTATTGTCAACACACGCGAGGGATGTATGCCCGGCAAGTGCGTGCGACAGAGATGACTGCGGAAAACCCCATCATCGACTATTGCACTATAACGCGCAGGTTGATAATAATATAACAACCGCACATACAGTCGGAAGAAACCGGAACCCGCCGCCGCCGATTGAACGCAATGTAGCTGAGTTGCAACAGGACGAGCAGCCGTCACACTCAGCGAGTGTTACACACATGAAGATGACAAACTGTAAAGTGTTACTGAAAGTAGTGCGTGTAAATCTAATAGGCCCTAAAGGTGTGATAAGTGCGTATGCATTATTGGACGACGGGTCAACGGTGAGTCTTATCAGTGCCGGACTAACATCGCGTTTAGGATTGCGCGGTAGCCGAAACAGACTGTGTAAATCCGGTGCGTGGGAAGGAGATGAACTTGCGTGTGAAACAGATGTCGTTCGGTTACAGATTTCGTCAGGTGAAACAAATTATGAACTTTATGCCCATAGTGTTAAGGAGCTTAATTTACCGAGTCAAAATTTAAATGTTGTTGATTGCAATAAATATGGTCATTTAATTACTTTGAATTTAGAGTTTTGTAACGAGAATGTAAAGCCTGAATTATTGATAGGGCAGGATAATTATAATTTAATTATTCCATTAGAATGTCGTAAAGGGAGGTATAATGAACCCTGTGCAACACTCACTCCTCGTGGTTGGTGTATTCATGGACCGGTGCCGGGGTCGTCTTTACGCGCGCGCCACTCCGCGCTCCTGCTGAGAAGCAGTGGCGACATGGATGCTCAAGAGGAACAGCGGCAGATATTACAACAACTGCATGAACAGGTAAATAATTCATTTACTATCGAGTCTATGGGAACGTCGGGTAAGGCTCGTCTAAAAGACGAGGACGTCCGTGCTATCAAACACCTAGAAGATACGGCGGTTTTAACTGATGGCAAGTGGCACGTAGGCCTCCCGTGGCGTAATTCTCATTGTGAGATGCCTAACTCTAAAACAACCGTGCTTAACAGGTTAAGAGGTGTAGAAAGAAAAATGTTTTTAAATCCACAGTTTGCTGAAAGATATAGGGAACGAATCCGACACCTCTTTCTTAACGATTTTGCTGAGGAGGTCACAAACTGTAAAGGTACAAAAAAAACTTGGTACTTACCTCACTTTGCAGTTGATAACCCAAACAAAAAGAAACTGCGTCTTGTGTTTGACGCCGCGGCTAAATCGAACGGCCTATCACTAAATGATTATTTTTTCAAAGGTCCAGATATTCTAACATCTTTGTTTGGTATCACGTTAAGGTTCCGTGAATTTAAAGTGGCTATAATAGAGGACATTAAAGACATGTTTTTAAAAATTAAAATTTTACCTGATGATCAAGATGCTTTGCGATTTCTATGGCGAGATGACAAAAAAGGTCCCGTTAAAACCTATAAGATGACGTCATTAATATTCGGCGCGAACTGTTCCCCATTTATCGCTCAGTTTGTTAGAAACAAGAACGCTGAGCGGTTTATACCTACGATGCCGGCAGCTGTTGAGGCTATTATGAAACAGCACTATATGGATGACTATATAGATAGTCAGCCGGACGAACAAACATGTATTGAGTTAGCAAAAAATATTAGCTACATTCACAACAACGGTAATTTTTTGTTATGTAATTGGCTGAGTAACAGCATTAATGTTTTAAACAATCTACCAAATGACGTACTTGCGGCTAGTGCCGTAAAAATCAAAATAGGTCAGGAGCTAGATTGCGAACGAACCCTAGGACTTTTATGGTACCCACTAGAGGACACCCTAGGATTTGACGTTTCATTCAAACGAGTTCCATTAAATATAATGAATGGAGCACGGCCTACTAAGCGGGAGGCACTAGGCGTAATTATGCCGGTTTTTGATGTGTATGGGTTTTTATCACCATTTACTATTAACGGTAAAATTATTTTGGAAGAAACTTGGAAATGTAATATTAACTGGGATGAGACTTTAAATGATCAAATATATGAAAAATTGTTACTATGGTTGAATAATTTAAAATTAATTGATGACATACGCATACCGCGATGCTACCAGAGCGAGACAGATTGTGCGAGGGTTACAGGGACCGAACATCATTTATCGAGGGCGCATGCACGTAAACCAAACGCTTCCAGCGCTCCCACGGGTCGTTATGATAACTTGGAATTGCATTTATTCAGCGATGCCTCGACGCAGGCTATGTGTGCGGTGGCTTATTGGCGCTGGACCGACAACGACGTAGTAAAAGTTGCCTTTGTTTCCAGCAAGTGTCGCGTAGCACCTGTAAAGTTTACGACTGTACCTAGATTAGAGCTACAGGCGGCCTTGTTGGCCGCTCGACTCGCCGATACAATACAAACCGAACATAGAATTAAGATACGCAATAATAATAGAAATTATAAGGTGTATGTCGCACATCGATTAGGCGAAATTGATGAACTCACAAAAATAGACGAGTGGAGATATGTACCTACCAATTTAAATGTTTCAGATATCGCGACCAGAGAATCGTACGATGTAAATGTACTCAAGAAAGAGTGGTTCTCGGGGCCGAAGTTTCTGCATAAGAGCGAAGACTCGTGGCCTGCAGACGTGATACCTGACAGTCAAGGTGTGGTAAGTCATGATGTGGAATGTGTGACGACTTTGAAACTGGTGAGTGAACACATACCTCCCAATCCTGAGAGGTTTTCTTCATGGTTGCGACTTGTGAGAAGTACCGCCGCCGTCTTAAGATTTATTAACAAATGTAGACGAATACCTACCAGTGATGGCACGTTAATTGCGCGCGCAGAAAACCTAATTTTAAAATATTCACAAAGTCGGTCATTTAAATCCGATATAGAAAAAATAAAGAGTGGTAAATGTTTGGAAAGAAGTAGTAAATTAATCGCTTTATCGCCGTTTCTCGACACCCATGGAGTCCTACGTGCAGGTGGGCGCATCGGTGCCGCTCTAGATGTACCTATAGACCTGAAACAACCGGCCATATTGGACGGAAAAGACTACATCTCGAGACTCATAGTGCAACAGTATCACGTCCGAGCAGGTCACGGTAACCAAGAACTAGTTGTTAACGAAATAAAACAGAAATATTGGTTAATAAAGTTAAGGCCTACAGTGAAGTATGTTGTGTCTAAATGTATGCTTTGCAGAATTAAAAAGACTAAACCAGAGATTCCAAAAATGGGTGACTTACCTGTTGGAAGGGTCGCTCATCATCAAAGGCCGTTTACCCACTGTGGCGTGGATCTATTTGGGCCCATAGAGGTCACTGTTGGCAGGCATCGCGAGAAAAGGTATGGGGTTTTATTTACTTGTCTCACCGTAAGAGCAGTACATGTGGAGGTAGTGAACTCGCTTACTACTGACTCGCCTTTAATGGCGCTTAGAAGAATGGCAGCTAGGCCAGGATGGCCTTGTTGTTTATATTCAGATAATGGAACGAACTTGCGAGGTGCCCATTCAGAACTAATAAAATCTGTAAAAGGACTAGATGAAGAAGTTTTGAAGGCTAACGCTTGTAATTATGGAACTGAATGGACATTCATCCCTCCAGCAAGCCCTCATTGGGGTGGGGCGTGGGAACGCCTCATAAGGTCAATTAAAGTGGCACTTGCAGTGGTCTTAAAAGAGCGGGCGCCTAGAGATGAGGTACTTAGCACGCTACTCGCCGAAGTAGAAAACATAGTGAATAGTAGGCCACTCAGTCACGTCTCGGTCGAAGCGGGGAGCAGGGAGTCTCTCACTCCAAATCATTTTTTAATCGATTCTTCTTCTAATTTACCGGTGCTAGGTTATTTTGACAATTCTGATCTGTTTCTTAGAAGGCAGTGGCGCATATCCCAAGCTCTAGCTGATATGTTTTGGCGTAGGTGGATCCAAGAAATCTTGCCGGAGATGGTGCCGCGACGTAAGTGGCACACAGATGTGCAGAGCCTGATAAAGGTAGGTGACGTGGTTTTTATTGCCGATCCTGATGCGCCCCGCGGCTCTTGGCCTCGAGGTATCGTGGAAGCTACGTTTCCTGGCAAAGACGGTCGCGTGCGAGTGGTCGCGGTGAGGACCACCTCTGGCACGCTTAAAAGATCTGTTGCGCGTGTCGCCAGAATACCAATAGAGAGTGAGTGCTGTCAGGGCAGCACTAGGGTGGGGAATGTAGGCGACACAGGCTAAGGTCAATTTTAGATAAGTTTATATTATGAAAGTTTTATCTTCAACGCAATAATTTTGTATTTTATTAATTGTTTTAGTTATGTTATATAAAGAAAATATAATTAATGAAGGATGTATAGATATAAATTCTTTGCCTCAAATGTCTGTACTTTAGTTTAAAATAAACGAACTGTCACTGCTGCTGTCAGTAAGCGAGTAAGCAAGATCGTGCGCGGCAACTTAGCCGAGCTCTGCGCCTTTTGTCTTATGTTTTGTAAAGTTGCTCATTATTCAGTAATTAAATTCGTACTAAGTGCTATCTGTGTGTTTTCATTTTTTATTGAACCTGACCAATCATCGTTTACAGGTATTATACAAATGAGAGTAAAACAGCAGCTGTGAAATAAACTTCGGAAGACATGACATTTACAAGATACGAGTTTTGACACTAGTTGTTTTAAGATTTCCATTCCTTTCCAATCATAATTTGGATTCTAAAATAGTTAAGACAGCCCAACTATAGCTTTTACTTACTTTTTATATTCAAAATAGTTTAAAACGTTAGCAAATATAGACTTAGATACAGTATGAATAACGTATACATTCCGAAAGCAAAACTTAGGTGCGGCATAATTAACTTTTTAACATCTGTGAGTATGGCTGTTTAGCTACCACCAATTAATAAATGCTTACCTTATGAGCGATGCCTAGAAAGCTCCGACAGATGGAAGTCTTGCCGCAGGACCGCGGCCCGATCACGTGACATTGATACACATTGCGACTGGACTGCTTCTTTGCTACGTCCACTTTCTTTTCGCGGGTTACTGTGGAAGTATGCAATAATTACATTTCAGAAACAACATTTACTCGAGAGAGTAATCATTATGATCTGTGTTATCCGTTATTTAACGAAAAGAAAATGAGAATGTAGTTGTATTATGAATAAAAATGAAGAACAAGCCCCGAAGCATCTGAAAAATAGAAAACTTTGGCTCTTGATACTGACAAGTAACATAAGTTTAGTGATTTAATACTTGTATTTTATAAACAAGTAACCTTACATTTTAAAGGGCAAGCACTGCTAGTATAACTTACTGTGAATAGCAGCTTTCTGAGTATCATTTTCTAAGAAATTGAACCCTAAATAGGCTAAGTAGGCACTTGTGTTCTGAAGGTCTAGCAAACACATCAACGTCCACCGACACATCCATCCTTGTAACGTTAGATATCCCTGAAAAATAATCAAATGTATTACAATCTTAGTACAAGTAAAATCTTAATTATTTAGAATTTGGTACTGGGTCATGACCTAGGGTCATATACAGGGTGTTCAAAAAAGTATTTTACAAAAATATATTCCAGATTGAGTAAGTCTCCACCATTCGACTACGAAAAACCATTTTTCTTTTGGACTTGTAGTCTTTCCATAAAAAAATTCTAAACTTTGAGTTACAGCGCGCGGCCACACACCTATCCAGATAACGCGCGGGCCTTGCGATCAGCTGGGTGGTCGTTGCACAATAGAATAAACGTAAACGTAGATAATTAGATACCTTCCTACTTACTTGCATACTAGATAGCTAGATACATTGAGTTAGTCTGAACTAACTCAATCTGGAATATTTTTTTGTAAAATATTTTTTTGTATAAATATGTAATAATCATAATGATAAATCCCCAGGCAAACACACCATGTGTACGGCCCCAAAGTAAGCAGAGCTTGTGTTATGCAAAAATATTTTTTTTCTTTCTTTCTTATGGACGATCTTACAGCGAAGTGGCGAGACCCCAAAATAAACGTACACAAATAATTTTCAACGACCATGACCCTAGAGCAAACGTCTGATCGTCACACAAGTAAACGCCCCGAGCAGGACTCCAACCAGGGATTTCCATCGTGAGGTGCAGGGCCACTACCCAGTACACTCGACCGCCAACATCATGAAGTATATAATAAAATGAAATATTTAGTCCCGAAATAAGTAGAGCTTCTATTATGGAACTACAAACTAAGTAGCAATACATAATGAAATAGAATAAAGGCTCGAATCAAAAGGGATGATTGATGATCGTCATACAAATGTTTGTCACCACAAGGATTCGCACTAGAGGCCTAAGGTGGATAAGTCAAGGTTATGACTAAAACGATTACTTTAAACGCATTTATTCTTTTAAAATCATGCTTAAAATTTGCTAATTATATTAAGTTTTTTTACATTATGAATTATTAACTGCACTAACTTGCGCACTGATACTAATAAAAAAATACAGAGACTTGTTAGGTACGCTGAAAGATAGCCAATCAAGTTAACTCTACCTACCTATCATTTTTTCAATTGTATAAAGAACATGAAATCACTTTTGTTGTTTTCAACTTCTTTAGAAATTCTAAGCATTCAGTGGATGGGATGTTATTTTGTGAACAAGCTAATCTTTGGACCTACCACTCACACACTACACTCACTTCACATTTGAGAAATTGCTTTTATATTTAACAAATCAATCCTTGAGGATGTTAAAGGCTTGTGACAAAGCTGTATGTATTTTGATAGAATTTAGTATGGACCAAGGGTTCCGAAACTTATTACTAATTTAGTATTTCATATAGACGCCCTAGCAGTTATGTGTTTAGGGGCTGGAGACAAGGCCTACTTAGTGAAAATAATGATACTATGTATCTAGGGATAATACGGTCGCCGCGACGCCATTGTATAATGTCTACGACGCACCAGAACGCTCACTTTGGGAATCCCTGGTATACACAATAGAATAGGCTTTTGGACTAGTTTTCGAAAACCATCTCACATTATTTTATGATAATTAAGGGACCTAGAAATAATTTTGATTATTATTTATTTTACGTATTTCATTCAAAAAACTAATTACAAACGACACTGATTATTTAAACTGTCAAAATGCTTGCTCCAGCAATAAGGCGTCGAGACTTGGCTGTGACGTCATGCCGTGGTCCAGACTCCAGGCATGGCGCGCATTGACAGAAATGCGATTTTGACTTGCCTGTGACGTCATTTAAAACTTAGCCAATCAAAACCGTTTCATGTGTTGATGTTCCTACTCAAAATAATTAAGTTTATTTGTGTGTTTTTATGGAGGCAAGATTAATTATTGTTTTTGCAAATTGCTTTTAAAATACATTATCTATGCGGAAGGCAATAAATATTTGATTATTTTCAATATTGTCAAATAGCCTATTGCACTGAAATGATGTAATTCCTGTAAACGTACAATGTCTACAGCAAAAGTCTGAGGTACAATTCTAAACAGGAACATTTTTTAGTAATTTGTATCATAAAATAACAAACAATACTAACCTTTTCATTTGTAGGTACAGTATATCGTAAATTATGCCAAGGTATCCGAGGGCAGCAAGAAAACACATTTTTTAGTTCTGCGGGATTGAGCATGCCGTCTTTATCTTGGTCATATTTCTCAAACAGCTGGGTGAGGAACTGTTGGCCTTTGTAGGAAAGTTCTGTCGTACATCCTACAGGAACTTTGATACTGGAATCAAAAGTTTTAAGTATAGAATAAAATTCCTTATACTGAATGAAGTTGCTAACAAAACCAACTTTAAAGCTCGAAATTAAATAGAGCTTGCGTTATAAGAACAAGTATATAATTCATACACAGAGAAAACATCAATAGACAATATATCTGTGTTCATCTCGAAAATATCTACTAGGTTTACAATCGGGGACCTCTAGTGCATACTATGCTTTTTTTGTTTCTATTCAGAGAAAAGATTTGTTTGTCTGTGCATATAATTGATAAACTCTGAAGATTTAGTAGTACATAGGTATCTTATATAGAAGGCTATACTTATTTTATCCCAAATTTTTAACGGGTAATGCGGGTGCGACCACGTAGGAACCTTCAATATTGTATAATCAAATCATACTTTTCGAAGCAACCAGGCCAAATATGCGAAATAGTGTTAGTGAATTATTAGCGAGCAGTAGACTACCTCCAAAGTTTTCAAAATGTTTTGATTTTATTAAATAAACTGTATTTTGATCACCGCTCCAAGAATCTGTTATAGTTGAGAAAGTGGTTGTGTTGCCAGGTGTGTTGAGTTTCAACAGTGCCAACCTTTAAATTTGTTATTAGCAAAAACATTGAAGTATACACTACTCATTGTATACATTATGAAATATCTGGGGCTGGCATTTGTTTTCAATAGAACAAGTAAATATAACTGATGGAACTGTGTTTTGATTTTAGATTCCTAATTATTTTTATATTCAACCAATTGTTAGATGTTGTATGTAAGAAGAGCAAGGTTTTCCAGTTTTAAAAATGTTATGTACATATAATTAATGAATCATGCTAAATTTAACAAGGTAATATAAGCAGATATAAATATACTTTTTTTTCAATATGACTTATACTATGAACTAACTTTGCATATAAATAACTGTGTGTTAAATCAAGGCTTTCATCATAACCAAACTTTCTGAGCACCGTCCAAGTCGTCTCGTTCCTTCCTCGTTGAATAAACAGGCAGTGCAGGAAAATGAAACCTTTCATTGTAATACAGTCGTTTTCTATACCCCCGGCAATGTTCTGGGCAATCACAGATTTTACTTCATCTAAAACCTGTAACATTTGTGAAAATACATTTATTCATTTTGAAGTCAACTTTTTACAGGGTGGATTTCTGAGATGGGACAGTTACGGGATAACTTTGCTAGGAGATCATCCATAACTTTTTGTGATAAACTGAACATTCACAGTTTTTGAAAAAAAAATTTGAGTCAGCTATAAAAATGTTAGAATACCAAAAAAAAAAGGTTATTCTTATCAATCCTATTTCAAGTAGGAATCAAAAGACTCTAAGCGAACATTTTAAGGTATGGGTACTACAAATGACAATTGAAAAACCCTTTATTGCCAAACGATCCTATTTCTTCCTGTTCAAAAGACTGTTTGAGGCCAACTGAGTTGAAGTACAGACAATATGGTAAGTCACAAGATCGGGTCTACACGCAGGCACCTTATGCAGCGGGCATAAGATAAATTTTTCATTTTATATTACGCCCGCCTCGTGGCATCCTGTACCTAAGTATAAAATCACAGTTGCATGGATAATCGTCTATTACATTAGAACTAAAACAAATTAAAAATAAACTAAATTAAATCAAATGAACATAAATATTTATTTTATTTAAAACAATACACGTAATGAATGCCATCTTCATCTTAATTTCGGCTTTTAAAAGGTAGACCGACAGAAAAAAAACCGACGGAAAAAATACTTCTCGGCACTCTTTTGTCAACATTGTAAAATACATGAAATAGGTAACTAGGTATACAGCTTGTTATACGGCATCCGTTTTCACGAATAAGTTCACTCGTTTTTGTACTGAGCAACCAATAATTTTCTTGGATGGCTCATTTAAAATCCTCGTGCATGAATCTTTCAGTTCTTGAAGACTGTTGTGTCCCGAACTGCCTGTTCAAATCGAAACGCAATAGAAGGCCGTTGTGTGGTGGAGCACCATCTTGATGAAAATAAACTTTTCGCAATACCGACAGGAGCCATTCCTCCAACTAGTTTTAGAGATTCTCTAAATAGACGTCGCTATACACGGCAGAATTAAGAGTACCTTCACAAAATTCCACCATTACTAGTCGTAACAACTACAACCAACAGTTAAAAGAGAAATGAATCTGATTATGGCTTTCCCAAAGGGGATCTTCGCTACACCAATAGTGGTGATTTCGTAGGACAAAATAGTTTCGTCAGACCGTAGTATGTACTTTATATATGAATGATCTCTACTTAATTTCCCTCTTAGCCATATGCAAAATTTTTCGAACATTGTCACCCCGATGTAATGCTTGAACTAAGCGCCCCTGTCATTAGCATTTAGACCCGTATTTTTTCCATTTAATACAAAAGAGTGGAAAACACTCACTCTAAGATCTGTATGATATCTCTGGATAAGCTTCCACATAGGTTAAAATAGCAATCTCCAGTTTAAAGTCAGTTTTCATCAATTTTCTCTGCACATACATAAAAATTACTGGAATAAAGAACAATGCCCATGTTTTATACATGCAATGACCTGTCAGCCCGTTTTTTATTGATCTAATGTATAAATATAAAAAGGATGCGGAAAATATAGTGTTATATTCCTAAACTTAAGGTAACAACTTAATGCAATTCAACAATTCAACATAAATGTTACATTGAAAAATATATTTCGAGGTTATATGTCAAATTCAATCAATTTTCATAGCACATCTTGGCAATTTTTTACTTGGACAAACGAAAGTGCAGTTCATTTCAGGATTTTGGTTTCAGATTCTCACGGATATGTTATTTTTTTCAAGCAAAAGAAGTATAAAGCTTTTCAAAACCTCAAATTACAAGTATTCTCAATAATTATGTTGAAATTCATGTATGAAAACTCATATTTGGTTAAAATGTAGACATACTTTCTATCGATGTAATGAAATGACATGAAAGACGTCGATTTCAAATGAGTTCACTGATGTTTAGTAAGCCTCGGCATTGTAATGTAGATAGTGAAACACCTGTTTATTTTATCCAGTTAGATTATAAATTTTTACAAAGATAAGTAGGTATGTGTGGATTTTAAAATAAAAGTCCTCAGACAACATGGCCCCAAAGTAAGCAAAGGCTTGTCTTATGGGTTGCCATGTAGCGAACTACGAGGATCCTAGAATGTACATACAAAACCGATAACAAGGTAAACAAGGTGATGACGAACTGTGTTACAAGTATTAACACATATATTTCAGTTAATACACAGCATACGTTGCGCCATCCCTAGTCTCTAGATGTAGCCGACATTTTAACGAACAGGAACACACTACGTAAATCCAATAGTTCAGCAAAATCCAAGATCCGTGTAAAACTAGCGCAACTAATCATTGAACCACAAACGTTAACCGGGAGCAATGCCAAGGTGATCAAAAGTTAGAAAAATCCAGAGTAGTATCGCACAATGCCGCAAAGCAAACGAAGGATTGCAAACGTTTAATTCAAATCTGAACTGACATAATTTTTGACATAGTCAATATGACAGTTAAGTTAAGCTGTATTGTACATTTAAGAAAAATAATTGATTATTTCATTTTGATGTGCATTAATTTAAATAAATTAATAAATAGAATATTAATTTAATTTAAAAAGTCATACATTTCTATTAATTTATAAGCAAATTCGAAATATTGTAAAGTTCGAGCTTTATTTGGAACGAAACGTGTCATAAACCATATATTTACTGGGCGCGTTCGTGGCAAACCAATTGTCAATAAATGACTATAAAAAGAAAACCCAATACATTTTTTTGTGGATTGTAGTTTTTGACATGAAATAGGTTTTATGGTTCAGCTAAAAATTTGCAATTTTTCGTACTATATTACTTATCTATACATAATACGAGTTGTCAAAATGTTGACAGGTCAGGAATGGTCTTTCACCTTTGTGTTAAACAATACTAGTTAGTATGTTACAGTCTCAATATTTATCTTTAAGAATATAAGCTACTCTGTGTATGTTTTTTACCTCAATTGTCACTTGCGATGTCAACTAGGTTTTTGCTATCTTTGCATGGCGGTGTTGAAAAAGCTGGTTGATGTAATGCGTCTTTAATAAACTAATAAATGTGCGAAGATGTTTAATTGAAGAGGTCTGTGGATCCGAACCACACTCTGCTACCAGTTCAATTAATAATAATTTGGATCAAATTCGAAGTTTGAAATTTAAAACATTTTTTCACCTACTTGAAATAGGATTGTTAAACATACAATTTTTTGTTTTGGTATTTTAGCAATTTTTTTACAGACTACATTGTTAGAAATTCTCTGAATGCAGTTCAGAATATCTTAAAAAGTTGTGGATGTACTCCTAGAAACGTTTTCCTGAAACCATAACAGTTGAGGTATCTGCCCTTACTCTCTCATCACAAAAATCTATCCTATACAGACTGGACATTATTTTGCACATTATTTATTGATGTGATTATTTTGCCAGCCTTTCAGCTACTTTAACTTATGTACAAACTAATTGTAACTTAAATTCTTTTTCATTAGTTTTCTTCCTATTATTAATTAGTGTATTCTAATTTCATTGGTAAATTTACGAGGTTTAATTTAATTGGTAAAAACAATAATTCAATCTTTTTTTTAATGATACTTGTTTTTTAGAGGTTGAAATTATTAAATACTGTTCAGAGTAATAATATTTGATAAAAAAATTATGATTTTCTATATCTTACCTGTAACTGTAAAGGTGTGTCAAAGCATTTTCTCTGAAATAATGTAACTTCATAGTCATCTAGCAGACCATCTCCATCTAAGTCACATATTTTGAATACCCTTGACAAGGCTTTTTTGCATTTCTCTGTTAACTGAAAAACATTTGACTAATTAGAAAGTTTTATTTGAAAATTTGCATAATATATAGTTAAATACCTATGTATGACATTTTAAATTCAATCTTATGAGTTTTTACAAAATGTAACTAAAAAAGGAAAAATCTTATATTCAGCACAAGTAAGTAACACAATCCACACATTTGTAATAAGCAAGTTGTGTTAAAATAAAAATTATATTGAGCTTTACTCAAAGTTTTTTTAAGAGCTTAACTGTTTTCAGTAAAAATGCTTCAAACCTCTTGTTCATCAATCGAATAAATAGGATGAATTGGGTGTAATACTGCCTTTTGGGCATTATAAAACATTTCAGACACATTTGTTAGAGTTTTTGCTGAACATTCAATACATCTGTCAACTTCTGGATATTCTTCAGCAATATCCCATATATTCTGCAAAAAACACATAATACAGACTTACAATGGAAACACTTTCTCATAACATTATTTATGTAAAAAAGTGTGAGAATAAAACTTACATCTATAACTGAATAGTCAATTAAGTCGATCTTGTTGCCAACAAGAATTATGGGCTTTCTACTATCATCAGGGCAATTGTCTCTAACAAATGGCAGCCAATATGAAGCAATTTTATTCAGTGTCTCTTGCCTATCCACTGAAAAAACTATGCAAATAACATGAGCTTTCTCAATCTCCTCTCCTATTTGTTCAGATGACTGTTCTGCAACTAAAAATAACATTTCATGAAGTCAATATTTCTTTATCATAGCAAATTACTATCTAACTCAACGCATTTGAAGTGTCTCTCTCTTACGGCATATATCCACAATGTTAGTGGGCACTTGTTCTGGTGTAACATCTGCCGGTATCGTAATTTCCTCAGCTTTTGGAGGTACATGTTCAGTAAAATCTTCTGTTACAAGAGATAAAATCAGTGATGTTTTCCCGACTCCTGGTTCACCAAGGAGGAGTATACGAACAGTTCTCGGCAGGGTTTCGAAAACCATTTTGGGCCCAGACCCACTTAATAAACATCCATTCTATATTTGAAACAGTACAAGTTTCTTTTCTTGTACAGAGTTATCTAATTAGATAACAAAGAATTTTAGAACAATACAATTTTACTAAATTTATAAAAATCGCACACAAGATTTTATCAATTCTCATAAACTGACTGACAATGACAAATTGACAAATCACAATTGTGTTTGGATTTGACTTTGACACACAGTATAGCAAAATTGATTGAGAAAAACTTTTACAATATATTTAGGATCGCGTATTGGTGGAGTAAAGTAAAGTTAGTGAAGTAAAGTTGCCAAAAAATAAAGCAGGTAGCAAAAAAGATGACCTACTAATAATCAGTACATCAAATTAAAGAACTATAAATACGGATTATCATACATTCATTAGTTTCAATATATAGTCCTTCCTACCATTGTGAGATAATTTAAAAAATATATCTTTTCCCCACTGAGTTACTATGTACTACGTACTAGAGAAGCTATTCAAAACAAATTTTGTGTCGCATTGCATTTTTACCTATTCAATGATTTATTATTAGATGCAGCGCTACAAAAACTTTAAGTTGTCTAGTTAAACCTAGTCAACGTAGTCATAATTGATAAAAAAGATTATTTTTACTTAATTTACTTCATTTATATACAAATTGGTATTATATATTATACAAGTAGCCCATATATTAGATTTTTTGAGATAAAAGCAGGCCTCCGTCACTCCTCAATATCGGCGCTCTCTGTACAAAACTACAATTTCTGTCTCGCCGCTGTGTGTGAGCATGCGCGTGCATGTACTATTTTACCCGAAAGCCGAAAAGAAGAAAGAGGGTTTCTGGCACCTATCTATGTATACGTAATATTCTTTATTTTCTCGTATTATTTACACATGTGCGATATACAGGGGCGTTTCAAGTCAATAGATTTTCTCAAGGATAATAATAGGATATTTATCGTAATTGAAATAGCATTTTCTGCAATTATCGCACGTAATTATCGTGGAAATTTAATATACAGTACAAAAGGTTTTCAGTCGTTTATATACGACTCAGGCGGAATGAGCCTGAAATGTTTTTGAAATTTGAAACTTCACAAGACCTGTTGGTGGGATTTAGCCAGGAGACTCAAATCCTGAGCGAATCACATGTAGTAATCTGAGGAACGGATTTGGATGTAATCTTTCGCAAAGCCGGAACTGCAACAGAATAGGACATGTCTAACTTTGTTTATTATAGTGAATTTCGAGCCTAATCTAAACGGGTTGCTTTCCAGAGCTTGAAGACAACTTAGACGTGCAATGGAGTTATTTAAGTGGTTATCAGCCATATTCTTAACTGCCTCTAAAAGCGCAATTTCATCAACTGTGAAGACCGTAGATTGAGGAGGTGACATGAAAGATAACAGGATCGAGAATCGTGGAATCCACAGGGCTGACCCCACGCCTCCCGTAGAGAAGTAGAGGAGAGTTTAGGCGCCCTTGTAGACTTGAAGTCAGCCCAGATATTTTCTGTCAACAACACTCAAGATTACGGAATTAGCGTTTGGATCGTTCTTAAAAATGCCAAATTGTTCTTGTGTTTCTGGTTGGGGTAAACATCGACAAATTTTAAGAGAAAGTAAAAAGAAAAAAACGGGCGCTTTGAAAATTGTAGTAGAGGAGATATCCAGGTTAGCATAACTTTTTATGAAACGGGGAGGAATTTTAATAAGGTGAGTTTAAGATTAAGGGGATATGATGAAAGTTGTAAAGAATTAGCGAAATTGCAATCTGAGAGGTATTGAGGACGATGCAAAGAAGAATCTGCGCATTCTAAGTGTTTGAACCTGGTTAGTGGCAGGGCTCTAATAAGAAAGAGCCGTAGTCCATAAGACTCCTTATCAATATGCTGTATATCAGTTTTTGAGAATAGAGGTGAGAACCCCACCATATGCCAGACAGAGCCCGACTGGCTTTGATGTATTTTTTGGACACATACTTAAGGTGAGGCATCCCGGAGAGTTTTTAATGAAAAACTACTCTAAGAAACCTTACCTAATTGGAAAACGGAATTGGCTGGCTTTGGAAAATAATGGAAATTGGAGGACTTATACTTTTCCTGGTGAAAATTACAGCCTTACTTTTAGAGGTAGACTATGGACAAGCCGTGATTAACAAGCCAGATGCCTAAATAATTTAGGGCATTATTTAACTGAGAGGGGGCCTCGTGCGTTTTCACAACACGCAAATACAAATTAATGTCGTCCGGATATTGTAAGACGTCGCAGAATGAAGACACCGATCTATCCCAGACATATCGCTGTTTACCAGACGGACCCCTGTGGGAGGCCTCGCCAAACTTTCCCAAGCTGGAAGTTGGTGGGGGAGTGTGTGGTTTGAATAGAGCTTATACTATTTCCAGTTCTCTATTTTTTCAATGACAGCTCCTGTGAAAACTTGTGCGAGCGTTTTTTTTACATTATGTATGCATAATTTTATAAAAATATGACGTTTACACACGTACAAGGTTATATAACACCAGAGTCGGAGAAACTGATAGGGATGGAGCTATATCGATAAACGTAACACGATAACAGACCCGATGTTTTTTTACAAAATGTAAGAAACTAAACTACTGCCGGTTACTTTTGTACAAATTTATTGATTAATATTATATTTCATTACAAGATGTTACACATATTAATTCTTGACTGATAATGCCAACTTCTTTTAAATTTTTTGAAGCTGTTGTTAAATAAGTAGGTATAGTTAAGTACTCGACAATGAAACGAAATATTTATAACGACAGGTAATCTTTATTTATTTTAATCGAAATCTGATTAATCGTCACTGTCACTCGATGAGCTGTTCCCAACATTTATTGTTATTACCTGTACTTGAATATTATCGAATGCCACATGAATTTCCCAATCCGACGCTATAATGTTTTGGGTTCTTCTCACAAATTTTTCCCACTTTTCGGCAGTTACTTTCCCACATGCATTTTTTAATAAATCTAACATCTTGTTTGCCGTAAAAGGGGGATGGGTATTGTTTCGAGCGGCGTGTCCTTTTATTTGTGCCATATTAGTTCGCATAGCATAGTACATTGCATTGTAGCAATGTATAGCATTGTACTGGCAATGATACGGTGGAAGTCGAAGAACCCAATGACCACATTCGGCAGCTATTTCGTCGATAACATATATTTTAGGGAGGCTTTTTTTCGATTTTGAAATATTCACTAATTGTACTTTTAATAAAGAACTACCCACATTTTCGCCATGAAGTTGGAGCCAGTCAATTATCTCTTGTTTTTTATTGGCCTGCGTCGGCATTTTATCTATTCGTCTGAAGTGATATGTAGCGTTGTCCATAATAATTATGGTCGGTTCTTCCAAAGATTGCACCGTTTCTTTAAACCATCCTTTGTAAATCTCCGCGTTCATTTCTTCGTGGTAGTCCACTGTTTTCTTGGATTTAAAGGCCAGTAAAGCATCTGACACGAATCCTTTCGTAGACCCTGCATGGCATATGATAAGGCGTTCACCTTTTCCCATTGGCACTGAACTAGTGGAAGCGGCGGTGTCGTCAGTCCAGTTCTTAGATACTGTGTGGTTTGCATTTAACCAAGTCTCGTCAGTGAAAATAACATTTTACCAATCTGATATCTATTTGGCTTCGCTCAAAAATTCGCAGCGAGCCATAGCAACGTCGTGACGCTGCATCAATATTTTACGTTTGTCCGATTTTTTATAAGAAAATCCAATTTCTTTCAAAACTAAGCTTAATGACGATTTTTGGCCATGGAACAAACCACATTCACTTAAAGAAACAGCAAGTTTTTTAAGTGTTGGAATTTCTCTGCGCAAGTAATAGTCATATATATGACGGCGGATAGCATCAGCGTCGAAACTGTCAATCAATGTCACACGACGTGGTTGGCGTTTTTTCTTCGGCGTACGAAGCTTATTTTCCTGCATGCTGCTTGTACCGTAAGCTTCGATAGTAATTTTTGAAAGAGTAGGTCCACTAATTCCTAATGCGGCCGCAACACGCTCTCGCACTTGCGACAGTGGTAATAGCGGGCCACCATTTTTATACTCTGCTTCAAAGTAATCACGAACCTTGACCACCAGTTCTCTCGCCTGCCTTTTCAGAACAGATCCTTTCGGCATTTTGATATTTGACAGCTGGGCAGCAATCAACACGGAGGAACACAAAGTACACAACGTACCGTATGGATAATGTGAAAAAACTCAGCGAACAGAAATGTAGTGACTAGCGCGACCGTCTTCTTGCAAGTGACAGATTAAAAGAAACACAAAATGGCGGTGGGCCAGTTGAGTGTTCCCACCTTGAAAAAATATATTTGAATGTTTTTGTTGTATTTGTCTTTGTTCAAAATATAATAAATATATGCGATCGATATCATTACTTATTTGGTTACAACACTACATTATATCAAATTACAACTGTCATCGAGAAAATGAAGAAATGGAAGTAGTATAGATAGTTTTAAAATCAAATAATATGGCGCCCAATAACAATCATGACTTGGAATCGGAATAATTTATAATGTTTGAAACGAAATTGTAGCTTTCCGAAAATATTAAGCAATATTGCTATAATAATAGTTATTATCCAAATATAAATAACAAATGTGTTAGGTATTGTTTTAATTGTATTGTCTTATACTTTTATTAAAACTTGAATTAACCTTAGTTGGGTATAATAAATGATTTCATACTGTAAATTAATATGTGTAATTTGTGTGAAATCGAACAAAGCTAGGATTTAAAATGCGCATTAATTTAAATAAACATTAAAGGAATAAATAACAAGGCTGTATGAAATATACCACCTAAATACTTGCCTTTAAAAAAAATTTGCTGTCAAAACATTTTTTTTTCATTCTAGTCAAAAGAACCTCTTTAATATAAGGCCTCAATGAATTTGTTATAAATGTTTATCAACATAAGATTATTTTCAGCTGGAAATAAATTAAAAAAGTTACGAGGCCTTAAAATCATCATACAAGATTTAACTTGGAAAGTGTCAGAAATATTTTAAAGTTGTTCGGCGTATAAAAAAAAATTGTATCATCTGTGATATTACGTTAAACGGAACGTAGAAGTGAATGTACTCATCAGCAAAATGACAAATTAAAAAGTTTTATTTTTCTTAGATTGGTACGAGATTTTATTGATTGTTTTCTTTCACAAGATTTTCGGCCAGACGGCGACTGAAATTGCAAGTTACTGTGATATATTTATTTTCAATATTATCTATTCTTATCAAGCAATTATATGAGCAGGGATATCGAGTTATGTCTATAAGTAATGGAAGGTACAGAACTGGGTGGCGACCAGCAATTCTGTTTGAGATGGAACAATTTTCAAGCGAATATAACTTCTCAATTCGAAGCACTGCGCGATGATGAGGACTTCGTGGATGTCACCCTGGCATGCGAAGGACACAGGCTGGAGGCGCATAAAGTGGTTTTGTCAGCGTGTAGTCCTTATTTCAAGGAATTATTTAAAGTAAGTCTATCTTTTAAGTTGATGTGTCACCATTACAATGACTCTAGTGAAAGTTGTTATGTATAAAACACTTGATCTACTTACAAATGCCATGTCTCGCGTTCCGGTTAAGTACTCGTGATTTCATTTTGTTTTACTATTTGCAAATACCAAGCCAAAATACAATTTGATAATGAGATCATGAATTTCTTCTTCTTTTGTAGTTTACAAAAAATAAATTTCCATTTTATATACGATTATTTGTGTTAGATCAAAAATTGTAGTAGATTATGATAAAATGCAATTTCTTAATAAACTACAAATAAATATTTATAACCACAGTCATCATTTACACAGTGTAGGTAATTCTTTTGTATTTATAATTGTATGGAATGAAGTATACAGTAGTTATTTTCTTCCAAAAGACAAGTTATTGAAATTACATTTGAAATTCAAAGCACTTGACCACTTTCATGATGTAGCTGTTGAAATATTGATGATATAAACATACTATTAAAAAAACACTCAATGGAAATGCTATAAAAGAATGCATGGATTTGTAGTTTATACTTTCTAATTAGATGTTTGAGAGTAATAACACATTATGGGAAATTGATAACTAGAATGATAATATGAAATGCTCAGTGAATTAATTTACTTCTAAACTATTCAATGAACTCTTTATATAATTAGGTAACTTAAACAGAAAGTTCATAAATATTTATAGTAAAACTAAACTGTCAATTTTCAACTATTGGTGTTGTTGTGAAGTCATGCCATTAATATGGACGTTTGGTAATGAATATTTTTCAAGCATTGTAGTAATTGCTTTCTTCAAAAGGAATGTGTTATAAGAGTGATAATTTTTAATTTTGATTAACAATAGAAGATTATTAATATATTTGTCAGTTTATAAAAAGTATACATATGTTGTAATAATGCAAATATTTTTTATGGTTATTAGAGCATTATGTGCATCAACTTTATTACCTTTGATTTGAATATTGCAGTAACTTTCTATAGTTTGTATAAAAATTAATTTAATAAGGAGTGAAATGAAAGGCCAAAACTTTCAAATTCCATTCATTAGTCTAAAAATATATTCATGCAAGTATCCATTTACATTCTGTTTTATAATTTTTCAACCATAAGATCACATTAACTAAATACTTGCAGACCTGATTTAAATTATTCTGATACAGCTTAATTATTTTATTACTATTATTAAGCTATAATAATGTTTGTAGCCCATGAATGTAATGCATAGACGTTTGACATTTGGTCAAAGATGTTTAACTCAGACTTTGAAGTTAATAGTGAAGTTAGTGTATTAATTGGAATGATATTTAATAAATTTTGACAGCAAATTGTTTCTGGCAATGAGATCCTTATTTTATTTTGAACTGAACCTTACCTACCTTATCAGAGTAGTGTTTTCTTTAAGTTCAGAAATTTGCAATTCTGATATTTATTTATTATTATTAAGGCACACATACAGGTAACAATCAGAAAGAAATAAGTGTATGTATTAATATGGATGTTAAACAATCAAGACCTAGATCGGTACCCAAAAATTGTGTGCACAGCATTATGAATTGTGCGTAAACTTTACACAAAATAAAGCTAAATGATAATAGGAATTACAATATTTCTTAATATAATTAAAACAAGGATTAAAATTATAATATTTCAGCACAACAAAAATTAAGTTTCATAACAAAATTACACAAGAAAAAAAAATTGAACAAAGATTGAATTTAATTCTGAAGTTAAACTTCTTTGTAAGATTAAAATAAATTTCATTAAATAAAATTATAATATTACATTACTAATTTCTTATTTAAGAATAGAATCAAGTTGAATTAAATTGTGGGATCAGATTTCATTAAACATTGAATTAAAGTTGAATTAAAATGCAAAATTGGATAACATTACAAAATTCTGTATATTTAACTGGATTACAATGTGAATAATATCAATGTCAGGACTATAAAATATGTAATTGTTGATATGATACAAAATACATATTCTTCTGCTATTAATATTTACTTGTATGGTATTATGGGTTTAGGTTTATTTACACATCAAAGCTGGGATAATATAATTGAATTTTCTAAATCATGCTTTAATATTAGTTGTAAAGTGCTGACTGCATAGTATTGAAACACTGTAATTTTTTTATATTAACATGTTTATAGGTACTCAAATGTTTAATATTATTTATATTGTGTAGTTTTTATGCAAAAATTCAAATACTCGACTTGAACTAAATACTTCTACACTATGCCAGCTCAATAACCTAGAAATAAAAATGATACCTAAAACACCAATTTCATGACTCTATAGTAACTGAACTGTCTTTTGAGTCTTTCACTAAACTTTTGAAGAACTTGATTGTACAGTTTTTGCTGTAACTTGATCCTATATAGTGTTATTACTCTGAAACAAACCAGTAATCCTTATTCTTATTGCAAGTCATTTAATATTAATTATCATTATTTGAAATGTCATACTCACTCAAATAAAAAAAAATTTTAATGGACAGACAGGTATATACTATACTACTAATATTTAAGATCTTATTGGTTTTTATGTATATTGATATAGTTACTGTGTATACATTATTTATTAAATGTTTTACCACAGAGAGGCAGGCCATTAATCTCTATAACAAGTGTGCTCTATAATAAGCTTGAATTTTTATTCCTGTTGAAAGAGTGGGACTTCCCAAAGTATGATTTTGATTCTTCCTTGTAAAATTTCAATTGCTTTCTTAAATGTGGGGCATTATTTGAAGTCTCAGTGAAGTAAAATAAGGAAATGCAATCAAAATAGCAAAATAAGAACTGTATATTTACATATATGAATATGTATACTGAATATGTACATTTTACCCGGCTATCTCCCACAAAGAGCCATTTCACATAAACAATTTTTAGTTAGTTTATTATCTCATGAGTTTTTGAAAAGTTTCTTTCTATATGTTCTTGGATAGTTCAGATTGTTAGTGACACTTATGACTCTTTAAAAACCCTAAGTTGGATTGATCGATCTTCCTAACCACCACAAATGTTCACATATCCATACATTTCCAGAACAATCCATGCCACCATCCAATAATCTTCATGCGAGACTGCGAAGTGTCGCACGTGCGCGCACTGCTCCAGTTCATGTACGTGGGGCAGGTGAACATTGCGCAGGCGCAACTGAGCGCCTTCCTGCGCACGGCCGACGCGCTGCAGATCCGGGGTCTTACAGACTGCTCGCAACACAACGATAAAGTGAGTACGATAAAAACGTTTCTTTAATAAATTTGAGTCCATTGAGGTACCCTTTTTTACATGTGAAGGTTATGTTGCAAACATCGAGACACTGCCAATTAACTAAGCTAGTTAATTCACTAAAGATAACTCTTGCTGCAATTAGGTTTTAAAAGTTGTTTCCAAATTGTGAGTAATGACAAAGCATGATTGTACCACTTAGCGAACTGGGATGTAAAAGTTTTGGTGAAATTGCATGAGATCCAACTCGAGAGAATTAGAGCTAGTGGATGAGAAAAATATATTTCCTTAATAACTATTTAATTAGTGTTCTGAGTGAAAGGAGTACACTGAGTACATACGTTTTCAGTTAAAGCAAAGTTATTTTAAAATTTTGTTTATTAGCAGGAAGCAATATTAATTTTAATGACACTAGGTGAAATGGCATCTTTTGTTCCCAGAAAGTGAATCGAAAGTCACCCCCCTCCCAACTCCGAAACCTGCTCAGCGCCAAGCCGTCTCAGTCTACCTCCTCTTCCTCCAAAGCCGCAAACCAAAACGTAGAGTCCACGTCAACCGAAGAACAAGAAAAGTCAAACCGACGCTCTGCCAGAAATTCTCCCGACGTTGCCACAAACAATGAAGACGCAGCTTTTAAAACTTCTAGTCAAACGAGGCCTAATAATGATGACTATAGTGAAACAAGCAACTACCCTACTTTGAGGGTGAAAACTGATCTCGAAGCCCCCGAGGTGAAAAATGAAGAAAATGAAATTATAACGGACCCGGGGGATACTATAGGAGCGGACAAATGTGCAGAGTTTACCGCATCTGACTTGTTGGAACCAAAAATGGAAGTAATGGAACAGGATGCAAGCGACGAAGAGCGGTCGAGTTTCCCGCCTAGTTATTTCACTGAAAACAACGCTTTGGCGAATCCGTTTGCTGCCCTGCCAGGTATGTATCCTTAAATATGTCTCAACTTGGGCTTAAAAGTGATTTACTTTAACCTTGTATTTATTTAAAGGTAATATGGATCTCATGGGGACTATAAACCCGGAGCTTCGCGATGAAAACGCTGAAGGTAATTATAATGTTTTAATGTGCGATTCAAGTAAGAATAGACAAGTCAATGATATCTCCACTGTCAAGTTGCAATGAATATTGTTTCAAATTTTTTTTTTGTTTTTATACGCAAAAAAGTCAAGCAGCATTCTACAAATTCCAATATGATAATTTACGAAGTGTATGAAGTTTATTTCGACGTAGAAATGTGGGCGGCTCGGTCCTATTCTTATTTGAACTGCATAATGTACATGCTATCTCACACGCACACGTGGAGTCGGACAGCCGCGCCCCCGGCGAGCCTCAGCACAATCGATCGATCGATACTTGATGACAACTGTCCATCTGTCACGATGACACAGTAAACACGCGCGCGACCCAGGTGGCTAGGAGCGCGGGTGTCGGGCCACCCGCTATCCCGCTCGTCTCACAACTTCTTAACCTAATTCTCAAATTTTGGGACAACCTTTTTTTCCAACAAACATGCTTTTAAAAAGGGTCTTAATGTATGTCAACATTTTCATTGTATAAAGTTTATGATGATGAAATTTTGTACAGCACTAATTTAGACTAGGTCGGTGCTTTGTGGTTAAAATAGGAATGGTTAGCATACTTGTAGAAATTGTACAGACTTTTTGCTATACCAGTGGTCGTATTTTAGTAATGTTTCGATCCTAACGTTCAATTGTATAATTGCTTATATTTTTGAAGATTTGCAATATGTTAAAAATACAGTTACGTGGTTACAATTAAATTAACAAATATAAAAACCAGCAAGTAGTCCAGCATAACAGTAAAAAGCAAGTTGTGAGACGATCGTAAAAGCGTGCGTGGAGCGTGATTGCGAGCGTGGTTGTTGTTTAGCGGGCGGCGCGGCGGGCGTGCGGTGTTCGCGGTGCGGCCGCCGCTACAGCAACGCGTCCAACCTGCGGCAGCACGTGAGACTCATCCACGAGGCGCAACCGGTGGCCTGTGGCACCTGCGGCCGGTCCTTCAAGACGCCGCTGTACCTCCGCCGGCACACGCTCGCCCAGCATCCGCCGCCCCCGCTCCCCGCGCTCCGCCAAAACGACCAATTGCGTTGATTCCTCACGCGGAATGTGACTGACAGTTGATTACGAGGACTTGATGATGGTCTTTTGCTTTTTTTTTCTAGGATTGAACAGAATTTTAGCCGATATTGAATTAGGGTAGAATGAACGCTGCTCTGCAATTTCTTGTAAAGAGTTGTAGACTCCAGTGCTCGTAATATCTTCATTGTTGCAAGAGTCAATGTAAAATTACGTTTCGTGTTATTGTAATTTCGTATTATTCTA